>OY998164.1:88098764-89328096 GCA_963921995.1 Oxystoma pomonae | reverse complement strand
GAATCCCCATTCTATAAGTGTGCGGAATCTTTGGAAGCATATTTTGTAAATAAAATCAAGGGTCTAAGAGACAAATTGTTTGAAAATCTTAAGTGAAATCCACTTAAAAAATGTTAATAGGATAATTATGATTTTCTTCCAACCAAAAATGTTGTGCCTAAACTTTTCGGTAGGTGGAAAACTAGATTTTAGTATTTTAAGTAATTGATTTTATAAATTAATTATAAGAAAAAGAAACAATGAATGTTTAAACATTAAAGGTTTATCAGGCCTACCAAAATCAACCTAATTTTGGTAAGTATGTTGGCAATCTGTCAAATATAATTCTTATAACTATTTACAAACGACAAAATTCGTCTTTACATGTTCCCTGTATCAGAATAGTGCACCTTACAAAATATAGCCGTCAAGTGAGCGCTGATATAAAACTGCTCATAATACAACAATAGCGCAGCGACAAAATAGCGCTGCTACACAGTAGCGCTGCCACAAAATAGCGCTCTCTCAACATACCGCGCGTACTACATAATAGTGCTTTAGAAAATGCGTGTTACAAAATAGGGCCAGTTTAAAATAGCACCGTATTAAACAAAGAAAGATGAAGGAAAATCCATAGCAACCTGCTGACCATAAACTAACATTTTTTTTTAATTTGAAAATTTTGGATTTTCGATTTTTGCCGGTCTTGTTTTGTTTCATTGGGTAAAATTTAATTAAATAATCGATTTAATCCTTGCCTTATTTTGATGCAGGCTATTGTGTGGCGGCATTATTTTGATGGGAGGTTGTTGCGCTATTTTGTAACATGCTATTCTGATACAGAGAGCAGTTAATAGTATAGAGGTTAAGCCTTAAAAACACATTTTAGATTCGACATATAAAAATCACTCTATTCCGAAATTTAGATGATTTTGGTTGGTGACAAAGTCCTTTTAGAAGTGTGCGTTTGGATCAACTTAAGATCGTAATATCAATTTCACAAATGTAAAAAAAAATGTAAAGCTATTTTTTATGACTTTTAGCAGTTTTAATGGTGTATGATCTCATGTTTGTTGTGGGAGCGAGGTAATTTATTAATTAATGCCACAAAGTATAGTAGAGTTTGCTCATCAAAATTCATACTTAGAAGTCATGCGGCCGGCTAGGAATAGGATTGTCATTGAGGCGGGTAAAACAAGAAATTACGCCTTTAATTTTCATAAGACCATCAAGACGACGACGACATGCAGTTTGCTATCTCGATTGCATAGTAAGTGAACAATAGTATATTTTGTGGTATTTTTTCCTTATTCTATTGTGTTGGTTGCTAAAAGTCGAGAATTTTGTATATATTATTGTGTGAATAGTATTTTGTGAATACAGCTTTATTTTGTAATTTTTTTTTGCTTGACAAAATGAATATTTGTTTTAGTTGTATTTATTGCTTTATAAAATGTAAATTTATACAAAGTCTTTAATTTTTGGGTTAAGATTCTTGACGTTTCAATTCGATAAATGTTTTCAAAATAATTATGAGCTATACATAAAATTATAACACAGTGGTAGGTATAGTGCCATTGTAGATAATACATAGGTACCTATTCATTTTGTTTTATTTCAGAGATTTTCCTTTTAAGTTTGCACATATTTTTAAAAAATTTTATATAAATATTAGTATGTAGAAGTTCTGGAGGTTTTCACCTGACCAACAATAAAAATATTGAAATTTAAACCAGTTACTAGTGTATTTATTTAATTTATTAATTGCGGAAAAAATGCGTTTCGCTGTGTGCACTGTTCTTTCCTTTCCTCTTTTTATTTCAATAGTAAGATTGTGCCTAATCTTGTAGAGAAGTAATTCTCTGCAAAATCTGACATAATGAGCGCTTCTCCATTTAAATTATTTTTGGTCTCGTGTGTGTGTTTTTAATTTTCAGAAATTTTCACCAGTCTTCAATAAAATCTTTTGTAGATTTCATATTACATACATCGTTCAACAGAAACCCACTTTCGTTCGAACTTTTCTATTAGATAGTTTTTTCAAAGTCTATGCCAGGACATGTTGGGCATCAGTATTAATAATAATCAACGTTTGGGGGATTACACATTATTTTTGTTAAGCACGCATTGGTAGTAATACGTATGCTAGGTTTGCTATTTTCATAAACCATTATTTTATTTTGAAGCATTAACCATTAATTAAATCAACAAAGTTATGATTGTTTTCCACAAACCAAAACTACACTTTTTTGCACTCGACGCACGTTTCGCTAACAACGTAAGCATCATCAGGAGACGATAAACAATAAACTAAATTAACCTACACTCTATCTTACATACTATCTTTTAGTGGGCGGCGATAAGACTAATAATTTGTGATTGAAAACGCTTTATAATCCTATCTCCCCTCACCTAAGCAAGCTTTTGTGAGGCAAAATGTTAGGATTATAAAAGTTTGCATTAATTTATGAGTTGTCTTTGATTTTGGTAAGAATTTATGTGGTTTCATAAATGTGTGTTTTTTATCTGATCCTATAATCAGACAGACTTTTTCTTTTAAGATGTATTATGGTATCCAAAATATCTCATAAAATTTTATAGGTTTCTATGTGTATTTGTTCTACACTTGTTATAATGTTTTAATAGTTCGTAAAAAATGTTTTTCATGAGATATTGGGATATTTTATGATCAGTTCAACTTATACAATTTGCCAGACTTCTATGAACATTTACAATTTTTTTGTTATAAGTCTTAAAATAGACCCAGACAAACTTTTACAACATTTTATAGATTTTTATGTTTCCATACACCATCTAGTTAAAAAACAAATATTAACCGCCTCAAAATTTCAGAACTAAAAATTTAGATTTGCACATACTTCTTGGTGTTTTCAAAAAAATCTCCGGCTTCCTACTGTGCGTCTCCCTTGTTCTACGAACGATAAGATGATGGAGAACACACTATTATATTAGAGCGTTATAATAGACCATAAAAATTGGTGATACCGTACGTAAATCGGGTATTTTTCTTCCGTATCCAAAAATAGCCGAACCGAAATACGTTACTTACGGAGGCGTAACGAGACCTGCTCGGTTATTTTTTGCAACCAACCAGATTTGTTTCTGTGCAAAAGCTGCAGCTGGTGGGTGATCATTCGTTTTTACTTCCCTCGCTAAGGGAACTAATATAATCATCTAAAAATCGCACTTCGACACAAATCCAGACGCCGTCGCTCTGTCTGTCGGTCGGTCTGTCTGTCGCCTACATTGTAGCCACTCTAAACTTAAAAACCTCTGTACCAATCATAACAAAATTTTACATTGTGATTACTTGTGTTGACGCGCAGACCCCTATTGTAAAAAATATTTTTTTTTCTCGCCGTGTGATTACCTCTTTGGAAAGCTTATAAAAATCTTAGTTAAATGGCGCCAAAATTTTTGACTACATATACAGGGTGGATTCTTTATATGGAACGGTGCTTCTAGCGGCTTTAGGGAATAGGTTTTGAAAAAAGCTAAAAGCGAATCTTTAATGATTTTTTCCGGACTTTTCTTCCATGAGAAAAAAAACTTGAGGCCCCCAACTGGAGGCCTAGGGCCCATCAACTATTTTTTTAAAAATAAGAATGTATCACTTGTGTCACCTTTTTGGAAAGCCTGTTAAGGGCGCAAGAACAATCCAGAGATAATATAAACTTGTCAATCGATTTCAATACGTCATCTACCACTCATTATCTATCTCTGGTTTCTTTACTGTATTCTCCTGTTCACAGATTGCGCCGCGAATCATTGGGGATTAGGGTCACTGGATCCTAAAACCTGCGGCTGGGACCGCAGGTCTCACGATCCAGTGACCCTATGGGGGATTGTTTATTTATCACCTAGGTGATCGAATTGAGAGCAGTGACAACTAGTCAAATGGCCAGTTTCTCAACTTCCACTTAAGTTCTAAGTGCTAGTTATGGTGTCTCTTTTTCACTTTTTAAAAATGTATTTGGCAGATTGTAGGGGAAATTAGGGGCAAGGGCCCTATAAAGAAAAATCATGTCACATCAAAGGAGATTCACAAAAAATCTTTAATAAATTTATCCTGGAGGCAGCGCCTAAGTTAGTCGCCTCATTACCACATCATACAGCACACTTCATCCCAGGGACGTACATTTTTACGTCGCTACGTTCCGGGACCAATTACGAACGTAATATATATGTTCGTACAAACGTGTAAGTAGTACATACAAATATGTACATAAATACACGTATAAGAGCGAGATGTAAAAACCTTTATAAAGTATATGTCACAATCTTAGCAGTTTCCTACGTATAGGTGTTGGTCTAGTGGTAGAGTATCTGGGTCTCAGCCGGGAGACTCGGGTTCAATTCTCGGAATCTCCAACACTTTTTTTTTTAAATTATCGGTGAAATATCCTTGCCTGACCCAAGCCCACGTACACGTTCGGTTTTGATCCCACGTAGGACCTAAATTATATATACCTGAAATGTACGTACATAGGACGTATATAGTACGTACAAAGCGTTGGAAAATGTATGTCCCCGATACGTACATAGTACGTCCTTGTGCGTACTAGGGACGTGACGTATGTCCCAGCAATTATCTACTACTTGAGAAATCAGCCACCAAAATCACTGGGTAAGTTGCCAAAACTGTATCACTAATTTACCTATGCCACAAATTTACCTTACCTCACCCTACTAGTTTTGCATTTTTGTTTTATGAAAAAGTTTAAAAAGCAAGTTCCTGTAAGGACTCTTCCGGGAACACATAGAATATAAGAAAATGTCAGGAATAAATATAGTATTTGATTACCTATCCTATATTTCCATTATTTTATGAAATAAAAAATGTTTAAGCCTTATGTAAAATGTGTTTTGTCTAAAAGACAGTTTTTTGTTTGACTATGTTTATAGAAAAACAATTCAATAGCAAAAAGAAAATTAATAAAGCCTGGATAAGGTACTTCGTTGGATGGTAATTATTTACTAACATACTATAGTTACATGCAAGTTAAAACAGAGCAATAAATAATAACACCAACATAAGCTTTAATAATAATTATTACATAAATCAATCAAGATACAAACTTTTTTTTCCTCCTGAAGCAGCAGAGGCAGCCTTTTGTGAAAAAAGGACACTGCTGTTCTATAAGTGTTGGCTCTTATGATGACTGATTATCCAGCAGTATTTCAGTTGTCATTAATTTTTTTGGACGGCAACTACTCGTGAGCTTTTTAAATTGTTGCAGGAATACACCTAAAAAAGAAAAAATATAGTTCACAGGAAAAACTTAGGGACCTTTCTCCACTTGGTATTATCCAAGGATATGTATTGGGGCTATAAAACATACCAGGGGGTTCGCAGATGTTTATTTTTGAAGACGGGCTCCCCAGTCTCCCTCATTCAAGAAAAAGCACTTAGGTGCTAAGGCTATATTTTTTGTTTTAAATTTTAGATTTATATTTGATTATTGAATTTGTATTTCTGTGATTATTTTTTATATTATGTACAACCACCGGCCTTCATGGCCAATGTTTGTAATTTTGAATAAGTAAAGTCCAGTAAAAAATATCAGTCAGAGTTCAGGTATATATTTTATCTCGAAACTTATTTGTGCCGGCCCCCCAGGGAGAATTTCGACTATTGGTAATATATTTAAAAAGGGCCATGCAACTTTTTTGCTATAACTTTACCCCCCCTCCTTGAGAAGAAAATAAAAAAAAATACATGCAATAGCAAATATAAAATACCTCATAGCAGCAAAGCTAGAGTGGTGGGCCTCTTGTCTAACCATAATCTGAACATGTTTACTAACCAACTGCGTCAAGATTTCGTTTCTTAAAATTTCGTTCATGATAACCCTAAAAAAATGGCAAACCGTCACCGTCGCTCATTCCACACTAGAGAACTTAATGTTTCATTGACATGTACACAAAAGATTTAATTAAATTAAATTAATAATTAAATCATTACCATTTATTAAACAAGTATATGTGTTATTCCACCAAAAGTGTGCATTGTTATTGTTAAAAAACCGAAAAGTAATCTAAAGTCATTATATTTGAAGGTGCACTAGAAAAACCTATTAATAATCACATATTTAGGGAGATTTTTAGATTTTTTTAAAACGACTCCACACGGGAATGAAGCTTAACATGGCAATGACACGGGAATTATTTTTTTAACATGATAATGATGCACAACTCGGTTTTTAAGTTTTATTTACACAAAAATAAGTTGACTGAACATGGACTAAACTGAACAACTACTTATTGTTAACTTATTTATTTTAATAACTCAAATTATAAAAAATACTGGCTATTTAGGCTTTTTTGTCAAACTTATAGTAAATCCTGTTTCCTTTTGAAATTATATTTGTTTCATTAAGTTTAAAAAGTTGAATATCACTATCTTCATTATCAGAATTTTCACAAACCCTTAGAAATGTGACTTTTACATCTCAATCAATCAAGTCAATGTAATTTTGGCATATTGCTACATATAGATAAGTTGCTGTTTTTTTTGTGAATTTTGTGTTCATATTTGACCAAAACATAAGCATCTCTCGGCTCTTGTTTCTAGAGTTAACATAAAGCAAGCTTGGTGGTGTCTGTGGTATGCTTAGACACGAATAAACGCGCTCAAGGCAAGCTCTTCTGCAGTGGTCAACGTTATCAATGAACCTTCCCACCACTTTTTTTCAAGGATAACCGCCGCGTGAGCTTGAGCGCGTAAATACCCAGGGACAGAATTTAAAGAGGGACAGAGTCAAAATTATTTTATATAATTAATTTTTTTTTAGTCAGGATAAAAAGCTAAAGTATTTTATTATTATTGGTTTACTGAAAAATAACTTTTTAAACCACTATTAAATTTTGCTAAGGTGCATTTTCTATTACAATTTTGCGTTGGGGACATGACATGGGAATTACGTTTGCGGGATAAAAATAACAAATTCCTATACTTTTTGTAAAAGCTTTAAGAAATAACATTGTTCTCAATAAAATTTTAAATTAAAAACCGTATTTTTATTTATTTTTTGGCTTTTGACCCTTAGGGACTAATGCACATTTTTGGTGGAATCATTCATATACAACTGTGCTAAAAAAAAGGTTCACAATGACAAAAAAGTTAAATCATGATAATTCTTGACATAAGAGTAAACTAGAGTTTTAAACTTCCATTGTTTTTTACTTTTTCACTATGTTTTGATAGGTTATGTATGTATCTGCCATTATCATCACGTACTGACAATTGCAGAGACATAAGCAGTCGGGACATTGAAAAACAGAGTTAAAAAAAATTGTCAATGGAAGTTACATTCACCTTCGAATAACAATTCTTAACATGACATGTATATTACTTTTTTTGAGCACAAGTCTAAAACAAGGTGTAAACATAGTTCCTATGTTTCTCTTGACAGTTATTAAAATTTGTGAAATGTTACAGCAATGTTAGATAAAAGTGGACACATTTATAAGAGCAAAGAATACCTACCTATGTCCATGATATTATTAACGAAAAATGGGGACTTTACCAAACTAAAAACTTTGGTATAAATTATAAAATTATGAAAACCAACCTTTTTATATCAAAATATTACGAGATGATCGATAAGCTTCACCACTCTTCGTATGTTGATTTTTTCATTATTTCTTCCTCGCTTTTTGTGTATCTAAAAAATTAACAAAAAAAAACAAAATTAACAAAAAATATAATATTTTGAATAAATAAAATTAAGGGGCATCTGTATTGATACCAGTAGGGTGATTTTTGTTGGTTGTTTGGCTACTCTGTTCATGTTCAGCCTTATTCTGCCTGCTGTAGTAAGGCCCTGTCATGTTGTTAACTTTAATAATGATGCAGGGGCACTTTTGTTTTGTTGCATCTCTGTTATAGTTATGTTTATTCTGTGCAGAGCCATTTTTTGTTGTGCTGTTAACTTAAAAGATAACCACACACACTAATTACAGCCACAAGACAAAAACAAACCAAAACCACTTTAAACTAATGGTATGACTTATGTAAGTATTGCTTAAGGGTGCCTACACAGAATAAAAATAAAGGTAAGAAAATGACAAAAAATCAACCAAAAGCATCCTGGTACACCTTTGGTTAATAATGTAGTTCCGGTTAGCGTTTGCAGTTTGGTTTTGACAATCAAGATTCAGATGAAATTTGTTCTTTTTTATTACATTTTTGTTCTTAACTAATTTCCATTCATTTTTATGTAAACTAGATTAAAAATTTAAATAGGTTGCAAAATATTCTTTACTCTGTCAATTTATATACTTGAAAACTTGCAAATATCATCTCAAATATCAAATTATGACATTAACTTTTATATTTTAAATGAAATACTTCTATTTTTTTTAAATTAAGGTGGTTTTTTTCTTAATTCCAAAAAATACAAATAATAGATCAGGTTTGTGGTTTACCTTTGTTGGTTTTCTAGTAACTTATAAATACTGTCCCATTATCATCTTTGGCTTTATCAAAAATGTAAGTTTCAGAATAAATATGACAGTGCAGCATACTAACCTGTAACTGTGAATGGTTTTAATAAATGCCAGCTTCTTCCTCTTGGTATCACTGCTGCTGGTTGATGTATAGCTGCTTTGAATTTCTTGATTTAATCTGAAAAAAGTTTAAAGCAAAATAAAGCGGAATATTGCAGTTAAAAAATCAAACATTTTGAACAGGAAACTCTTGACAGGAAAAAACTAAAGTAAATAAATAAAAACTGAATTTTAAGTAAGGTAGCAGTAACATAAAAATTAGGTAAAAATAGTAAAAATACTAACAGTAAAATTAGTTTAAAAAATGTGGTTTTCTATATCATAACAAATATCAGAGAGCAAAAATTACTTTCTTTTTCTTACAATTCTTTTCAATGTCTTTTCCTTAGAAATGCTCCCTGATGAAGACGCAGATGAAACAGCTATAGCTGCATTTTGTGAAACTTGACTTATGCTTGCATCTGAACTCATCAAAGTTGAGTTTTGTGATATATCACTGATGCTGGTACTATGCAGACTTAAATATTGAATTTCTATGTCCAAAAGTAAGGATGGCACAGCATTAAATTTAGGCATCTTTCTCTTCTATTTATCTGATAAGAAGTCTTCAACTTTAAAATGCGTGGAGCACACTAATTTGTTCCTGTTCCTTTGCTACTCTTCAGGATTCACTTGAAGTGCCTGACGCCATATTTTGGATATCGGACCTTAGTTTGGAATCCTAAAAAAATGTGAAACCTTTTGTTATTGAATTATTCACAAGATATTTTGTAATTGTTTAATTACAAAACCAATGTTACATTTTTTGGTGGAAAGGACATTATTTTTCATGATAAATGCAAACATACTAAAAATTGATAAAAAAAAAAACAAATTAATGTATCAGTTTATCGCTGTGTATTAGCTAGGTAGGTACCTACACATATATTTTATTTAAAATTTAGCAATTTTAAACTGTTTGGTTTGTATAATTATATTTATTTCCTCTAATTACTTAATTTGCAGTGCCTGTATGGAAACATTTACTTGTCAAATATCAGTCTGACACTAGATATACAAAAAAAAACTACAAAAACTAACTGGGTATGCATGCTTTAAAAAAAAAAATGTTTTTCTTGTATTTATTATATTTTTTTATAAGTATGTTTTCCTAAACCAGAAAATTCAAATTGTCCAGCATTTTTTTGTGCACCTAAACTATTAATGTAAAAGTAAATGAAATGTCCTTGCTTCTAGTTGCACTTTGTTGCCAAAAAATAAGTTTCCTGCGCACAAAGTATGGTTAAGTGAACCCACAACATTTAGAGCACAAATAAAAAACAAAATACTTATTGTATCAGGCAATCGAGGGGGATTTCACTTTTTTTTGTAGAGTTCGCATGTTTTTAGAAAATGTGAAACAAAGGAAAAAAAATAAGGATTTTTTTTGAAACTAGAATGAAAACTAAGAGAAAAAACAGAAAAATATTTAAAATAATGTAAAAAAATCAAGTTAATGTGCACCAAAATGTACATATATACCTGCCAGTGAAATTACCCTTGTACGCAGGCAACTTTACACTCATTTTCTTCACCAATTTTTACATTTTTTACAAAAATAAAATAATTTTGGGGGTATTGGCATTGCCTACCTATTTCATACATGACAACTTACCACCATTTCTAAAAATAATAAAATAATAATCCCATCGAGTACCAAGTAGAGTACCTAATTCATAAATATGTGATGTGCCTAAATACAAGGTCTTTTGTATCACCGTTACAAACTCGATGTTGCTGTTCATGGTGTTCATCGACGTGTTCTTTGAATCTATAATAGGTATTTCCTTTTATCTAATATCTAGTAAATTTAAAAAAAGGTAATTAGGCTGCGCCTCCAAATAGGGCGCCAATAATATCTGTGTGGTAGTTTATTTAATTATTACTCTTGGTAAATAAAGAAATATGTAGTTTATTTTGAACCTAAAACAATTTACAAAAAGTTTTTTTTTTAATTTTTAACAAATGGGTTGACATGACAAAAAAAGTTATTTTATCGTTTTTTTTTAACAAGCTTCCAAAAAGGTGCCACAAGTGGTACCTCCTCATGAAAAAAATGTTGGTAGGCCCTGGGCCTTCACAGAGGGCCCCCAAATGGGCAAAAAGTCCGTAAAAAGTCATTAAAGATTCGCTCTTAGCTTTTTTTAAAACCTCTTCCTTAAAGCCGCTAGAAGCATTGTTCCATTTAAAGAATCCACCCTGTATATACAGACCGCTTCAAGCTACTACGAACATAGGGGGAATCAAGTCCAATTTACTCTCCGTGCCGTACGACCGAGGTGGATTCGAAGCACGCTGCAGTGTTATCTTTTGGAAATTCATTTTATTTTTATTATTTTGTTTTATTTCTGCCTTGCTCGAGAAACAGATGGGTAAGTTCTTAATTGAAATAATACATTTTTAAAACTAAAAATGGATGTCTACGAAGTTGCCGAAAAAGTGCAGATGGTCAAATGGTCAAATCGTCATAACCCAACACACGTTCGATATTGGTCGAGGGAAAATTTGCATTTGTATTTTGACGTAAGAACACAGTATCCCCAAAAACTAAATGTTTGGGGGGGGGGGTATTGTAGGGGAACACGTAATTGGGCCATTTTTTATTAACGGCAATTGCAATTTGAATGGTCCTAGATACTACTGCAGCAGCACATTATTCCAACTGCTAGGCAGTTGTTAAGTTTAAGATTTGGTGAAACATGGTTTCAACAAGATGGTTGTTCCGCTCACAATGTTGGCCTTGTTAGGGAATATCTTGATAATGTATTTCCTAATCGGGTTATAAGTACACGGGGAACTATTTTATGGCCAGCTCGATCTCCCGATCTTGCTCCTAATGACTTCTATCTGTTTTTGAAGAAGCTTTTCAAATTATCACCCCTAACATGCTTGGAAACGTTAGAAGGGGTTTTTATAGTAGGCTCGGATATTGTCTAGCCGAGCAAGGAGGACTTTTCGAACATTTGCTTTAATTTTTTTTTGACTGGGAGAATCTTTTTGGTTTTTAGAATGTATTATTTTATTTTGAGAACTTGCTTTTATTTTGTTTCTCCTTATTATTTTCATTGTAACACGTCGTCACTGATAAATCTGAGCAGTTGACAATAAAACGCTCTTAGTTATCAGTGACAAAAAATAAGAAAATTACGTTATAAAAATTTGCGTATTTATTGACCAAATTTCGGTTTCATTGACTACGCTCCACACAGCACCGTGGTTAGAGGCGTACTAAATACAAGGCGAAAGGCGGCGAACGGCAGCGAATGGCGATCGGAAACCTGAGTGTTGGTTGCTTCACTGATAGGCGTGCGGTGTCTCTGCATGTACGTACACTGGCAAATTAGACTTCTTCCGCCCTATGTTCGCAGTAGCTTGAAGCGGTCTGTATATATATTTCAAAACTAGAATGCGGTCTTGACAAGATGCTGGTACTTCTCTACAAGAATCACCTCTTCTGCCACTTAAACCGCTTTGAGAGGCTGATGTGGGGCCTTATTATCCACTCATTATCGGACCTTTGTGGTTTGCCTTCGTCAATCGCCGGCGTTGGACCGCTTTTCCGAGACCAGCTTGCCTACGTTAGCGTTAGACCGACCAAATTAAGCAGCTTTATGGGCGGATGGTCGGTACCATGCGGTTAAACCATATCGGACCTTAATCGTACGGCGACGGTATGCCGATGTTAGCAAAAAGTAAAATTTACCATTGGTCCGACGGCGGGCCACAGTCTAACGGTGCGTCGGCAAACATACTCACATCGCAAGGTAACAAAAAATACTGCAAAGGTAACAAAAAAATACTGCTGGTCCGATGTCGTAAATCGACGTCGTGCCGATGACGGCAATCGACATCGGGAGGGAACCGTGTTTGCTGGGATGGTATTATCAGGTCCTCCTAGCGAGGGAAGTGGAGGGGGGAACAGATTTAGTTTGTTCTATTTTAATCAAAATTGGCATACAGCCGTGGTTCTTCCCAGACAGCAAAGTTACGTACCTCGTACCTAAAGCTCGGACGAAGAGTACGTACATAATAAGTACGCAAACTCTATTACCGTAATATTACGTGCATTTTCCAACGCTATGGTACGTCGTTGCGACTTGGAAAATACGTACCATGCATGTATGTACATTTGTTTACGTACCAGGTACGTATACTTTGTAGGTCCTGCGGTGGACCAATAAAAGACGTGAATTGGACGTAAAATATACGATGTACGTACGAGGTACGTACAGGAGACGTTTTTGATACGTACCTTGAGGGACGTAAATTAATAAAATACAAAATATTTTTTTATGCCTAGGGGAGGGGGGCGGCGATTTTAAAGCCCAAAAACTCCTCAGTACTTCTCTCTCCTGGTTGACCCTCTGGGAAAGAATTCCGACGGAGTATGAGTATTCATAAAATACCAGTTATTTTAAGAGAATGAAAAATACTTATACAAAAGTTTGCTTTAAAAGTGAGAGAAATGTTACAATTTATGACAACTTAATAACGTAGTAAGTACGTACAAGAAAAGACCTAAATATGACGTAGGTTCCGGGACGTAAAGACGAAAAATGGATGTAAAATGTATGTCCCTGGTACGAATGATGCTGTCTGGGTTAGAGAAGGGGCAGATTCAAAATGGACGATTTAGGGTACAAAACGAAAAATTAAAAAATAATTTTATGTAAAAAAATGCTTTGCAAATCCAAGATTTTATAAAATATAAAATTAACTCAAAAGTAGAAAATAATTTTTAGCATTACACGAAGAGTACGTAAGTAAACCCAACTCGACCCAAGATACGTAGTAGAGATGTTAGGGTACCCTAACATCTCTCTGACATAAAGATATATGGACATTGTTACCATCGCTTTAATATTATGATATTCTGATATAATATTAAAGCTTTAAAAAATATTTTCTACTTTTTAGTGAACTTTATATTTTACAAAAGCTTGTATTTGAAAATCTTCTTTTAGACAGAATAATTTTTAAATTTTTAGATATGTACTTTAAATCGTCCATTTTGAATCCGCCATGTTGAAATTTTCAAATCTGATTAAAAATTCATAATCCCTTTTACTAAAAACCCCTGTATGCCAATTTTGATTGAAATCGAACAAACTAAATCTTTTTCCCCCTCCACTTCCTTCGTTAGGGAAGGTGGCCACCTGATAATACCACATTATTGCATTGTCAGTTAAAATTCGTTAGCAAAAGATGAGCAAAAATCGTCCATCTTGAATTTACCATATTGAGTTTCCAAAATCTTATCAAAAATTTGTATTCCTTATCCCCAAAAACCCCCGTATACCAATTTTGGTTGAAATCGGCAAACTCTTCTTCCCTCCGTACCGTTACCTCCGTAGTGCCTATAACATTTGCTATGTTTTCGTGGGTATTGAGTTCGTTTTCAAAACTCATTGTATCTTTTTCTTTTATATAGCGTGTTCTTTATCAAGACCAAGAACACGCTATATAAAAAAAAAGATAGAATGAGTTTTGAAAATGAACTCAATGGATGGTATTGTCACCGGAACTATAATCGCATACCAAGTTTGAATTCAATCGGACATCTAGAAGTTAAGCCCTGTGCACACCTACGCGTGCCCATGCAAGTGCTTTGAAGCGGGGTGGGCACTCGGCGTTTCCTGTTTACACCGGCGCGTTTCCATGAAACTCACCAGAAATGCATGAAGTTGCATGCGTTTTTGCCCAAATTTCCTAGAAATACCTATGTTGGCAACACCTCGTGCGTGTCTCGTGCATCTTTTTGACGTTTAATATAACCTAAAATATTTTTTTTAAACTTCGATAAAATGAAAGAAAATTGAATAATTTAAACACTTTTACCAGGAAAGTGCAGCAAATAAATTATTTTGCAGAATTATCCTGAGAAAACGTGTTAAAAATATATTTTTAGATGCACGCGGGAATGCCAACATAGAAAATAAAACATGTTCTATTTTTCCACTAGAATCCATAGAAATATAAAGTTTATATTTCTATGCTCTAGTTGGTGCCATTTTGGTTAAAATAATCAACCCTATATATGTAATGAAAATGTAGCCTTTCTTCATGGCCGTGGTTTAACTCCGACTTATAAAATTGAGCAACTTGTTTACCGATGGATTAATCCAAAGATTAAACTGAAGTTTAAACTATGGTTTCATCTGGAGTTTTACCTTTGGTTGTAAAATTAGCCCTAAGTTCGCAAAAACGGACCTGTTTGTACTAAACCAACTTTCTCCTTTTCTCTGCTTTCTGTCATGTCCCAGACAGACCGAACCCAATTTTTTTTCTATGACAATAGTCAACAACCATAGATTAAGGTTCTAGCTCCTTAACCTATGGTCAACAACATTCAACTTTGAAACTCTTGTGATTAAACTATTTAAATGAAATGTTTGCATGAATTTTATCCGGAAAATGATAAATTAAAGAAATCTTGTGAAGATTTGTACATTTAACCAGTGCTGCAATCATGACTTCACATCTTTATTTACTAACAATAATAAATTTTATTGGCGTTTTTGGACTCTCAAATGCCTTTTTAAACCTTTATTTAAGTCCTAAAGAAGTGCAGAAACTCTTCGGCATTGACGCCCAAATATATTACATTAAAGAAGGCTCTGTGCAACACAATGCTGTAAAGTTTCCCATTGATGTTCCATTTAAGGTGGACGCCCTTAGCTTCATTTGGGAAAGCATTAGCGGTACTAAATTGCAATATTCTATTAGAGTGCATACAGGTAATATATTGTGCAAACATTTTTTCTTGGACTTGCCTCAGAGCAGGCTTAGTTTTTTTCCATTCATGACCTTATTCTATGGACACATTTTTACCCTATCAAAATTTGATTTGAGGCATATTCAGAGTTCCATAAGGTAAGCGGTATGAGGTAAGATGCAAGGAAACTAACAAAAGCATGCTGCTCTTACTGCTTGCGGCTTACAGAACACTATGAACAGGAGAATGCTTTTGCTATAGTTTATTTTCTGTGTGTCTTACTGCACACCTCATGCTGCTTACCTTATGGAACTCTGAATCTGCCTCCACATTAACAGCCTATTCTCTAAAACACCTGACATTTGTATGGTTACCTTTTTACCTTATTTTTTTACATTAATTTTGTCCTATATTATGTTGATTATTATTATTGTTTATTATATTAGGCACAACAACAACTTTAACTCATAGTATCATTTACATTACAATGGCAACTGAGGTGGTAACAAAAATGAGATTTTTTTCAAATAAAACTGTTAATGAGTTAAACTTAAGCAACCCTAAAAAACTATAAATTAACTCTAAAAACTAAAGTAAACCAACTATAATTTACATATTTACTGTTAAACATAGGATAGAACCAGGTACTGGGAACTAAAAAACATGAAATATTTGATTGTACCTCAACTTTTTTCAAATTCAGAGGTACATATTGTTGCCTGCTTGGTTATCATTTAAAAAAGGCTAAGGCAGTTTTAATTAATAATTAATAAAAATAATTAATAACATTATTTAACAGAAGTGAGAATTATGGTCAAATATCCCTATAGAAAAAATGGCTGCCTGATATTTTGTCTAATAAAATTGCTTCTAAGAAAAAACAAATATGAGAAGTCATTTTTCTAAACAAACTTAGCTAGAACTAGTAATGGAAGAAATATATTAAAATATGGATCCAAAACATCTACTTTATAATTGGAATATAAATGTCAATATAAAACCACAAAAACAGTAATGTCAAAATTATCTAAATATCTTGAGTGAACAAGGCTTTAATTCACTGGTTAATGACTATACCGAGGACTATACAAGAGTACATGAAAACACAAAGACTTGCGTAGAACATATCTTTGTGATATGAGATCCAACAAAGATTCAAAATCACAGATCATTAAACTGTGGTAGGAGCTATAGGCAATACTCTCTCACACTAATTGATATGAAAAAAGTCATACAAATTTCAAAAATAAATATCAATAAATGGGTGACAAAATCTCCAAATTGGCTAGAAATATACTCTAGCTACAGAGGATATAAATACAAAAACTGACAAATTCATACAAAATATTCAACAAATAGTAAACATCTCAACCACAATACTAACATATAAAAGTGAATACAAAAAAAGAAATACTTGGATCACAGTGTGGATGAAATCAGAAAAAACAAAACAAAATTTGTGTTGTGTACCATTACTTTAAAAATATGGTCAATAAACTAATAAGAAAAACAAAATGTGATTATTTTAGAAATAAAAATAGAAAAAACAAAAACACCAGTAAACAGATAAAATATAGAGAAAATACAGACAGACAAACAAACAATAACAAACAAAAAAAATCATTGCTGACACCTTTAATATTTTCCATACAAAATCGTGACAAAAAATGTCAAAAAAAATACCAATTTATAATAAAAATCTTAAGTTTCAACAAACTGATAAAAATTTTTGTTTAAAAAAACAAAAAAACACAGATTGATGCTGCTATAAAAGACCATAAGATAGGAAAGGCCCCAGGGATAGATAATTTAAGATCAGAAACTTTAAAACTTTTGACTCCACATATATCAGAACATTTTGTCATCTGGAATCTTTCCAAATAGTCTAAAAACTGGAGAGGTTTCATGCGGGTTTCGCCTTTTCACAAAAAAGGTATAGCAGAGGGATAGTTTGTAATTATCGGCCTATCACTTTAATTTCAAGCTTGGACAAAGCTGTAGAAAAAATAATAAACAATCAAATGATGGAGTATCTAAAAGAACATAAATTATTATCAAAAAAACATAAATTACTATCAAAAAAACAATTTGGATTTCAAAAGGGGATTTCAACTGAAGATGCTATAGTTAAACTAACAAACAATATTTACAATTCCATGGACAAACACAAAACAACCATCTGCATTTACTTAGATCTTACTAATACTTTCGACACAGTAAGCCATAATATCTTAGAAACTGTTTTAGAAAGTCTTGGTTTTTTTGGAATCTCAATAAAATTAATGTCTAGTTACCTTAATAAACGAAACCAGGATGTTAAAATTGAGGAAAATTTAAGTGAACCAGAGGTAATAGAGTGGGGGGTTCCACGAGGAACTATCTTAGGTCCTATGCTTTTTTTAATGCACATAAATGGTATTTTTTCTATTGACACTGAGGGGAAAATTGGATCATTTTGTGATGATAATGTTGTTGAATACATATTTTTATATTATATTATTTATTTTTATATTTTATATTTATTTCTTTATGGTAGATTACAGGTGATGTTATTGCAGCTACAACCTAAAGCTAAACAATTTAGTACACACATTTTTTCAAACTTTTTCACTTTTACACAAGAGATCATCTGATAAAATGATAATTATAATTACTTAATTAGTAATTTGAAATTTTAATTTGAACTTAAAGGTGTTTGGTTTGCAACGCAGTTCAATATCTTGAGTAATGTATTCGTTAAATAAGGACATTAGACAATTACTCACAATTTAGACCTATATTAGTATAGTATCTATTAACATAAAACATTTTCTTACATCTAGTGTTTTCAGAAGGACCATTAAAATTAAATGAACCTAATAGTGAGCAGCAATCAATGTTTTTTGTAAGAATCTTTTGTACAAATCTTAAATCTAAACTTTCCAACCCCAACGTGTTTAGTCTTTGTTGATAGAACAGTTGGGTTTTACTAATACTTATTTTAAACAACAGAAAACATACGAATCTACACTGATTTTTTTCAATATATTTATAAATATATATATATATAAATCACGCAGCAATACTCTAAGTGACTTTGTACCAGACCATAATACAGATATTTAATGGCTTCAACATCAGAAAATTCATAACATTGTCTGATCACAAATCCCAGCATTTTATATGCTTTACTCACTATATCATGTATGTGATCATTAAAAAATAATTTGTGATTAAAGATGACTCACAGATCTCATATAACATCCACTCTTGTTATTTCCATACCGCCTATGTAAAATTCGAAATGAATTGGATTGTGCTGTCTAGAAAAAGTAATAAGTTTACATTTACTGATATTTAATTCTAGCTTATTTAGCTCGCACCAATCAACCAAGCTATTGATATCGGGTCAGTCCATATCAAGTCAACCAGGGTATTTTACCACACCATCTCCGATGTTGATGATTTTTAGTATACATGTTTTTCCTACCAAAAAACTGGAAAATCCAAAATTTCAGACTTTTTTGACCAGTTGTTTATTCTGAATTAATTTTTGAAAATCGAAAAAGTCACTTATTTGTCCTTAACATGTGCGCACAAAATTAGGAATATCCAAAGAACCACTTATAATAGAAAAGTAGGTGAAGGTTCGTTTTAAAGCTCTTATAAAGACCTTTCATATGAGAATATTGCATAACATATATTGAAAAAAAAAATAAAAAAAAAAATTTTTGATTTTTTTTTTTGAAAAATTTCAAAAAGGCCATTTTTAATTTTTTTCAAAAAATTATATTATTTTCTTTAAAGTGTTATTAAACTATTCACAAAATTTTGAGATGGACAAATCATGGGTTCAATGTGAAAAAATTTATTAAAAATGTCACATGCATGAAAAATCGCCTATAAATAGACAATGCATTTTGGTAATTAGAAGAATATAATGGGGTTTAAAGCGATATTATAAAAATATTTAACAATATTTTATTTAATAAAAAATTATATCCTACGTTTCATTCTGTATCAGTAATCAGATTAACATTGCCCCCCATTGTAATATTTACTTACAAAACCTCTTTTCCACCAGAGACGTACTATTGGATGTTCCAATTCTTAGGAAAATATGCCTGTATAAACCTGCCAATACTTTTGTGAAATACTGCCTGTTTATTCCTGTTTAACATTAAGGACACACCTCCTTCATTTTATTGGTCTGTTTAGGTACATTGTGGGGATTTGCTGACATGAAAATTCCTGCATAAATTGATTTTAAATTTTTGGCAAGTATCTTCCTGATACAGCTCCAAATAATCGATACATAATAGTTCGACTGAAGGTTTATCAGAAGTCATCTCTGTGTAATTTCAAAAGTTTCAACTATGGGTGAGGCAAGTGGATGGACTAAATATAAAGTAAAGTGCTGTGATCCACTAGAGTTAAAAATCAAGCATTTTGGGAAATTAAGAAATGTGACCAAGTGGATGTGCAGTTACAAAAATGTCAAAATGGGAATGAAAATCTGTGATGGTTGTAGACTAAAGCTTTCAAAGGAGTTTAAGGCATCTGAAGAAGATGAGGCAGGGTAAGTAACAAATAGTATTTTTTAATATAAAATTAATAAACTAAACCAATTGCGTCAAGTACGGAGTGGAAAAATCTCATGGCATTATTTTGCATGGCATTATTTTGCATGGCATTTTGAGAATACAGACATTATGTACAAATTTCTTGGCATTATGGACACATTTTGGGTCAGCTGTTACCCCCTTTTTAAGTTCTTATAAAAAACTAACTTTTTAAATTTTTTTAGACCCAATCAAGTTCCAGAAAATGATCCAGATTTTCAAGATCCTGCTGAATCATTTACTCTTTTAAACAAGTCATTGGAGCTTCTTGGTGTGTCGCCGATTAAAAGAAAAAATGTATACAAAGAAAAAATTGATATTGTACAGCATACAATTGCGAAAGCATTTACAAAGGAATCAGATTCAACGCTAGTAAAGGAATGCCAGAGTGACGAAAGTGAAATGATTAAGCAGTTAAAGGACAAATTTTTAAAAACCGAAAAGAGGAGTGAGAAAATACTAGTTTTATCATGTTTAATTCAAAGTTGGAGTAGAAAGAAGATTGAAGAAGAATTTGGAGTTTCTCAATATTTGGCCAGAGCTGTAAAACAGTTAGTTAAGGACAATGGGATATTATGTTCTCCTAACCCCAAACCGGGAAAGACCCTTAGTGATAGAGTGGCCCAAATAGTGGTAGATTTTTACCAAAGGGATGACATTAGCAGGACCATGCCAGGTAAAAAAGATTATGTTGTTATCAGAAAATATGGAGCTGAAAAAAAATATGTACAAAAAAAATTAGTCTTAGCTAATTTAAAAGAAATTTATGCATTGTTTAAAACTGAGTACCCCAATGAAAAAATTGGGTTTTCAAAATTTTGTGAACTGCGACCCAAAAACTGTATACTCGCAGGAAAAAGTGGGACTCATACTGTATGTGTATGTACTATACATCAAAATATAAAACTAATGCTCAATGGCTCCAAATTAAATAAGCTATATGATGAAAATAACAGGCCTCTTGCAATATCTTATCTGATTGCCTTTATAAACTAATGTGTAATCCACCTTCAGTGGACTGTTTTTTTAAGCAATAGATGCAAGCAATGTCCTGGAGTAGAACAGTTTAAAAATACGTTAATAGAAAAATTTGAGGAAGAATTAATTGATGAGGTCTCATTTAAAAAGTGGGTCTCAGTAGATAGGTGTACTATGGAAACCGTTGTTAAGAAAAGTGATGATTTTGTCCAGGAATTTACTGATGATCTTGTAAAACTTAAATCACATTCTTTTATTGCAAAAATGCAAAAAGATAGATACAATGAAATAAAAATTAACCTTAAACCTGGAGAGTCTTTGATCACTTGCGACTTTGCGGAAAATTATTCCTTTGTTATGCAAGATGAAGTCCAGTCTTATCATTGGAATAACAGCCAGGCAACCCTCCACCCTTTTGCCATTTATTTTCTAAGTGATGGTAAACTGCACAACCTGAATTATGTGTTTATTTCGGAAAGCTTGACACATAATACAATTGCATTTCATTTATTTTTAAAAAAATTAATGCCTGATTTAAAAATCAAAATACCAGGACTTAACAAAATTTTTTATTTTTCGGATGGATGTGCTGCGCAGTACAAAAACAAAAAGAATTTTCTGAATATATGCCTGCATAAAAAAGATTTTGGTGAAAGTGCCTGCGATGGCTTGGGAGGAACTGTTAAAAGACTTGCTGCCAAAGCCAGTTTGCAGAGGCCCTATGACAATCAAATAATGACACCTCTACAATTGTTTACTTGGTGTGAAGAAAACATATCTGGCATTGATTTTAAATATTGCACAGAAGCAGATTATACAAATCATGAAATAATTTTGAATAAAAGATTTGCGGAAGTCTTAACAATACCGGGGACACAAAAAATTCATGCTGTAATTCCTCTTACAGAAAGCACGTTTTTGGCAAAACAGTTTTCTACATGCTTAGAGGTCGAAACACATAATCTTTTTAAAGGTGGAAGCATTATTTTGCAAAATATCGAGTCAGGGTTTGTCACTGTAGAATATGACAGTGCTTGGTGGCTGGCTTGTGTCTTGGGGAAAAATAATGAGAGCGGAGAACTGAAAGTAAGCTTTCTTCATCCACGAGGACCTGCCTCATCATTTTTTTACCCAACACCTCAAGATATTTTAATTATTAAACCAGAAAGTCTTATAAAAAAAGTTGAACCCAACACTGCTACTGGCAGAACTTACAATGTCAGCAAAAAAGAAATGTCAGATTCATCAGAAATTCTTAAAAGAAAGATAAAAAAATAAATTTAAGGTATATAGTTAGTCTTAGTGTTTTCTGTCTAATTTTTATCAACGAAGTAGAAAAGTTTGTTTATTTCTTTTGCGAGTTTAAAATAAAATAATTTGTAGATAAAGCCTCTGGGTATTTTTTAAAACCTGTATCCATCCAACAAATTTATTTATTTTAATATCCAGTGCACTATTGGTTCTCCTAAAATATGTTTATTTTTTTAAATGCATGATTTTTAATGTACTTAATATTTTTGATATTTTTTTTGACATTGAACCCATCATTTCTCCATCATAAAATTTTGTGGATAATTAAGTAACACTTTGACCAAAATTATATATTTTTTTCAAAAAAATTAAAAATGGCCTTTTTGAATTTTTCAATTTTTTTTTTTTCAATTTTTTATTTTCAATTTTTTTTTTGTTAAAATTATGTTGTGATATTTCATAAAAAAGCTTCAAAATGACTTTAAAATGAGCCATTTATTACTTTCCTAGTGTAAGTGGTTCTCGAGATATTGCTAGTTTTGTACATTCTTGTTAAGGTCAAAATGCTGACTTTTTTATTTTGAAAAATTAAAAAAAAAAACTACGAATCAAAAAAATCTAAAAATTTGCATTTTCAACTTTTATGGTAAGAAGAAAATATATACCAAAAATCATCAAAATTGGAATTGGTCGCGTAAAATTTTTGTGATTTTTTGGTTGATTTGATATGGAATGACCCTATCATTCTGCAGGGCTATGCAGTCGCTTAGAGTCTCAACATTTTTATAGGTTTTTTTATCATCTGCAAAAGTTAGTGAGTTACTGTTCTTCAATATAAATTTGATATCATCTATGAATATGAGAAACAAGATTGGGCCTAGATGAGACCCTTGCGGTACCCCTGAAGAGACATCTAAGGAGCATGAAACTATATCTTTCATTTTAACCTTTTGGGTGCGTTTAGTCATGTATGACTGCAGACAAGAGCAAAAAGGATTCCCAATTCCATAACAGGTTAACTTATTTTCCAATATTTTATGATTTACTCTGTTAAAAGCCTTTTTAAAATCAAAGTAGATACAATCCACCTGTCTGTTTCTATCAACAGCTTTGGGCAAATGGTCGGCATATAAACTAAGGTTTGTTTGACAAGAACGATATGACATAAATTCATGTTGCGTTTCTGATATTATATTTTTAAAAGCGAGTTTAAGTTCATCGGCTATAATCGATTCAAAAACCTTGGCGATAGTGTCAAGCTCAGAAATTGGGCAATAATTTATTATATCGCTCTTGTCTCCACCTTTAAAGACGGGAGTTATATAAACAGTTTTCCAAGCGGCCAGAAAATATCCATTATCATTGAAAAGTTGAAAAATTATACTTATTGGGAGAGATAGAGAGGGGCTACAGTTTTTATAAAAAGTGGCAGGTATACCATCTGGATCTGGTCCTTTGTTACTAGCAAGGTTGAGCAATTTTTGAAAAATACGGTCACAGTCATCAAAAGACCCACCACCTGAAGTGAAAGATTGCAAGAACTAAAAACAATTGCAGAATATGATTTTAAAAAAATACAAGCTTGATCAAATGAAATTGTCAATAGCCTTTGAAAAAACCTAATTTTTACCTTTTTGCTGTGATAAAAGGACACACCCGCCATTTGATGAACTGACCATTAACAATCCCACTAGTAATTTCACAATTAAAAGAGTTGAACATATAAAGTACTTAGGAGTTAAAATGGATATGTCCATGAAATGGAACCACCACATAAATAACACTATAAAAAAGCTAAAAACAATAATTTACAAGTTTAAAATGCTTAAACAAATACTCAGCTTTAAACAACTGAAAACGGTTTACTATGCTCTTATTGACAGTATCTTACAATATGGCATTTCAGCATGGGCTGGTGCCTATAAATGTGTTATAAAAAACTCCCCTGAAAATTATGTACTGATTATGTACTAATTTAGTCTCACTTTAAAAAATTTTGTACTTAATGAATAACGGAGTTATTCGCACTTAAAAGGGGGGTGTGGCTTGGCGCTAAGCTGCACCCCTTAGGAGACAAATTAAATGAAAGTTAATATGTCATAATTTTGTACTAATTATGTACTCTTAACGAAGGGTACTTTTATTTTACAAAAACCATCGGTTCCTAAGAGTTTCGTTTGTTTGTTATGGGGTGTGTAGCTTGATATCTAGGTACACCTCCCTCTGCTTAGAAAAGAGATTTTACCAAAAGTGACTATGCAAGAATTTGTTACTAATTATGTACTAATTTCGTCCTCTTCTAGAAAATTGCCTACTCTCAAGATATTTTTTTTGTTTTTATGGGGTGTGTAGCTTGATATCAACCCTGCCAAAAAAACCTCATAAACGATCATAGTAAATAACAGATAAAACATCATAAGTTTTCATAATCTATGCTCATATAAACTTATAATATCTTATAATTTTTACTAGTGAAAGTGAAATCCCGCATAGGAGTTCATAATATTTCACCAGCCAGTTGGCTTATAAAAATTTTAGAGATATTGGGAAAAAACTGAAAACTTGTACTTTTAGGGAATGATTTTACCCCCACCGCATGGGGTGTGTTTGCTTCTTTTATAAAACGCTCAAAAAAAATTGTAGCTCATCAACTAATATGTAGAGGTTGAATTTAAAATAACCCTGTCAAAATGGCGAATAAATAATTTTGACTTTTTGGCAAAACCAGCACCTTCTTTTTTTGTTGAGGATTTTAAATTGGAAACTGTAAAAAAAGTGACAGTTCTCTCATGGGGAAAACTCCTGATGTGATGACACATTCTTATAAGTGGGAATTCGAACTTTACTAAATCAAGTTTGCTGAATTAAAAAATGTAATTTATTTTGACATGTGTCCAACACCGCTTTCCTAAAAAATCAAAATTTACAAACTATTTAATCGCCATTTTGACAACCTCTTATTAGTAAAGTTCAAGTCTTAACTTGTAAATATGTGTCATAGCACCCCTAGTTCTTTCCATGACAGTGAATGTCACTTTTTTTTAAGGTTCCCTATTCGTTATTTCCAACTAAGTAAAAAGAAAGTGTTGGTTTTTTAAAAAAAGTCACAATTTACAAATGAATTATTCCTCATTTTAATAAGAATGTCCATATCGGTCATTATCAGCGTGATAATAATAAGTTTATGCCAAACTTTGACAGCCATATGTTTACACTCTGCTCCCAGGGACTCTCCCAATAATATACCTAAACGGCGTTCAAATCCCATCGAGACCCAGTTTCCATTTAAATTGTGCGTTGTTATTTTATTATTTTCGCCTGAAATTAAATTAATTAAAACTTTTATCTAAATTATAGGAAATGTTTATAAAGTTCCACCTTTTTTATCATTCATCATTATACAAAAAGATAAACAAAAAAGTGAATTACGCATGAAATTATGTAGATTTCCATTACAGTTTAATTTTCTAAAAAAATCACCCGTTACACGCTGTATGGCCATGAGGTAATGTTTTTAATGGAACACCCTGTATATTTTTTAAAATTTCGATAGATCTTTCTTGTCTGATTCCAAAAATATACCATATGTTACCATTGTCTTTGACGGTCATTGAGCAAATTCGTGAAAACTTTGCCGTAAGAGTATAAGAGTAATGTGTTGAACAAAGAACCACCTAAACTATTTTTCCTTGGCTAACACATTACCCTTATGGCAAAGTATTTTTGATTTGACTCGAGAACCGCCAAAGATAAACCCAACATATGATATATTTTTGGAATCAGAAAGAAAAGATCTATCAAAATTTTATAAAATATACAGGGTATTCCATTAAAAATACTGAACCTCATGGCCACTCTGCGCGTACAGTGTGATTGAGGAAAAAACTGAAAATGTTTTTTTGATTTATCTTTCTGTGACAAATACAAAAAAGTTTTTCCAAGTGGAACTTTATAAACGGTCACGCTGTACAGTTGTCACTAATAGATTCTGGCTCCTATTAATGTCAGATAAGTAAAAATATCAAGATTTTGGAAAACAAATCTTGACATTTTGACTTTTTGGCTGCCAAATGGGGCAAAACTTATTAGTGATAATAATTGTACCCATATTAAACAACCAGCCAAAGCCGGGAATTTTATATTAAACCGGAAATTTTACCCATATTATTAATTACAATCACAACAAGTTGACATTAACGGTGGGATTTATTAAAAGGGTTTTAGTCTATTTTAGAATAGTCCTAAGTTTAAGTGAAATTTCGGGTTTTAAGCACTTTAAACCAACCATCCTTGAGTTTTGGACATAATTTGATTTATAAAAAGAATTTTAATATATTTGTTTATTGAATAATCATCTTAACACAATCTTTTGTTGGATTTAAGAAGAAAGTTTCAATTTAAATACAAATTTAAACCCACCCGGGGTTCTAATAGTAAACAATCTGTAGAAAAAATTAAAATTGGGGTTATATGTCACTCTAATTAAAACTTACCCTTGTTAATTAATTTTTTCAATTAATACTTGATGTCACACAAAGATTTAGATGGGTAATAATAAAATAAGAAGTATATTAATTTAGTATCTATTTAAAAGGTGTTTTTATTTATGAAATGTATTGTTCACATTTCTGTCACTGTCGAAATGTCATTTTAAAAATATTAGCGCTGCGTTCAATCACAAACAGCGAGTTCGGATCTTATATCTTGGCTTGCACCAACCTCTACTGATAAAAGCTACAGCTTTAAAATGAGTGGGCTTTGTAAGGAAACTTTTCTTGACTGAGTTTTTAGATAACTTCAATGTTTTAATTTCAGTTTGTAAATAAATTAATATAGTTGTTTTGGGGTTTTTTGTTTGGTATATTTTTTGTGCATAATCAGTGACTTTCACTTATGTTTGTTTTGCCTCGTAGTGCCCTCATAAATATGTTTTTTGTGCTGAAAACGGGTTCAAAATATGGCGTTTTTCTGGACAAAATTGGAGGTGTTTTATTGATTAATGAACAACTTGGGATATTAAATAAGGTAAATTAATCCTTGTAAAAACGGTTACTTAGGGAAATTATGAACGAACTTATTACCAATTTCCACAAAAAAATCCTTTCTGGGGGTTATAAATTTAAAACACCCCCCCCAAAGGTGGTCTAAAAAATCATCAATTTGCTAACCTCAAACACAGATTATGAAGCTATTATGTGCCAAAATTTTGGCGTATTCACCATTTGCCATTTTGAAACCTGTCAAAAAAAATTAGTTTTAGGGCACTTTCTTCTAAATTATGGTATTTATTTTGACAAAAAAGCAGTTTTCAGTGGTATTTAGCAATCAAAATACAAAATAATCAATAACTTTGTGTCTTTTCTGTATGGGTAAGTGTTTTTTGAAAATTGGTTTTAAAATTTAGTGTCCCCCACAGGTGTAAATATTATCCGAATTTTAGATCTTAGTAAATCCCACTATAAATGTATTGAAAAGGGGTAAAACAGCCGGTGTGCAAATTTGACTTTCCCTTTTTAATCGGCAAATTAAAACTATTCTTAGACAATCGTCAAATTGTGCCAGTTTTTAAGCAATAATACGAATTTCAACCACCCTTTCTAACGAAAAGAAGAGGCAAACTAAAAAAGGCTAAGACCGAGTAACCCTATAAACAAGGTGTGACGGATTTCTGATGGTCTTTATTGGTTGGATGACTGAATGACTTTTGAGTGACTGTGACGGAAATTATTTAGTGGACCGATGTTAAATCGACGGAGAAGAATATTCATCTTAAATACAACGAACTTTGTTGTTGAGCCATTGAAGGAAAAACTACATCTCTTCGATACTGGAGCATACATTATTGGCTCACTGAATAACTTCAGGTGTGCCAACACAGTTGTTTTGCCAATACTAATTCGATGTTGAATCGACGGAGAAGAATCTTCATCTTAAATACGACGGACACCCCAAGAAAATAAAAATTTAATTAAGCCATAATTATGTGCTAATTATGTGCTAATTTCGTCCCCAATCAAAAAATTTTGTGCACCTCTGGTTTCTGAGAAAATCGAAAAAGAAAATGTGGTAGCTAGATTAACATTAACTTAGCAACCCCATTTTTTTTTCTCTTTGTGGACTCGCGTATTTTTTAAACAGCTGTCCAAATTTTCTCTCGATTCAAGAATAGACGCAGCACGGTGGCTTTTAAATGGTCAAATTCTAAAAAGTGGAATGCCCCAATTTTTTCAACGGAAAATAGTTCTTTGAGTAGTCCAGATACCAAATGTGATTAATCGAAAATAATCCCCTGAACCGTTTTTTTGTAGAACCACATAAAACTAAATTTTTTAGCTAAAACAGAAAATTGCATGTGTTTTACTAGGTTGTGAAATATATATATATATATATATATATATATATATATATGTGTGATATATATATATTGTAGCTAAAACTATACCGGTTCTTTAAAAATCATCTGTTTAAAAAAGCACTCATTTCGCCACTTGTATACACTTTTATTTTATTACTAAGATATTTTCTTTTCTTCAAAGCTCATATGAGTCTCACTTTCCCTGAAATTATGCACCAATATATTTTGATTAATTTATTTCCAATGCAATGCTATGTGATATGCAAGTTTGTGTGTCATCAGCCTTATACCTAAATCCATGCGGCTGTGTGATCATACTAGAAGGCAAATTTCAACTTTGTTTTGTTTCTTGAACAAAAAGTAATTTTTTGGGCTTAACTACATCCAAGTATCGAAAAAATACCCATTCAAGATTTAAGTTGACATCTCTCGTAATAGTCCAGCACTAGTCGGCTAACATCTCACAGTTCCATTTTCCCGGATATCTTCTTTCCATAAATTCCATAAAATATCTTGGTGGAACCTCTTAATGTGCTCGTCACTTACAGCATAACAATTTTCCAAAAAGTAGTCCAGATGAGAATCCAAGAAATGAATGAAATGAGGTTTTTGTAACACAAAATGCATTCCAAGGGTCTTCTTTGCCTTGAAGTAGGAAATCGAATTGTGCATCTCCGAAAAGTTTCCTAATCTGAGGACCCACAAGTATTCCCTCTTTAATTTTAGCCTCACTAATTTTAGGACACTTTTCTTTTAAATAATTAAAAGCGTGGCCTTTGTTGTCCGTGGCATTTACAAAATTTTTCATAAGTCCTAATTTTATATGTAGTGGCGGTAGTAAAATCTTTTCTGGAGGAACTAATGGCGCGATAATTACATTTTTTCCCTGGCTCAAAAGACTTTCTTGTTGGCCAAATTTTATTTCATAGTCCCATTCGCAGATAAAGCAACAGTATTTTGAATAACCCAGCTGCTTCTCAAGCAAAATTGCCACAAGTTTTAAATAACCACAAATTTGCCATTCATATCTTTCATATTGTAGGGTTCCAGTAAAAATTTCAAATTACTACATGTTTCTTTCACATGGACTGCAGGACCAACTAGTACGGAAGGCAACTTGTTTCCATTATGGAATAACACAAGTTTAACACTTATTATTGTAGAATTCATGAAAAGTATCCAGTCTTTTGAATCATAGTCCAGATTTAATATTTATCATTACTTAAATTCAAACACCTCTTAAATTCACGCTCTCAGACTAACTCCTATTAAAAAGTGAACGTAGTAAGTAATAATAGCAGACATCTTTCGAAATCATTAAATAGATTTGTATTTATCATATAGTTATTCAAAATAAATGAATCAAAATATATTGTTACATAATTTCACTGAAAGAGAGATTCATATGAGCTTTGAAGAAAAGAAAATAGTAGTGTATTACACGGGTGATTTTTAAAGAACCGGTAGTTTTAGCTATGAGAAGTATTATACAATATTTATTTCACAACCTATAAAACACATGCAATTTTCTATTTTCGCTAAAAAAATGTAGTTTTATGTGGTTCAACAAAAAACGGTTTCGGGGATTTTTTTCGATTTATCACATATGGATTCTGGAGAACTCAGAGAACTGCTTCCGTTAAAAAAATTGGGGCATTCCACTTTTTAGAATTTTACTCTTGAAATCCCACCATAGCACAGCAGTAGACGAAATAACCTTAGAGTTGGTTTATCGCTCAAAAATTCATCCTTAGAAATGTATCGTGACCTTCGGTCACTCTGAAGTTTACGGATGTACCGATTTAATACTGGTTTGTGCTAACAATCCCAAGTGTCCAATAGTACTGTCTGAAAAGACCCATTAAGTGGTACTTTGTTGAAAAGCCCATTACGCTCTACCTCCCCCCTTAACAATGCTGAAATTTGATGGTGTTAAAATTACGAACTAAAAAAAGTTTTGAGGATTTTTTATCTATTGTTTAAGCAAAAAGATATACCCTAATAATATATAATTTTTACAGACAATCCAAATGCAGTGCCTCAACCGACCCTCAACATTTCATTAAGTGGCATTGTTCCAAGCTCAGAACAAACTTTTATGATAAATATTCCATGCTCAGGAGTGGTGGAATCCAATGTGGGCATTACAATATTTTTAAACATATCCGGAGCTCATGATAATGACACGCAGTTGATATTTAGAAGACAGAAGCAATGTTTGATACTAAGAGAGAACGATGTCTATGTTTCGATGAATTCTGCACCTCATTTTTCAAACTCTACCAACATTTTCTATATCGCCATGGCTTGTGCACTGTTGTTAATATGCATTTTATGTGTAATCGTTACATTTTATTATGTTAGCGACAAAAAGAATGGTATCGGTATATCTCTAGAAAACAACAAACCTTCCAATACGACAACTTTCTTGGCTTCCTTACCACGAAACCTAATAAGGAACAGTGTTAATACATCCTCATATAGCAGTCTATTTCAGCGGTTGCCAAGTTACTCTTTGATTCCCGAGAATGGGAAAGATTTACAGGAAATTATTGCAGAATTGAAGATACAGAGGTGCAGGATAAGGCTGTGTAATATTGTACAGGAAGGAACATTTGGAAAGGTTTATCAAGGTAGGTGTTTTGACTTAACTTTTATATAAGTCTTTTTATTTGGGGGCAGCTTTTCACGAAAGACGAAAGTTGTTGGTGTAGTTTCAGTAATCAAAATTAAAAATATAAATAAGGAATAATTTTGGTTTATACAGCCAAATAAAAACAAGAATAAAATTAACTTTTATCCAATCAGCCACGCAGCTTCTGCTCATGGAAACAAATTGAGTGACGCCAATAATTGAAATAATTAAACTAAACAGCATCAAACTATTTTCTTAAATAATATCTGCCAAAAACTAACCAAAAATGCAAAAAACCTAAGAAACATCCATTTAGATGACAATAATATATGAAAGTGCGGTTATGTGCGTAAGTTGTGCATCCGCAAATTCAAACGGCCTCATAAGTTCAACATTTATTTTTATTTGCCTCTATAAACTCAGCTTAAGAGTATCACAAAAATTATCATTTAGATGACGTAATTGTTATATCCCTAATAGTGCGCGATACTGCACGGGCCTTATGATCAAATAATGCAATGCCTTACAAAATTATTAAGGCATATTCCTCGGTTCCGCATTTTAACATTTTTTGTCGCTCTGTGTGGGGAAAAAGAATATAAAAAATGAGAAACCTAAACTATAACCAATTTAGTAAACTGCCAAAGATTAAAAAAAAAAACATTTTTTTTAGAAACTGTGTGCAAACTAGTGTGCAAGTCGTGTTAACTTTGTGCCGATAAGCTAACTTGGTTAAGGGTAGCCCATAGACCAGATTTTGACTTGTTGTCATTCTGGTAAAGTCGTTTTTAAAAAAATATGGCGGATTCAAAATGGAGGAAAACCGTATATTTTAAAAAATTGTAACTTTTTTACTTTTTATTCGATTTTGATGGAAAAAATTTTGGAATACTTCGTTTGTAATATATTTTATGAAAAAAAAATAAAAATAAAAAAAAATTATTTTCATTAACAAAAATTAAAAAATCTGAAAAAATAAAAAAGTAAAAAAAGTTTTTTAAGTTTTTTTTTGAAATTATTGATTTCACAAAAAAAAAGTTTGAATTAAAAAGATAATTCTTTTAATGCTGAGTTCAAACTGGGTTCAAAGATTCCATTCGGTAAGTAGTTTTTGAGTTATGTTAAAATAACTAGTCAAAAATAGAGATTTTTGGAATATATTTGGGATTGCTGATATCACCCAAAACTGCAAGAACTTTTTGAAGACAACCTAAATTTATACCCATTGTTATTTTAGAGTATGCGTTTTTAAACAAATATGCCGATTTCAAAGTGGCGGAAAGGTGTATTTTTAAAGTATTTATAACTTTTTTATTTTTTGTTTGAGGTACTTGGTTTGTAATATTTTTATAACGAATAAATAAAAAGGTTATAATTGTTATACAAAAATATAAAAAAAAAACAAAAAAAAAAAAGTTTTTTATTTGTTTGTCCTATTATTGGTCTAAGAAAAAAAGTTCGTATAAAAAGGTAGCTATTTTGATGCTTAGTTCAAATTAGGTTCAAATATTCCAATCGGTTAACTAGTTTTTGAGCAGCAGCACCGCCCCCAATTGGAGCTTCATACTATGTGGCCCTAATTTTAAGGCATCAGCAAGCAATCGCTCCGGAGGAGGCTTGTTGCGCAGAACTAAACAGCCAAAATATTTGAAAAACAACAAAATGAATCTCGTGTCCGCAAATAAAAATGAAAGTAAAACTCGTGGCATATCGGACAAAGCGTTTTTGTTTCTCACTTCATTACGACCAGGCCTCCAATGTCTATTGGAGAATCCAGACACCTACAAACCTGTTTTATCCTTATTATGAATCATCAGGGAGTCATAGGATTGTCCCTGGCATTTATTTGCGGACACGAGATTCATTTTGTTGTTTTTTAAATATTTTGGCTTTTTAGTTCTGCGCAACAAGCCTCCTCCGGAGCGATTGCTTGCTGATGCCTTAAAATTAGGGCCACGTAGTATGAAGCTCCAATTGGAGGCGGTGCTGCTGAGAACGTTACCTCTTTTTAAGAGTCATGTTACAGTGACCTTATACTTTTACAGGTTTCTACTTTATAACCTGCTGAAGGGTACAGGATTCTGTATTTACGGTGTTCTGCACTTTTCAATTTTTGATGTTTTTGTTTCTCGGTTTATTCGACAGGTGGCGCACACAGTTACTACATCCCCACGGATTTAAAACTTTTTGTTTTAAATTCGAGAGGTGTGCATAGTCACTGTGTAGCTTCAACTGTCAGGTATAATCCTATGACTCCCTGATGATTCCTAATAAGGATGAAACAGGTCTGTAGGTGTCTGGATTCTCCATTGGACATTGGAGGCCTGGTCGTAATGAAGTGAGAAACAAAAACGATTTGTCCGATATGACACGAGTTTTACTTTCATTTTTATTTGCGGACACGAGATTCATTTTGATGGTTACTTTTTTCCAAGTTTAGAGACAATAATGAAAAATCACTTGATTCTTGCGCATAATTTTTAGCATTTTGATATCATAATAAAATCGATGGACGCATTATAGGAAGTTTGGCCATGTTGACTCGATAAATTTATGTTATTGATTACATGAGTATGAAGTCACTATAAAGCAGAGAAATGCAAGGTTAAGTATATCCAACCCAACTTGACCCAAGCTACCCTAACATTTCTGTTATATAAGAATGGACATTGTTAGTTTTAGTTTGCGCCCATCACTTTCAATATTATTATATCAAAATGCTTCAAATTATTTTCTACTTTTTGGTCTACTACTACTACTAAATGGTCCATTTTGAATCCGCCATATTGAGATTTTCAAATCTGATCATAAATTCATAATCCCCTTGCTTAAAAACCCCTGTATGCCAATTTTGATTGAAATCAAACGAACTAAATCTTTTTCTTTCTCCACTTCCCTCGTTAAGGGGAGATGGGTACCTCATAATACCATATTATTGTATTGTCACCGGAACTATAGACGCATACGAAATTTGAAGACATTCGGATGTGTATAAGTCAGTTAAAATTGGTTAGCAAAACATGACCAAAAATCATCCATCTTGAATCCCCCATATTTAATTTTCAAACTTGGGCGTTTGCATCCCTTCACTCCCCTTGTAGAGGTGACTGGGTTTCTAACAATACCATATGATTGTATTGTCACCGGAATTATAAGCATACCAAATTTGAATTCAATCGGAAGATTTGACCCGAACATACATAAATACGTGGTGAAGTTAAATAAAAGCTTGTAAAAAACAACTTCGCGCGTGGTCTTTCTAGTGACAACCAATTTGTTTGTCCATTGAAATAAATTTAATATACAATTGCATATATAACTTCTATTCATCAAATTAAAGCAAAATGTTTACTCTACAAGTTTTGTTTGAAACTTTTTTTCAAATTTTCCCTTAATATTATTGCAAATGTCTTCCGAAAATAAATAACGGCTTAAAAAAAAAACTAAAAATTAAGTTTTTTATTTTTTGTGACAAAACAAGTAAAATTTGAAACTTTTTTTTTATAGAAAACAATTTTATCGTGTGTTTTTACTGAATCGTTTGTTAATTTTTAAGAAAGTTACAGCGTTTTTAAAAAAGTGGGGTGGAGGCAATAACTTGAAAAAAACGCATTTACCAGAATAACAACAAGTCAAAATATAATCTATGAGCTACCCTTAACAAAGTTAGGTTATCGGCATTAAGTTAGCACGATTTTTACACGAACCCCGCTTTTTTCCCGATGTGTGCATAGACTAACACGTCCTATTTTCTTTTTTCACAAGTGTAGCTTCGAAATTTTCGTCTTTAAAGTTTGGTTGTTGCGGCCCCACGAACATTCCTTCTCACTTATACGCGCGAATTTCCTTCCCAAATAAAGAAAGGCATTAAATTGATTATTACAGATTTTAACCTTATTATCATAGCCCTATGTAGTAATTTAAATTTACAACTTACATGCTTCTTTCAAGTTCTGTTAGATAACTGATGTAATAGGCACATCAAAGGCAAAGCAAAAGTATAGACATTAGGGACTTATCGGTATATAAAGTCGGCATAACCTGACTTTAATAAAGGCGGCACTATTTTTGACAATTCCGCACGAAGTTTAAAAGAATTCTGACATTGTTGTTGTCTAAATATGTCATCTTTGCTATCAAAATAACGTCGACTTTCATAATGTTTGTGCCTGCCTATAATAAAGGACGGCATTAACTTTAATTTGTCAACTTAAAGAATGGAACAATATGAACATGTTTATATGACATATTTATATGACAAAAATGTCAGAAACCTTTCAACCTTCGTACGGAACTGTCAGAAATAGTGCCGAGTCAGGCTATGCCGACTTTATATACCGATAAGTCCCTAATTACACAAAAACGCTCCGTTATTCTGACACTTTTAGGAACATTCGACAGTAAGATCTTCCATAATAGTTTGGCCATACACTGCGCTTTTAAATCCATTTATTTGCATCCACAACAATAAAATAAAATCGTCTTTTTCCTCCAGATTAAATGGGACCAAATTTGGCATTTTATTTTCTTCTAGAAGTAAATTAAAACTAAATCTAAACTCGAGAATAAACGTAACCTAAATAGACTTGGTGGTCATTATGAATTTGGTCCGCAGTATTTCGAATGAGCTGTAGATTGGGGCTATAATTTTTTGTTTATTGACTAGTAATCGTGAAGAAAAAATAAATTCGTCTTTTAATTGACAGATGACAATTTCAAGACGTTCTAAAAACTTTTATTTTGTAGTAATAGTTTATTACTGTAACGAAAAATAACTATAACGCCTCTTAAAGTAGTCAAAATTTTAAGTGTTCAAAAACGACCGTTATAACATTTTTAAGAGTGAATTTGTATCCTAAAAACAGTTCGTTTACTTAAACAGATTAACCGCACATCAAAATTTAACAAAATTTTGCACAGCAGAGGCTTCTGGTATCCCCCACAAACCATTCGCGTGGTTTTTCAAAAAAAAAAAATATATATATCTTGTTTTTATTTAGTTTTTTAAAATAATCGATAATTTTTATCGTCAATTAAAAATTTTTAGGATACGTAAAATTATGTAAAAAATTTAAAATTATGGAAAATCCGCGAAATGGTTCCGGGATAATGCTTTAAACTTTCACCGTAGCAAATTTGAAACAAATTGGGTTAATACCTTTTTAGAATAAGTAATTGGAAGAAGCACATTTTTTATTCAAATTCACCTTAAGTTAAAAAAAAAGTTACGACAAGTACTAAAGTTAATTTTAATCAAACCTTTTTGTTTCATGCGATGATAAAATGTAATTGGTTGTAATGTTTAGTAATTTTTTAGGATCTTATACGAACGAAAAAGGTGAAGAAGAATCTGTCTTGGTCAAAACAGTGGCGGACCACGCAAGCGAAGTACAAATTTCATTGCTTCTTCAAGAAGGGTTGCACATGTATTCTCTAAACCATAAAAATATTTTAAAAATTTTGAGAGTTTCTATCGAAGACCAAATGGCGCCACTGTTGTTGTATCCTTTCAATAGTTACAGAAACATGAAGATATTTTTGCAAAAGTGTAAGGTCAGCTCGGAGGGAGTTCATCATACATTGACTACTCAAGAGGTAAGAATTTACTTTTAGTACACCGGCTCATATTTATTATTTTTAGTGAATCGTCATAAATGCTTTGTAAGTTTTGATATTAATGTGTATATTATTCAAAGCACTACACAATAGTCGTTTTCCTAGCAGTGCGCAAAGTTGCATTTTCCCGCGTTATGGTAATTTTGCTTTAAAAAAAGTGTATGGGAAAGTCTCGGGGTATATTTATTGTCCTAACTAGCGCGAAAAGTTAATCTTTCTCGCACGTGACTGCCGTTGACTCGAACGACGCGGAGCGTTAGGTGTCTTTCCCGCCCACTGTGCAGGCTACTTTTGCAAAAGCAAATGCGTACGCAAAGTAGTTTTTTGCGGTCACTCGTAGGCTAAGTTACATAGCAAAAACAGGAAAAAATTAGAACCCAAATTTTATTTTCATTAACAAGCTTCCTACCTTTTCGGGAACTGTCATTTCTAACCTCCAAAAAATTCCAAAAAAATATAATATATGGTGATAGTGTTGCTTAAACCACTCCTTCTAGAAAAATTGAAAAAACCCAAGCAAAAATGAAATGAACCCTATGAGTACTTAACTTGGCAGGTTTGATCTAAGAGCAATGACCTCAATTATATCAGAAAATTGAATTTTTGCAGTGGCGTAGTCCTATTTTCTTAACTACAACATTTCAAAATGTACCAAAACTGATACGCCACTGTTACTGACATATACAAAAAAAGGCCCCGCTGGATTTTATACTAGATAAAATTGCATTTCCAACGACACCTTCCGCTTGTAATTGCTGCTTCTATTAATAAAATATGAATTTTTTAAAGCCATAATTGGTATTGGAAGAGTGGGGGACCTTTACTCTTTCATTTAACAAATAGTGCCGCACAGATAACATGGGTTTATGGCCTACCGTGAAAGTTAACCAAATTTTGATATTTTGAAGATATTGTACTTTAGTTAAAAAAAAATGAAATTCTATGAGGATCGTATATCTGTAATAGGAGATATGAGCCGTGAAAGAACGTATGTCTGCTAAATACATACGGAGAATTTTTCTCATTATTTGAAAAGTACTTTATAGATTTTTGTAATTGAAGTGTCATTTGGACGGTACTTGAATAATACACAGGGGCGTATCCAGGATTATATTTTAGGAAAGCTGTATTATCTGGGAGGGTTAATTTAAGAAAAAATATAAAAATTAATTATTAATTAACAATATCTTTAAAAGTAAAAACTTATTTTAATCCCGCTTGGGGGAACGATTTTTTTTTAAATGTAAAATCAGTGTTACACTTTATTTTGTCCTGTTTTCGCTGGTACTTTTCCGCAAGTTTGGCCTTATCTTAAAGGTAATCAAACACGCTACAGGGGTGTATCTAAAATTCTATCTTAGCGAAGTCATAAATACCTGGAGAGGTCCATATAAATGAATACAAAATGTAATAATATTAATCTTATTCGAAGATTTATAACAAGAGGAGTTTCAACTAAGTGGGCTTTGACTTTCCTTTGAAAAACAATTAGGACATATGTATGTAATTGTCATTGAAATTTTGTTTTTGTTTTAAAAAGTCACTGCAGATCGAAGAAGCAAAAAACTTTGTTCTAGAATCTAAAGTTATAAAATTAAAACAATCAACATGAAAATATTTAAAGAAAACCGACTAAAACAATGTCTTAAATCCGATTTTTTCCATTTTTCTGATTTATTCCCACCAAATCCAACCTAATACCAAAACTTGGCCCACACTCAGTGGCGTATGCAAAAATTTTATTTCTAAGGGAGGGGGCTTGAGGTTTCTGGGGGGACTTAAGTAACAACATAATTTCAGATGACCATTTATTTTTGATTTTTGGGATTTTTTGGGTTTAATCTCAAATTATATTATGCCTATGCCCTTAAATTACCTTTCAAATACGATTAACCCTTAAGAAAAACCACCAGAGAAAATAAAACAAAAACGTTTTAGTCTCATTTACGTATTTTTTTTAAAATAATTTTCCCACTAAAGCCCCCCTAAATTATAATCCTGGTTACGCTTCTGTGCAATCTTTAAGTACCTTTCAAATGACACCCCAATCACGAAAATCTGCAAAGTACTTTTCAAATTACGAGAAAAATTTTCCGTAGGTGTTTAGTAGACATACGTTTTATCATAGCTCATATCTCCTATCACAGACATACGATCCTCATAGAATTTAATTTTTTTCACCTAAAGTACAATATCTTCAAAATATCAAGAAATAGTTAACTTTCACGGTAGGCCATAAACCCATGCTATCCGTGCGGGATTCTTTACTAAAAAATATATAAAAAATTCCTATTTTATTACTAGAAGCAGCAAATACAAGCGGAAGGTGTCGTTGGAAATGCAATTTTATCTAGTATAAGATCCAGTGCAAAGGGGCTTTTTTTTTGTATATGTCAGTAACAGTGGCGTATCAAACAGTTTTGGTACATTTTGAAATTTTCTAGTTAAGAAAATCGGACTACGCCATTGCTCTTAAATCCACTCTGCCAATTTTGGTACTCGTAGGTTGAGAAATCTTGATGAAAATGCAAAAAGGAATTTGCAAGAAATTTTTCAAATTTTTGCTTAGGTTTTTTCAATTTTTCTGGTAGAAGAAGTGGTTTAAGCTACACTATCACTATTCACTTATTGATAGAGAATTACATTTTCAACATTTTTCCCATTTGTCACTTTTGACAGTCTGTTAACGTTTAGGAGTTATCCAAGAAAAACGGTTTTTGGAGTCTTTTGGAGGTTAGAAATGCCTTTTAGTTTGAGTAGAGATTATTGGGAATAAGGACACCTTGTTATTGCTGTATACGTTTAATTCATAAGCAACGTTTCGACAATAGTTTTTGTCTTCCTCAAGCGTTGCTTATGAATTAAACATATACACCAATAATCTCTACACAATCTGACTTATAGGACGTTAACTACCTTCAAAAAAATGACTTTTAGTATGTTAAACGGTGGACCTTCCTAAGATTGTTATTGAAAAAAAAATTAGGTTCTAATTTTTTCCTCTATTCAGAAAATTTATATCTAAATTGCCTATCCTATCGTAGAAAAAAAAATTGTTACCTAATTCTGCACTAAAGCCTTAGTTATGGATTGAAAACGGTCGCGCCAACCGTTTCGGTTCCTGTTGCGGTTGCGGTTTCAGATAAATTCGACCTCTGTCGCTCAAGATGGTCATGGTTTAACTTGAGCGAATGTGTCGGCGGTTACGGCTGACGCGATCGCCAGATTTAAATAATTTGTGGTTGTTTGCTAAAAATTTCTATTATGTCATCTGTCTGTCATCTTGAGTATCGTGCATATAATTTTTTTTGCCATTTTTATAGAAAAAAACAGCAAAAATTGTAATTTTTTAAAGCATAAAGTTTGTGAGACATAAAGTGGTATTAATTCCTTTCAAAGTTTTTTACAATCTTTAAATTTACCAAAAAACGTGTCCTACTAGAAGTGTATTTAAGCACATCTAAAAATCATTTAACAGGTATTTAACTAAATGATTTTTACCATAAATACCTGTTAAATGATTTTTAGATGTACTTAAATACACTTATAGTAGGACACGTTTTTTGGTAAATTTAAAGACTGTAAAGAACGTTGATTGAAAGAGATTAATACCAACTTATCTCTCATACACTTTATGCTTTGAAAAATTATAATTTTTATACAAAAAACAGCACTCAAGATGTCAGACAGATGACATAACAGAAATTTTTATTAAACAATTTCCTGAAATTATTTTCATCTTTCTCTAAAATACTTTTTTATAGCCTGCTATCTCTTCAACAACCTTAAATATTTTTGCACCTCCCTAAATTATCTCTCCATATACCTCTAAAATTCTGCCCTCTCTCTAAATATTTTTCATTTTAACAGCGAAAAAAAAATGTTTTTTGGCAGTACTTTTTTTAAACGCTAAAAAAGCAGTGAAAATTTGAAAAATTTGAGTGTTTTATTCTAGAAATCGAAAGTTTATAAAGAAAGCTTTAACATATGACCAAAATCATGGCATAAAAATGTGAAAAACATAGTAAAAATTGCTTAAACAAAAACGTTTCCCCTTAAATTATGATAAAATATTTTAAGCCATAAATTACCATCATGACTTTACCATTATGTTCAAAGAATATTAATATATTTTAAATTAAAATTTGGGTATTTTTAAAAATATTGACACAAAAAACACTGCCAGGCATTTCATAGATGCCAGGGAGAGATAGCGAAAACGCAATTTTGAAATTACGGCAATTGTATTTAAAACGTTTTTAGGTCGTTTCTATGGCACTTCAAGTGATAAAAGGCATGCAGTACCTACACAAAAGAAATGTTTTGCACAAAGATTTAGCAGCAAGAAACTGTGTGGTAGATGACAAGCTAAATATAAGAATAGCTGACAATGCGCTGTCTCGAGATTTCTTTCCATCTGATTACTATTGTTTAGGTAAGAAATAAAATTATTTAAAAAACAACAAAATGAATCTCGTGTCCGCAAATAAAAATGAAAGTTAAACTCGTGGCATATCGAACAAAGCGTTTTTGTTTCTCACTTCATTACGACCAGGCCTCCAATGTCTAATGGAGAATCCAGACACCTACAGACCTGTTTCATCCTTATTAGGAATCACCAGGGAGTCATAGGATTATACCTGACAGTTGAAGCTACACAGTGACCATGCACACCTCTAGAATTTAAAACAAAAAGTTTGTAATCCTTGGGGACGTAGTAACTGTGTGCGCCACCTGTTGAATAAACCGAGAAACAAAAACATCAAAATTGAAAAGTGCAATACACCGTAAATACAGAATCCTGTACCGTTCAGCAGGTTATAAAGTAGAAACCTGTAAAAGTATAAGGTCACTGTAACATGACTCTTAAAAAGAGGTAACGTGCGCAGCAGCACCGCCCCCAATTGGAGCTTCATACTACGTGGCCCTAATTTTAAGGCATCAGCAAGCAGTCGCTCCGGAGGAGGCTTGTTGCGCAGAACTAAAAAGACAAAATATTTAAAAAACAACAAAATGAATCTCGTGTCCGCAAATAAAAATGAAAGTAAAACTCGTGGCATATCGGACAAAGCGTTTTTCATCAAAATTGAAAAGTGCTGTATTTACGGTGTCTTGCACTTTTCAATTTTGATGTTTTTGTTTCTCGGTTTATTCGACAGGTGGCGCACACAGTTACTACGTCTCCAAGGATTACAAAATTTTTGTTTTAAATTCTAGAGGTGTGCATGGTGACTGTGTAGCTTCAACTGCCAGGTGTAATCCTACGACTCCCTGATGATTCCTAATAAGGATGAAACAGGTCTGTAGGTGTCTGGATTCTCCATTAGACATTGGAGGCCTGGTCGTAATGAAGTGAGAAACAAAAATGCTTTGTCCGATATGCCACGAGTTGTCTTGGATTTTTTTAAAATGCCTAAGGGTGCTAGAGTTGCATCAATAGGTTTCTTAATATAGAGCGTCTTGACTAACAAAATCAGTAAAACGATTTCTTAAACTATTCATTTTCCACTTGACGCGAAAATAGTTGATTCGCAACCAGACTATTGGTATCTAGTTTCAGGGTTTATTTGTTTACCTTTTTTCACAAAAATGTCACTCATAAAAATATTAGTTCTTTAGTTCCCAACGTAAAACAAAATGCTCAACTTTGAAGCTCCCTAACTTGAAAACTAATAGTCCCATCATAACCGGACTACTTCGTATCGCACCTTTGATTTTTTCCCTACAAGTGTATAGGGTGTCCCATTGTCGATGGGATTTATTGAAGATAGAGTCTCTAGTGAGGAAAATGAATGACAGCAAACCATTCAAACTATGTAGTATCTAGTAGGCTATGATTTTTAGAAGCGCCGGAAATAGACTGAAACCATTTTCGTCCCTAGAGAAGAAAATACTTTCTTCTCTTGAGATGAAAATGAAAAAAAAATAATAATAATTATAAATACGAATTAAATCCTAGTGGTTGTAGGAAAAATAGCGTACAAAACTCGATAGAAAGTAACTTTCTTACACTCGCGTGTTGTTTCACTCGGCTAGCGCCTCGTTCACAACATTCACGCTCGTGTGAAATATGTCACTTTCTTCTCTTGTTATGTAATATACTATTTTTTACCCTTTTTAGAGGGTGAAACCCAATTTTTTTAAACGGCATGATAGTACTTGTAGCATCTTGTTGAAAAGCTCTTTTAAAAAGAAAATTGCCCATTTTTTTTAAATTTTAACTTAATAGGTATCTAATTTTTATTAAAAAACAAACTTTTTTTAAAGAAAAATTCTCGCCTGTCAGTCACTTGTAACCAGCAGAATCGCCAGTCCTTTTGCATAGTGCCTTGCAATAGATGCATGAAAATCTCCTATAAATTACAGCAACATAAAACATTCATAAAATATAGTGAGTATATGCCCGCCTGTCACGGAGATGTCACCATCGAAATCGCCTGTCCGTTGTTTTTTGATATCAGACGTAGACACTAAAACATATTAAAATTATAGCTTTGTTAAAGCAAAATAATTTTTAGTTTTTTTTTTTGAATTTTGAAAAATTAATTTTTCAAGGACGCAACCCGGTATGGTTTGGTAGGTCAGTACCATTTTTATTAACGACTATTTAAACATATATTTACATAATTCTAGCCTTGTTAAAACACCTTAGTCGATTCAGCCGCTGGCTCTTTACTAGTATTGATCCAATCTTTTGGAGAATACAAGCCTTGACCAAATATGTTATGTCTATATTATACTTAACGGTCCAAGACAAGGTGTATGATCAATTGAAAAAAAATGAACAGATGTTTATGTCTAAGTGTATGATAACGAAATAGAGACCTGCTTTAATTTTTGAAATTAAAAAAATATTGAAAGTTACATCAAAAAATCCCCTTTAAGTAGAGAGGAGACGGGACGGTCTGCTACACGAATGGCTCTAAACTGTCAACCAGGCAGACCACAGGGACAGAGTTGTACGTGGAAGACCTAGAAGTTTAACACGAACACGATACTGTCTTCATACTTCATTATCATGGCAGAAACACGATACTGCAATACAGCAACCTTACTGGAGGTCAAAAATCGCAGGAAGGACCTGTTTACACGGTGTTTTGATAGCCACGCTGCCCTCGAGGCTGTAAGTGCACCAAAACTAGTCTTTAGATGGGCCGTAATACTGAACTCTGTGAAGGACACAGGGAGGCCCGGAGATCGAGTTGCACCCTGCGCAGCAGGAGTAGGAGAATAGGGGTACGAAACGGGGTATGGCAGAAAGGATCTAATTTTCAGACCCAGGGTTCGCCCGTCTATTGATTAATTGATGATTTGTATATTGTCAAAAATTGGCTTCAAAATGAGTTTTAGACATACTAGGATAGGCAATTTAGATATAAATTTCCACCATTTAACATACTAAAAGACCCCATTCTACCCCCTCGGCAACTATCAGTTCTAACCTCAAAGAAACTCCGAAAAAGCGTTTTTCTTGGATAATTCCGAAAGGGTGACAAACTGTCAAAAGTGACACATGGGAAAAATGTTGCAAATTTAATTTTCTATCAATAAGTAAATAGTGATAGTGTAGCTTAAACCACTCCTTCTACCAGAAAAATTGAAAAAACACAATTACTACTACTACTACTTATTTTTTAAGACCGGTGGCGAACTTTTCTAATGTGCTACAGAAACCCGTTACAATATTAATTTTTTAGGTGACAATGAAAACAGACCCGTCAAATGGTTAGCGATAGAAAGTCTCCTCAACAAAACCTTCTCTGCAGCTTCAGACGTATGGTCCTTTGGCGTCCTTCTTTGGGAACTCACCACTCTTGCACAACAGCCCTATGTGGAAATAGACCCCTTTGAGATGGCGGCTTATTTAAAAGATGGTTACAGGTAAATTATATTTTTTTTTTAAAAATACGAAACACTCGCACACTATTTTTTCGTTATATTTTCTTGTACCACTTAAATAATGGTAAAGGGTGATCGTTTCCTCCCCCCCCCCCTATTACCTAGATGCTAATTAAAGCGTGCTAGAAGATTCAAACAAAAATTGGGTTTTAGGGTGTTAAGTTCTCCTAAAAATCTACTAAAAAAATACCTCACATCTTATCTTTTGTGTTTTTTGAAATATAATACTTTTAATGTTAAGTTAATGATATAGAACGAGATCCAGCTGCAAAAAAATTGAAGATTAGTACTCACCATTCCCAGAAAGCTTATGGTGCCAGTCGGTATTTGGCCGGAAATGTAAAAAGAAAATGGTTTTGAACAATTTTTTTGACTTTTTTTTTTGGGCGTAACCAAAAAATATTTGTATTGTGACTTGGATTAGACTTAAGCGATGCCAAAAATGCAATGGTGCCATCCCACCATCACCCGAAGGGCTGCTTTTTTTAGGCAAAATCGACCCATAACGTAACCACTTGATTGAGGTGAGGAGATCAAAGGTATTGATTAATCATAGTCAGCGCACCCCTGCAGGATCGGTAAATTTGAGTAATCTAAGTCTTTGCAGACAACCAAAAATGTTCGAAATCAAAAAGAAAATATTAAAACACTACGTAAATTAAAAAAAAAAAACAAGAAAACGTTTCTTCAGTAGCGTGTCATTGCCCCGTGAGCATAGATTTTTGAAATAAATTTTGATTTGAAACAATGACTTCATCGTACCCTCTGACTATGACATCCATTAAGTGGTTGGAATTTCTGGAAACAATATTCATTCGTGTTAACATTTTTGCTATAAGGCCCCACACATTTTCCATGGGATTGGCGTCAGGAGTTTTTGCCGGCTATGGCAAAACCTCGATGTTGTTTTGCTCGAACCACTGTATAGATAGGACAGTTATCCTGTTGATACACAAAACCTTCTGGATGAAGAGTGGTTGCTTCTGGAAGCATAATGTTTCTCATCATATCAACATAAACTCTGTAAATCTTCCATGAATTCTAAAAAGAGCCCCATGTCCTCTCGTTCCCAGCAATATATTTTTCGAGATTCTTGTTCGTGGCGGGCGTTATACGAAAATTTGTTTGCTGTCATTGTGGGCTTGAAAGATTTTTTCATCCGTGAAGACCACTTGTTGCCAAAATTCTTCTTCTTGTAGTGAATAGTTTAGTGCAAAAATTAACCTGGTTTGCTTCTTTTCCTCACTAAGTAAGATTTTTTTGGCAGCAACGCGACATATAAGTCTAGAACGACTTATCCGTCTGCGCGTCGTTCTTATGGATCCAGCAAAATGTGCCTCAATTTTCGCCCCTGCTGATCCTGCTGAGGCGTACTGACTTGGGTCAAGTCAGGGCCTCGCCTTCGTCGAACAGTTTCTTCTTGATCCTTTTTTCTTATTCTTACAATTGTATCCTTGTTTTATCCATAATAGGCCGCTACTCTTCGAACCGGCCAACCACCGTCTCATTTTGCAAAAATTTAGACTTTCGAATTCGTTTAGTTGGGGCATTTTTAAATATAAGCGTATGACAACAACAAAATCTGACAGTGGCATTTTTTGTCAATTTGAAATACCTAAAAGGTTACTGAGTTGCCAGGCCCATAATACTAAGTAGGGATGTAGTAGATCAACACCGTTCTCAACTAAAAAGCCAGTTAACTCATTTTCGTTTTAGTATCCTTTAGCCTATGATCGGTGCCATATTGACACCAAACTGACAGAAAATCCATGTTTTACTTGTCAATTTGGTTATAAAAATGGCAGCCACAATAGGCTAAAGGGCACTGAGGCGGAAGGAGTTAACAGGCTTTTTAGTTAAGAACGGTGTTGAGTAGATACACTAGGCTATAATTTGATATCTTTTATTTTCAAACTGCAAAAGCCTTCTAGTCCCTGGGCTACGCGGAAAAAAGCGGCATTTTGTGATGAAAGCAATAAACACAGTTGTTCTTTGAACCAAAATACCCGATTTGACCCGCAGCTTTTCTCTCGAAACCTGCTCAGGCGGTGTGGGGGTAAAAATTAAAAAGGTTGATGTTTGAAAAAAATAGTTTGCCGTAAATTAATAAAAACTTCTATGTATTTTGACATATCCTTTAGAAGTTAAGAGGGGGGGGGGAGGTGAAAGCTCCAAATTAGAGAGTTTAAAGTTTAAATGTTAAACTGTTTAGTTTAAACGGTTTAGTATATTTTAGAACAGTCCTAAGTTTAAGTGATTTTTGGTTTTAAGCATTTTAAACTAACCCACCTTGAGTTTTGGACATAGTTTGAATTATAAGAAGAATTTTAATTTTTTTTTTAAGTTTGTTTATTGAATAATCATTTTAACACAATCTTTTGTTGGATTTAAGAAGACAGTTTCAATTTAGAAGAAAATAAAATTAAAAAATTTAAACCCACGCGGGGTTTAAATAGTAAACACTCTGTAGAACAAATTAAAACTTACCCTTATTCGTTAATTTTTCCAATTAATAATAAATAAGGAGTAGATTAATTTTGTATTTATTTGAAAGGTGTTTTTATTTATGAAATGTATTAAAAAATTTAAATGCAAGTGTTTTTTACATTTCCGTCACTGTCGAAATGTAAGTTTAAAAATATTAGCGCTCCGTTCCATCACAAACAGCGAGTTCGGATCTTTTACCTCTGTTTGCACCTTGGCTTGCACCAACCTCTACTGATGAAAGCTACAGCTTTAAAATGAGTGGGCTTTCAGTAAGGAAAGTTTTTTTGACTGAGCTTTTAGATAACCTCAATGTTTTACTTTCGGTTTGTAAATAAATTAATATAGTTGTTTTTGGTTTTTTTGTTAGGTATATTTTTCGTGCATAATCAGTGACCTGCACTTATGTTTGTTTTGCCTCGTAGTGCCCTCATAAATATATTTTTTGTGCTGAAAACGGGTTCAAAATATGCCGTTTTTCTGGACAAAATAGGAGGTGTTTTATTGGTTAATGAACAACTTGCGATATTAAATAAGGTAAATTAATCCTTATAAAAACGGTTACTTAGGAAAATTATAAACGAACTTATTACCAAATTACACAAAACAATCCTTTCTGGGGGCTATAAATTTAAACCACCCCCTGAGGTGGTCTAAAAAATCACCAACTTTATAACCTCAAAAACAAATAATGAAGCTATTATGTGCCAAATTTTTGGCGTATTCGCCATTTGCCATTTTGAAAGCTGTCAAAAAAAATTAGTTTTAAAGCCTTTTCTTCTAAAATATGGTATATTTTTAGAAAAAAAGGTTTTTGAGTGGTATTTAGCAAATAAAAATACAAAATAATCAATAACTTTGTGTCTTTTCTGTGCGGGTAAGTGTTTTTTGAAAATTGGTTTTAAAATTTAGTACGCCCCGCAGGTGTAAGTATTTAGACCTGTGGGGGGTACTATTTCAGATCTTAGTAAATCTCACTGTAAGATTTTAACAAAAATCTGAAAGTTTGCATAGGATTGTTAATAACTTTAATACTTTAATTTATATCAGTCAAAATTTAACTCAAAATTCCTATCTTCTTAGGTAGGTTGGGGAGGGGTTTAAAATTCAAGAGGTATAAAGTTTTTTTTTAAATATTTTGCTGTATGTTAATTATCGACATGGGTTGGGTATTGATTTAGAGGTTTTCGAATATGACCTAACGAAAAATGACCGCCTCCATTTATTTTTGGGGTATCCTTTAGGTGCTACTCTGCTAAAACATTTTAACAAGGAAGTGAAAATAACATAGCATTTTTAATACATATTTTAATAAATTAAATTAAAAATCAAATAATAAATAATTTTTGTATCAATTAAATGCCATCTTCTTCTTTAAGTACCATGCTCTCTTCGAACGTTGACTATCATCAGCGTGATATTAGATCTTATCTACTGCCTTTCTGAAAAGTGTGTTAGTACTAACGTAGATAGAAAATACTCAAGATACTAAAATTTTAACAAAAATTTTAGTTCGTGGATAACTCCCCAAAACGTATTGCCGCTTTTATATACTCCCCTATCATCAAACCAGCTGCATTTCGCCGCAACGAAATCTGTAAGATAACATCGATTTACGCTGCAGTGTGTAATAACTTGCTATAACGTTTCACTCGACCTCAGCATAGGCGTCGCTATCAAATAAGTCCATTCTTACTATTGGAATTTGATGGAAGTTCATATGTATAATTATATTATACTTTTATATGTAGTACCTATAGGTATTATATCGGGTGAGTCAAAAATATGAAAAATTTACATGTTCATTTTGATTTATTTAAAAATACATAGGTAAAAAGTGACAAAAACTTACTGCAGACCTATTTTGTGTGCTCGTGAATTTTTAATTTACCACCAGATTTAAGATTTGCGCGCGCCTTTTTAAGAGCACGTTCAAAGACTGATCGTACAAACCTTTGATTGAAAGTGCATCCTTTTTCCTGGTCATACTTATTTCTAAAAATCTTAAACGTGGCTTTTAAATAAATTTTGTGTAAACTAATTTCGTTTTCAACTTATAGGAACTAGTTTCGCACCGGTCAGAACTAATTTGATTTTTAGTATTGAACATAACAGTTTTTGGAAAACTTTTTTAGTTTTCATCAGGTTTTCTGTTCAAATTACACAAAGTGACAGCATTTTTGTAGTTATGTATCCGACGCGTGTTTAAATTTAGGGAAACACTCCACTAGTTCTTAACTATTGGCACGAGCTGTGTTTAGTACTAACGTAGATAGAAAATACTCAAGATACTAAAATTTTTCGGTCAAGGCACAAGATACATGAAACAATTCAGAAACTTGTGAAAAAAAAACGAAAAAAAAAAGAGTATTTTAAATTCTCCGAAAAATTGTAACAAAACCATCAGAATTGCGGTCTTTGCCGTCCAAAAAACACCGCGCACGTGTTTTACAGCGCAATATGGCATCATCGCGCAAGATCACTAACCACGCAAATAAATTTACCGCGCCTTTATGGACTTGAGGAGTGTACATTGGTTTGCTGGGTGATGTAATAAAGCCTTGCGCGGTTTTGGCGTGCGCGGTTCAAACATAAACTCCCCACAAAGCAATCAAGAATGTGACCTTATGCAAGTCTGTGTGTGATGGTCTTAAATCATATACTTATAAACTTAATAATACAAAATATAGGTATTTACGTCACTAGACCGGAAAATTGGTATTTACAGGTCGACGCTGGAAATTTACGAGCGAGCCGCAGGCGAGTCCTGTAAACCTGCGGAGACCTGTAAAGACACTTTCCGGTCGTGTATCGTAAATACTTTTTTTTCAAACGTTTAGTACATATCACTTTCGTCAACGCCTAGCCGTGTTGCGTAATTTATGAACAGTCCCCTGATATTTTCTGCTTGTTGTTGGCTAGATAGCCGTTGCCGCTAAGGCCGGTAGTTTTTAAGATGAAAACTAAGAAAAACAAGTAAAGTTTTGTGGTTAGAAATGATTTTTGTATTTTTAACTTGTGCAAAATTGTAAGAAACATTAGAAAAATTATAGTGTAGTGCCTATTAGCTTCACACAGTTGATTCAGTGATGACTGACGACCAGTTATGGTCGACCATGACCAACTTATCGAGCAAAATAATGATAAAAGAGATCATAAAAAGCAGATTTCTAGGTTTGTTCTTGATTTACCTATATTTATGGTATAACTTACTTTGAGAATTAAAAATGTGTGTTCGATTTTTCGGTGTATGTGCCTCTTGAAGCAGTTTCTATTATTTCCTCCGAATTCAACTCATTTTCTAGATTCCGTTTTTGTAAACTTACGTAAACGTAAAAGGATATATTTTTTGAATTGCTGCCTGTTCTACTCTTTTTTTATGAATTTGAAATAACTATGCAAAGTAAAGATAGATACAAAACACGATGTAAACCCAACTTAATCTAAGCACTAGAAAAGTTTCAGTGTTTGCATGAATGACTAATCGGTGCGGAACTAGTTCCTGTAAATTGAAAACGCCGTAAACGCATAGGTTTGTGCTTGTTTATTGCTATTTTTAGATATTTTTTAAATTTAAATTAAAATTTTTTATAGTAATATTAGTATTAAAAATGGTTTTTTTTACCCGTTTTGAATAATGTTCAAAAAAATTGCTTAAAATTACATTGATGATGTTAACGTTAACACAGCGAACAAAAGAATTGAAGTTTAAATTGAAAATTCTCAAAACTTAAACTCCCAGAAGAAGTCTGGATGCATTTTGGAAAAGTCTGAATACAAGATGGAAAGTCTGGACACACCCAGGAAAATCCTGGATAAATCCTGGAAAAGTCTGGATAAATCCTGGAAAAGTCTGGATACACCCAGGAAGTCTGATACACTGGAAAAATCTGGATACACTCTGGAAAGACTCTTCAAAAGTCTGGCTACACTCTGGAAAAACCTGGGTATACTCTGAAAATATCCGAGTACACCATTGAAAAGTCTGAATATACCCCCGAACGGTGTGGATACCCACAAATTCTGGATATAATCTGGACAAGTCTGACCGACCCTCGGATCGACCCAATCTAAGCCATGTGTATACTAGTAGTGATTTTTTATATATGTTCTTGAGTGAGGGAAGTTTTGGAGTAAACATTTACTCGATTTATTTTTTCCTTTTGTTATCAATTTTAAGAGTTCATATTTGTCGTTTCTTAAAATATAGCCAAAATATTCAAGTTTACGTCTTTTGATGAAGAATAAAATTTCAAGATCCTTACTATGTCCATCCAAGATATCCTGAGCATATTCTACGATAGTACCACATCTCGAATGCCTCCAATTTTTTGCACGCGTTCGACTTGTTCGCTATTTTTTCCTTGGCTATAACCATCCATTTTCTTTTTCCAACATTCAAGTTAAAAAGGCTCTCCGGAATAATAAATTATATTTTTATTATGTAGTAATGATCGTAAGACTACCGGTTTTACTGATTTTTTTCATCTCACTTTAAATAACCGAAATCTTAATTTCAAAAATGAAATCAGGTCACTATTTTGTCATTAATTTTGGAGCTTTATCAAACCTTTTGGGTTATATAAGCCTTAACAAAATATGACATGCTGCTGCGATACTGACATAAGTTAACAAATACAATATGTAATTGTCATGTCTATGCTGTCCATTCCAAAATCTCCGGCCCAACTTCAAGATGGTTGCTGACATTTATACACAGAATCTATATGGAGTATGTGAAACTTAACCTTCAATGGATGGTTATATTAAACGGGTATGATGACGAAATAGTGACACGATTTAATTTTTAAGATTAAAAATCTCGGTTGTTTAAAGTGATATCAAAAAATCAATTATATCGCTAGTCTTAGGATCCTTTCGACTACAAAATAAATACAATTTCTATTTTTGCTGGAGACCCCTTTTAAACTCAAATTGCGAACTTTGGACTGCAATTCGATTCAAGAATTCTTGCACACTACGAAGTCGGTGGTCTGTCGGGTCTCTGTGTCCATCAGATCAACAAAAAAATTATTGCATAGAGAAAAAAGAGACACACAGGACATGATAAAAACAGCTGCCAGAAACTTGTGTGTCGAGTCTTACTGTATTTCTTTTAACAATAATTTTTTGGTATTGGTATCCTCTGCAAATGGCAACTTGACGTATTATTCAATAAAACTTTCGTATTTACGAACAAATTTTGACCTACTTACGGTATAATGTTTTTTTGTTTATTTTGTTTAACGTTTGTGTATTGAGAAAAATATTTTTGTGGATTCATTAATTTAAAAAAACGCAAAAGTGGTCTCCGGGTATTCCTAGACACAAAGATTTTAGGAAATACCTTGGGGATGCATTTGTCATATGTACAGCGATTTAAGGTAATTTATAATATATATAGTTTTTGTGTCTCTGGCATTTTTTTGAGTATTACCCAAGATCCACTACACCCAGCGACGATCTAGTAGATATCTGTTACCAAAACGTCTCGGAATTGAGACCATTCGTAGAAAAAAACTTTTAAAAAGTAATTAATACAGTTTTTTATGATTTTTTAAAATAATGCCCTTGTTGATTATCATTAATCCAAGATGAAGGAGGAAATAAGCGTTTCTTCTTATGTGACTACAATTATATATGTCTTCAAATGCGTTTATTTTAGGTTGACTCAACCAATCAACTGTCCCGACGAACTTTTCGCAGTGATGGCATACTGTTGGGCCATGACAGCGGAAGAGCGACCGACTTTCACACAATTAAGGGTGTGTTTACAAGAGTTTTATGCCCAGTTGACCAAGTATGTTTAGGTAAGGATGTTTTCTAGGAGTATGCAGCTCACTTTTTTTGACTGGAAAACTTCGTAGTATTATATATCAACGCCCTGTGTAAATTATGTACCTTTAGCATTGCGTTTGTTTTTTAAGAAATCAAAACTTTAAAAAGTCGCGCCAATACTTCTTGACAATTGTCAGAGAGTGGCCAACTTAAAACCGGTGTACGAAAATTTACTGGGTTGAAGTGGAGGTTTTTCTCGTGCGGTGGTTTTTAATCTTCTTTTATTTAATTTGGTGGTTCCTTCATAAGACCAACTATAAAAACTTACGTTCAAGACCAAGTGGAGTAGGGACATGTGTAACCCAAAGTTTTTTTCAAGTTTTCTTAATTTTGACACCTAAAAAATTTACAACGACTTTGACGACCACAAACGAAAGTCTAGTCTATATCAAAGTTAAACTTTGCTTTCGTTTTCGGCAATAGCATAAGTACCAACGGAGGCCCGAGTCGCCTGTGTTTGCTGGGGAGAAATATAATGAAGGACTGTTAAATATTAAATATTGTTTTACATAAAACATGATGGCTGATCTGTTTACCGCCGCTCGATAATACTAAGTTTCATAAGTTTAAACCACTTTGGTTTTAAGAAAATAAAAATTTAGAATAATCCAATATTAATATAAGTAGGATTAATATTTTTTTAAGATAAATTTGTCTTAATATTTTTGTACAAGCTTTTTAGAGATAATAATTGTTATAAAAGGGAAAAGGTTTTTAACAATTAGGACAGGGTGTTAAAATATGCTTTAATAAATTACTGGATGCTTTAAAAAATTAGTCGATACCTACTTATACTTGTGGAAATACTCTCTAGTTTAAATATTAATATACTTGTGATCGATCCATAAGTAAAAAAAAAGTTTAATTCACGGTAAAAATTATCGATTATTTTAAAAAATTAAATAAAAACAAGATATACATATTTTTTTGTAAAACCACGCAAATGGTCTGGGGGGGATCCAGAAGCCTCCGCTGCGCAAAATTGTATTAATTTTTGATGTGCGGCTTATCTTTTTAAGTCAACGAACTGTTTTTAGGATTCAAATTCACTCTTAAGATGTTAAATGAGATTAGACTCTCTGTTCCTTTAGGTAAGATAGGCTCAGTTTAAGTCATATAAAATAAGATGGAATTTTTTCGGATTGCTTTGACTTTTTTAATAAAATATGTCTAAAATCATTGTGTATCAATAATAGAAGGTATAAAATTGAACAAGATCACTGCCATAAAAAAAGAGTCTCTACTCTTAGACTAATTACCTCTGAGCTACAGACATTGGAGACCTAGTCGGGTATGTGTGTGCCTCACCTTTTTATTATACACTTTTGATTCAAAAAAATTGTTTCAAGAAAAATTAAAATTAAAAAGTACCCGAAAAAAACGAAAATTAAATCTAAATTGAGTTTAAAAAAGTACTACAGTCGCGACCGCCACGTCTGTAACTATGTTGGTCTCCGAATATCGACGATGTACCGATAAAAGACGGCGTTAGCTACGGCCTCGGCAATCGTCATGCGGCCACACGTTAGCCGGCGGAATTTGTCGTTAAAATTAACGTGCTTTTTCTTTTGTTTTATGTCATATTTATTTACTGATGGTCTTTGATGACTCAGTTAAGGTTTAAAATGAATTTAATGAAAATAGGTACCATTTACTCTATACCACAAATTATTATATTACATATAAAACAAACAAGTTAAAAGTCTGATAACCCAGAATTTGTGCTTGATACATATTTTGCCTTTTGGAGGAAGCGAACACTTTGCACTTAAAATAAATATTTTCCTCTCACTTTTTTGAATAAAGGGAAATATAGTGAATTTGGACGGATAGCACTAAAGTTTAAAAAATCTATAAACATAATATAGTAACAAACGAACATGTGATCCAAGAGCGAGGCTCACCCCTTTTTTTCTGCATTTTTTTCAATAGAGATCTGGTATCTAAAAAGCGTCTTTAAATTAAAATTAAAATAACCAGCCAAAAACCCTACCCTTGGGAATATATTGTAGCAACTTTCCATTTTTAAAAGATAGTATTTTTACATTTTTTGATTCCTAGGAATATTCTGTGTCCAATTGTACCCTAAATTTATGCCATGATGGGTCAAAAATTAAAAATATTCAATTTATTTTTTGAAGTATATAGTATAAGTAAGCAAAAATGGTAGGTGTAAAGCATTTGCAGTGATTTTTTTTTGTTAAATTAATCGGGAATAAAATATTAATTTTTGGCCCATTAAAAAAATAAGTATTTATTATTTTTAAATTATTTATTATTTTTAAATTTTATTCCCAAGAACCCAAAAATATATATAAACCCGGCAAACCCGGAACTCACATGAATTGTCAAAAAATTCCAAATTTGACATATGATATTCCCAAGTATCATTAAATTTAATTTCTCTGCCTTAAAAAATGCAGAAAACAAGGTGGTGAGCCACCTTCCTGGATCACCCGATTTAACAATATTAACCTAAAAACTACAGATACAGGCCATACAAAATAACACACTTAAACCCAACGCGATAAAAACAATGCCAAAATTCTCTACAACTTAATGTAAAGAGAATGGTGGATGCAATGACAGAAAAGCTGACTGGACGCATTGCATACAGAAAGATGGACGTAACGTAGTGGCCACAACAATGCACGCAATGATTACAGTCAGCTATTCTGTCATTGCATCCACCATAAAAGCCATTCCCTATATGGCATGAACACGTCAAAATTTATTTAAAAATCAAATGCACACGTTGTTTTGAACATGTTAATTAAGTATACGGATACATTTAAAAATGATCTAGATGTTCCTAGTACTAGAAAACTTAACGTAACAAAAAATCTTAGGTTTAAACCCAATCACAAAAAATATATAAACTCTTGGATTTCAACAGCTTCTGCTTACTCTTATTCGTCGTCTCATCTTATTCACTTTGCTTACTTAAGCGTCGAATCCGCCCTCCCTCCCTATCAGCTGCTGTCCTAAACCAATTTATTATGGTAGACTGAATCTCTTTATCTGTACATTTCTCTGCCAGTGGGTTAGATCTTACTGAAGCTGAAAATACAAACATGAATTAATTATTTCGGCTTGCTTATCACAGCAAATGTAATCTGCCATATGCCCGGTCATTTAAGTTAAATATATTTAACGCTTTTAAAAAAATCTGATGAGAGAAACACAAACAGGATAAATTATATGAAGACAATTTTAAAAGTATAATTTTTGCAGAACTCACCCATAACCAAACCGACAACATTCTTCATACAAACTAATCCATCCTTCTTCTTCTCTGAAGATTTAAACTTTCCGGAAAAATTCATGGTAAGGGATAGCTCATGGCTGATCAGGGCCGACAGAATGTTTCGTGTAGTTTCCTTCGAGTCTTTGCCTCCAATCAAAGCTAACCTTCTTTGCTAAAAAAAATAACTTTAGTAGAAACTACTTATAATTAACATGGCATTGCAGCAATACATTTCTTGACATTACACGTAGATTTACATGGCAATACATGTACAAATTTTGGGTCAGCTGTTACACCCTTGTCAAAATCATAGGAAACATTCCTGCCAGCATTTTAGATAATGGTTTAAATATTCTAAAACAAATATCAATACTAAGGTAGCTCAACTTACTAATTTCATACAAAAATCTTCTTTAGTAATATTTTCATTTAGTTGCTGCAAATCCTTGTATTCTTTAGCTTTTGGTACTTCCATCTGGCATACTTCCAATGGGTCTTTTGATTTTGATGCTAAGGAAAGAGTATTAAGGCTGACTTTCATCGCTTTTAACTCTTTCCACATATTGGCCATTATTGCTAAAATAAAAAACACATTAACTTATGATTATTTAAAGTTTTGATGCTTATTAATTCCTCATCAAGAAGTTTGTTGTACCCACCTACATTTTTCTTACAACAGCACATCTTGGTTATGTCAGAGGTGGATGTTTCAGAAGATGCTACAGTATCAAAATCAGACACTTCTATATTTTCAAGGGCCGTAGCTGGTCGAAACTTGGGTTGAATGTTACTCAAGGGCTGATAGGTTTTTTTTTTGGCTGAACTTTGCAACTTCTCAGTTGCCTCAGTAGCAGCACATTGTTTAATTTGAAGGTTCGATTCAGAGGCAGTAGTTGGTTGCACCTTGGATTGAGAATTCAACTTTTTACAGGTTTGGGCCTTCTGGATGACTTTTGTTTTCCAATTGGGTCGTGGTGGAGAGACTTTGGGTTCCTCTCCTTCCAAATCACTTAAAAAATAGACATAATCCTCACACTTATGAGAACTTTTCTTTCTTGGTTCAAATTCTAACTCAGATTCTGTTTCCGAATCAATTTCCAGTTGCCTTATTTTATTTAATGCATCATCATAGTTAGCTAAAACAAATAAATAATTTCTTAAAGATCCCATTATAAACATTACATCTTGGGAAAAAAATGGTGGTTATATAATTTATCAAGAACCAAGAGAATAAGAAAGATTCAATTCAATTTTCAATATACCTAGCTACAGAAAAAAATGTGTAACAAAATTATTTGGTGGTGTTAGTTGTCTATGTCGACGTTTTTGTATTAGACCATCCTCAGGGCATAAAATTGTTAGATTCCTTTTGTCCAAAATTTTAAATCGTATTTTGATTTGTGAAACATTTTGGAGGGTTTTTTAATTTCAATATTATTAAGATAATACAAAATCGTTTATTGCAAATAGAAATAAAGAATATTTTTTTAGTAATTGAAATTATAATCCCTACAAAATGTTTTAAACATCGAAATTGAATTTGAAATTTTGGACAAAAGAGAAATCTACCAATTTCTCATGCCCTGAGGATGGCCCAATAAAGGGTCACAAAGTCAGCATAGAATTTATGTAAAAAAAATGGATTTAAGTTGAAGATAATAAGATTTAAAAAACCTGAATGAATCTTCTCTAAACCCCATCATAACCCGCCAAACCAAACCTGCCTCCTTACCCCGCAAGCCCCTCTCGCATAGAGTACTTTACCTATTTTCGAAAATGTCTCAAAAACTAAGGTTGTGCTAATTTTTGTATAGACAATATACAACTTGAAAAATTTAAATTTACTTAATTGATAAAATATTGAGACAGGAATTAAAAATATACTTACTGGTAGAGTATTTCACTATAATATCACATTAGATAGATTTGGTTGTGTCAATGTCATAGTGAAATTTAACACTTTTATTTCTTGTCGTTTGGTTTGCAATATATTTGCAATATCCATTTGCTGGATATAATGGCCATTGGGATAGATTTCCCCTCCTCCTGCTCATTTGGAAATTCCACAATAACATATTCTCTAAAAACAATCTTAAAAACTTTAAAAACCATACTTAAAATCAACAAATATATAATTGAAATCATTATAAAAGAATAAACTAAATGGAAACTTACTAAGAAAATTATAAATAAGTCATAAAACTATGTATAACCTATTTTTCATCTTGAGACAATATAGGATAGATTAAATGAAAACAAATTGCACGTTTTAATAGGAGAATATATACTATTTATGTCTGACTGACATATGAGTCAAAAATTTGCACGACTTAATGTGTCCTATTCTATACTATATATGTATATATATATATAGGGTGTTTCACAACTGTCAGAATCTTTTACAGTGTATTAAGTGGACTGCAAGTAATACAAAAATATATTAAAAAAAAGAGTATGCCGCTTTTAAAAATGTTTCAATTAGGGAATTACTAAAAGCCGCAAATGACTCTTGAAGTATGATACATATAATATTCTCAGAACTAAATAAAAAGTTCAAATAATGTACCTCTATTAATGTAAAGGGAGACAGGAATAAATTCAGTAAGCATCGGGTGGTTGTGCTTTGTTATAAATTAAAACAATATCCATTAATTTACTGTTTGATATCACAAGAAATACATAGTTTATTTTAAAAAACTTTTGTTTTGTTTTATATATAATTATATTACTAAAAAAAAGCGACGCGACATTCAAAACTGAATCAGCTAATATTGAATAGTTTATTTACTTTCTGAGGTACGATATGGATATAAGAGCGTTGCGGGAAAGAAAATGTTTTAAAACATATTTGGATATTTTTTTTGGGAAAACTATTGAACAAATTTAGACGAAATGAATTGTCATTTCAAACACCGACCAGTATTAGGAATCGCATTTTTCATTTTTATATACATAAGTTGTGAAACACCCTGTATATCTCGCAAATTTGTACTTACTGAAGGTATGTATCAAGAGGTTAACATTATTTATCAAACGGTGTTGGTGGCAATTTTATTTACTGTACAGGGTGATCGGTTATAACAGTTCCTTGGGATAACACAGGCACATACAAGTTATATTTTTTCTTATGAAACTCTGTGTATTTTGTCTATTTTGAATTTTTCAGAAAATTAGCCTTCTAAAAATATTTTCAAGAAATTATAAATTAATTTATTAGGGAATTTGCATTATGAAATTTTGATAACACGTCTATTTAACTAATATACATTTTAGTTTGACAGCTATTTTATTGTGATGGCTTATGTTTACATTTTATTATACAATTCTTTAATAATTCAATATGTCTAAAATGTTTACACGCAGACGTAAAAAAAACTAATTTTCAGGAGAATATGGATATGTCAAAGTATACAGGATGCTCTAGCAGAAAACTTGGTTGCACATTCCGTATACTAATTGAACTGATAAATTTTAATCAATGTCTTTCAGGTGTCTATAAAATGTCCTTTTACCTAGTTTTGTGTGATCCCTCTGTGGCCATTAAAAAAAAAGCTATCTCAGGGATCAATTATAACCAATCAACCCGTTTTTTTTTATCTAGGTGGTCAAAATATTAAATATTTTTAAAGTTTTCAAAACTTGATGTTTAATATACAGAGCATTTTATTTAAAAACAATAAGTTGATATTATTTCCAGTGAAACAGAGCCAGTTTGCTTATAAAATCCTTAAATTAAACTAAACTAAACCTGATGCTGCCAAAAGATATGCGTCCTGTCAAAAAATGTTCAATTCCTATAAGTTTATTACAGTTTAGAAAGATAATTAAACCATAATGTCAAATTTGACGATTCTTAGCAGGTTTTATATTACCTTCAAAAAGGAAGAGGGGTTCAGTCATCACAGTTAACATAAAGTGCCATAGGCAAGAAAAAAAAATACCTAAACTCTAAACTACATATTTTTGAGATACATACTCCTAGCTTTAATTAAAAATAAAATTTTTGGGGGCAATACTTTTTTTTGTGTGATCTCCCCTTTCTGATCATAGGATTCGTATATCTAGTTTTCAAGATATCTCCAATCAAAGTCTTAAAATTTCAATTTTTAAAAGCGATTATCTGACAAGCTAAATAGGATAACCTATGATGTTCGATGTCATTTTAAAGGATTTTTTTGAGACATCTACAAATAGTAATATTTTTGTAATTAAGTGTTTCTATCTACACTTTTTAATAAATTACATCAAAATCACCAAAAATTGACAAATTGCATAGGTATGTAAATGTGTAATCGCCCAAAGGCTACCATTTATGAATTCTCATTAAAAAATCCTTTAAAATGACACCCAACATCCTAGGGTACCTTATTTAATTTGTGAGATAATCACTTTTCATGGGTTATCTTTAAAAAGCAAATTTTATAAGGATTTCAAATTTTGCATCAAACATAGGAGATCACTCAAAAAAAAATAGGATTGCCCCTTGTTTCTTCTTCGTCGTAAATTTTAATTAATTTTTTATTAAATGGACTGTATACTCAAAATCGACAGTTTCAACAAATGTACGGTTTATTTAAGAATAAGATTTTAATACAAAATAGTCGAAATACAATATATATCGGCCTAGCGATTTAATAACCTTTTATTGTTTCAATGCTCGCGGTCTGAGAGCGTCTGTTCTCTGGCAAAGCCGCGCACCTGCAGCTTTTTGAGGCAAACTTTTTCTTCGAATATTTAGGGAACCATATAGTAGGTATGACTGACAGGATCGCAGATACAGTGGCGCGAACATCCCGCCCGCCTTGAAAGGTTTTAGCTCTTTCAAATGATAGCAAGTGCTTACTTAATTGCTACTAAGCACTTATTTTTATGCGCCGTTTTAAGTTTTTAATTGTCAATCGGCAACACACAAATATTTCGCACAGATCGGTGTATTATATTGTTACCATTAACTTTAATGTCTACCACGCGGGTTATATTGTCACTACCCGGGTATAAAGCGGTTATTCTCCCCAACTGCCATTTACACACGACAGGATTGTCATTTTTTACTAAAACTAGGGTGCCAATACGTACAAGTTCTGGAGATTTTATTGTCCATTTTGTGCGTAGTTGTAATTCGGAAACATACTCTTTTTGCCAGCGCTTCCAATAGTGCTGGACAATATTTTGAAGTTGTTCGTACTTATTAAGTCGGGATTCATTAACTTCAGTATAGTTATAATCTGGCAATGCTGTTATACTTTTCCCTATCAGCAAATGTGCAGGCGTCAACGCTGATAAGTCTTCAGGATCTGAGGACATAGGACAGAGGGAACGGCTATTTAAAATTCCTTCAATCTGCGTCAAAATAGTTAAAAAATCCTCAAAAGTTTGAGGTTTATCACCAATTACTCGTTTTATATGGTATTTTGAGCTTTTGATGCCCGCTTCCCATAGTCCGCCAAAAGAAGGCGACCGCGCTGGTATGAAATGCCATTTTATGCGTTGAGTGGCGAGTTCATTGGCGATATTATTGGAGTCTCGTTCTAAGAATTCATAGATTCGTAATAACTCGTTGTTACAACCTAGAAAATTTGTTCCGTTGTCTGAGTACACGTTAGTTGGCTTTCCCCTTCGGCTGATAAATCTCCTAAAGGTTGACAAAAATGCATCAGTGGTGAGCTCAGTCACGAGTTCTATGTGTACTGCCTTACTGCTCATGCACACAAACAAACAAAAATAACATTTTAAAACTTTAAAATTCCTGCCCTTGCGGTCTCTTAAATTTAGAGGTCCGCCGTAATCACAGCCAACGTTAAAAAATGGAATATAATTATTCACCCTGCAATCAGGTAAATCCCCCATAAAATAAGGTTTAATTGTTGGCCTCGCCTTTACACAGGTTACACAATTTTTTGTAATTTTGCGACAGAGATCTCTACCAGATATCGGCCAAAATTTATCTCTTACTGAGCTCAAAAGTTGCTGAGCTCCACAGTGAAACAATCTTTTGTGTTCGTTTCTTAATATCAGGGTAGTTAAAACATTATTTTTCGGCAACAAAATCGGGTGTTTTTTATCGAAATTTTCCTTAGAATTTTTTATTCTTCCCCCAACTCTAATTAAACCTTCGTGATAAAATGGATTTAAGCCCGAAATTTTGCTATTAGCCATTGGTTGTCTATCTTTTAATTTTTGGTACTCATTTGAAAAGTTTTCCATTTGACACACTTTTATTATTAAATTTAAGGACTTATCTAGTTCCATAGGAGTCAATGGCCCACTTGGTTTAACCTTCGGATTTTTCTTTGACAAAAAATAATCTATAATTCTCAGAATTAATGCTGTAACACGCACAAGTTTGTTTATGTCTTGATACCTATTTAAAATATCTAAAATAATACAGTTTCTCGCAAGTACAATATGGGCTATTGATTTCTGTTCGGGAATCTCGGAATCTGAAATTTGAATAGATGAGATATCTTTTATGTTTTTGTCAAAATTTAATTCGCTCAAAAATGTTGGCCCGTGCCACCACATATCATTATTTTTTAACACATTTGGTAGACAACCTCGCGATAATATATCGGCAGCATTCTCAGCTGAGTTAATTGTCGAGGAAATTCAAATTTATTAATTTCGGGCAACTCATTTACAAATTCTTTCCACTCCTTTACTAACCCATCAGGCACCGCTTCATCCCATCCAATTTTTAAAATCCATAATTTTTGAATAAACAATTTCGCGACAACAAGGATAGGCCCCAATAATCCCAACGGATCGAATATTTGGTATACCATGGAGAGCATTATGCGTTTTGTTATTTTGCTAGCATACTCCGAGTAGCTTATTGAATATTTAATTTTATCCTTAGAAGCATCCCAATAAACGCCAAGGGTTTTATTGGATTCGTCTTGGCCCAATTGTAAAATACTGACCTCCAAGGTTTTGTCAACTTCAAATTGGTTTAATAAATCGCGATCGTTGCTAAGTTATTTGCGCAAATAAAATCCCGCACTTTCTAATATACGCGAAACCCCTTTTTGCAATTCTCGTGCGCTTTCTTTTGTTTGTGCTCCTGTTAGCAAGTCGTCCATATAAAAATTATCTTTTATGACCTTGCTTTCTTTTGGATGACTGTTTTCGTGAATAACGGCTAGATATGGTGCACTCCCGGTACCGTACGAAACTGTTTGTAACGTGTAACATTTTAATTCTTGGTCAGGATTCGATCGCCAAAATATTTTTTGATATATTTTATCTTGGTCGTTTATTAAAATGCAACGATACATCTTTGAGATGTCAGCTGTTATAGCGTATTTATAGATTCTAAAATTTATTAAAATCGAGAAAAGGTCTCGTTGCAAAGTAGGCCCTGTATGTTGAACCATATTTAAACTAAGGCCCGTATCCGTTTTTGCCGACGCGTCAAAGACTACGCGACATTTAGTAGTCAATGAGTCCGATTTTATTACGGCGTGGTGTGGAATAAAATAGCCTTCATTTTTGGTTAAGTCAGTCTCACAAGTTTCATTCATGTGACCCATTTTTTCGTACTCATTCATAAACTTCACATACTCTAACTTTAATTCGGGATTTTTATTTAACCTATTTTCAAGGGAGTAAAACCTTTTTAACGCTTGTTCCCTAGAATTTCCCAGCTCATGCAAGTTTTCTTTGAATGGAATGCTTACAATAAATTTTCCTGTATCATCGCGCTTTGTAGTTTTTTCAAAATGCTTTTGGCAATATCGATCACTTTGCGATAACACCTTTTCCGGATAACCTATTGTCTCAATTTCCCAAAATTTTATAATTTTTTGATTAGTTTGATCCAAAATTGAAAGGCAACAATTATTGTACCCCGTATACTGGCCCATTGCCTCAGACATTGTCATATTTCCCACTATAACCCAACCTAGTTTGGTTTCATGCAACGCGGGTAAGTGCGGTTCTAATTTTATATGACCTGGGCACATGATAGACCAGAATACTTCGGAACCCAATAAGCAATCAATCTCCCCATTAATGTGGTAATTAGGATCTGCTAATTGTAGTCCAGGTGGTATTTTTATTAAGTTTTGATCAAACGTAATCGCAGGCAGTTTGCCGGTAATTCTAGGGAGAACCAAACAAGAAACCGTATTGCACTCGTATGTATTCATGCAGGACTCAAACGAAATGTCTACCTGACTTTTTATTTTTGACGTGCTTTCACCAACCCCCTTGACAACATGATTTACCGGTTTACAATTCAAATTTAATTTTTTGCATACGTTTTCTGTTAAAAAGTTAGATTCAGATCCGCTATCCAATAGCGCCCGACAAACAACTTCTTTTTCTCGGAATTCAATTTTTATATTTGCTGTGCTCAACAATATTTGAGAAATCTTTTTATTTGACGCGACCGCTATATCTAATTTTTGGTCCGTGTTTATCATAGAGTTCGCCGAAACAATTGCGGCGGCGCCTGTGATAGTGTCGCCTAGCAACGAGCTTTGACTGCCTGGCGACGGTTTATTTTGCGGCGCGCTCGGATTTCCCTGAACTACTGGCGGTTGTTGTTGCGGCACTGACCTAGGACTATTATAGTTCTCAATATGTAACAGGTCATTATGCAATTTTCGACATTTTGGACATTTTGCAGCCTTGCACCTCCAAGACGGGTGATTATCGCGGAGACAGTTTAAGCATAGTTTGAGGGATTTTATTATTTTTATCCTATCTTCAATGCTTAAGCTTAGAAAACTTGAACAAGAGTTTATCAGATGATCGTCCTTGCAATGAAAACATCGGGGAGATACAGCCGCGAGACCGTTAGATGAGAAATTTTTTGGTTTTTGATTTGTTGGTTTATTAGAGCTGGTTTTATCACCCGACTTTGTTGCATGTATTTTCTCAAGTAGTTCACATTTTTGCTTTAAAAAATCATTCATATCTCTTAAACCGGGTAATTCGCCCTCAAACTTATAACTTTCCCAATCTCTTCGCGTTGTCTGGTCAAATTTGATTGACATCAAATAAATGATTAACCGATCCCACCCATCAGTTTTTTCACCTAAGGATTTCAAAGCCCTGAGATGTTTGTTAAATTCATCATTAAGGCTCCTGAGCTCAGTAAAGGATTCTTTTGTCATATTACGATATTCAAATAATGCTTTAATATGATTATGAATCATAAGATTTTTATTTTCAAACCGGTCTACCAACATAGACCAAGCTTCAGAATAATTTTGAGAAGAAACTTCCATTGATTTCAAAAGTTTAGCAGCGTCCTTCTCTAAACTATTCCTTAAATAATAGAATTTTTTAATATTACTTAATTTTGGATTTTCGTGCACAAGAGCAGTAAACATCTCTTTATATTCCAGCCAATTGCTGTAGTTGCCATCAAAATTGGTTAATTTGATTCGCGGTAACTCAAATTCCGAGTCATTTTGCGTATTTTGATGAGAACTTGTGTTTAAGCCCCCCACTATGCTGCCAGAGTCACTACTCGATTTATTTGTTAAATTAATGACTCTTTTAACATCAGCCATCAAGTCGCCATATTTATTTTCAAAATCATCCCGCGTCTGACAGTTTTCGACTCTCTCGTCTGGCTGCATTAACTCAATGCTATTTTGCAAATCGTTCCATTCATACCAGAGAGGATCTACCTTCTCTAGGCGTGCTACTAACCTAAAGACATATTTTTCGTCGTTTAAATTTTCCTGCGTGAGGGAATTAAAATAGCTTTCAAACCTTTCAAGTTTTTCGAAAATAATTCTGCGCCTATTTAAAAGGGAAGCGAGGTCTTCCTCACTACTTGCGCTACTCATGTTTATTTCCAAATAGTTTACGTGTAAACTAATTTTGACTTAATTAAAGAAACTTTAAGAGGTAAAAGGAATTAATTAAAATGATATGGAACAGACTTACATGGGTATAGGGAACCAAGGAATCCTTTAGACACTTTATTGGTGCTTGATATCCATTGATTTCGAGTCTATACGCGCTGCACTGTATTTATTTTAATTTAATTATTGTTGCTGTCCATAACTGTCCATTTTACCCTTAGTTTAAGTTATTGTTTTTGTAGCCGCTTTTTATTATTTATTATGACTGATCTTGTAAATCACTAAAGTTTTATTAGTATTTTTTTAAATTCTTTGCCGCACACTGGTAACTGTCCAAACGGCGTAATTCTCACTTCATGTGGCTGGATGGAACAATGCTTGCTTTATGTGGTTCGAATGACCAATGTTTCTTCTTCTTCGTAAATTTTAATTAATTTTTTATTAAATGGACTGTATACTCAAAGTCGACAGTTTCAACAAATGTACGGTTTATTTAAGAATAAGATTTTAATACAAAATAGTCGAAATACAATATATATCGGCCTAGCGATTTAATAACCTTTTATTGTTTCAATGCTCGCGGTCTGAGAGCGTCTGTTCTCTGGCAAAGCCGCGCACCTGCAGCTTTTTGAGGCAAACTTTTCCTTCGAATATTTAGGGAACCATATAGTAGGTATGACTGACAGGATCGCAGATACAGTGGCGCGAACACCCCTAAAAATACCCCCTCAAAAAATAGCTACATCAAAGATTTTCATTTTTCTATTTAATTAGAGCTAGGGGTATCTATCTCAAAAACATATATGTAGTCCAAAGTTTGTATATTTTTTTCTTGAATATGTAGCTTATGCAAACTATGTCATCAATTGAAATCAATTAATATGTATGAGTTATGTTTCAGTTTATAAATACCATCATCAGACTGCAATATCTTAATTTTTAGATTTTTAAAGAATCAGAATTATTATTAGCCTGAGGATAGTTTTGAAACCAAAACCTAGAAAAACATAACAAAATGGTCAGGAAAACTTGATAGAATGAGATCTATTTTATCAAACCCCCATTAGGCATTATTCATAAAAAAATAGTTTTTGCCAATGGTCCTAAGAAGATTCAAGAAAAAGGATTCAAATATATACTATTTTTCCTTATACTTGACACCTATTTTGTCAAATTTGACAATTACAGTTTGCAGGTGTAACAAATAAAAGATCTTTACTTTACTAAAATGTCAAAATACAGGTTCTACTGCAGCCTGTAAACCAAAGTAAATGTAAAATTTGTCAAAAGAGGAGTTTGCTGTAGTTAAGTAAGTTATTTTTTCTTGATTGCTTTTTATTTGAACTTTGTAGGACTGATAAAAGAAACCTCCTATGCTTAGCCTTTAATGGATAAGATAATTTTAAACATTTACCTACCTACAACAAAAGAGTTATCATTAAATGGAAGCAGGACTGCTTTAGAAAGAATTTCCTGTGGTTCAATTATTCTAACTTTAGAAGTTAATAAATTATCCAATGATGTTTTGTAAAGGTTAATAAAGGATCCTTGCGTAGGATAGGAAAGAAATGATGTTTTCTCCAGTTCTTTAATCCTGAGGAAGATATTATTTGAGGAGACATAAATATCTTCAATAACAACTAATTGGTGTTCTTTTAAAATTGCACAATTATTACCTTTTTTTAATAAAAACATCACCTTCTTTAATTGAAATTTTTTATAAAATGAGATATTATTGTTTACCCTAATGACCCTCCCAACAGGACCTATTCTATTTGGGTCCAGATTTGACATCTGCATCTCATGGCTCTCAAAAATTCGATTGACAACTTGTTCAAGGCATCGATTTGACTTCCTGATTAGTCTCTTTAAATATCCCAAATAATTTTCAAATTCAAAACAACTTAGGTCATTTAGAGTGTTAAACTTTTCGGCATCGTTGGGCAAGTGGATAAGAGTATGGATATTGTAAACACAAAACTCCTCTCCATAAATTGACACTGCATGAGCAATAAACAATTTCAAAAGGTTTTGAGCATATTCTGTGTATTCAATTAATTTTGGTGACAACAAAATTGTAACGGCAAACTTAAGTCGCATGAATTTTTTAAATATATTGTCGCTTAATATATCACATAATAAAGGGCTTATGTAAAGAAGAAATTGCCTATACTCTGTCGCCTTCCAGTGCTCTAAATCACTAATACTCCTGGGCTTTCTGTTGAAGTCAAAGGGCCAATGCTTATTTATTTCTGATAGTCTGTGGTCCAATAAGGCACGCGTTTTAGGAGTTAACCTGAAAAGGCGACTGCCATCTCTCCAAAGAAACAGAAGCTTCCGCATTGCCCCTAAGCAGACTGAGTGCATATAGTCGACTGGGAATAGTGAGATCATGCCAATATCCAACTCTGATAAAGGACTGGGACCCTTACAAAAATCTTCATATACCCCAGAAGCAAAAGCATCATCAGACCTAAGGGGAGAATTTAGATCTAAAAAGACAATTCTTTTATTTTGCCTATCCCGCTCACCTTTTACAATGCACTTATCACAGCCAAAATAGCCGTTGTGGTTCTTGGTGTTCCTAATCATTGCCCGAGCAGGGCTATCACAAAAATACCTAACCTCCACATAAATTTTTGTCCCATTTAGAAAAGTAATACCTTCAGAAAGAAAGGCTTTTAATTCCATGACAAATTGATTTAAAAAATCATGTAATGGAGGCTTTGTGGGCCCAAAATAAATAGCCACCGAAAATGGCGATTCAAGCCCCTTAAAGTTATGCACTCTACATAAAATTGGCCAGAAACTTTGCTTTTCATATAATGGCAGCCCATCTATATTAAAATCTAATGAATATTTTAAAACATTTTCATTTTGGTGCCTCTGAAAAAAATTTTCTAGGCCATACCGCAGACCAAAATAAAAAAAAAAATCCATTACCCATAGCAACTACTTCACTTTTCCGAGGAGTGTTTAATAAAGTTCTCGGATCCATAGGCAGATTAGATACATCCGGGTTGGATGAAAACCAAGAAAGTAATTCGCGGAGAGCTTTATGACTTACTTTATTACGACGGTACCAATCTGCAAGGAATTCCACTAAAGTCTGCTGTATTGAAGGATTCTGGGGGGGCCTTATTATCAGGCATGCTTAGATCTGAAACGGAATGTGCATCAAGCATGCTTTGATCTGAGTCAGAAAGTAATTCAGGTGTGCTTTGATCTGAGTCAAAACCTAAGTCAGGTTCAGATGATTCAAGTAAATGCATGTTCAATTCTGAATTTACCAGGGAGTCTACAGTGTGTGGTGAATGTTTTGATTCAGATGAGGAATGTGAAAATGAAGAACTATTTTGAGTATGTAAAAATTTGGGGGAAAGTGATCCTGAAAGTTGGACATTTGATACAGGCAAGAGCTCATCTGTATCTGACAAAAATTTGGGTACAAAATTTGGAGAGCATGATAATGGACTAGATGAAGTTGTCGGACTTGTGCTGAACATGCTGAGCTAGTAACCTCCTTTGAGTTCGTTTGGACCTTTTTTTTTCTAATCCGGACATTACTAGGTTAGGAACAATATTGAGCAAATCGCGTATTAAACTTTATAAATTTAGAAGTGTACTTACTTTTCTCCCATCGTTGAAGAGCTCATTATTGCTTATATTCAGTAAAAACAGAAAAACTAAAAATGAAACGAAAATCACAAACGAAACCAAATGAAAATTCCTTAGAACAAAAATGACGCTTAAAATTTGGTTAGTTGCATAACCCTGGCTGCTTTCGACACGGCGCCGCGCAGATGGGGCACTTCGGACAGAGTCCGTTTCTCGCCTTAGGACCGAGAGCGATTTTTTGGTCCCTATCAGTTGTTCACTAAATAAGTTACGGACCAGCGTCGGACTGAACACCCATTGCCGAGTAAACTTCCGGCAGGCGGCTTTAAGTCCTCAGTTCTAAATCAGACCAACTCTAATTATCGGTCGATTATATTTAACGTGAAATTTTAGTCGGTTCAGCCTCGGGCCAATACCCTATGGCCATGCTCGACACCACGCCGAGGGTGCCAGCGTTGGACCGATTCCACGCCGACTTTTTGTGTTTGCTGGGTCACTTATAAACAAATAACGTACATCAAAATGTTTGCCACGTCTCGTCTGTTCGTTTGACTATCATCTTCAGGGCACTTGGGTTTTCAACTTTTAATGTGATTTTTACATTTTCTTGTGTCAGCTCCTTGATCAGGTATTATAAATATAACGGTTTCTTCGTGCAGTCAGCTGCAGAAATATACTCAACTTCTGTGCTATATAGTGCAACTATAGGCTGCTTTATGGAACTCCACATTATTGGGGCACCACAATAACAAAAATTACATAGCCACTTGTGCTTTTTCGATCGTTGGTGTCTCCGGCAAAATCCGAATTACTGTTGGCTATTAAACCGCAATGTTGATATGTGTTTAAATATTTTAAAATCCTTTTGACATTCATGACATCTCTCACTCAGATTCTCTCCATTTTTCTTGAACATATATTAACTGTATACGTCAAATCCGGTCTTGTTCTGTTTGACAAGTATAAATGACTATTGCTTGCTTCTCTGTTTGGAAAGATTTTATTTTTATCTGTGTTATCCTCTGTACTGTTATAGAGCATTGGTGTCTTCATTGGTTTTGCATTTGTCATGTTAAATTTTGATAAAACTGATTTTGTATAGTCTGTTTGTTTGATAACAAGCTTTTCTGATGTTCTTTCAACTTTCAATTTGTAACCCAAGATATTCATTTAGATTTTGTGATTCAACCATTTCCTATTCATTCTTGAGCTTCTTAATTAGCATCTCCACATTTTTTTCTCTGTCTTTATCATATATTAATATCCCATCATCCACATAGATTCCTAGATAAAGTGTTCCATTCTATTCTTGAAGATGCACTGCTCTTATTTTAGTGAAAAACATCCACATTTCTTCAAAAAATTTGTGAATCTTTTATTTCATTGAAGCGGGTTGCTTCAACCTGTAAAGTGACTTTTATAGCTCACACATTTTATTATTTTCTTGTTCATATCTCTTTGAAATATTCATGTAAACCTTCTCGTTAAGATTTCCGTAGAGAAATGCTGTTTTGATGTCGAACTTATGTATTTTATAATTTTTACTTGCAGCTGTGCCAAACAAAACTCTCAGTGCATTGATATTTACTAAATAACTGAATGTTTCCTTGTAATCAATTCCATATTTCTGTTCGCATCCCCTAATTACCAGTCTCGCTTTGTATGTTCCATCATTCTTAACTTTAAAAACCTACTTGCTTGATAAAACTCTATGATCTTTGGCTTCTTCTTTGTCTACTAACTTCCAGGTATCATTTTTCTCTAGGGAGATTTTCTCTTCATTTATCCAATTGTTTTTTTCAAGACTTTGATAACTTCTTCTAATGTTAATCATACATAATCCTCATATCTGGCTAGAGGTCTTACTTGTCTTTTTCTTTCTTCTCCTTCCTCTCCTAAGCCTAAGATGTTAACATTTTCTTCTCTTTCTTTTTCTGCTTCCTCAAATGCATCATCTGTGTAATCATCATTTCTGTTTTCGGTTTCTTCATCGTTTATTTTTTCTTATTTCTTTTTAATCTTGTGTTTCCATATATACTTTTATTTAATGCTTTTTCTTTATTGGATTTGGACGTGAATCTATTCTCTTTTGTTTGTCTTCGGAGTAAAGTCTATAGTCATCTAAACTATCCAACAAAAATATATTTTTGACTTCTTGTATCTAATTTTTTTTCTTTGGCAAAGACTGTACTGCCAAAAATTTGTAGTCTAGATAAATCTGGTTGCTGAACATTCTACATTTCATATGGTGTTTCATTTTCTTGTAAACTTTCTGTAGGGCAATTTTTATCTCTTTCGCTATCAAGTATCATAGACCTTGTTTTTTCTAGAAGAGTACGGTTGAGTCTTTCTGATTTTCCATTAAGCTGCTTAGTGTATGGAATATTGTTTTGCATTATTATTCCTTTTTCTTTGCAATATTTTATTATCATTCACATATTCGCCTCCGTTAGCAACCTTAAGATTTTTATTTGTTTCCATTTCTGCTATGTCCTCTTTTAAGTAACTGATTGTTTCACTTTTGTGTCGTAGAAGATATATTACCGTAATGAGTATTGATATGATTGATAGATTATCGTCAAGTACTGTTAATATATAATTTTTATTTTCCCAAGTTGGATGGTCTATGGGCCCACATATGTCCGAATGAATTAATTCTAATGGTCTGCTAGCTCTCGTTCTAACAGTTTTAATTGATTATTTATTTGAGTCGATTTAATACATATTTCACAGATTTTTTTCTAGTTCATCAAAAATGTCTATTTCGTGTAAAAATCTTTAATATAATTATCCGATGGAGATCTTTCGCCTATTTCTCAGGCATCGTCGTCAGGGTAGGCTCCATAGTTTCATTTTCCTCCATTGAACTAAACAATCTTAGATCATTTACCATGTGGAAAGAGGCTTCGGGATCTACCACAAAGAAAAGGTTTTTATTTTTATTTCCAACTTCGGTTAAAAATGCCGCCTTCTTTTCATCATTTTTAAAGGGAGGTTTTCTACAAGTGGATGGTGAATTTTCTTCATCTTTTTTCCAAAAATAACAATTTTCTTCTTTGTGGTTTGTATTTTTTTTTACAAATGCTACACTGTAGTGTAATAGTATGTTTTATTGCATTTGTAGCATCTTCTGTCTGGAAACCTGGACACTTTGAATTTCGTGTTTTTTTATCTTTTGCTTTAAATATTTTATTCTGTTTTATGTACCGTCTAATTTTTTAAGTCTTGTTTCTTCGATACTACGATTTGTCTTTGTTCTTTCTGCGTTAGGGGCTGACTCCCATGCTGTGCAAAAATGTTTATAGTCATCCGGCCATGTAGTCATAATTTTTGAAATTAGCATATCATCATCGATATCTTGATTGATAGAATTTTCAAGTTTCCTTATGTGCAAGGACATTTCAGTACTGTACGAAATACACAATATTATTCATTTCATACAAATGAGAGATCCTAGAATAATTTGGTAGAACTTAAGTGGACTGTGTCACAAAAAATTAAGTACATTATTTGATGACGAAAACTGTACAGAAACTATCAGTGATTTGCCCTAACAAATAAAAAATAGTTTAGAACAGAATATTTTCAGCGGGTAACTTACAGTTTTTATTCTTTTTCGTCGTGTTCTTCGTAGAAGGCGCCTCTAACATTTCCATAAGCAATCCAAAGTTTCATTCTTCTCAGAATACCAAAACTCGATCAATGACTTTTTCTATTTAATTAGTGTTCTATTTTGTCTATAATAGATTTAAATTTATGGGTTTAATTGTATGACATTTTATAGTAAAATTCTGGTTAAAAACCACGTTAGAAAATCGCGGTAAAACACGTTATAAGTTTATGCTCACTTGTTCAAGGTCAATTTTTGAGAGAGAGAGAGAGGTTTTTCATTTTTACCATCACAGTCAAATTTTTAAAGCAGCGTCCTCTGCATCGAATAAAAGGCGCATCACTGATATGATTGGTCAAATTGAATTTTATTCGCGCGCGTGTCAGAAAATATGTGCGAAAATATTATTTAAAAAAAAACCAAAACAAGAATAATAAAAAAATAAACTAAATAAAATAAATCCCATGACACAGATGTAGTGTTTTAAGTCAAAGTTTTCAAAACTAAAATTGAAAAATTCTTGCAGCCAACACACGTTTTTATATTCCAGATACGTCTGGGCCCATAACCTGTTGAATTTTATACTTTCCATTATTGAAACACAAAGATTTTAGACATATTTTATTAAAAAACTCAAAGCAATCCGAAACATTTTATAACCATTTTATTTTATATTACTTAAACTTATCCTATCTTACCTAATACAGAGAGAGTCTAATCTCATTTAACAACTTAAAATCAAGACGCATATACCTGCATTTTACTTATGGATCGATAACAAGTACACCTCATTCCAAATTATCCGGACCAATTTCAATATGGCGGCTGACTATATAACAGAGACGCTAAATGAAACTGTCATTGTCAGTGTCAGAAAACTGGTCTGCAGCAATTTGGAATGGAGTATTTATTAATATGTAAACTAGAAAGTATTTCCACAAGTATAAGTAGATATCCAGTAATTTGTTTAAGTATCCAGTAATTTGTTTAAGTATCCAGTAATTTGTTTAAGTATCCAGTAAATTGTTAAAGCATATTTTAACAGACCTTTGCTCAGGAAATGTCGAAGTGACGTTCAGACTTCATACTTTTTGAAGTTAAATAAACATCAGAATTGGCTAAACTTTGAATGGAAATTTTGTAAAAACTACTGTAAAAACTCTGAGCATTTTTTTAATTTTGTGCGAACAAGCTAAAGGCCACAAACATTTTTTTACAAAGAAATTTTAGATTATTCAGGAAAAAATTGAAAAAGTGCTTCGAGCCGTGTCTCAGTTTTTACAAAGTGTACTTTCCATTTAAAATTGAGCCAATTTTGATGTTTATTTGACTCCAAAACGTATGGATATCACATGTCCTGTTTTTAAAATAAACTTCATTATTTCCTGAGCTAAAAGTTCACTGACAAAAAAAGAATCTCTACTCTTAGATTCAATTTTACTCCAAATGAGGTTGTTTTTTAAACTACATTATAAGGTAAGGTGGGGTAACTGGGTCATGATCAACAGGAATATACTTTTTAGACTTGTGCTTGCAAAAAAGCAGCAAGCTTAAATTAAATGGGTTTTTCATTACAGAAGTATCTTAAAGAAGGTGGCTTTCACTAAAGCTTCAACTGGCATAAGTTGAAGACAAAGTATCAAGCCTAAATCAAGTTTTGTAGTCTGCAGGATTTTTTTAGTTTCCTGTTATGTGTTTATGTGTTTAAATTGCGATCTTTAAAATGTCAGTAGATAAATGGGCACAATAGGTCCATTTTAGGCCGCAGTGCATGGTTCAGCCTTCGGTAGAGAGCTAACCACCAGTTTTGAATACATACATACATACATATTAAAGAAGGGGGCTAGAAACTATTTACGTTTTATAAGATTTGATTTTAAAATAGAAAATACAATTTTTCTTTTTTTTTTGTGATTTGCCTGTGGGTCCCGTTACCCCATGAAGATGGGGCAACTGGACCATATACGTATATTTTGTTTGTAAAATGAACATTTCAATTTTCAAAAAAAAAAATACATTTTCACCATTAGGGGCAATTGCAAATAAACATTTCCTAAGGAGTCTTATTTATAAAACAACTTAACATGTTTGTAAGGGGATTTTATTTACTTTTAACAAATTAACATAGAAGGAAAAAACTTGAAATCAATCTAAACTTAAAACTTTTTATTTATATTACTTAAAATAAGTATAATATTGTTTAAAAACGTTTTTATTCCTTAAAAAATCATTAAGTTAGTCAATAAGGTTACTTATCAGTCAGATCGGTGTAAATGTGAACCATGTCCTTATACCGTGCTGATTTATTTGATAAAGGACGAAATAATTTTCGGTCTATATCAGTTTTTTTAACGTAGGATTCTTCTTCTGTCTCTTTAAATTTCATGGTCTGTTCATGTCTATTTAAACCCGAAGCAATTGGCACCTATAGTTTGGATTCTTTCAATGTACATTCTAAACTATACGTTATCCTTGCCAAAAACTTTAACAACAGCAAAGTCTCCAAAATGACAGGTTTCACAAGAAGGCAAAATGTTAACACTTATTTTTTTGTTACTGTTCATGCAGGGAGTAGTTACTTTCGCTATCACTGGATGAATCATTGTATTTTTTTTTCATTATTTCTATTAGTTTGCTTTTTTGCTGCTTTATTTAGTATCTCTTTTCTTCTTGTGTTTTATTTAGATATTCTGAAGTAGTTATCATTTCACAATTTGTCACGAGACACCTACGTTTCCTTTCTGGACTTTTTTTTTGTATCTTCCTTGAACATATCTATTCAAAACATTTTTGTTGTTGTTTTGTCTGACTTTATTTCACAAGAATGTTCAGTGTCTTCTGCCTGTTGTCGTTGTTTTGCGATTCAGTGTTATCGCTTGTTGACGCGAGGGCCTCGATTTCGTTTTCAGCAGTAACGGTTAATTTTTTTTTAGAATTTTCGCGACACCATTTAAATACATCCACATCGAGGGGTTGTAAAACATTGGTCGTATGAGGTGCTACTTGGATGAGTTTTGTCGAAATATTTGTCACATGTCCGTCATAAACTAATAAAACAGGTTTATTAGTGCCGATATTTGGTAGAAACACATCTCTAAACCAGTTGTAAAATAATGTTGTTTCCATTCATCCTCTCTCCATTACGGAAACTGCAGTTTTGTGGCAACTTCCTAATCAACCTAATTTTGCATGACATACTTGAAAACACATTTTCCATCAGCAGAGCAGCAAAGTAAGACGGAAGTGTTTTCCGTTGACATTTAGCACCGACAGACTTAGCAATTTTGGTTTTAGACGGGTCATGACAAAAAGAGGTCTCGTCACAAATAAAAATTTGACATGGATGTTCTTGTAGGTTTAAAGCATTAATGACCTGGCTTAGGTTGTCACAACAATCATAAATTGCCCAAGGATTAACCTGTTCACATCTAACGTATTCAATACTTTGGGGCTTTGTAATAGACAAAAGATGCCTTTTTCTAAGATCAAGAAACCAGTCGGTACCAGGACGCTGTTCTTTAAATCTGGTCTGAAAATTATTCTGTCTTATGTACGCTTGTACTAAGGCCAATACATCTTCGCATGACAGGCCAAATCCGTTTTTTTCATTGCTTTAATACATGTCATTTGAAACATTTCCTCTTCCTCTCATGCCTCTTACGTAATGCTTCAATGTGCTTCTAGGGATTTTGTAGCGAATTGCTGCAGCCCTGGTTGTTTTATAACCATTTTGCACATCATCAAGAGCGTTTTGGAGGTCTTCCCTACTATAATAAACACTGCGCCTTTTTGGATTTTCAGAACGTATGTTCGAACCATAGCTACCGTACCTACAAAATAAAAGAAATAACAAATAATATTGAATGGGTAGCTATTCTAGTCCTTATTTTTATATTACTTGTATTTATTACCCCAAATACCTAAAACACAATTTATAAATACAAGTAATATATATAGATTTTTTTCAAGGGTCTCAAGGGGAAATCTTGCATAAGACGCCCGAACTACTTTCCTGCCTTCTCCTCTACCATGAGAGCCCGGGTAGTGTCGTATTCCTACCGACTAAAACTCCTCGATTGTGGCTCCAACCTGCCTGGTGGCAAGCCACAGTCACTGCACTGCAGCCATTACTGGCTTATTGTGCACCCTCTTGGTTCCTAGGCTAACCACTCCATTAATTTTTATTATTTATTAATATTATTATTATTAATTAATTTATTAGGTGCCTCTTGCGATCCAGTCCGCATTGGAATATTACATGTTCTACTGTTTCCGGTTTCTGATTCCAGCTCAGGCCTCCGTTATACAGGCCCATGTTGTTAAGGTGAACTTTAAGCGCCTCACTTGCATCCTACTATAACTTAGCAGGTCTTTCGTAAGTTTGGCATTCAGGGCTTTGATAAAGGCTCTGCTGTGTCTTAGCCCCTGTCTTTCTAGCCAGTGACTTTCATGTCCAGAGTTTGACCTGGGACCTTATAGTACATTTTGGTACCCCTAGGGCTGGATCTGGTCCAATATATTTTTTTGGCGATCCTTGTCTTGCAAGTTAATCAGCTTTTTTATTGCCTTGAATACCTCTATGTCCTGGCACCCATACTAATTTTATTTTATTATGTTCCGCCAGTTTCATTAGTTCCCACACTAGCTTTGAGGTGAAAGGGCTGACTGGCTATCTGAGTATATAGATATGGTTTGACCGAAGTATCCCATTCTATTATTCCCTCTTGCGCATTCTAGGATGGCAAAGATTTCTGCTTGGAAAATTGTCGTGTAAAATCCCACTGAAAAATGCAGGTCTCTCCTAGGTCTTTCCCCGAAAATATTCCTGTCACACTGCCTTCGTCAGTTTTTGATCCGTCTGTGTACCAGATCAGTCCTTCCTGTGGCAGCGGGTTGTTTTGTCCTGACCACGCTACTTTGCCTCTCCCTGTATTACCAAGTGAAGTAGGGGAAGGTCTAAGAACATCTCCATCGAAGATGTTGGTGTCGATCTCATTGCACCTGTGACGCTGAGGCAAGCAAGTCTTTGCACCATACGTAATGGATGGTATTACCACGGTCTTGTTCAGCCAGTGTACCATGTGTGGTATAAGTCCCCACTGTTTTCCATATTCTTTATTATGTTCTCGATATGTCGAGTCCTGTTAGCTTAGAGTCTAGTATTACCCCCAAGTATTTAACATGCCTCGACAGCTGAACTTCCTTATTTCCCAGAGTTAGAGGTGTGAGTCCCTCTAAATTTCGTCTTCTGGTAAAGGGGATTATAACTGTCTTCTGGGAGCTGATGATTAGTTTTTCTCTATCAGCCCATTGTTCCATAGTCCTTAGGGCGCGTTTACCTCAAACTCATGGTCCAGTAACCCCTTTTTATGAAATAAACGGATACTGCATAGCCTATAACACTTATAATTAGTTTGTTTTATACTTATTTCTTAAAAACTAATAGATGCCGTATCAGAAATACAGTTTTCATACCAAACCCACTGAAGGTCACAAGTGCAACACGTTGTTTGCAAAAACGAGACCAAAAAATTTTCTTATCCATTCACCATGAACACAGATTAAAAAATGCAGTTGGGAACGTTATTCTGTTATGTAAACGAATCACAACAACGTTGTCAGTTGTTTCGGAGCGGATTCCCAGCTAGCAGGGTGATGTCAGTTTGACGTCTTAAATTGGTCAGTTATATAACTAATATGAACTTTTCTATGGCGTCGCAGGTCCCCTTTAATGACGTGGGTATTTCACAGGTAAAATGACTTCAGTTTACAACGAGACACCTTTAAGGTTACAAAATGACCGATTATAAACGTCAAGATTTGGGAAGTTCTGACGTCATTATAACGTTTAGAGATGCCATTATCTCATTCACCTTTAAGGTCAGTAAAAAAGATAGTTTTTATGTCATAATAATGTACACTTGTACTCAAAAATTATTTACATATTTGAGAACTATGTCAATATCTAATAATTGGAAGTTTTATTTCAAATAAGTCAGTAATCTGAGGTACGAAATTTTTATGAATACAATGTACACATTCATTTTTGTTAAATCAAAAAATAATTTTTAATAGGTAATTCAGTTTAACTACAAAAAACATTGCTAGTCCTAAAAGTAAATCTACAAAATATCGAATATAAGTAACTGCCTCGGTAAATCTAAAAAAGGTTATGTACCAACAATAATTCAACAATTACTTATTCTAAAGTAGTAATACTGTGCGTTACCCATAAAAAACCAGCGTTGATTCCAGTCATTATAATTTTTTTAATGCTTAACCAATTTAATTGATCGATAGAGCAAATTTTATTGGCTTTCCAACAATTAGATCAGTTAAAAAATAAAAAAAGCTATAATGACCAAAATCCATTCCAGTTTGTTTTTGGGTGACCCTATAGTACAAGTTTTTATGTACAGGATGAACCATTGTACAAACAAAAACTGACTAAAAGAAGTGTTTAAGTATGTTTTGTAGCCTACCTTTGTTCTATTTTTTTTTTAATTTTAAAAGCGAATATTTTGAAAACTGTAAAAGAAAAGATAGTAGTGTGCAGTAGATATTTGGGAAAATATATGAACCTAAGGAAAATTTTAAGCAAACTATCAGAGAAAATTACACTCATTCATTTAGCTAGGAGTGTTGTTTTCGATTGATTACATCGAAAATAACCCCTGTAGCCAACGGAAATTACCCTAGTAACTATTAATACTAACTAATATATTTTTTAAAAAAAGGTTAAAAGGTGTAATATAAATTTCTTTTTTAACCGTTATTTGAGTAATTTTCCTCCTAAATTACACTCATGCATAAAAACTTTTAGATAATTTACATTTAAGCGTATTTTCTTTGAAAATGAACTCTTGTTGTTTTTAGGCAATACACTTTCATGCCAAATTATCGAAAATTTTTAAGCATGATTCTAATTACCCCCGAAAACATAAAAAAATAGTTCTTGTAATAACAGTTCTTTTCATCTCTACCCTATTTGAATTTTAAGTTTAAAACAGATGTTTGGTTATTTTGTTTAACTAACTACCAAAAACCCTCTACAAATTAGTATTGCAAATTGTGAAAAAGTGGGAAGGAAACAAATTTAGCACTCTACAAATTAGTATTGTAAATTGTGAAGAAGTGGGAAGGAAACAAATTTACCAGTGTCTTTAAAAGGAAATAATTCTATTTTAAAAACGATATTATTTGATGTCAGACAATGTCAGCTTTGGAATAGGAATCAATTGAAAACCTTGTATTTTGTATCTCTACTCTTTTATACTGCTTACACTATATCAAGTATAGGGCCACTCATGTGTTTATAGTAGTAAGATACTTTACAACTTTCATCAATTTCACTTACATAATGCAATTCAACTAAACGACGATAGATTTGCTGTAAAGCATTTGTTGCAGACCTCACCAAAGATTTTAAATGACCTAGCAAGTTTTCGAACTCAAAAGCTGAAAAATTATCAAGTGGACCTAATAATTCAACATCATCCACAATATGACTCAACAAATGTACATTGTAAATCAAAAATTCACGACCATAGATATTTCTGAGTAAGAAACAAAAATATCTAATAAATTTCTTACTAGATAAGTTGATAAATTTTGCAAATCTCTTTCACTAACTAAAATTGAAATAGCAGCATGGAACAGTAAGAAGTGCTCCTATACTGATTTGTCAACAACATCTTTTAAAACTAAAGTTCCAACATACAACAGAAAAGTTCTATATTGTGTTGCTTTCCAGTGTGCAATGTCTGCCAAACTCTCAATTTTTCTATACTAAACTCTCTATGCATCTGCTATCACATTCTATTTTCCCTTAATATATTCGATCTCAAAATCATACTCCTCAAGGTCTAATCTGATCCTGGTTAACTTTGAATAAGGGTCCTTCATTGAAAACAAATAAACAAGAGGTCTGTGATATGATTTCACTAAAAACTTTTTTCCATAGAGATACGGTCTGAAATGATTTATTCCCCAATGGATAGCTGCTAACTCTTTCTTAATGACAGATTTGTTTGTTTCGCCCTTTGTAAACCCTCGTGACGCAAAAGCAATTGGTAAATCTTTCCCATTGAAAGTCTGAGATAAAACTGCTCCACAGGCTTCTTTTGACGCATCGGTGGTTAGCGTAAAAGGTTTTTCAAAATCTGGATACTGCAAGATTTATGGTTAAAGCAGTAGGCGTTTCAGATTTTCAAATGATTCTACGTTTTTCTTCGTTAACCTATTCAATGGTTTTGCAATTTCAGCGAAGTTTTTCATGAAACGTCTGTAATAATTACAAAATGAAGTAAAACGTCTCACGTCATCAGCTGATTTTGGTGAGGGGTAGCTGCGAATCGTTTCATATTTCGACTCGTCGGGTAAAATTCCATCTGCAGTAATAAAGTGACCTAGATATGTAACGTTATTTTGGAAAAATATACATTTACTTGTATTTAAATTTTCGACATGTGTCGAAGACACTTTTAAGATTTTTAAGATGATGCCCTTTTGAAAAACTTATTACTATCAGATCATCCATGTAAAGAAATGCTTTTTCAGGTGCGATTCCTGCGAAAGCAATATTCATCATGCGTTGGAAACTGTTCGGACTGACATTTAACCCGAACGGCAATCTTGTGAAGCGGTAAGCTGCTGTATTGGTGCTGAATGATGTTATATCTCGAGAACTTTCTTCTAATGGTATTTGATGGAAACCTGATTTTAAATCTAAGGTGGAGAACCATTTTGCTCTGCCCAGTTGGTCTAATATTTGATCAATTCTACTGATCGGAAATTTATCAGCTAAAAGTTTTTTGTTCACAGAACGAAAATCGAAGACCAATCTCCACTTCTTCTCTCCATTTATCGCTTTTTTTGGTACAAGAAGGATTGGGCTGTTAAACTCTGATTGGGATGGCTCAATAATTTTATTCTTAAGTAATTTTTCAACCTGCTTATTTATTTCAGTGACCTGGGAATAAGGCGTTTTATAATTTTTTATGCAAACTGGCGAATTATCGATTAATCTCAATTTTTGCTGATAAAAATTATTTACAGTTAATGGGTCATTTTCTAGCGCAAATAAGTCTGAATAATCTTAGCATAAATTAATCATATCATGTTTCACAAATTCTGGTATTGCACTAGTGTTAAGTTCGTTTAATAAAAACGTGTGTTTGTTTTGTTTACTATCGTTCTTGCAGTTTAAACAAAATATTTCGAAATTTTCTAAACAAGAGTAGGTGATTTTTGGATTTTTAATTGTTATACTTTCAAAATTTGTATTTAGTATCCTTAAAAATGGATTTTGACTAGAAACTATGGATCCAGCTACAAAAACGCCAGGGAATATTTCTTCTTTCTGTATAACGGAATCTTGCTTAAGATTTTGCAATAAATTTAATTTTCGTATTACTTACTATCTTCCACAAAAATATTGGTTTTTGTTGTTCCAATAGACCTCGTATAGCCCTCTGTCACACCTTTTATTTTGCATAAATTCGACCTGTTAACATTTTGATGTGGATCCACTTTAGTTCTCTTAAATAATGATACGTATGCTCTTGTGTCTAACAGTAACGTAACAGGATCTTCTCCCGTCATATCAGTTTGGATAACTACAAAATTTTAAAGTGATAGGTCCATGTTGAAAACTTTTAGGACTGTCCCAAAGGCTCCTGGTGGTTTTCCTGATTTGAGTCTGCGTCATAAGTGTCATAGGCTCTAACAAACCTGTTTGATCTGCCCCGTTGCCAAGAACCTCTGTTCTGATGTGTCCCAGCATACCTGTTTTTACCATAATTATTGTTATTATTTTGGTATGCGGTGTTGCCATCATTTCTATAGGAATTTCCTCCACGATGACCAAAGTTTCTTCTTCCACGGAAGTTATTTCTCAGTTTTCCTCTGTGTTGGCATTTATTAGCGTAAAACACGGAGGTACTTGACGAATTGTCTTTGCTGACATTAACAAATTTTGTTAAAGCATCTTGAGGTGTCTGAAAAGATCCAGCTTCCATAATAATCTTCACCTTTTCCGAGCTTGCGTTGGTGCCGAGTGCTTTAACTGTGGTATTTACCGTATAGCTTTCTGCTACTTTTTCTGGCACACCCTCGCTTATGTAAGCTTTTTTCAAACTTTGTGTCAATTTTTCCATTTCTGTTTCATATTTATTGTCATTATGGCGCTGTTTTAAATTGAGAATTTTTGTAATAACGGACTGTGAACTTTCAGGTTTTATTCCGTCTTTCAGTTTTGCGTGAATGTCGGTTAGAGTTTTGCGATCACCTATTAAATCTCGCGCTCTCCCTGTAAGCCTGGTTTTGACATAGGCAACTGCATTATCCTCGTGGGATTCCACATTTGCTTTTAGTAGATTTAAAGCATGAAGTTAACCTATCCGTAGAACAATCGAACTCACATGGTATGATCTTACTGGCAAAATTGAAAAATTCGGTAGTACTTAAGGGCATATTGGATGTAGTAGTAAAAAGATTAAGATTTTCTTTAATTTCGGGTTTTTCAATAGAGTCACTTTTGTCACTGTCATCAGTGAGGTCAATTAAGTCGTGTTTTACTGTTGGATAAATTGGTTTTAAAATAGAGCTAGGGATTTTATAGCCAATCTGCAAAACTTGGAACGATCTAGCAAGTCTATCTGTAACTGTATTAAATAATGGCTTTACGTAATTATTGTATTTATGATCATCAAGGTCTTTATAGCAACCAGATACGGTAAAAACAAAAGTATTATAAAGGGTTAGTAAATTATTTTTTACTTGGTTCTGATATTTTCTGACTTAGGAACCTGTTTCTTTAAAATTATTTTTGTTTCTTTAATGATCTCGTCTTTTAAATTTGACACCTTGTTCAAAATTTCCTGCCAAGTTACTTTAACTACGGGTCCTGACATTAATTAACATAAATTAGAGCAGAACTACACTATAATAGTTAATCAAATAACTAAAAATCTTAGCCATTGTGTTAATAAACAAAGAAATATATAAATTGCATAATGCTACCTATTTAAGTAAAACTGACCTAAACAATTAAAAATAAAGTCATTCATCCCGTTCATCGTAACAAATCTTCTTTGTAAGTATTTCATATCATCATATCATAATGTAACATATCATATGTCCAAAAAAATTCTCTACCAATGTTCTTCCAAGAATTTCCGTGTCAGCAGTTTTAATTTTCAAAAACCAAGATGCAGTAGTTAAGTTACAAGACTTTTTTTGTTGTTTTAAAGTACTTAGCTTTTCTCCATCTATACATCTTCACCAGCTACAGAAGATGCTGTGTGTTTAAAATACACACTCCTTCAGATGTTCTTTTTCAAACCTCTTCGATACTTCTTTCTTAGTTTCAACGACGTTAAAATTACTACGCACAACGTACAAACATAGCAAACAAATCTAATATCTATCGGTACCGACGAAAGTCCTTGTTCATCGACAATAAAATTTCACGTTACGACGCCCGTGTTGGAAACATCGCTTTCATTAGATACGGATTTTCCCATTTTAAGTTAAACTGTACTCCTCGCAATTTCTGCCAAAACTTTTTCCAAGTATGTAACTACACAAACTCCGATCACGAAGAGAGTACCAACGGCGTCGGCAAGACAAAGCGCTACTTTCAACATTATAAATTTTTTGTCGTTGCGGGCGTTTACATTTTTTAAAACTTTTTCGACAAATTTGTCACGGTCGACATGTAATATCGAGGGACATAAATTACTTAGTCAGAGGTTGATTTTCGACTGTCTATATTAATATATCAATAATAATGTATATCCCAAATTGAATATAAAACAATAGTTGCATAAATAGCTAAATAAGCAATATAGAGTTTATTGCGCTACAGAAATCTCGGGTAAAATGACTACGAAAAGAGGTCAAATGATCATTGATAGCTGTTACTTTTTGACTGTTTAAACGAGCATCATGTACTTTTCCACTTAACCAAGACAATAAAAGTTTTTTTCATACAACCAAGACAAATATTGTGCATATAGTCAATAGGAAAACATTTAATCATGTCACAGTTTAAAGTTAATAATGGAGTAATCCCAACATGATGATCTTCATCTTGTTGTATCCTAAAAGACTGACGGTGCGTTTGGGAGCCTTGGCACTTGAAAATACGATTCGGTTATTGATATAATCACCTGTCTGAGTACATCTGTCACAGGAGCAATATAAACTATGCAATTTGATTGCCTTTATGAAGACTTTAGGTGGAGCATCACATGTAAAACTATGAATTTCTACTCGATATGTTTTGTCTTGGAAGATGAAACCTGAGTGAAATAATTCAGACATTTCAGAAACAAAGTCTTCTAAATATAGTTCAAGTGATTGTGGTTTCGATTTACCATAAAAAAGTCCTACAATGAAAGGTTTTATTTTTTTGCCATTATTTTTTACTGACCCCAAAATAGGCCAAAACTGTTTGGAAGTCCGTCTATGTTAAATGAAACTTTTATTATTTAGTTTGTATAATTTTATGTGAAATTAACCTTTTAAGATTCTCAAGTACTCCATAATAAAAATACTGTCCATTATCAAGATTTTTAAGCTTATCAATTGGTACTGACACTGGTGTATGTAACAAAGTCCTTGCATCTAATGGCAACTCAGAATGAAAAGGAGACAAGACATGTGAAAGATCAGATACCGCAAAATGTTCACCCATTTCCGTAGTTCATTTCGAAGGCTCTTCTCTTTGCTCTCTATTTCTGCAATTGCTCTTTTGTCAGAATCAGAATATGTACCTATACCAGATGTATCTATCTGGCCTAATGGCTCAATGTCAAATGATATAGTATGAGAAAGAAATTAATCAAAGGTCGATTCAGTTTCTGATACCAAATAAAATAGTTGAAGAAGATATATCAGAACAACTTGGATCTTCTGTCAATTCAATAATTTGTTCTTGTATCTTAGCTTGTTAAGAAATTATAAATATAAATACTTGGTTTAAGTTTAAATTTGTAATGGTTTTTGCTTGTTTTTTTGCTTGATTCTACAGTAAATTTGTCTCTGTCCCTCTAAATCTTTCTTGTATCTTAACATGTAAAGAAGTTATAAAACTTTGTTTACTTCCCTGGTTCATTGGCCTTCCTCTTCAATCTTTACGGTGCATGCTTTAGCCAGGTTTTCACTGAGCCCTCAATTTCATTGGTGGTGATCCCAGTGGATTTCAGCTTGACAGCATCTGTAAAGCAACATAAATAAATCTTATCATATAGTTTATGTTAGTGGGTAAAAATCATTGCTTTAAATTTTATCCAACCTCAAAAGTTTATAAAATATTGATTGCAACGCATTAGTGAAATATTTCAGGTGTCCACAAATATTTCTAAAGAAAATTCCTTAACCAAATTAAAACATTTCCTGGTAGGTTTTTTTTTGTAGTGAAAACGGTAAACAATTAAAACCTAAAAATGGTTGGAGGAAGGAAAATGGTCAAGCTTCTTCAATGTAAGCAAATAGAAAAATTATACCAATAAAATTTTTTGTTTGTTTTAAAAACATTAAAAAATACAGTGCTATCATAGGTTGATAACTAGATGACCCTAAAATCCCCCTTAAGTTGCTCGCATGGTATTCCCTGACTTTCCTTGACCACTTTTGAGTTACCTGATTTTCCCTGATTTCCAAGGTTGTGAAAACCCTGCATGATTGACTTGAATGGTTTTTTGTTGTTTCTTCCATAAAAATTGAACCCAGTAATCAAATCCACCAAATCCTGCGAAGTATTTAATCTAATCATCTAAAAGTAAAAAACTTAACTTTTTTTGTGCTCTAATATGCAGATGCATTGCCCAGTGTATCATAAACAGACAAAAACATATCATAGGCCAATAAAAAACCAGGGTGATTTCTACTAGAATGAAATAGCCAAAATATGCCTTTCAGCAAACAAAATCAAGAAACCAAAAAAAAAATTGACAGAAATTTGCTAAAAAAATATTTTTTAATTAAAAGGAAATTATCGATTTTTAAAAGTACACGCAAGGAAGAAGTGATGGGTTGAAGTAAGTTGGATTCTTACCAGTATATTGTAATTTTCTCTGTCATTTAAGTATTCCTCAAGCTGGTCCAGATCGTCCCCATTGGATAATAGAATATCATCTGGTAGATTTGGCTGGACCTTTGCCGCCTCTTTATCAACCAATGAACTGACCTTTGCCAGAACTAATTTTTGAATATTTTTTACCTCAATAAAAAGCCGCACCTGAAATTCTAAAAAAAAAAGAAAAACACAAAGCTGTGTGGTAAAAACTGACATTTTATGACATTTAATGAAAACATGAAAATTTATTGCTCATCAGTTTTTTCAGTGGGCCGACAGTGGTTTTGATTGATCTATAATTGCACTTGAAGTTGCTCCATCATCATTTGTCGGGGGATTCTCTGAAATGAAAAAAAAAATAAACAAAAAATAACAACAAAAATAAATAAAAATGTACCTATGAACAAACTTTTTGCAAGAAATTGTTTTTTAATTGCTGGGGGTGGTGGTAGCCTTCTATCAGGGGCCAAATTCTTGAATCTCAAGAGAAGGGATCAATCCCGGGGAATGATCCCATCTCCCGAAAAAAGATGCTTTTTCTTGAAACCTTTTTTTTTTTATTGAAAAATATACATTTTACGCACTTGCTTGCCAGAGAAATGGGAGTTGGGTTGGGTTGTTAAGGTTATGATTTTTTGACACCAAACTCCTCATATAAAACGGAAAAATACTCTAAAAATAGGTTCTGGGGACCCTAGTAGTTGTTCTCCAATAATTAAGGCGACCTTTAGGAATAGGTTTAAAGTAAAATAACAGTAAAACTTACCTGATCAAAAGCAAAAACTTTGAAAAAAATTCAATCGCACGTGTAACACAACTTTCTCTTACCGATTTCGACATTCAACCACACAGTACGCGGCAAAGCGCACACCACAGTACACCAAAAAGTATTAAGGACAAATACTCCTTTCGCGCCAAATATAGTTGGTTTATTTCACACTGGATAGATGGCGGACCATACTACATATTTCTATAATCATGTCGTGTCAAATATCAACTACTGGAGTAGACCATTTGGTTTTCTGTGCAACTGTCCTGTTATTTGTACGTCATTTCTGTAATTTTGTGGTATTCCCCCATACATTTTCTAGTTAGTCGCTTTATGGAAAGTTTTTTCGGTTTTTGTAAAACTTTATTTTATTTTCTAAAAATTAATTAACGGTTTAACGTTTAGTGATGGCGAATATTCCTCAGAGGCGATATAAACAAAGACCCTGTTGTGTTCTTGGGTGTCAAGACTGATAGCAAACGGCACCGCTTTCCTAAGAACAATAGAGAACTGTGTCTTGGTTAAGAGCTACAAATCCAAAAAATTGGGACTCTTTAAGTGTTGATCAAATATATGATAGATATTTAGTTTGTGATGCTTATTTTGCAAGAGAATATCGTATGACAGGACGCAGAAGACTTCAAATCAATGTAATTCCAACCATTAATTTGCCAGGTCAGTTGATTTATTTAGATAAATATTGGGTAATTATCCCCCCCCAGTATACGGTTTTCTGCCATTTTTGATTTTTTATTAAAAATTCTTTATGGGGGCACCTTCTAGGGTCCATAGGACCCCAGTGCCTCTATAAAGAATTTTTCATAAAATAAAAAATGTCAGAAAACCATATACTGCATAATTACCCAATATTAATCTAAATAAAGCAACTGACCTGGCAAATTAGGTTTGTTATTTATTAAATTATTAAAAAAGTGTCTAGATTTCTCATGTATCCACTTCTTTAAATGAAGTTTAAAGTGTCGTTTTAAAACTTCCCACCCCAGATTCACGAATATAGGGTCTGATCTTAAAAAAATCCTTGGATACGTCGATTTTTTATTCAAAGGGGACACATTTTGTCTATCCTGAAATTGTTGTTACACACACCCTCTTCGAGGGGTAAACTGTACCTCTATATTTTGAATAGGGAAAGTGGGTCGAGTGATATCTTGTTTTGAAGGTCTTTAGAATGTCTAGAATCGCATAAAAATTTTGTCCCTCGATTCGTGTCTGAGATACTTATACTTACTTTTACAATGCAAAAATAGATTTTTTTACAAAATATTTTTTTTATTTTTTTAGAAATCCCGGGACACGTCGACTTTGTTTTTGTCAAAGATACATTTTATCATTGCATTTTTTCTTCTATGGCATATTTCTATGAGGAGTGAAATTTACCTGTATAATTTGAGTTTATTTTGAAAATGAATATCTCAAAAACGATTCGATAGATTTTCAAAATTTTTACACGATTGTAAAGACATTTAAAGAACCTTAAAAACAAGGTATTATTCAACCCACTTTCCCTATTCAAAATTTAGGGGTAAAGTTTACCTTTCGAAGGGAGTGCGTGATACAAAAATTTCAAGATATAAGCAAAATGTGTTGCCCTATTTTATTTTTAAAATTGTTATAATTATTGTAGTTTACTTTTTTAAGTAAAATATTTTAAAATAGGGCACAGCTTTTTGTACAGCTTAATATTAAGTTAAGATTTAGTAGTATGTTTTATTTATTGTCAGTGTATATATATCTTTTTGTGTTTTTTTTTTTGATCAATATAAAAACTAAAAATGAGTCACTTGGTGCAAAAGTGTACCCCAAGCTAGAAAAATTGAATTAATATCGAAAAGTAACAGTGTTGTACACTTAATTCTCAAATAAATTTGTTTTTGACTGGTCCACTTTTGCACCAAAAGTTCAAAGAAAAATTATGTTAAAGTAGTGGAGGTCCTACACGCATCGCCTCCACAAAAATGGTTTTATTTCACACTGGGTAGATGGCGCTCGCAGCACAACAAGAATTGTAATTTTTCTCCAACACTGCCGTGTCCTTACTACTTTTTGGTGCACTGTGGCGCACACTCGATTGCACTCGGCGAGTTATTTCTGGCACCTCGTCCAGTCGTCCATCGTCGGACGCGGAAATGGTGGAATCTAATAGCGTTTTCTTTTTGATGCACTGTTGTGCACTAAGTGTATCTCTGTCCTTTTCTAACTTTATAAATATAAAGGGTAGAGATACACTCAGTGCGCATTGCTGCAGCAAAACGAAAACGGTATAAAGCGATTTGCAATTTCCTATTGCTGCTCCATGTAGAGGGTCCAGTGAGTGTATCTCTATTATAATTATTTATGATAGCGGTTTCCATTAAAACATTTAGTGCAACACTGAGAGGTCTCTTGTTTTTACCTAAAACTGGAATGAACAGAAATATCCAAGTGGAGCACCAATTTTACCAATGTAGAAAAAGACCCAGATACACTTGGTGCGCACCAGTGCATGTATAAAAAACGCAGTAACATCGCGTAGGCCAGGTACCCGGCAAAAGGAAACGACATTTTCTTTGCAGGCCACTCGTTTTTTATAGGGCGGCAAATTTCATTTATTTTAAAAATAAATTATGGATATATAAAACTTACATATTGGAATATCTAGATTTGTAGAACGAATTATTTAATAGTAGGGTTCGATACTTATATATCGGTTCCTGTTAATAGGTAATTTTATTAATAATATACTCGAGACCTCTTCCCTGCTCCAAGAATAATATAAACAAATGCCTTTATATTGAACCAAAAACGACGAGGTTAAAAGTAAGTTCGACGTGTATTTCGGTATGTTATAGGTCTTTTCATTAAATTTATTTTTTAGGTTTTTACCATGTTAATGACTGTCAGTCAATCATAAGGCAGAGAGATAATATTACCATCTAATTAAAAATATTTACGACTAAAAATCACGTAATAAATACGGCAAAAATGGATGTATTAAATACGTTCGTAAGTGGACGTCACAGAAACGTCATTTTTGGGTCAGGCGACCTCTGGGGTCATCAAATCACCAATAATCGTCGTCAAACTGACGTCACCCTGCTATCTGGGTTTGTAATCTACCACAAATATAAGAGGCATGTGGCCCAGATGCCTCGTGGATCAAGTTACCCCAGCGCCACCTTAAAAGTGTTGTTTAAACTACTTATAAAAGATATTAACTTCATTTTAAATTCCGTAAAAAAATTATACCGTATATGAAAAACAAAAAAAAACTAGGAAAGACAATATTTTGAAGATACAATAAAAGAAGCAAGGATACAAACAAAAAAAACCTTAGGTTACTTCAACATTATTACCCTGGGGTACAGCTGTATCCTACTTGGTCTTATGAAGGTTAACTTTGTGCAAAATATTTGAAAATAGTATGTTTTCCGGGTGTTTAATAATTTTCCCAGTAAATTTAACGAATTTACTAAAAAAAGTCGAAATTTCCAGTGTGAAGGACACTCTAGGAACCTATAATTTTTGCAGGACATATCTTTCAATACAGTGACATGGATACAATGGGATTCATGTCCATATCTACCAACATGAAAATTATCCGTTTAAACTTTAATCATGATTAACACTAATCGGAGTTTAGAATGAGTCTTACCAAATCCTAAGCCTAATCGGGGAATTTTTGCGTTGGTGGATACGAGCATTATTTTTTGCTCACTTTTTTGTGCCAAAGTACGATTGGATGTGGTATAATTTTAAAGTTCATTTTTAAAATGTTTTTAATAATTGTAGTTTTGCCTTCCTATACCTACTTAATTTGCAAAAAATCTATGTACTGTTCAGTTTAAAGACAAACCTAAATTATAACGTTAATATTACGCAATGACAATTTAAGGTTTAATTGAATTAAAATGTGTGTATATTTTATTATTGGTCAGGAACTGAAACGACTCAGGTTCTTTATTTTTAGGAGGTAGGAGACGCCTAAACAAGATTAATACACTTTTTGTTGAAAACTTCTTAAGGAAGTTATATTAATGTACAGTTTGCAAACTGTATTTTAATTTTTTGCTAAACTTTCTAAGTTTGGAGAAACATTGGTAATACTACTAACTAACCTACAGTGGAGGCTCGTCAGATGAGGCAAGTGAGGCGGCGCCTTACCAACATTTTTGGAATAACTGGTAAATTTATTTTTTGCGAGATTTTTTGTGTTTAATTTTTGCAGGAAAAAAAGTGGTTCATAACATTTTTTTTTAATATTAGGGTGCTATTTTTTTTATGTCATTCATTTCTTATTCTGCCTTGCTTTGTTTTGTATGTTCCATCAAAGATGGATCAAGCACTCATTCCGGTCACCTCGCTTCCCACTCTGCAACGGTTTTGCTTCGTTCTTCTATTAACGCTGTCCGAAAGCCTGCCGAGAGCGCGCGGTGGCTGGGTGAGGCGAGAATGAATTCTCATGTTGTGTGCCGCATCAAGCCTCGCTGACAGCATTAAAATTTTGCAAATTAAAAAACGCGAAATCCCGTTTTTGTTATTGCAATTATAAAATCAACAAATCGTACATTTTAAAACCCTATTTTTCTTTATATAGAGCTAAATTACTTAAATTAAAAGATCCGCTTCACCCATGCCTTGACAACTCAGCCTATAATACGCGCATCACGCTTGTAGGTGAATATATATATGCAGACATTTTGAGGGGCTAACTAGTGTTTAAAGTTATTAGACAGTTAAAAGTAAATATTTCAACGCATGCGTACGTTGGAAGGTCATAACGGTACATACATCCCTCGGTAGGCAACGAGTGGAGTGAAAAATGTAGTGTCTTTTGACTTTGTTTTGAACGCGTTGGGTATACCGATACCGATGCGTTGAAGTATTTACTTTAAGTGTCTATTAAAGACCTAGGGTCGTTTTTTCGCCCTCTGGCGTTAAAATACAAAAATTTAATGTTAGGTATTTGAAATGTGGTGGAATACTGAGATTCTATATAAAAATATAAATTAATTTTTTTATGTCAAAGTAAAAACGCATAAAATAGTAGATTAAAGCATAGTTTTTTTTTATCTTATAAGTTTTAGATTTTACATTTGACCAATATTATTCTCATTTACGGTGTTTATTTTTTTAACATTTTTGATTTTGGTGCCTCATCAGTGTTATAATTCACGAGCCGCCACTGCTAACCTAATCTGAATTTACCAAATGATTTGGTTTGGCCTTCTCTTCTAAACTTTAAAAACTTTATACTTTTTAAGGAAGGGTGTTTTGAACAAAGTTTTATTTAAACTTTCATTTTATTTTTACTTCCTCTGTCACCTCCCAATATAGATCTAGATGTGTGCATGCAATTTTGATAAAATTTTGTCAAAATTGCATTAAACCGCTTCAAAATCACTAGGCCAGTCAAATTAAGATATTGTGAGAAATTAATTCCCAGCGAGTTGAAAATCATTATAATAACTCTATTCTGTCTTAAATGCGTGTAATCTGAGTTTGCACCATCCCAGGTGGTGAGTTTAACTTTTGGTAGCCAAAAAACCGACAAATTTTTAAACTTTTTTTAATTTTTTGCTTGTAGCTGGAAAACGGTGCATAGGACGGAAAATTCTGCGTCGAGTGACATCCAAAATGTTAGTGGTTTAGTGGTATAGCCAAAATCGAATGTTGAAACAGGGAAACATTTTCATTTCGGTGTAAAATTTCATTTTTCGACGTCGGTTAACTGGGGAACCACCATAAGGGACCCAAATTTTTTCAACGTTACATTTTGTAGCTATTTTGTTATGGTTAAATTCATTTTGTAGCTGCAGCCGTTTTCCGCAGTAGAAAACGCGAGCTCCCTAGCTTAACTGTGAAGCTGAGAGGCCACCCTATAATTTTAGTTCTGTCAAAGCTAGGAAGATCAAATAAAAACTACATATTGTAGCTAGGCTTGTTTGATGGAATCACATATAAAAAGTTTTCAAAATAATTCTAGATTTTTTTATATTAATTAATATTGCAGCTGCAGTCGTTTCCTGGATTTTGAATTGATGCCATATTTCGAATTTTAAATGACTGAAAATGACGGTTAACCTAGGGGACCATCATAATGGGCCCAAATATTTTCAATGCTACATTTTTTAGCCTTTTTGTAGCTATTTTGTTACGGATAAATTAATATTGCAGCTGCAGCCGTTTTCCATAAAACGGCTGCAGCTGCAACATCAATTAATAAAAAAAATCTAGAATTATTTTGAAAATTTTTTATATGTGATTCCCTCAAACAAGCCTAGCTACAACATGTATTGTTTATTTGATCTTCCCAGCTTTGACCGAACTAACGTTATAGGGTGGCCCCTCAGCTTAACGGTTATGTTAGGGTGGTTGTGTTTTCTCGAAAACGGCTGCAGCTACAAAATTAATTTAACAACAAAAAATAGCTACAAAAAGGCTACAAAATGTAGCGTTGAAAATATTTGGGCCCCTTATTATGGTTCTCCAGGTTAACGGATGTCGCAAAATGTAATTTTGCACCGCAATGAAAAATTTTCCCTGTTTTCAACATTCGATTTTGGCTACACCATTAGACCGAATTTGACGTTTTCAATGTCGTTTGGCGCAGATTTTTCATCTGCATTATTGAATATATATCCAAGCAACACCTGCTTAACTAAAAAGCCAGGTAACTCTTTTTCGATTTAGTATCCTTTAGTAAATTTGGTAATAAAAAAGGCGACAATCTTTGGCTAAAGGGCACTGAAGGGATAAGAGTTAACTGGCTTTTTAGTTGAGAACGGTGTTGATCCGAGACACCGTTTTCCAGCTAAAAGCCAAAAACTAAAATAAAAAGTAAAAATTTAGCGGTTTTTGGGCTACTAAAAGTTAAGCTCACCACCTGGGATGGTGCAAACTCAGATTACACACATATCGGACCAAATAGAGGTATTAAAACGCTTGCTGGGAATTAATTTCTCAAAACGGGGATTTTCGACCTAATTTGCTAAGCAAGCAGAAGAAGATTTCGTTTTAAAGTTGTGTGATGTCAAAGTGAGACCCGAATTAGACACGTGAGTTTTTCATTACAATAGGATTTCGCCCTAAAAAAAATTATTGAAGAGCAAAAAGTATAAAGCAAATAATCAACGTGGACAGATTTTATCGGGTATGCGCAATAGCGCTAAGACGTTATCGCACACGTGTGATTTTTGATTGGATATGGGCTTGAGGTCACCTTTATAGTCAGGCTCACGAAAATTATTTCTAAATAGTTCAATTTTTTGCAAAATATAATTGTATTATTACTAACAAGTGATACAGTTTTCGAAGTTATGGCAAGCACATAAACTAGAACTAAATTCTAACACCTGCGTTACTTAGACTAGTTTCGACCTTCTTTTGGTCTCCTCAAACTGGACAATGTAGCTTTCCAAAAATATCTTACTGCTCTTTTATCATGTAGATCACATCCAGATTCCTTTTAATACGTAGGCAAAAAAGTGGTGTTGCCAGATTCTTAAATTTAGTTTAATTGAAACAAAATTCCCCAGATTCAAAGATTTTCATTTTAATGATGCATAATGAGAAAAGCAAATTAAATTTTAAAATAAAGTTTATTACTTAAAATTTTCAGGGTTACTTAATAGATCCCTGCCCATATAACTATATTGGCCCAAGGATCGCAAAAATTCAAAAATTCCAATTTTTTTCTGTGTAAAAATGTTAGCCGCCATATCGAAATTGGTCTGGAGAATTTAGAAGGAACAGTAACTTAAAAAAAAAAATAATTTAAAAATAAGTGTTGGCCCTGGGCAAAGATAGAGACCTTGTGTAAACTTTTTGACAGTTACTGTTTTACCAGATGTGAGTAACTCGATTTGGCAGTTTGTAGGGGAATGTTGACAATGTTTTTGTGTGTTGGCGATGATAGTTGGCAACCACTGACAATAAATAATTTTGTTAGTAAATTTTTTATTAATAAACGTTTTTCACATTTTAAGTTTGATTATTTACATCCGATTTAAAAATGGAATATTGTCATATTATAATGGTTCGGCCATGATGAAGCCTAAAATATTTTTGTTAAAAAATAATTTAAAGTAAGACAAGTTATTTGATAATTTTTAAGATTGTAAAGGACTAAAATATCTAAGTAAACTACAGAATCAAAAATTCAATCAATAAATCAAAGAGCGATTTCATCCCACATAGGAGCAGTCTGGATTGTATGAAACATTTTTGTAAGGAAATTGATGTTTGTATAGCAAATATTTTACAAATCTGTTTTGAACATGTTCAAGGCGATCGATGTGACAGTTATAATATGGTTTACATATTATAGAACAGTATTCGAGAATGCTTCAGACAAGGGAGTTGTAAAGAGTGGTTATTGCCTTAGTATCTCTAATATATTTTGTGTTTCTCTTTATAAAACCTATCATTTTGCAACTTTTAGAGACAATGTTGCTGATACGTATATCAAAAGAAAGATTTTGTTGAAAGATGACCCCCAAATCCTTACATTTATTTACAATGTCCAAAGGAATATTATTAACACAATATTGGACGTGTATGGGGGTTTGAAATTTTAAAGAAACTATTTGCTTACATTTTCCAATATTTAAGAGTAAAAAATTATTGTTACACCAGGTGACTAGTCTATCTATAAGTCCGATTGTAAATTCAAATCACTATTAACAATTTACCGAAAAGATTTGTGGCGTAGAGGTCAAAGGGTGAGGGAATAAATCGGAAAAAACTTTTTCTTCGACCAGGATTTGAATCCGGGACCTCTAGAATACCAGTCTAATGCCCGAGCTGACCTACCGAGGAACCTATAAAATTTAAGGTCATCTGCGTATAAAAGAAAAAAGGAATGTATAAAACAGTTTTTTATATAATTTATAAAAAGAAAAAATTAAATAGGGCCGATGTGAGATCCTTGTAGCACTCCGGAACTTACTAAAATTGTTTTGGAACTAGCACCACCAATGTTAACGATCTGTGTTCTTCCATTGAGATAGGATCTCAACCACAAAAGGTAAACTCCGGATATTCCCATTTTTTCCAACTTCTTAAGCAACATTGAATGTCAGGCGCCACTTGTTGTTTATTTTCAACCGCTCTAACTACAAAGTCATGGAAGATGGCAAGATTTGTAGGTGTAGATCTTCCCTTGTAGAAACCGAACTTTTGTTTGTGTGCTGAGATTATGGATATTCCTCTGTAGTTGGCAATGTCAGATTTATCTCCTGATTTAAATATAGGTATTAGAGAAGATTGCTTCCAGAGAGTAGGGAATTTTCCAGCGTTAAACGATAGTTGGAAAATTTGCCGAAGAGGTGTAGTTAATGAGCCGCAATATCATTTTATGAAAGCATTTGGAACTCCGTCTGGACCAGCCTTTTTGTTTGAGTACAGTGCTTTGATTTTTGAAGTTATTTCGCTGGTGGTAAAAGTATGACTACTTAGATTTTTGATTCTGAACTCAACACCAGATGTATCAGCGTCAGATTTGTGTTGGAACGATCGGCGAAAAACGATTGAAAATACTCAGCAAATTTGCAATCTTCAAACAACCAGGAATACCAGAGTCCAGAGAATGTATGTAGTTCCAAAAATGTTTAATATTTTTAGAAATCATCAATTCTGTTTTTGATGTAAACAAGAGAAAGTTCTCTCTGTTCTGTTCTGTCTGTACTTTTGTGAAGAACGACTCCTAGGGCCTTATCCAGAGTTCGAGCGGAAAACTCTGAGGTCTGGAGGAGACGCCTCAACTTTTAAATAGGTTGGGCATGAGTGTTCTAGTGTACCTTATCTAAGGTTTCGGGCGGGTGGTAACTTGGAATTAAGCAACTTGATTTCATATTAATGTCCCATTATATTTAAACAATCAATGGTTAAACACAGTACAGTATCTAATATTTACGGTTTAACACTACAGAAAATCGTAATACCTGTCCAACAGTGTCAATACCTCGAAATCATACGATAATTCGTTTAAAAACAAAATACCTGGTAATTGTTCAACTGTATATCAGAGTTCCTAAGAGCTTTCAGTTTTTAAACACTTACATGCTAAGACAGTTTGGGATTTCACTAGTCCGAGAGCCACCAACATTTTTCGCTACTAACTAACTTATTTACTAAAAGTACAATTTTTATCCTTAAAACGAGACACTTACTTTTTGAGTCATTTTGGCACTATTAACACGACTTAGTTCTTGTAACAATTACTTTTGAAACACTAGGCTGAAGCTTTTAACTAATTTGCTGGTTGTTTTTAGACTGCCTTTCTCTGGTTCCAATTTGCTGTTTTATATCAAATTTTTACTGACGTCAGGCTTGATTTTTCGTAAGCATTTTGGAATTTCTTTAAAATCACGGGGTTTTGTTTTTCTGGGTCAAACGGTCCCCAATTTGGAACACGGGCCCCTTTCTTTAGAAGGAATGTTGGTGTATCAGACGTTTTAATAAGAAAAGGCAAGAATCTCGTGACCTACTTTGAGCTGGTGACCTGCTTTGGTTTTAATTCAGCGAAATATAATTTTTGCCCTAATTTGAAGACATTGGAATGCGAGATGACGCAGATTTTTTCTAACGTGGGGACTCATTTGTATAGAATAATTTTTGTGAGCGTTTATTTAGTTACAAATCGCGAGATGAACAGGTCGTCAGTTCGGTGCATCAATAGTGGTGGCTTAAAGTATGCCGGTGATTATACTTATCTTGGTTTATTAGTGCTGGTTATTAAGTGAAGTTTAGTAGCCAGGGTTGTAAGTACTTACTTACTTTTATCATTTTATTTTATTGTAGTTTTAAAATCTCGCGCTCTGGTTTTTGTTTTTTTTTTTAAATTTATTTAAATAAATTTCGCCCATGAACTGTTTTTCGTAATAAAGTATAGGTTTAAATTTTATCGTGATTTTTTTTTATTGGAGGCTTTCGCGATTTTTAACAATTTGCAATGAACTGGAATCATTTTATGAAAATAAAATGGTACATATCTTTTAATTTTTTAATGGGAAACGCGTGTTCTTTACATTCCTCCCTATTTCGGTTCAAATAAAGTTCTCGGAAGATCTTTATTTGGTCGTAAATTATGAAATCTAATACCCTCTTGGGTTAGGCACACTTGTAGGTTTTTTTTTACAAGGTGCAGTCAGCTGTGAAATTTCGTTTTTTAACGTGAATATAATAACAGAGGTTTTCGTCTAAATCTACTACTTTTAAAACTCAATTGTTGTGGTTTATAAATGAATACCTTCTGTTTGATATGTCACAAGCGGGGTTTTTAAAATTTGATGACCATTTGCTTTTAATTTTTACAGGTTATATATCCACGGACAGACTACAATGGCAATTATACGATAATTTGGACGATTGTGGTTTATTTCTTAGTTTTAAATATACTTATTAAGAGCGTAGTTCTAAAAATAATTATATAATTTTAAGGATATTTTTAATTTTGGCTTCTTTAGGGTAGGTTTGGTGCGTGTTCAACTATTTTATTGATGGTTGTATTTCTATATATTTTTTTTTTAAATAAATACTTTAATAATCAAAATACCCGACAGTTTTAATGTTCAAAAAAAAAAACGTACCGTTATATATAGATGGATTTTTGTTCTTTTAAATGATATTTATGCCTCGTTGTAGGTCATTTTGAAATAATTAATGGAATGCCGTAAGGCTATTCTCAACAATATCTTTCGAGGATGTTTGTTTTAATATTAAAGCCCATTAAATTTGCCAGTGGCCACTATTTTATTCGTTAGGGCCTAGTGCATTATTTTTATGACTCAAAAGGTAAGGATTGCTTACTGCTAAAACAGAAAACTTAAATTGAGTAAAATTTTGTATATAATAAAATAAGTAAATGGATATAGTATGGTAAAAAATATATAGGTATAAATATGGTATAAGTAAATATATAAAAAAAATAATATATAAAAACAACCTATCTAAATAAACTTGTATAAGTATAATGTATATAAAAAAAACTGAAAGATTATTACTATAAGATTACTTCAATTACTCCTCTACTCCTCTCTTTCTGGTTCGGGGATTCTTGGTTCGTCCACGCCACTGTCCGGTGATTCTGGGCGGCGTCTGCGAATTCGAAATCTCAAGGCATTGCCAGGTTCTTGGGCAATGACGTATCGGTTTCGATCCAATGGGTTGTTGGGCCGAATTAATAAGTTTCGTAATACTGGCCGTACTGCTGGTAACTGCTGGTTTCTGTGGGGCATCGGAACAAGGGGTGGCAAACGGTGTCGTGGTGGCGGTGGGTTTCCTTGCGATGGAACTGGTGCTGGTCTTGGGGGAACTAGTGCTGCTGGCTGAAGCAGTGCCTGAGGTCGTGCGTGCTGTAGTTGCATGTGCTCGCAAGGCATGGTAAATATACATATAGGGCAAGCACAAGTAAAAAAATTTATTAAATGTGCCCAGGTTGCCCAATAGTGTCTTGGGCTGAAAAGATTCACGTGGGGTGGTACGCACAGCGCGCACTGACATGGAGGAAGCTGGACCTGTGGCCCTCCATGTAGCTGGTATCGCAACATTGTATATTCCAGGTGAATGACCATTCTCCATGTGGCCAAAATCGCTAGGGTGGCCTCGTACTGGGGCACCCGGTACTCTGGATTGGCATAGTTTGTGGTCAGTTCCCACAAATGGTAAAGGGCCAAACGATATACCAGCTCCTTCACTGGTAGTTCTTGGATACACCGCACATAATATAGAAACGTAGTTATCCAAATCATCTTTATTGTTCGTTTTTTTTTTTAATTACACTAGTTAGTTTTTGTTTTGTTTTGTTTTTTTTCTTTACCAGCACTCACAGTATAGTTTTTAAAAATATTTTTGGTTCAACTATTTAACTTGGTTTGGATTTTGTTTTTTTTTAAAAAAAATCGTCTTTAATAACTAGCCCCCACTGATTAAGGATTAGAAATGATGCAAGTTTTTATTAAATGACCAGAGGTTGTTGATCGTATACCCTACTCCTTGCTCTATTTTAAAATGTCTCTTAACTACTCTAAGTGAATTGGGTTCTCATTTCGTCTCTTTTACTCTTTTCTAATAATTGTCACGTCATATAGTCCTACTAAATCTGGGTTTTCAATAAGGTTCTATTGACTACGGCTATTAGCTCGAATTTAATAAAATGTAAACAAATTCTGGATATCGAGCCTCTTTAAAATAACAATTCAGCACTTTTCTTCCCGTTTTAGGTCACACTTGGTCATGCTCCTATGCTTTAGATTTCTTTGAAGAAATTTTATTAGTCTAGGTATCGGGTTATAGGTATTTAATCGCAATCATAGATATTATTTTATTTGTATTTTGGCTGGTACCCCTACTTAAGCGGGCCAGCTGTAAGTTAGCGCGCTGCGTATGGCAATCGATGTCTTTGGATAGGTGTGTTCGTTGCGGCCTGTAAATATGTCAAGTAAAATTTAGGTGGCGCTAACAGTATAACGCACGTTATAAAATTATTTCTTTGGTGCGGTAGGCAATTCATGTTTCTCATATAGGCTCCAAGTTACAGGGGGAATTTCTTTTAATTCCTGTTGAAAAGTTACATATGGCGAAGTAGATGGTTTGTTGACAACGTGTTTCAGAATTCCTTGAGATTTCGATGGTTTGTTGACAACGGGTTTCAGAATTCCTTGAGATTTCGGCGGCGTGTCACTTTCTATTCTAAATTCACTGCATAAAGTTTCTGAGTTTGGCCGGTAGGTCTTTTCTGAAGACGAGTTTTGCGATTGTTGCTGGTTGCGGTGTAAAATGAATAATGTCAACGTGTCCCAAAACGATGCCAATAAGTGGAAATTACAACCACCCATTTTGTGCAATGCTAGAGCATTTAAAAATGATTCCAGTATAAATTTAATTACTCTATAGATAACATAGACGCCTAGCATACTGGATGTAAATTTTCCTAGCATTTCGAAAATTACATATAATTTTCTGATGGTAGAATCTGCTAACTTTTCCAGTTCCTCTGCATCAAATAACGATAAGGTAGTAAAGCCCTGGGGATTTACGGGTTGGCCGCTAATTTTTCGTAACAGGATATTGTTTAATGCTGGACGTTCTATTTGAAAAATCATTGCAGTTTGAGCTTTTTCAATTTCATCGTTGGTATAAATACCGCCTGATCCTAGACTCTTTATAGGGCTAAAAGTAAATGATTCCTCTGTATCTGGTCTGAGCTGATGAGGGGTTCGTCCTAGCACCGGAAATGGATCAAAACTTATCCATTTATTGTCTAGATAATAAGATGGTGGTATTATGTAATTACAGTCTACTTGTTCTCCATGCTCGGTTAAAATTTTGGTAATAGGTGAAACGAAATAACTTCGGTTGTATGCTGTGACTGGTAGTTCTACATAACAGTTATTTTCTCTGCGTACGTCGACCACAATCGAAAAACATTTCATGATATACAATGTCTCACCCATCATTCTAGCTGCCCACCCAAGAGTGTCTTTTAGTAACGTAGCTACTAAATTAGGAGCTATGGTGGCCATTATTAATCTATTCTTTAAAATTTCCCAGTGCAACATGCACCTGCGATGAATTGTTTCAGCGAACATGTTGTTTAAACTTCTCTTAAAAGACTGCTCAACAACAACCCCCCTTTATTGACCATGGTGTAAGTTGCTTTGAGTCGGTTTTCTCTATAATTTGTAATCTAGGGTGCTCGCTTTCCCATAAGACTATACCGCAAACTACAGTTTTCTTTTGTAGCTGTATGGCAAATATCTTTGCTCTGTCTTCAATGACTACATATTTATGAGTCATTATAGCTTTTTCTTGAATCAGTGAGGCAGGGCCCTCGTACAGAATACTATACTGATCGCAATCCTGGGGCTTGAATTTCTCCCAAGTACTTTCTCCCATGGTGTAGTCTAAACAATAGCCTAAATTATAAGAGCAGGATACCCCGTTGGATAAACGGATTTCGTTCGACTCTAAACTAGCTTTACCCATGTAGTCTTGCAGTATTATTTTTACCTCCGCAGTAACTACTACTTGCTTCCATTTCTTGCTGTTTTCAATGTATTCAGTACCTTCACAATTACCTTTATCGTCTATAGAGCCCGCCAACGTTATGGATATTGTAGTGGTTGAGTTTGGTTTCAGATTTGAGAAAACTTTACCGAATCCTCGATATTCTTTGTAGCTGTGGATTTTTTGACATTCTTCCGCACCTACTTGATGTAAAAATGTGCCATAACCGTCTTCTACAGTAGATGCATGCGAAAATGCACCACAATGTGATATTAATCTGGTTACTTGTAGGAAACACGATTTAACGTGTAAGTACTGATATCGGTTCTTTTCAATTACCTGCACATAGATGGATCTTTCTATGTATCCGTCATCTGGATCTGGACAAACTCCAACGTCTCTCAATGAAATAGACGTTATATTGGTTGAAGGATTTCTGCAATCATATGCAATTAAGGTTAGGCTTCCTTTTAACACTACTTGAATAATAACTAGATGCACCCATAATTCCGTTATATATATCTACAACAATAACATAACTCTAATTCTAAATTTTATTCTAACTTTCTGGTGGCTCCCTGGTTTAATTTACATTTGATAGTCGCGAAATCGCGCAGGCAACCTGATATCCCTAGGTCTAGTTCGTCTAGGTGGTTCAGGCTCGTCGTCTGTACTCTCGTTGTCATTTTCGCTTGAAAGTGCGGAATACAAACTTTCCTCGCTAGAAGCATGGTTCTCATTATCCTCCATTTCTTCATTTATTACTATAGGGTTGCGATTTCTATGCTCTAAGTATTCATCTATTCGATCTTGTACTCCATCATCATCTTCCGCATTATTTTCTAATTCATCGGGTTCTTCTGGTCGAGATCCGTGCGATAGTTGGTCCACCGGTATCTCGTTGGAACTGTAGAGCTTAAGTCGTTCTGCATGTACCAATCTCTCTTTTCCCCCACTAAGCTTCTTTATCGTAAAATTAACTGGACTGCTTTGTTTTATAATACGGTATGGTCCTGACCATTTACTATAAAATTTTGTAGCTAAACGTTTTCGTGTTCCTGGAATAGCTGGCGTATACAGGTAAACTAAGTCTCCAACTTTTAACTCCTTTCTAGTTTTTCGCCGATTGAGCCGATTACATCGGTAGTCAACGCTTTCTTCAATACTCTTTTTAGCTTTATCGTGGGCAAAAAAAACAAAATTATGATTGTTTTCCACAAACCAAAACTACACTTTTTTGCACTCGACGCGCGTTTCGCTAACAACGTTAGCATCATCAGGAGACGATAAACAATGAACTAAATTAATCTACGCTCTATCTTATATACAATCCTTTAGTGGGCGGAGATAAGACTAATAAATTGTGATTGATCACGATTTTTAATCCTACCTCCCCTCAACCAAAGAATAAAGTGTACTAAACGGGATAGGTCCTCTATCTTTATTTAAACTATTTCTGGATTTAATGATTTCCATACTTTCATATGCATTCAAAAGTCTTTTGTTTGGTACACTTTTTAGAAGTTTTAGGTTATCTAATGTGAATCTATGATTGTTTTCAAAAGCATGCTCGGCCACACTTGACTTTTCTGTTCTTCCGTATTTTAAGTGTGCTAAGTGTTCTTTAAAACGTGTTTGAATAGAGCGTCTCGTTTGGCCAACATATTTTTTATCACAATCCATGCAACTAATTTCGTAAATTCCACTTTTTTCTAGAACTGTAGTTTTATCCTTGGGATTTCCTAGTAAGTTTCTTATCTATCTACAATAAGAAGCTTACTAGGAAATCCCAAGGATAAAACTACAGTTCTAGAAAAAAGTGGAATTTACGAAATTAGTTGCATGGATTGTGATAAAAAATATGTTGGCCAAACGAGACGCTCTATTCAAACACGTTTTAAAGAACACTTAGCACACTTAAAATACGGAAGAACAGAAAAGTCAAGTGTGGCCGAGCATGCTTTTGAAAACAATCATAGATTCACATTAGATAACCTAAAACTTCTAAAAAGTGTACCAAACAAAAGACTTTTGAATGCATATGAAAGTATGGAAATCATTAAATCCAGAAATAGTTTAAATAAAGATAGAGGACCTATCCCGTTTAGTACACTTTATTCTTTGGTTGAGGGGAGGTAGGATTAAAAATCGTGATCAATCACAATTTATTAGTCTTATCTCCGCCCACTAAAGGATTGTATATAAGATAGAGCGTAGATTAATTTAGTTCATTGTTTATCGTCTCCTGATGATGCTAACGTTGTTAGCGAAACGCGCGTCGAGTGCAAAAAAGTGTAGTTTTGGTTTGTGGAAAACAATCATAATTTTGTTTTAGTGCAACCAAAGGTTCCAAATTCCCAACATAGTTTATCGTGGGCAATTTTTAACCTAGCAATCATCTCGCTTGCATAATTCTCATCTAGGTCGTAGCGTACCCGGTCATCTTTGGTTGTTAGGTGTATTGGTAGTTCCATATCTCTGCCAAACATTAAGAAAAACGGAGTGTCTTGAGTGGCGGTATTAACTTGGTTTCTATAGGCCATTAAGGCATAAGGAAGTATTTCATCCCAACTATTCATGAAATCGTTGACAAAATGGCTTATCATAGTTTTTAATGTTTTATGAAACCTTTCCAATAACCCATTTGTAGCTGGGTGGTACGGCGTTGTTCTCAATCTTTCTACTCCTAAGATTTTACTGACTTCAGTAAACAATTTTCCTACAAACTGGGAGCCCATGTCAAATCTTGTTATAATGTTTTCTACAAAAGCTCTTGCTACAGTTTCCGCCTTAATGTCGGGAATAGGTATGCATTCCGGATATCTAGTTAAATGATCAATACAGGTGAGTAAATATTTATTGCCCTGTTGAGTTTGATTTAAGGGTCCTACTAAATCCAATGATATTCTGCCCCAAACTTTTGCTGGCAGTGGCATCTTTTGTAATTTTACTGGTAGTTGAGGATGTGTTTTATGCAGATTACATGAATGACATTTTTCTACAAATTGTTTAACGTCCTTTTGCATAGTTCGCCAATAAAAATCCTGACGTAAACTTTCCAGTGTTCGTTTTTGGCCTGGATGAGCAGAATAGATGGTAGAATGATACATTCGTACTAGTTCCGGTTGTATAACTTTAGGCGCAACAATCTGGTCATTGCGTTCGTTGTTACGTCTTTTCTTACGCAAAATTTCGTCCTGATCTAGGTAGAACTGGTCATCATTGTCATCAAGCGTTTCTCGCTGAGCTGCAATTTCTATATCCTCAAGTTGAAATCTTTTAAAATCAGCTTTACTCCAAACAGCAGTAGGCATAGGCAATATTTTTAGTTGTTCCACAGCAGCAATTAATTTTCCTTCTGACGTATGGTTTTCCCGTTTGGAACTTTCTCGTAGTCTTGTTAAACTGTCTACGTTTTGATTCATGCGGCCTTCTCGGTATTCAATAGTAAATGAATATTCCATCAATTGCATGGCCCATCGACTTAACCGACTGGAGGGATCTTTGATATTTAAGAGATATTTCAGAGGACGGTGGTCGGTAAGGATAACAAAATGTTGGCCTGTAAGATACACTCTATACTTTTTCACTGCTTCTACTGTAGCAAGCATTTCCCGTTCAATGGTACTATATCGTCTCTCGGCTGCATTTAGAGTTCGGCTTGAGTAATATACTGGGTGTTGAATTCCTTCATGTTTTTGTGTGAGAATTGAAGCAATAGCTGTGCCACTGGCATCTGTGTTTACAATAAATTGTTTGGTAAAATCGGGATACTTTAGCACTGGTGGTATGATAAGTGCTTCTTTTAAAATGTCAAATGCTTCTTGTTCAACCGATGTCCATACAAATGGCACATCTTTTTTGGTAAGGTTGGTTAGTGGCTGACTGATCTTGGCAAAGTTATTTACAAATTTTCTGTAGAAAGAGCATAGTCCAAGATACGCATGGATCTCTCGTACTGTCGTAGGTACTGGGTAATTTCTAATTACTTCCGTTTTAGCTGGATGAGGAGAAAACTCGCCTTCTCGAACTAAATGTCCCAAATACTCTATTTCTTTTCGTAAAAAATGGCATTTTGTAGGTTTAAACTTTAAGTTACTTTCTCGCATCTTTTGGAAGACTTGCCGAAGTCGTGAAATATGGATATTAACGTCATTCGGACTATATACAATCAAATCGTCAAGGTAAACCAGAACTTGTCCAAATGGAATCTTGGAAAAGATATGATTCATCATGCGACTGTAAGTAGCTGGAGCATTCTTTAGTCCCATGCTCATTCTAGTAAATTGGTAATGATTATCTGGAGTGGAAAAAGCACTTTTCTCTTGGCTTTTCGCTTCTAATGGTACTTGGAAATATCCCGAGGCTAAGTCCATGGTGGAAAATAAACTGGCACCAGCTAACTTGTCAATGGTAAATTGGATTAAAGGTAATGGAAAGTAGTCAGTACGAGTCACTTCATTAAGTTTTCGATAGTCTATGCACAAGCGGTACTGAACATCTTCTCCAGGATGTCTCTTCTTTTCCACAAGCAGTGCTGGAAAACTCCACGGACTTTCACTTTCCACGATGATTCCATCGTCCAACAGTTTCTGTATTTCTTTTCTCATTATATCCTGCCTAGCATGAGGAACTTTGTAAGGTCGTTGGCAAATTGGTGGTACTTCTTCTGTTATAATTTTATGGGTCACTTCACTTGTACAGGTTAGTTTCTGATTTGGGGCTCGGAATATATCTATATATTCTAAGACCAAATCCCGTACTTTCTTTTCGTCCGTATTGTGAATGTCGTTAAGTTTTAACTGGGTTAAAATCTCTTTTATATCTTCAGTTTGAACTTGTCTTATTATTTGGTCATCTGCAGGAAGTTCCATAGATTCCTGTTCTGCTTCAAAAGCTTTTGCTATTATCATCTTCCTGGGAACTATTAACTCAGTTCCTGTAATGTTTGTTAACTGTAGCGGTACCCTGTCTGTATTCCTACATAGTACTCTGGCCACAAGTAGACCCCTTGGGGTATTCCAAACTGGTTCTGAAACTAGTTGCTCGGCCGAGGCTTTTGAATTTCTACTTACAGTGGCTGAACAGAGTGCATGACTATGAGGTGGAATACATAAATCTTCCTTTAAGTACACTGAAAATCCCTTTTCCTCATATTCTTTCCTCCTACTCTCTTTCTTATTGCTAGCTTCTGGGCGGTCAGTCACTTCTGTACAACTCTCCGATGTCTTAACTGTCTTCTGAGTGGAGCAAATTTTCTTGGAAGCTGCAGTCTTCCTTTCTTCTGTCGTCTGAGTTCCGTGTTCAATCATCTGGGTGGTAGGGTGTGTAGGGCAGCAGCCAACTATCCTAACACTAGAGTCTTCAGTTATTGGCTGTAACTGAATTCTCGAACTAAACACTTGACAGCGAAATCTTCTCCAACTCATTTTTAATTTTAATCCACTGTTGTCTAGCTTCTTCCTTGATTTCAAGTATCTGTAGTTTTACATCTTCTTGGACATCAAGTAACTGTCGCTTTACTACCTCTAACTGCTTAGTATTACTTATGCAACAAGCCTCATCTTGACTACTTCTTTTTTCATTAAACAAAGGTATTTCCTTTTCAAACGCGTACATCACGCCATCGCCCCAATCAATCTTTATCCCATATTTGTGTAGGAAGTCTAATCCTAACAGCAAATCAGCTCCAAAGCTATCCGAGTCTATTAACATAAACTTTTGGGATACTTCGACGTCCTTTTCAAATATTACTGAACACAATACCTGTCGTCGCGTAGGTATCGTGTTGCCTTGAATATCCACTAATCTTTGTTGCACATTAAATTTTTTTCTGAACCCCTCCGCAATATGGGTTTTCATGAGGGAAATCACAGCACCCGAGTCAACTAATGCACGACATTTTTGTCCATTAACTTCTACATTTAATATATTAAAGGGGGTTCCCCTCGGCGTGCATGCGTAGATCCCTACCCTTTCTTCCTTTACTCCCAATTTGCTTCGTTGACAGCTGGACCCCGGGGTTGCTGAGTAGCTGTACGATAGTTTAACGAGTTTCTGTTAGCAGAAGACGTCTGTATCTGGTTGCATTGACTCATGATGTGACCTGCTTGGCGACAACGGAAACATATGACGCTTCTCTTCTGCGTTCAGTCCCGTTTCATGTGCCTTTTCTGCTGGCATCGAAAACAGACAATGTCTCGTTGGTTGCTGGACGGTTGATAGCTTCTTCCGTTAGATTCACTTGTCATAGCACGAACCTCTCTTGTAGCTGGTCGTAGCAAATTTTCAATCGATTCCTCACGTTCCGCAATCTCTAAGGCACTGTCCAAGGTTTGAGGATTGCTAGATAAAACTCGTTGCTTAATAGGCATTAGCAGTCCTAATGAAAACTGGGTAGCAATGTCTTCTTGTAGTTTATTTTGAATGTGTTGCTGGCCTGCCTGAGTACTAGAGACGGTAAGATTAGCTAACAGTTTTAACCTGGTTAAAAATTGTAGGCAAGTTTCTCCAGATCGCTGACGGCACTCGATAAAATTTTTCATTGCCGAACCTCTTACATGTTGTTTGACAAACTGTTGACGTAAGGCCTTCTTTAAATCATTCCATGAGGTTGTACTTCCTTTTAAGGATGGCTCGGAATCTATATACTGTTTTGCTTTAAACCTAAGCTTTAGTCTTGTGACACTAACCTTTTGTTGCTCTGACCAATTTCCAAGCGTTGCTGTCTCTTCTATGATTGCCAAAAAGTCCTCTATACTGCCTTGTCCGTCGTAGGTGGGTATAGCTTCAATTCCAATTACTACCTGCTGAGGTACATGGATGATAGTCTGTGTTACGGTCTCGTCCGCCATTTTTTCCTGGGATTATGCACTGTCTGAGGAGACCTAGAACTTTTCGGAAAAAAAATTCCTGCCAACCGAAAACCAAAATCCCACACACCAATGTGAAGAACGACTCCTAGGGCCTTATCCAGAGTTCGAGCGGAAAACTCTGAGGTCTGGAGGAGACGCCTCAACTTTTAAATAGGTTGGGCATGAGTGTTCTAGTGTGCCTAATCTAAGGTTTCGGGCGGGTGGTAACTTGGAATTAAGCAACTTGATTTCATATTAATGTCCCATTATATTTAAACAATCAATGGTTAAACACAGTACGGTATCTAATATTTACGGTTTAACACTACAGAAAATCGTAATACCTGTGCAACAGTGTCAATACCTCGAAATCATACGATAATTCGTTTAAAAACAAAATACCTGGTCATTGTTCAACTGTATATCAGAGTTCCTAAGAGCTTTCAGTTTTTAAACACTTACATGCAAGACAGTTTGGGATTTCACTAGTCCGAGAGCCACCAACATTTTTCGCTACTAACTAACTTATTCACTAAAAGTACAATTTTTATCCTTAAAACGAGACACTTACTTTTTGAGTCATTTTGGCACTATTAACATGACTTAGTTCTTGTAACAATTACTTTTGAAACACTAGGCTGAAGCTTTTAACTAATTTGCTGGTTGTTTTTAGACTGCCTTTCTCTGGTTCCAATTTGCTGTTTTATATCAAATTTTTACTGACGTCAGGCTTGATTTTTCGTAAGCATTTTGGAATTTCTTTAAAATCACGGGGTTTTGTTTTTCTGGGTCAAACGGTCCCCAATTTGGAACACGGGCCCCTTTCTTTAGAAGGAATGTTGGTGTATCAGACGTTTTAATAAGAAAAGGCAAGAATCTCGTGACCTACTTTGAGCTGGTGACCTGCTTTGGTTTTAATTCAGCGAAATATAATTTTTGCCCTAATTTGAAGACATTGGAATGCGAGATGACGCAGATTTTTTCTAACGTGGGGACTCATTTGTACAGAATAATTTTTGTGAGCGTTTATTTAGTTACAAATCGCGAGATGAACAGGTCGTCAGTTCGGTGCATCAATAGTGGTGGCTTAAAGTATGCCGGTGATTATACTTATCTTGGTTTATTAGTGCTGGTTATTAAGTGAAGTTTAGTAGCCAGGGTTGTAAGTACTTAGTTACTTTTATCATTTTATTTTATTGTAGTTTTAAAATCTCGCGCTCTGGTTTTTGTTTTTTTTTTTAAATTTATTTAAATAAATTTAGCCCATGAACTATTTTTCGTAATAAAGTATAGGTTTAAATTTTATCGTGATTTTTTTTTATTGGAGGCTTTCGCGATTTTTAACAATTTGCAATGAACTGGAATCATTTCATTTTTAATGGGAAACGCGTGTTCTTTACACTTTTTGTAGGCTTTATTCTTGGTTGTAATAAGTTTGCGAAAATTAGAGTCATATCAGTTAGGAAATTTATTTCCTTTAATATTTCTGGATGGAACATGTTTTTCTATTGCTTCGTAGATTCGTAAAATTTACACAAGACCTTATCAACATCATCCCCAAGACTCATAAACGACCAATCAGTGTTTTCAAAATGGTTGTTTAGGGCTCGATAGTCAGCTTTTTGAAAGTTCAAAACCTTTTATATTTGCTTCATGCCTAATCTCAGAAACATACGCGTGTTTGACATTATAGGAGAAGTGAAATGGAGGATGGTGATCGTCGATTTTGCTTAAAGGATTGTAACTGTTAATCTGCGGGGCAATATGCTCATCGTATGTAGTCGAGGATTCTTCCTAGCTGGTTCTTAACGTTATTAGTTTGTTGCAATTCCAAATAGAACATTCCATCCAGAAGCGTTTCCGCTGCAACTGCAGACACATTTTCAGGAAAAAACCAGGTAACATGAGGCAAGTTAAAAACCTTGTGTTTTGATTAGCGTGTTTTGATATTTCTCATGTGTTAAGGAAGAATTCATAGTAAATTTGATTTGTGTTAGATGGAAAGTACACGCTACATATAATAACATCTATGCCTTCAAAATTTGCACATACCCAAATGTCTTCAAAGTGTATATACTATGTTCTGTAGGAATCACCGATACGTTAATGTTCTTTGAAAGTGCAATAAGAACGCCGCCGCCGAGATTCTCGGGTAATTGATCGTAGGCTCTGTCATGTCAAAAAACTTGGAAACGCTCATCGAAATATTCGCTATTTGAGTAGTCTTGATTTAACCATGTCTCAGTAACTAAAAAGACATCGTAATTGGATGAAAGGACAGAGTTTTTAAAGTAATGAGACTTTGTTCGCAATTTCTTCGTATTTGGTAGAAACATTCAATAGATTGAGTTTTAGAAGAGGTATATTTTTTTATAGTATTGTTTCTTTAAAAAAACATAAAATAGGTTTTACATGCAAATATGAAAAAAAAACCAGAATGAGAGGGCAATATAAGCCCACCTCTGGTAAAACATCAACTGTCAAATTTCAAGGTCTCTAGGCAATACCAAAAACGAAAAATCTACTGCCCTTGCCTTACGCAGTCTGCTTGTGCTCAGAAGAGTTTTTGGCTTTGCATTTTTTCCAGGCTAACTTGATTGTTAGAGTTATTATCGCTACGGCTTTTTTTTCGGAAAATGCAAGGGTAGGGGGATCAATTTCACACTACAGTTCTGCCTACTTGATTTCATAAAATATCTAGAGGAAGTATTTTATAACATCGAAGGGTGCTTCCATCAACAAAAGCGCGTTGAGGGCTTATGTACATGGGAACACACACCTTATTAAATCATGCTTGAATGAAAAAAGATATTAGCTTTTATTGTTTAGGAACATTATTTGCTCGTATATTTTACATTTGTTTAGTCTATAAATAAACACTATTTTTGATAATTTGATTTTTTTTGATTAATTGATAAAGTAAAAAAAAACGTGGGAAAGTTTTTTTTACGATTTCTTATATTGGTTGAAGAAGTTAAAGTCAAACCAACGCACGTGTAAACTGTGTGAAGTAAATCGAAATCTAAATCTAAAAGCCGTAAAATTAACCCCCAAGGCCGTTATAGTATCTCATAGTTATATGTCCCTTTAGTTTAGTTTAGTTTAGATTTAGAGTTCAGTTTCATTTATTTATTTCAATCCATATCTTTTAAATCGTGCTATGTCATATTATTACAGCTGTCGCGGTATTGTAAGGGAGATATAAAATATTTTTGAAAAACTGGACAATTCTAATTCGTAATTATATTTTAAAGAAAAAAATATGAATTTGTCAGTCCCCAAATTTCTCCGGTTGTATTAAAATATTAATTCTGGGCCCCATTTTGACAAGGTCAATTTAATTTTGCCTTGTTTAAAATAGTAATTTATAATGTTTACAAGCTTGTCTTCTGCTTCTGGGAAAAGCATACCACACACATAAGCCATTTATTAGCGGATAACCAATTTTAACCACAGCATATTAGCGATCGCGGTTTGAACCAAACTAGGGGAACCTTTGCTGTCAATAATCAGCTGTTTCACTTTTGTTTCAAACCAAAAATAACCCTGCTCCGGAGCTGGGTTAGCTTTGGTTAACTTGACAGCACAGTGTTGTTTGAGATTAGATTTTTTATCCGACGTTTCTGTGTGAAACAGAAAAAGGTATGTAATGTAATTACTAATTTTTTAATAAATATTGCTAGCGAAAACTGCTTAATACTGCCGTGATTGCATTTCTGACAGTATCATGAGATATTATTTTCCATTTTCAAGTAGGTTTAATTGCTTGTTTTAGAAATATCATATCATAAGGTCTGTTTATATACTCGTATTTTTAAAGCAGTTTATGGTGATTTGTGGTATTGGGATGGACACGAATAAAGGCCTGTTTAGTAAAGTTTAATTACCTAGTGCGTAATTGAGAAATGTAATGGATAATGTTTAGTGCGTAATGTGTAATGTTTAAATAACAGGGGTTTTCACAGCGGCGGCTCCTCAATAAGTGCACATGTGCACGTGAACTCCCAAATTTAATGTGTCTTCTCAAACACACACTGAAATTTTATAATTCTTCAAAGAACTTTCTCACAAAATAATAACTAACTAGTTAACAAAACTTAATCGTTAGACGTTAAATATGCGTGTAAACGTTCCTAATTTATTACCAATATAGAAACAAGCTCCAGTGCGTAGTCGTTCACTGATCATGTGAATCTTCAATCTAATTGGTCTAAAAAACATCGGAATAAAAAAATTAGATTTTTTTTTTGCTTTTTTCAGAGAGTATTCCGTTATTCAAAGAAACTGTTTTATTAAGACTTATTGTTCATTTTACACAATTATACTTTAGATTTATAATAATCGGTACATGGTATATAAAACCTATTAAATATCTACGCTAAAAAAACACAAAAAATATGAGTAGTACATTCAAAAGAAGCTATATATTACATATATTAATGGTTCAGATTAGGTAGCGACACCTATTGGCGTCAAAGCCGACCGACATCTCAAATTGCACCATAATGTTAAATCTAGTTTAAATTGAACTTAAATCGAAAAAATTATTTCCCATAATTTTTTTTTTGATCGATGTTCCGATGTTGAACAAAAAACATCGATGTTCTTGAAACATCGATGTTTTGTGCCCATCACTAATGTGCACATAAATTACGTGCACTCGAAGCTCGCAGACGACTCAGACGAGACGGTTCGGGAACTTTTTATTTGGCAATAATGGTTGAATTTTCGATGTCTAACATTAGCTTGTCACATTTAAAGACAATTAAATTTTTTTCGAAATTTTTTTGGAAGAAAAAATTAAAAGTGTCGGTCGTCCAAAACCAAATTTGACAATTGCAAATGTGACTAAATGCAAAAGTCGCGATTATAAACGAACATTTAAAATGTTCTCACCTCGGATGACAATTTTACTGTACTTTTTAACTTTATTCACAATTAAGCAAAATCCATTATGTTTATCAATTACCCATTAGGCATTAAAAGTTGAGTGAACAGGCCTTAACTAATAATAACCAAGCCATATTGAGGAATTTAATGGTTATTAGTATTTTAGTGGAAACGGTAATGACATATGACAAACCAAGGATAACCAGTAGGGTGAAGATATTTTGGTTATCCGCTAATAGATGGTTATAGAGTGATTTTCTGCGCGTGTGACCCGCTTAAATGCCACCAAAACCAAAATAAAACATTACGATCTCATTTGCATATCCATAATTTATCTGTGTACCTTTTAAGTTGTCGAATAAAAATGGTAGGTAAATAGTAATTTGCTGACTGAAAATTAAAATACCCACTTCTTTGGTTTAAATCACGGCTAGGGAAAAACGGGACTTAGCTTTTCGATTTACGTAAAGCAGAACTTAGTCACTTATTTATTTTTACTTGGTTTTAAGCTTTTTATAATATCAGCTTACTTGCATAATATTTTTTAATGTTTCAAATACAGGGTACATTTTACAATTTAGTTTGTAAGATCGACTTTCTAATTAAGAATATACATTTATTTATGTTTAGGATCTAGATTTTTTATGTGTCGTTTTTAAACTTATAAGATAAAATTTTATAGATGTCAAAAATGCGGCCTTGATCTTCGGGATTCCCCGGGTGAGAATGGCTTAGAATAGGTGTTTTATTTGATTAACGTATATGCAGGGCAACAATTTCAAAACTTACAATGGATATATTTTCCCAGGGTTGCGTTTCTGTAAATGTGATATCAAAAAAAAAAAGAAAAAATACTGCCTGGTAAAATAGGTAAGTTTTTATATAATTAGGAAAACATCTCTCCCGCATGAGGACGACTCTGTGTGTCCCTTTTGCGGAGACACAGAAGAGATATCTTGGCACCTAGTGGGAGAGTGCGCGGCCTACGCAAGAGTAAGACGCCGAGTACTGGGAGAAGAACTGCATTGTCTTAAATCTGGACTTTGTAAAAAGAACGATTAGGCCCCAAGAGAATGTAAGAGAGCGTGAAGCGGCGATAGATTACTACTTTTTAAGAAGTTCTGTTTCCTCATTTCTTCCAGGGAAACTGGAGCTAGAGACCCTGTTTGTATGACATATTTTAATGAAAGAGAAACTTGAGAAAGGATGGAAATATCGGTCACTTCATTCCAAATTGAAAGAAAACTGACAATGACAGTTGCCTTATTTATATGGGACCGGAAAATTTGGAATAAACAGTATACTCTGGCATTGTAAAGAGAGAGGCAAATACTTGTCCCTGTTTATTCAGGAAAATAAAAAAAAAACGAAATTGTTTACTCTTTTGACCAATAATATGTGTTTGTTTAGTTGTTGATGTTCGATGTGTCTGTCACCGCTGGCAACCTAAACATAAAGTAATTTTTTAACATTAATTTCCTATATTTTCGGACTTGTTGGATCCGGAATTGAGGTAAGCCATATACAACGAAAACGAAAGAGGCGTTTCCACGTATTTTTGCATTTTTTGGCTCTTGAGGGGTAAACTTCACCCCTATATTTTGAATAGGTAAAATAGGTCGAGTGATACCTTGAAGGTATATTGAATGTCTTTACAATCGTGTAAAAATCTATAAATTTGTTTGTGAGATATTCACGTTCAAAGTAAGCTCAAATTGTACAGGCAAACTTCTCCCACCGGCACCGTAGAAATGTATTCTAGACTAACTAAATCAAATTTTAATTAACCTTAAAAGTTCATATCTCGAAAAATAATCGCTTGATTTTGAAAATTTTAACACTTTTGTAAAAGCATTTGAAAGATCCTTCAAAACAAGGTATCACTCGACCCACTTTCCCCATTCAAAATATAGGGGTATATCTTACCCCTCCAAGGAGGTGTGTGCTACAAAAATTTCAAGATAGCTAAAAAGTGTCCCCCTCGAATAAAAAGTCGATGTGTCCGATGATTTCGCCAAAATCCCCTGTTTCGAACTTCCATTGTCTTTATTTTTACTTTTTTACGACGTTTCGAATGCTTATGTATCTGCAATCGTCATCAGGTGAATACCGAGGCGTTTTCTTACATTGAATCCGTTTAGTGCTTAAAAACCATTTACAACCTAGAAAATTATGTATTCCCAACAATTTAGTAAAATCCGCATAAAATTGAAAAGATTTTGTTTTTTTATTATTTATAGAATGAATTTAAATGTCAATTTTTCCCGCTCGTTATCAATGACGTCACTTTTCCACCAATTTGAATGGTTTCGGAACGAGCTTTTTGTTTTTCCGCTGCCATCTATTGCTTCTCACTCTTTTCGACAAAGAGAGAAATAGAAATCAGTGGCAAGACGTTGGACTGTAGACTAGGCATAACTTCTCGTCAACTCAGCGTCTTTATTTTTGTTTTTCCACCTTTTCCACAAAGATTTTTTATATAAATAGATTTGTGAAAAGATTCCTTTTATATTTTTGTTTTTTTAAGATGGTGCCGATGAAACATTAGTTTATTCGAGCCACAAGCGCCTTGTCAAACTATGACGTAGATGTGACGTCATTGTTTTGAAACTTTTTTGAAATAGTTGCATATGAGAAAACGCCTCTGTATGAAAAAGTACAGGGTGATATTTTGAACTCCTTGTTAGCGCCGTTATTATTGATGATAGAAAAAAAGTTTAAATGGAAAAGTTTTATAGTTTTGTAAAAGCCTTCTAACCCACTTCCATTCCATATGTCAAAATTTGATATCAACTTTCTTATATTAAATGGAACACGATAGATCTTTTCTTCCTGATGCCAAAAATATACCATATGTTACTTTTGCCTTGAAAGGTTATTGAACAAATTTAGAAAACGTTGCCATAAGAGCAATGTGTTGAACAAAGAACCACCTAAACTATTTTTCCTTGGCACACATTGCCCGTGTAAAAGAAGAGAAAATTAACATATGGTATATTTTTGGAATTAGAAAGAAGATCTATCGAAGTTTTAAAAAATATACAGGGTGTTCCATTTAATATAAGAAAGTTGATGTCAAATTTTGATATATGAAATGACATTTGACAACATCTGTCATGTGGGTTAGAAGGCTTTTAAAACACTATAGAACTTTTCTACTTAAACTTTTTTTCTATCATCAATAATAAAGGCGCTAACCAGAGGTTCAAAATATAGTGAATTACCCTGTACAAATAAAGACAATGGAAGTTTGAAACCCCAGTTTACTCATAATGTATGTGTTTTGATGTAACGTCAATGAACTTCTGATATTTTGACAACAACATAACATAACAAATAAATGTCATACAAACAGGGTCTCTAGCTGGAACTAGCCTGCTACTATTTCATTTTGGATCACGGTATCCTGATTCTATCCCTAAAATTTAAAACAGGGGTAAAAAGGAAAAAAGAACGACAATAAGTTAATCCCGTTTTGCTTTAATTTTTCTGTTAAAAGTTCTTGTGTAGCCTCTTTTTATTTCATTTTATTGACATGACACTTATTTGATATTATAACTGTGTTATTTGAGGTCTTGTGTATTATTTGAGTTCTTGTAGACAACCGATTTCAGAATTCGATTTGTAAATTGCAATTAACCATGTAGACACCAGACAGTTTTTTGACAAAAAAGGTTCAAGGCAAAAAATAGCGTATTGGTTTATAATATTAATACCTACTTTTGATATTACATTTAGCATTGAAAGTATTTTAAGTTTTCTAACTGTCACCCTGTATATCTTTTAGACATCTTGTTACAATTACTTATTATATTTTAATAAATAAAATTTTACTGTTAGATATGTCAATTTAACATCTTAATTGTTTGATGTTTCGTGTACAATATATGGATGTTGACGTCTGATAATAAAGATCAATTTTAAAACCAAAGGGAACTTTTTTTAATCTTTTTGACTCAATGATGTTTTAATTATTTATTGAAGTAGAACGATGCCTTAAGGTTATAGTTTCTCCCCAGATTTTAAGTAAAAAAAAGTACAACTGGCAACGCCTTGTGCTTTAATATTTTAATCTTTTGCCAGAGTGCACAGTGCACACCCAATTATTTTTTCTTCAAAATAAAAGCTCTGGTGCTGTCTCTATCTCAAAATAATTGCGGTTTAGAAAAAACCCGATTTAAAAAAAAATATAGAAATTTCCTCTGGATTACATTTTTTCTTTTTATATTTCCTTGCCTTAGCAAAAATAAGAACCAAGTTTCCTTTTCTCTAAAAGCCTGTGCACTCCGGAAAACAAAACCGATCAATCAATGACACTCCATTGAATTTGGGAGACACACGCAGGTCAAGTGTTGGCCGATAGACCGTAGAATTTATACGATTCCATGGTAACTGCAGGTGTTTTGTCAACAAACTTTAAATCGGGCCGCAGTGGGACAGAAGAGTATTTTTACGTTTTCTGATAGAAAACCATTCCAGGTTATGTTTATCTTTCAAAAATGTGTTTTCAAAAACATTGTTCTAAAACAAATATGAAACCACTCCGCGTGTGCGGCGAAAAAGGCCTAGCGCTGCGCGGGCATCAAAGAACCAAGAGAACTTTACTGGCTCGCTGGGATTACTAGGAATTCGCATAGAAACATTTGGTGCCCATAACCCCACATAATTTTGTTTTTATTCTGATTCAACCATTTTTTTAAATTTAAATTATTGCGGCATAGTTATGTGCAATTTTACTAGTGAAATCTTGGAGTGCAAAGGATAGATTTTAGAACATCAGTTTCAAAAACACACGGATACTTGAGTACTAACAAAACAGGTCAGTAAAACTCCATTTAGAGGTTGGAAAGACTCTTGCTAGTCGTTGACGCTCCTGTTTAAAATAGAATACTATTATTTCGTCTAGCGCCAGTAGCCGATTTTTAAATCTGCATGCTTTTAAGCTAACCTGTTGTCGGTATCAGCTAGCATTATAATTATAAATGCACCTGTAAATGCAACGTTAATCATTAAACCCAGTTACTTTAATACGTAGTTGCCCTGGTAAAATTTTCCCCTCGGATCTCATAGAAAATATGATAGAAATTTTGTAGAAGATTTTATCGGGTTTTGGGTCGGTTTTTGCAACATTTTCTGTGATATTGGAGGAGATTTTATCAGGTCTATGGGCAGTGATTTTGATGGGTTTTGAAGAAGTTTCTATGGGCACATGTGGAATCGGTTTCTAGGACATTTGAGGAGATTATATCAGTATTGTGACATTTGAGGAGATTCCATGAATCTAGAAGATCCTATGGGCAAGAAGATTTTATCGGATTTTGGGTCGGTTTTTGCAACATTTTCTCTGATATTGGAGGAGATTTAATCAGGTCTATGGGCAGTGATTTTTATGGTTTTTGAGGGAGTTCTTGTGGGATCGGTTTCTGGGACATTTAAGAACTCATAGAAACTTCTCCAAAATCATTGCTGATAGGAACCCCTAGAATCGCGATGCTGGATAGAATCTCATCAAATATTCTATAAACCGATCTTACAAGAACTCATAGAAACTTCTCCAAAATCATTGCTCATAGGATCTTCTATAATCATGATACTGATAAAATCTCATTAAATATTCTAAAAACCGATTCAACAAGAACCCATAAAAACTTCTCCATAAATCATTGCGCTTATATATGATATTCTGGAATTACGATACTGATATAATCTCATCAAATATTGTAGAAACCGATCCAACAATAACTCATAGAAACCTCTCCAAAATCATTGCTGATAGAAATCGCGATACTGGATAGAATCTCATCAAATATCCTGGAAACCGACCTCACAAGAACCCATAGAAATTTCTCCAAAATCATTGCTCATATAAGATCTTCTATAATATTCTAGAAACCGATCCCACAAGAACCCATAGAAACTTCTCCAAAATCATTGCTTCTATAATCACGATACTGATAGAATCTCCTCAAACATCCTCAATACCTCATTCTCATCAAATCCCCTTTAAAACTGTGTATTTGTTGTATGATTGGATCTTATAGAACTTATAAAAACATGATAAAAACTTCTCTGGTTTGGATGAGATTCGAGGGGAAAATTTTACCAGGGTGGTTAAAGTGCATTCGTTGTAAGAAGTCCGCTAAGCAATAAAACCTCTTGAGCAGGTAAGTCGGTGGTTCTCAAACAATAAATTATATTTTTGGAACATGACGAATTACATTTTCTAAATAATAGTAGTTTTTACATCTTGTGGCTAAAATAGTGCTTTTATATAAGCATTGGTTTAAATATCAAGCTCAGATAAAATTTATTTTTTTTTGCATCGGTAATTAGGAAAGTCATGGTTTGGACATTTGTAAACAGTGCTTAAATCATTTAAAGTTAATAAAAAATAATTAGATAAAAAAAGATTATTTCTTAGCTTTTATAGTACTTATTTAGGCGAATTAGTTTTACGAATTCTTTTTTATAAAGTTTTGGTGCAGTCTTGCGATAGAACGCACCTAGTTATAAATGCATACTAAAAATAGTCTACCTCTGCATCTGAAATATCATCCATGCTTTCACAATCATTATCATCATCCGTAATAATTAACGGTCTTACTTCGTCTATAAGCTATTCTTACTCATAAGATTCAAAAACAATTTTTTCCGTGTGTTCAATGCATTTCCGCCATTTCTCTTTGCCCACTTTGCTAAGTGCCTCCTCCCACAACTTTATAACGCTATAGATCAAAGGTTTTTGAATGCAGTCGAACCCTTTTATATGGTCTGTCCAATTCCTCTTTACTCTTTCGAAGTCTTCTTAAGGTCTTATCTGAAATGCCGCAAAGCATCAGACGTTCGTTTTTGCACTGCCAAAACAGACACTAACGGGCCCGATTTATTTTTTTCTAACGTAAAATAACGTTCCACTTATAATACCATACGGCGTTCATCTGGAGATAAACACCTTCTAGGCGTTGTGTCACCTTGCTGAACATTTTCCATAACTTTGCTTTATAACTGCTGTAACTTCCGTAATTCACACACAATAAGAAACAAACTAAAAGCAAATAAAAGCATAGCTTCTTAATTAAAATAGAACACACCACTTCTTGGAAAATAGTGATTATTAGCATTGACGACAGCTCCAGATTTATCTATAATAACCGCAAAATAATTAAATTGTCGGAAAAAATACCTGTCAAAATCTTTAATTGATGCAAAAAGTTTTTCAAAAGTATAAGTGAAAAATAAAATAAAGTAGAAATATTTATCGTGGTATAAGTATAACGCGTAATTCTTAAATAATTTGAAGATCCAGAAGATCATATATAAGACCGCTGATTTAGCCCACTCGAATACAGTAAACCAGTGGGATGTCTGGTACAATCAAGTACAGCGAGGGCATTCTAACTTAAATGACTTACTGTTCAAAAAGCGTTAACAACTTTTGGAGATTTAATCCGATATCGGACTTCATACAGCGAACCGACTTGAGCGTTTTTTTAACAGGTAATTCTGCAATAAATTGTTTTCGTTTATTTTAGTATTTTACTTGATGGTTTTTTAGTGGCGCAGAACGCGAAAAGTCAATATAAGTAACTACGACCTTAAGCCACTATTAGAATGGCAATTTTTCAAACAAGAGGGGAGGCGGCAGAAAACTTTTTTTTAAAAATTCTTGGTGTAGGCTTTTAACCACAAGATATAGATAAAAGAAATCCAGTTTTTTGGATTTTTGTCTGTCTGTACGTCTGTGTGTTCCAGAATCACGCAAAAAATACTGCACCGATTTTGATTGGACTTGTACTGCTGCATTCATTGGATTCCTAGGGAGTACATAAGCTTTTTTTTTTTTATCAAAATCGGTGAACGGAAACGAAAGTTATGATCATTTAAAACAAAAAAACGAGAAAAAATCGCAAGCAAATCGGGAGGGGGGGGGGGAGACGGGAGAGAAAAGCTACAAGTTCAAAGTCGCCGTTTGTAAATAAATCTGTAATAAACAAGAATAATAATTTTATACAATTTGGCACTACTATATAATATAGGGAACAAAAATTTATTTGACTTCACGAATGACTTCACTGAACTTATCTAATAAAATGTCTGCGTGGTATTCCTGGAAAATTAAAGCTGGACGTAGACGAATGGCATGATCTCCACAGCTACCAGCAATTACTCCTAAAAATAAAAAATAATCAATACGGGATTATCAAAAACAATTAATTATTACTGATTAACAATATGGCTTTATTAGTAGAAGACCAACAGATACAAATCTGGCAGTAGTAGTTGTTGCTTTGGAAAATAAGTGTCTGATAATTAAGTGTTATATACACTGATTTCTTTCATCTTACACGTAGTAAATCCATTCCAGGTTGTTGTTTTCTATGTTTTCTATTTTCATACCATTAGGACTGGAATAAAAATTGTTTTTGCTCGACTTTAATACCAAACTGATGAAAGATATCATAAAAAAAAATATTTTTCGGCTTTTCATTTTGTAATCATTGTCCTTACGCACTGTTTACAGGCTGGGGACTGAGATACATGCAAATGCTTAACCTAAAGCGTTCATACACGGCCGGAGAAATCGACTGAGATATTTCCGTAGAAACTTTATCAAGCAAATAGGACGGGTTGACGCCTTCGAACGTCCGGGTTTTGCACTTTGATTCGAAATCAAAAAGGAGGAACAGTCAGATGTGGGGCCGTGCACAAATTACGTAACGGTGATTTTACCAATTTTTACCAAAAAATTTTACTTATTTTCATTCCAAATTTTCTTAGTTTCACACAAATGCAAACGCTGGCGAAAACCCCCCTCCCCCCTACGTAACGTTTTGTAACCCCCCTCCCCCCTATGACCATTACGTAATTTGTGCACGGCCCCTGTAGTCCCAGTGGAGGAGGGCGAGAAAATTGATATTTTTTTCTTAAAAATTATACTCTTTAGACCTATTTCTTTGCGTTCCCGAAATTACGTAATTTTTGAAAAAGAATTGTAAGCGGCGCCATTTTTATTTCGTGCTTTGTTTTTCTAACATTTTTGCGTTCGGCTAATTTAATTGAAAAATTTTTCCCTGCGGCGCCCTTTATCTTCTCACTCGAAACCAAGATCCCCCGTTTTAGGAAAACTGATCCCGTCTCTGTTTCTAAATTTTTTCGAATAAAAGTAGAGTATGACCATGGGGGAAATATTTTTTTTCTACGGTATGACGAAAATTTCGAGAAAGTTGAAGAAAAAAATAAAAAAAGTGGCAGAGCTCAAGTTTTTCGTAAAAAAAACGTTTTTTGTAAAGAAACAGAGCAAAATAAATCTTTTCGCCCCTTTTTGGGTGTTACAAATATTGGCAGCCCCTTATTTTTCACTTTTACCCTCCCGCTAGTTTTGAAGAATTGGTTCGCTACATGTTTCGAGATCATGTCATAAAACACCTCGAAAATATGAAATGTAGTGTGGGGCCAGCTTTATTTAAAATCAATAATACCGCAAGCAAAAAGCTCTGCAGGAAAAACAGCCCCATTTATTGATTTCTTTGGCTGCTAGTGCTAGCTGTATGGTTTGGCCGTTTCCGGATAGATGTCACTAGTAAAACAGAATGGAAAGAAATTTAATTAAAAGCTAAAGATATTTCTTTCTTATATTAACAACCTCACGAGTTTATTGCTCAGTATCGTAAATAATGGACCCTGCCGCCTCCTTTAAGCAAGAAAAAGCTGTGGTTTGGACCTGAAAACATCTAATTTTTAATTAGATTTGATGTGTGGCCGCCATCTAGCGGAATTTGCAGACATCTTGTCAACGGTTATTATTGCAACTATGATTTATGCTCACAATGAAAGAGTGGCGACAATTTTTTCTCATGAAAGCAGTCCGGAGATAATAACAAACTGGCACCATTGCTCAATATACCTGTTTCTTTTGTGCGCGCAGAACTTTCTATGCCATTTCTGTTTGATTTATTGAAATCCTATCCCTAAGGAATTTGTATAAGAAATGTTCCGTCAGTTATCACAAAATTACATTTAACTTAAAATCAAGGTTTGCAAATAAAAATAATGTCATACCATTTCATAATTTCATTCATCATGTCATAACAAAAGTATATTTTGCAAAAGCACTTTAAAATCCATGATTTTTCTCTGACCGTTTTTGATGTCCGAAAGTTACCGTCAGTTTTCAACCAATTTTTTGTTTTATCTTGGATCTTAAATAAAAAATTAATTTGCCTTTACTTTTAAATTATTCTGACAAACCCTCTACATAATGCATTAAGATGTGGTCATTCTAGAATATCTTTAAAAGAGACAAAAATGAGATCAAAAAATTAATTACTTAAGGTTTGTCCCGTCAGTTATCATGGAATTGCCCAAAAGTCTCTGAAAGCAGAATTTCAGGGTTGCTTTTTTTATATACTACTGTATTCTCTACTACTACTACTGTATTCTCATCCCTTTACGTAGATACAGTATGATGTTCTGGTGATTTTTTGAATCATTTGAAGCTTGTGGGATTGGGCGGTCGGGAGACGCAGCTGCAAAATGGTCCGCTACATTATTTTTTCTAAATAATTAACTTTTAATTGAAATTTTCCGGACAATTTCTGGACAGTAAAAAATTTAAAAAATCTCACAATATCAGTGGTTTCTATTCTGACCGGTTTTATTGTTTATCAATGTACATGCAGTACTAATATTTGTTCAATGCATGTAAAATCCCTATATTGTGGAGATAAACGCATAACCCGGTATAATATTAGACACTTAAAGTTAATTTTCAATTTTATCAGCATTCGTATCCTTATCTCTATCGAGTCGACCAATCAAGCAGGTGCACTTTTAAAACCATGGCGAACGCATGACAGTTCCAGCTGATCAAATGCACGAAAACCTCGTTAGGTACGATAAGGAAGTCGTAACGTTACGACCATCTCTGCGTACGAAACGATGTTTTCACGCATTTGATCAGCTGGAGCTGTCACGCATTCGCCATTAGTTTAAAAGTACACCTGCTCGATAGGTCGAATCGATAGAGATAAGGATACGAATGCTGATAAAACCGAAAATTAACTTGTGTCTAATATTGAAATGATCTTGAAGTATTACTAGACACTTCATTGTCACTTTGAACAGCTTACAAATAAAGCTTCAAAAATAATACGGATTTGTTAATCGCAGTATGTCGGACTTTAGTATTGGTAGAGCCATGATGATCCTTAAAATAATTTAGGTAAATTCCTGTTAAATTATTTTTGGATGTGCTAAAATACACTTATAGTAGGACACGTTTTTTGGTAAATTTAAAGACTGTAAAGAACTTTGATTAAAATAAATTAATACCACCCTATGTCTTAGACGCTTTAAGTTTTGAACAGTTACAATTTTTGCTGTTTTTTGGATAAAAATGGCAAAATAAAAATCAAATGCACGACACCACTAAAGATGAAATAACAATTGCCTTAAATTATTTCCATCTTTCTCTAAAATACTCTTTTATAGCCTGCTGTCTCTCTTCAACAACCTTAAATATTTTTCATGAAAACATGTTTTTTGCCAGTACTTTTTTTAATGCTTAAAAAACAGTGAAAACTGAAGAGTTTTTTATTCTAGAAATCAACAGCGGGATTTACTAAGATCTAAAATAGTCCCCCCACAGGTCTAAATATTTACACTCGTGGGGTTACTAAATTTCAAAATCCATTTTCCAAAAAACACTTCCCCATACAGAAAAGATACAAAGTTATTGATTATTTTGTATTGTTATTGCAAAATACCACAGAAAAACTGCTTTTTCTCTCAAAATATTCCATATTTTAGGAGAAAATGCCCTAAAACTATTTTTTTTTGACAGGTTTCAAAATGGCAAATGGTGAATACGCCAAAAATTTGGCACTATACAGACCGCTTCAAGCTACTACGAACATAGGGGGAATCAAGTCCAATTTACTCTCCGTGCCGTACGACCGAGGTGGATTCGAAGCACGCTGCAGTGTTATCTTTTGGAAATTCATTTTGTTTTTATTATTTTGTTTTATTTCTGCCTTGCTCGAGAAACAGATGGGTAAGTTCTTAATTGAAATAATACATTTTTAAAACTAAAAATGGATGTCTACGAAGTTGCCGAAAAAGTGCAGATGGTCAAATGGTCAAATCGTCATAACCCAACACACGTTCGATATTGGTCGAGGGAAAATTTGCATTTGTATTTTGACGTAAGAACACAGTATCCCCAAAAACTAAATGTTTGGGCGGGGTATTGTAGGGGAACACGTAATTGGGCCATTTTTTATTAACGGCAATTGCAATTTGAATGGTCCTAGATACTTGGATCTACTGCAGCAGCACATTATTCCAACTGCTAGGCAGTTATTAGGTGTAAGATTTGGTGAAACATGGTTTCAACAAGATGGTTGTTCCGCTCACAATGTTGGCCTTGTTAGGGAATATCTTGATAATGTATTTCCTAATCGGGTTATAAGTACACGGGGAACTATTTTATGGCCAGCTCGATCTCCCGATCTTGCTCCTAATGACTTCTATCTGTTTTTGAAGAAGATTTTCAAATTATCACCCCTAACATGCTTGGAAACGTTAGAAGGGGTTTTTATAGTAGGCTCGGATATTGTCTAGCCGAGCAAGGAGGACTTTTCGAACATTTGCTTTAATTTTTTTTTGACTGGGAGAATCTTTTTGGTTTTTAGAATGTATTATTTTATTTTGAGAACTTGCTTTTATTTTGTTTCTCCTTATTATTTTCATTGTAACACGTCGTCACTGATAAATCTGAGCAGTTGACAATAAAACGCTCTTATTTATCAGTGACAAAAAATAAGAAAATTACGTTATAAAAATTTGCGTATTTATTGACCAAATTCCGGTTTCATTGACTACGCTCCACACAGCACCGTGGTTAGAGACGTACTAAATACCAAAGGAAAGTCATGCAAGTGGTGATCGCAAGCCTGAGTATTGGTTGCTTCACTGATAGGCTTGCGGTGTCTCTGCATGTACGTACACTGGCAAATTAGACTTCTTCCGCCCTATGTTCGCAGTAGCTTGAAGCGGTCTGTATAATAGCTTCATCATCTGTGTTTGAGGTTATAAAGTTGATGATTTTTTAGACCACCTCTGGGGGGTGGTTTAAATTTATAGCCCCCAGAAAGAATTGTTTTGTGGCAATTGTTAATAAGTTCCTTTATAATTTCCCTAAGCAACCGTTTTTACAAGAATTAATTTACCTTATTTAATATCCCAAGTTGTTTATTAATCAATAAAACACCTCCAATTTTGTCCAGAAAAACGCAATATTTTGAACCCGTTTTCACCACAAAGAATATATTTATGAGGGCACTACGAGGCAAAACAAACATAAGCGAAGGTCACTGATTATGCACGAAAACTGTCCAATGAAAAAAATCCAAAACAACTGTACCTATTCATTTATTTGCAAACAGAACTGAAATTAAAACATTGAGTTTATCTAAAAGCTTAATCATCAAACAAAGCTTTCCACTGAAAGATCGCACTCAAAGGTCTCAACTCTGCAGCATCGAACAGTTTGTTGAGCCGACATGACTCCTTTGTGAACGCATCAGTTGGATTCAGGTCTGTTTTTAGCCGCATTTTTTTTCATGACCTACTTTGATGAAATATTTTTATTTGTGGTTTGCGATTGCGATGGGTTTGTGTTTGTAAAGTTTTTTCATACTTTTGATAGATAAAATAACCCCTTTTAAATAAATACAAAGTTAATCTAATTCTTGTTTTATGATTACATATCGAAATGGTTTTGTGACAGTAAGTATTAATCGCGAAAATCAATAAACAAGGGTAAGTTTTGATAAGAGTAACATAAAACGTCAATTTTAATTTGCTCAACAGAGTGTTTACCATTTAGATCCCCCCCTAGGGTTAAAAGAAACTTCTTTTAAATAGAAATTTTCTTCTTAAATCCAACAAAAGATTGTGTTAAGATGATTCTTCACTAAAAAAAAACAATTAAAATTATTCTTATAAATCAAACTATGTCCAAAACTCAAGGAACTTGGTATAAAATGTTTAAAACCAACAATTTCAGTTAAACTTAGGACCTGTCTAAAATAGGCTAAACCCTTTTAGTAAATCCCACTGCAAAAGTTTGGAAAGAAAGCTTTAAAATGTGAGCAAAATCATGGCATAAAAATGTGAAAAACATAGTAAAAATTGCTTAAACAAAGTTACCCCTTAGATTATGCTAAAATATTTTAAGATTATTATTTATTTTTTACCATATCTGTTGTTCTTTTATTAGATCTGTTTTAGAGCACGCGTGAAATCTTTGGTCATCTTTCTGCAATACCCGTGTGGATAGACTTGAAAAGGTACAAATAAAATTATTCAGATGTATCAAACTTATTTAAATTCACTTGTACGAGATTATTAATGGGATAATTGATTTACCAGGTTTATTACAAAAAAATTATCCCACAATCAAATCCCACGACCAAATCTAAGACATCGTAATATAGAGAGCTGGAGAACCGCTTTATTTTTATGCCAATCGCTACCGAGGCATTAAGTTCTTGGGGTAATGAAGCTAGGAGGTTGGTGCAGAGATCAGCTTAGCCATACAAAACACGGTGTCGGTGATGGGTACCATCGGGGAGGACCACGAGCTAGATGAAATTTTTGACGTTTTTTTTATAGTTTTTATGTTTTATTATTTTATTTTATACATTTGTTATACTATGAAAAACTGTTAAATTAAAGAACTATTTTACATGGAATATCATAGTATTAAAATCTACCTAATAGTAGGTCCTTTTTTAAGATTAGACATAAGACTTAATTGGATGTGATAACTAAAATTATCCATCGTTTTTGACTCTTCGTTTTCTGTTTTAAATCTTAACCTTATCGAAATTTCTACTTTCTGAACGTACAGTTGGTTTCACATAAAATGCGTACATGAAAAACCAAACTACGTTTTTTTTTCAGTGTATTTAGCTATACCCATGCTTTTTAGTATGCACCTGGGGCACTACCTGCTAATTGTAGTGTACGTAAGATATTTCTATTATTGTTATAGTTTACCTATTATTTTTTTTTTAAATTTAGTTAACCTAATTATATTAAAAACTACAACTCTTGGAGGATTATTTATTATTTTGTCAGTATCTAATTTACACTTCTTAGCAATAGAAAATAGAATTTTTAAACAAAGCTAAAGCACAACTCTTTGTACACACCAGCAAGGCAAGTTTATGGACTTAGTAAAAAGTGAACTACACAGAGTTGTTAATGCATGCGTTTTCATAAACAAACAAATTATTTTAATTTCATGTAATATAAAGATGAAAACAAAAGAAAAACTAATATTTATTGACGGCTGGTTTTTTTTTTCAATAACCATTTCCAATCGACGTGGCATGGAATAAGCCAAATTTCGACAATATTTTTCATCGTTAGAAACCAAATCCCATGCATTACGTATAGCGTTTAAAAGTTCTTCGGCATTTTGGGGCCTCCAATTATGTTCATATATTATTTTTACTAATCTTCCCCAAATATTTTCGATGGGGTTAAGGTCGGGACTGTTCGATGACCAAAGCAGCACTTCTGTATTTTGGTCTTGAAACCAGCGACGCACAGCATTAGCTGTGTGAACAGGACAATTGTCCTGCTGAAAAATTATTTCATTGTTTGGATATAAAAAATCAACTGACGGCTCCATTACCCCTTCTAAAATTTCCAAATATCTCACTGCGGTAAATCTTCCTTCAATTTGCCAGCAATCGCCTAACCCTCTAGCAAACATCCAACCCCACATGGTCACTGAGAAGTGTCCTGCTCTACTAACCTGGTGGGTATATATATAAACCGACTTCGAGGTGGCTATCCGAAGAAGATTGAAAAATTTTTTCATCAGCCAAAATCACCCTATCCCAATATTCCTCATCCTCTGCAGCATGATTGAGAGCAAAGATCAGTCGTGCTTGTTTTTGTTGCTCTGTCAAGAGGGGCTTTTTTTCTGCAATGCGACATTTAAGTTCAGAATTTTTCACTCGTCTGCATGCTGTAGATCGGGAACCCGGAAAACCAGTTGTGTTGATGGCTTCGACAGCTGTGGAAAATGGGTTATCTCGCAAATTATTCCGTAATTGTCCATCCTGTTCCTCTGTGCTTACCTTATTTTGCAAACTGGTACCCCGCTTTCGCTCCAAAGACTGATGTTCTTGCCATCGTTTCAAAATTCTAACCGCTTTATTAATATCAAAATTTTCGTCGACCTTTCTTACTGACCATCCATCTTGCAGTCGAGTTATTATCTGCGATTTCGTAAAGACCGAAAGTTGCGGAACCATTTAAAAAAAGTAATTTTGACTAAAGTCAAAAATTATTGAAAATGATGATCTATCTATATGAAGAAAAAATGTTGTATTTTGTTTTTCCATGTACGCATTTTATCTGAAATTAACGTAACGATAACGACGTAACCAAACCAATTCTTGTTCTGTGCATGATGCACAGTTTTACTTCATGTCGCTCACTTCTATTTCCTTCCTTGTCGAAAAAAGTGAGAGGGCAATAGAATGGAAAATAGAAGACTGAAACTGTGGATGAGGCATTTATGAAAACCCACAAATAACAAAAATGGTTAGGATACACTAGCTGCGTACGAATACTGCAAGGGTGGTCGTCGGTTGTGAGACGTAGTCGCTGTTGTACGACATATCCGTTATGAGCATGCACACTGAGATTCGATTACGATTAACCACTCTATTTGTATAACTTTAAGTGTCTATATTTATAAATCAGTGCCCCTATACACAAGGTTATTAAAAAGCGGAATTAGATTTTTCATGTAGCAGAATTTTTTGCACCTACTGTGTATGGGTTTTGTTACCTTTTGTTTTTAATTTTCCTAGAATATTATCCCTTAGCTTTGTATCGACTGCATTGATAGCCAAGAATGAACCTCTGCCTCTTAGAGAATTCAACAAAGCTGGATTCTCATTTTGAATCTTGTGCAATCCTAATTTTAGCCTTTCTCCTGTTTTTTGCACCTGGTTCAGTAGATTTTGTTGTTTGACCACTTTAAGGACTGCCTCCAAGAGGAAGAGTTTGCCTGGGTCTCCTACCCAGGTGTTAAAAATTCTGTACGGATGTTTCGGCCTAAAAAAATTATTTCGAATATAACCTATTGTACTAACCCTACCCTAACTGTAAATTCTGGTTGTGAAAACTAGTTAAATCGATGTTTGTCCAAAATCGTTCACCGTCCCTATATTCATAAAAAAGCAAAACTATAAGAATACTAATTGTTCTATGTATATGTTGGAGTAAATGCTAATTGTTAAACAATATAGCAGTTATTAAAAGAGAAATACTCCATTTCACTTGGACTATTTTAAAAGTGAAAGCGGTTGCCAAATCCTTACAACTTTTAAAATAATTTTCTTGTTTAAAAATTATGTTATTAAAAATTTTCAACACTTACTAACAAAATAATATAACTACTTTAAAATCTTCTCCTATAACTTTTGTCAAACGCTTTTTTCCTTAAATCTTTTTATTATAATTATTATTTTTATTATTAATAATAATTATTATTATTAATAATTATTATCGTGAGCCTATTCATTTTAAAACAATTTTTAATAAAATCCCTCATGGAAAGTTAATAATAATTTTAATAATAAAATATGTGTTCAAAATTTTTGTTGAAACTTATTAAAAATAGTGTATTTAAATTAGTTTACAACATTTTTCGGAACTATTAACGTTTTTTTTATTTATTTCCAACCAACTATAATAGTTCATTACTTGAAAAATTAAAATAATTTTTAACAGGAGGAACCCAAGGAGCAACCAACCAGCCAACATCGCAAGTACAAAAATAGCACTAATTTGGAACACGCCATTTTACAATATTACACTTCCAAATTTGTACTTGTTTTGTACAGTGAATATTTTACATTTTTAGTAATTCGATTTTTGCTGGGCAGAAAAGATTTTTATCTAAATTAAAAAAAAAACGTTTATTTATTTATCATAGAATCAATAAAATCAATTAGAATTCGAATTTATATAATATCGCTCATCCTTCCCATTTTGTTTTATAAAAAAAATTTGAAATACCTAGGTAGGTATCAATTTTCCAAAGTGTTTTTTTTTATTTGTTTTTAAATTTTGCAACAGTGAATTTTTTGAAATCTGGCGGTATTGTGTTAAAACACAAACAAACAAAAGAGGTTTTTGCATGTGGAATGGCCAGATTTGAATTTTTTTCTTTCAATTTAATCGCATAACCAATGTGCAAATTAAATAAATAAATCATTCAAATTTAGATATCTCTTAGGTTTATTGTGGGCTCTACAAATGGCAAATTATGCATACATTTTACCACCTTATTTTGGAGGTTTTTTAGTGGTTTAATTGTTTTTAAATTTGCTGATCCCCATATAGAAATTACATAATTTGTAATTTTAAATATATTAATGAATAATAAATGTTTTCTCAATATTTCACTTTAAAATAGTCTCTTATTTTAAAAAATGCATGAGTAAGATGAGGAAAGCTGCCAGCGAAGACTATATCAATGAAGTTGGCCTGGGAATAATGCACAGGCAAAGACACCGATTTTGTTCGTTAATTATTTTTACTGAAATATACACTTGCAGTTGCTACGAAAATACCGAATAAATGTATTTAACATATATTTTATATTTTTGACGGTACGCCCCTGAAACTAAATGTTACTCGATATCATCACTTGTTTTCTAAAAATAACTGTCACATTTTTGGTAAAAAAAAAAAGATACAATTTAGAGCGTTTCTCGTTCTAAAATGCAACTCCTGTAAATATTATGATTTCCACTTGATACGCCCCTGTGGCCAAACCAAAGGCCCCACCACATTCTTCCATACATTTTTGAGAATGATTTGTCAGGGACTACAACATATCCTAAAATGAAAGAAATCGGTCGATGTTGGCGCTCCCCCGTATCGGGTGGTGTCCTTTGTGGTGTAGATGTAGATTTTTACCTGTTTTATACAAGTATATATATATTTTTATTTTTTAAATATGTTTTTTTTGAGTTAAAAATTGTTTTCCTATAATAAACATTTAGATTTGTTGGGAAATAAACATTTAGATGTTTAAAAAAAGAGTAGTTTATTTCACTTTCGTCTGGTGAAAAATTGGTTTCAAGGGTGTACAAATGGGGGTAGTTTTATAAAACATTTCATGATTTATTTATTCGTGCTTATACATCCCAGATTTATGTTGGAGGTTCGAGGACGAGATCTTTACCTCATGTCTAAATTATGATAAAACCCTCCAGTAAGCATTTTTTTGCTAAAAGTGACAATGTCAGGTGGGGTTTCCAGGTTGAAGTGTTCGTGACACCACATTTTGCCTGTAGCACCGCATCCCGTTTGAACTTCGTCTATTAAAAAGCCTGCTCCATGTTTTTTGGCGATCCTTTGGAGACCCTGGAAATAAAATATGTTCAATCAGTTACAATACTGCAGGACCAAATATAGTCGGTTTTCAGTTTTAACTAATCGGTTGAACACTGATGTATTAATTAGAGAGTTATTATAGGCGTTATTTTGTGCCCACGTACACTTCATATCAAACTCACAGTTCCATTTAGTTTCTGTGTTTAAATGTCAGCTGCCATATTAAAATTGGTCTTTTCGCATGGGTCCACTTAAATGATGGGCCTAATGTTATCGGTTTTGTAATCGTGAAACGATCCTTTTTTGAGAGAATGTATAAAAATTGTAATTGATGTTATTTTCTTATAACAAACTTGAAAAACGTAAAAAACTTTCTTTTCAAAAAAAAGAAAAAAAGGTAAAATATTTTTTATTTTTTGATATGTTTAGCTCATCACACTTTGAGAAAAACGCCCGTGAACCTGGAAAATGCTCGGGTTATTGTCCCTATTTCTACTATGAATATGTGTATGCCATGCTAGAGACCAGAAGGCTCAGCCGATTTTGAAAAAAGTGGTACAGCTGGAGTGCTCTGAGTCTCAGAGGTACTATATGTCATATATTGTTTAAGAAGAAAATCAATATGGCGGATGCTAGCCGCCATTCTGTCATTTTTACCTCCCTAGCCCACACGGCTAGAAGAGTGGTATTTTTTTCGTCAGAAAAAAAGTTTTTGAGATATCATCAAAAATGTGATATTTGGGTGTTCCTTAGCCTAAATAAACGTTTTTATCGTGACGTCTGTCTGTCGGTCTGTCTGTCCGGGACACGGTAGCTCCTAAACCACTAAGCCGATTTTCACAAAGTTTTTAGGAAAAGTCGTGTCCGACCCTGTGAAGAGCTAAAAGAAGGTTACTTAAAATTCATCCATCATAAGGGTAGTTTCTTAAGGGGGTGACCTGGCCTGAGAAGGGGGCGGTGAATTTATTTGGGTGGAATGAGATTATACGTATTTTTAAGCGGGTCACCTGGGTTGGGGAAAGGAGGGGGTAGGAGAGGGGGGGGGGGTTAGCTACTCGAATACATTATCAGATGGCTTTATATTTTTGTAAGTTATATCTCAAAAGTATAAAAAAATTACAGAATGGCGGCTCGCATCTGCCATATTGATTTTCTTCTTGAACAATATATGGCATATAGTACCTCTGAGACTCAGAGTACTCTAGCGGTATCACTTTTGTCAAAATCGGCTGAGCCTTCTGGTCTCTAGCATGGCATACACATATTCATAGTAGACATGGGGACAATAATCCGAGCATTTTCCAGGTTCACAGGCGTTTTTCACAAAGTGTGATGAGCTTATACATATGTAGCTTATCTTTTTTTTCAGCGATTTTACAGAAAATTGCATTTTGAAAAAAAGTTTTTTACGTCTAAGTTTGTGACGCCACTGATAGTGACGTAAATGAAATATGTCAACTGCATTCAATAGCCTGGTTCTCTACCTAAAAACTGGTGTACTGGAAGCAGCAAGTTAGGTACTGTAATACAACAAAATAGGCAAAAAACTGATTTCAGGGAAAAATCCCTAAAATCTGAAACCTTCAACTTTCAACGCCTATATCTCTGAAACCGTGGGTCGGATCAAAAAGAGGTAAATGTTGATCAGGGAGAACAGATCTACAACATATCAAACGCCCAGCCCATTCCAATCGAAAGCCAGTGACAATGCTAAGTGAGCGGGGTACTTTATAGTCCTTCCTTGAGGTTTGTTCCTTCTTTTGCGCATAACAATTTTTATTAACCGAGGGACGAGGAAACCTTTACAAATTCATTCAAAAAACATACTCATACTCATAAGCAAAGAAAAGTAGACTTTACATGTGTGGATTTGGTCTAAGATTTTTGACTGAGACTATTGGGTCTATCTCAGATTTGTCAATAAAATATGAGAACAACAAGCGGCAGTTTTGAAATAAAATAAAGAAATAAATTCATCGATCTAAGAATAGAATTTAAACTTTGCAAAGTAATAACTCGAAACTTCTTTCAAATTTTGCTTTAAAAAATTTATCCAACTGAGAAAAACATAAAAACAATTTTTTAGGTGTCTGATTAAAAAAATATTGTCTAAAGAACTTTGAACACGTTTGAATTTTTAAGGTCTGTTAGTAATCTCTCATTTTGTTAAATAAGTTCTGAAATACCTCTTGTATAGTTCTCTCCCTATGGATTCTGAGTGTGCGTTTCTATTTTTTATTTCCTTTTGTGTGTCTCTCTGATCAATAATTACAATAATTTAATATTTCTTAAATAATTCTTTAGCGTTTATCAGATCTTACTTGGAAAAATTCTGGCGAAGCTTCATTGTCACCTCCTTCTGACTGAATCGGCTCAACCACAATACCAGCCACAGGCACACCCTTTTTGTTGTATTTTTCAATCAGATCTTCAACTTCTGCAAGACATTTTGCATCTTCTGCCTTGTTCTCTTTAATATTTTCTTCAAGAGGATATTGATAACTATAACAAATACATGGAAAACATTAATAAAGTGTAACTTTCGCTTTCATTTCCCACTTTTCTAGGGATAGGGATATACAATGTATTGAAGGCAAAGATATAAAATCTGTCAGCAAAATAAATGATGATGCATGAATACTAATTTATTCCATACTGTATTGTAATATACTCCATTTCGTTACCGGTTTATTATTACATCACTAGTCTGTTAAAGTAACTTTACCGGACTGAAACTGAAATTTCGTGTTTTAAACGAACAATTTTTATTAATGCAAGTTACAATTAAGCTACTTATAAACGTTAACTGTAATACTGCAGTTTGAATTATTAGAAATATTTACAGGGGCAGCATCAGGTACCAATCCACTAAAAAATAAACTTTCTACCACATTTCAAATATTCACTGTGGGATATCCAGGAATATCCAGAGATATCCCACAGCTATTTCGCTTTTTTGAACTCGAAGACGGCTAATAAATTTAATATTTTTAATTGATTTTGCTAAATCACTTCCCTCCAATTTTCACGGTTTACATTGTAAAAACGACAACTTCAAAAGTTTGACAATATTGTGATGGAAATTTTGAAGTAATTGTTGGATAATTATAAACGACAGGCATTTTTTGGTATATCTATTGTCGCTGACTTATAAAAAAAAAAAATATTTTTTAAATTAAATAAAATATACAGTATAAAATAAAACATTGTACGATACACGGCCGGGAAATGTCATTAAACTACTCGTCTATAAATTCCGGACTCAGCTCCTTCGTCGCCTTGTCCGTAAACATCCAGACTTGTACTTTAATAGACCATTTCCCGGCCTTGTAAGGTAAATTAATATTACGTTACAAAACCGGAAAATGGTTTATTAAAGTAAGTAAAGTACTTTAATGAAATTTCACGGCGGTGTATCCTACAAAATTTTATTTCATACTACTTAGTTTATGTTTTATTTTTTTTTAAATATATTTATTTGCCACGACACCACCGCCAATCTTCATATATAGCCTGCTCCTAACAATTTTTTAACAGCCTTTTTTTATCCCCTGAGATTTAAGGTCACCAAGAAGAAAATAAAATTAAGGATTAAACGACTTACCTGTAAGGAAGTTCAATCCAAATTTTACGAGATTGGTCACATCCTATTAGATATACCTAGTAGTGATACTTTAGTATAATTCTAAGGGCGGGTTGACTAGTAATACTTAAATAGATTTCATAATCTCTCAGCCTTTCTAATACTTTTGATTGATGCACGAACCCTTAATGCTGTGGAAGACGCCCCATGTCCTGTGCTATGTCCTTTAAAATTTAATTTTATTCCTGCGTTTTCTAGACCTTTTTTAATCCATGCTAATGCTTTGGGATGTAGCGGGCTTATGAGGCTTTTTAATTGTTAGAATAAGTGGATCCTCTGTTCCTCAAATGGTTTTGTTTTCTGTATGTAATATATAATGGTAAAACACAAATAGAACTGTAAATTTTCTTTGAAAAAGGGAACCTAAGCAAAGGCTGAATTCTTCTGGGTCCAGATATTTTTAAAATATTTTTAAGAATTATTTCTATGCCCTCTTCGTTAGCTTTGATGTTACTTAACTTATCGAAAATGTCTGAACTCTTTGAGCAGAACAAAGAGTCAAAAGAAGTAGGTACCATTTTTATAGTTATTAACCCGAATGTTAAATTTACCAAAGGGTACAAGTTACCTATATAAAGTAACACTGGTTCCGGATACCAAGTTTATATTTTGGAAACTAAGGGCGCAGCTTAAGTGTGTTAAGAGTTGAATATTACCCAGTATTTTGAGATTCTGTTTCTAAAAAGGATACAAAGTGATTTACTTTAGGCTGCAAGATAGTCTCAATATTATTGTCGCAAAACTTCCATCATTTGGAAAAAATAAATTGCATCCTCCCGAACGCCCCTTTTACTATAGGCCAACTTAATAAGATTGCTACCCCCGGCGAAAGATTCTTCCATAGTGGGTGGGGTCCCCTAAACGGGGATAAGAGTAAATCACATTTAGGATTTAGGATGATAACTTTTAAGTGAATCATGGATTCTAATTTTGGATACCATGCTTGAGTTTTCCAGATAGGATAAACCACCAGACATATCGCATTATCGTTTTCAATTTTTTCTTTTAATTTTTGGAAACAGTGAGGAATGAGGAAATATATTATGTAAAAATTAAGGTCTTTTTTGTTTTTCTGTTCAGATAGCTTGCAAATAAATATACAATTTTTATACGAGATTTTTTGTCCGTTATATGATTATCCAACGTATTTATGTACGTGGCAAATACAAAAATATACCTAAGGTCACTGCCACATCATGCTCGCAATAGCAACCAGTTTTTTATATATTATGCTGTTCATTTTGTTTATGAGGGCTATAGTGACTATGCTGTCAATTCTTAGTAAAATATGACAATTTTTTAAATTTTTACAAGGCCTGTTAAGCCATAAAAAGCTGCCGTCATTTCAAGAATGTTTGTTTTTCTCCTGTTCACCTTGTTGCGAAAATACCTTTTGCTTCCGTCCGTTGCAACACGCCCCCCATCCCGATTTGTATGCATCGGAGAAAATTTTAATGTTATAATTAGGCTGTAAAATAGTATGTTTGACTTGGTCTATGTGCTTCAACCACCACTCAAGTTCATTTTTAACTAAGAACCTAACAAGCATCTTTTTGTTATAGTTGTTCCTGTTAGCCTTTAAGGCACGATATTTTTCTCGCTCAAGGGTTTTTACTCTCTCTCTGTAGCGTAACAAACCGAGACTAGCCTTCCTATAATTTGCGAAACCTCTTTAATTGTTATTTTTGTTATTCTTTTTTGTGCGATAGATATCCACATCTTTTTTGCATTAGGGATAAATCCTAAAAATTATATCTCTTGAGTCGGTTGTGTATGGCTTTTTAATTGTTAATAGAAAACCTAATCTTTTAAATAATGTTAATGTTTCTGACATTTTTTTCCCTGCCTTATCTCTTAGATAAGAGAAACAGGCCTGAGTAATTTGGTGAAACCTTAGATTAAAAAGGGTGGAACCAAAAGGTGCAGTGGCTAGACCGAATGGTAAACATTGAAATTCAACTTTTGTTTTGAAAAGAAAATCTTACATATTTTTTATATTCATCAAACATTGGAACTAAAAAATATGCATCTTTAAGATCTAATGTCGCAAGGAAGCAGTTTTTAGTAATTAAGTTCTCTAATATATATTAAGTTGAAAATGAGGTGGGCGAAAGAAATTTATTTAGGCTTTTAGGATTCAAGACAAACCTAAATTCCCCGTTATCGTTCTGTGTTAAAAAATAGCTTAACAAAAACTGATCTTCACAGTTATTAACAGTTTTAACTGCTCCTATTTATAAATGTTGTATGCTTCTCGAACAAATTTTTAACTCATTTTTGGTAAATTTTGAGGTTTTGGGGGTGAAAACTTGAAAAGGTTTGTCCACAAAGGGAATTTTGTAACCCTTTGTCCAACTCAAAGTTAATTTATTTTGAGTTATTTGCTTCCACTCTTCTGAAAAAATTTATTGTTTAGCTCTAATATTTCCTCTCGGCGCTTTTTTCATATTTTTGCAATTTTTGGCAAAATCTTCGATAAAAAAGAAAAGATCTAAATTTTGCGCAAAACAATTTTTTATACTTTTGCATAAAACAATATTGTGGCCAATGCAAAACAACTGCGCCGATTCGACCCAAAAGATCTTCATGAAGTGCTTCGTCTCTCCCTTTTTTATTTAGGCCAAATTAGAGAAAACCCGCTTACAATTCCAAGAGTTACGTATCTCTTTACTCTGTGGATGCTAGCATCACTTGAACCTCTGGATTTAATTTGGGTCCTTGAAAAATTTACCAATTCCCGGAAATTTTGTATTTCGGCAGGAGATTATTTTTAGTTTCCTTATCTATATATTCCCATAGAAAGATGCTTCTTCCATCTGCAAGCTAGCTCTAGATATGTCTGAACCCAATTTACTATCATCTGTCCCCCCTAATATACTTTCTAAGGGGTGCCTCTCTATGCTAGAGTTCGAGGAACTACTAGTGTCTGACCAGTAACGAACTTGAGGAACTGTCAGATTCAGATTCATATATGATAATATGAAACACGACTTGCTAATAATAATTTTTTAAGTAAACATATTATAATCTACCTAAAAAATTGGACACCCGGTATAGTAAACCATGCATTGGGAGCATGGGTTAGATATGATGGAAAGGGATTTTATTAACATTATGGAGTTTTTTATTAAGACTAATATGGCGGGCATAAGTCAAAAACTATGCAGGGTTTAAGTATTTATGAGTCATAAAAACAAATCCATGCCAAAAAATATTAGCCAATAGCCTAATATTTGCCTCCCTCCATTGTTTAAAAATGAAACTGCGCCTTACTTATTTGAATCACGACGCTTCCTTTTTTCTTTTCTTTTCCAGGTTTCTCATTTTCTTCTTTAGGTAATCCATTTGGTTTTCACGTTTTCTTTTGTTAGATTTTTTAGGGCATTTATTATTCGTCGTCACAAATAATAATATGAAAAAAGACGTGCTAATAGTAATTCTTTAAGTAAACATATGGAGTGTTTTATTGAGACTAATTTAGCAGGCATAAGTTAGAAACTATGCAGGGTTTAAGTTTTTATGAGTAATAAAAGCAAATATTAGCCAAAAGCATAATATTTGTCTCACTCCATTGTCTTAACAGTTTGCCTATCTTCCTTACTTGCATCACGGCGCTTCCTTTTCATTTCCTTTTTCAGGTACCTCATTTTCTTCTTTAGGTAATCCATTTGCTTTTCACGTTTTCTTTTATTAGATTTTTTCTTTAAAAGCGTATTTTCAACATTCGCGCGCGCGATACCGTCTTCACTTGTCGCGTGACAGCTCAAGAAGTATACTGAAGTACCTAGCAGAGATCAGGCAGGGGGGGGGTATGTTTTTCTTATCTCTAAAACTTGCGTATGACGTGCTACGAAGTATCACTACCAGGTATATCTAATAGGATGTGACCAATCGAAGTATAATAAAGGTATTCTTGTTAAATGTTCTTATGACAAGAAAAAATATTGATTCATTAAAAAAGACTTATATTTTAATGATTTAAAACACATTTTTACATTCATTGTGGTACCAAAAAGGGAGCCTCCTTTAAAAAGCAAGGTTTCTGTATATGCGCTGGGCTGTTTTTAATTTTACTGTTTCTGAATGACATTTTAGGACCATGCAGGTTCAACTAGAAAAAGTAAAATTGAAAACGATCCTGGTTTTGCACAGATGAAAAGCTCCCTTTAAGATGCGAGGCTCCTCGATTTCTTCTTTTAGAAGTGCGTGGTGCGTATGTAATTATCTGGTCTGTGGTTTTATCTATTCATATTTTTGAGAAGACGTACATACCGTGGAAAATGAGCAATAGGCCAGTCTAACGAAGGAATATCCAATTTATGAATAGCTTTTGAATGCGTCGTTGCCAAAGTACCCATAGTTCTACCATGAAACGCTCCATGAAATGACAAAAGTGACAGTTCAGGAGCTCCAGGAGGTTGGTTTATCATGCAAGACGTGTTTTCAAGTTCGGTGAAATCGACATCTCCTCTTTGGCGAGCTCGGTAAGCTAAACCACAGATACATTTTAAATTTTGCTAAATAGTCGGGTTTTATTTTATTTGTAAAAAAGCTATGTATGAAAATAGCGACATATCAAAAGGGCGACGTTCAGAACATAGACTAGGTCAGCAAGAGTTTGTTCAATCTTTTTGACTGCAAGAAAAAATATATTAAAATATACCAAATTTTATTCAATTTTTTTTCTTACCGATAAATAATGCTTTGTAAGCATTCTCGTTTGAGCAAGAACCACACATCATTGTCATAACTTGTGGAAGACCTGGAGAAACAGCCATCAAGACAGATTTTAGTTTTTCTGGCCAATAGTCCCCTGGGTAGACACCAAGGGCTGGTCGGTTGACAAGAGCTTTCTAAGAAAAATGAGATAAAATTAATTTTATTCCTCATTTTTTATTATCATGCTATCTAAAAGGACTTAAATATACAGAGTGTTATGGAAATCGTGTTGTATATTTAATGGGTGAGAGGAAATTAGAAAATAAGAAGAATGTTCCCATGATGTAGGGGTGTAAACTCATTTTTCCAAAATATTTGATGGCAAATGATTTTAAATTTTTTCAAAATACAAAAAGGTCTTATTCGGTTTTTACAACTAGTGGCTAAAATAATGCTTTTTTACAATCATGGTTTAAAAGAACGAGCCCCGAAAGTGACTTAAAAAAGTTAGTAAAAAACATAGTTTAGTCGCGACTTGTAAACACATTGACGTACTTTCGTATATCGATGTGTGAACATTATTTTTTTAAATATCTTCCCCAAAAAATAAAAAAAAAACGAAAAAATACACAAAAACCCAAAAAACTAGAACACAAAAGCATTTACTTCGATATCGGCTACTCCGTCTTCAAAGTTCGCACCAAAGCTATTTAATTTTTTTTATTTACGACCAACCCATAATACTAATTTAACGAGCGTCTCAAGACGACTGTAATGGACCATTTACGGTCCTAGGATAATAATGAAGCTTAGACGTAAACCATAAGATGGCGTGACAAGCGATGAAACTTTATTTTATAAGAGCACTAATTAACGCAAACATGAGAATTATTTTCCTATATTTTTAAGAAAATAAGTATTTATTAAACATAAATAAATCCAATATAATTTTAGTACCTAACTAAAAATAAGTCCCGTTAAATTGAAATATTAAGCATTTTTAAGAAAAAAAAACTTGTTTTTAAAAAGATACATGAAAAGCCCCTTAGTAGCCTTATTTGTTTTGACGTTTTAGATGGAACGTCATTGAAACTTCAGGTTATGAAGGTTGTTGACTTAACAGTGTTCGCCTGTGATATTTTTAATAATTTCTGATATTTATGATGACATTTTCATTGGTCGCGGCTCGCGTCTCAAACTTTAGCTTCGCGTTTAATGACCATCATAACATGCTTGTTATGTAAAGTATCGTTCATACAAGGCATAGTCATAGTTTTAGTTCTAATTTTAGTCATAACGCTATCTTTGTCACTGTTTTTTTTCTTAACGAGACAGTGACAAAGATAGCGTTATGACTAAAATTAGAACTAAAACTATAACTATGCCTTGTATGAACGATACTTAAACTACTATTACATTACATTACATTTTTGAACGATAAAAAATATTTCCTATGGGTTACCAAAAAAATCCCTGTTTTTGTTATCTATTTGCGGACATTGACTTTTAAAAGTTAGAACCAAAAACCTTTGTTGTTAGGCCATTGAAGCAAAAACTACGTCTCTCCGATATTCGTTCACTTTATTTATTGGGATACTGAAGAGAAAACTACGCCTTGCCTATATTGGTTTACTATCTATATCTATACTAGCCAAAACGTTAATGTACCGAAAAAAATGTAAATTTTCTTATAGCCGCAATGGTTCAGTGTTGACTTGGTAATCTGGGGGATGACGATTCGAATCCCGTCATCGTCCCACTTTTTTTTTGTTGTTTTATTTTTTTTCTCTTAAGATGTATTAATATGTCATGGTTTTTGGAGCACAAAAATAAGTAATATAGTAAATTAAGTAACTAGTTACTGTTCTATCTCAAAGTTCCTGGTTAGATGGAAACCACCTACATTGGACCAATGACTATGTGACAAAAATCTTTCATTATGCCAATATATTTTTGTTACTGATCTAGCAACGGTTTACCATTGGACCAATGATGTGGTATATCGGTTAAGTGACTGATGGGCCAGTATTCCCAAGTTAGAAAAAAAGTTACTGGCTAGATCTGCTACCTTCAGTGGTCCATTGAACGAATAACTGAAAATTTATATTGGGCTAATATTTATCCGTCAAAAACTGTTTACAGGGACATGACAAAAAAAACAAAACACGATTTCCATAACACCCTGTATATTTCCTTTATTTTTTTAAAATTACTATTTTAAATAAGAAATAAGATTAGTAGGATTGATTTTAACATTTCCCCATATTCATGTTGTTCCTTATTCACACCTTTATCGGCCTGAAATTTACCACAATTTGTGTGTTGTGAAAGACTGGAGTCAGCGTCCCAAAAAATATTGTAAGAATTACCCAGGAGGGGGAAGAAGGGGCACTTGCTTCACCTCGGGAATTTGCCAATTCAAAAAATTAATTTCATTGAACAAACATTCCACGACACCTTTCCTAAAAATGCGACCCTTATTTCAGAAGCAAATAAAGTTGCACCTGAAATATAAATCGTCGTAGAACCGCCAAGAATATCTAAAAGGCAGATAAATTAGAGCAGTCATCCTTATAGCCAGTAGCGTATGCAGAAATTGAGCCTGGGGGGCTTGAGTAGCAGAATAATCTCAGGTAACTATTTTATTCTTGACTTTTGGGAAAAAACTGACTCTTTTGGAGTCGATATTCAATGGTTTTAGGGAAAGGGGCGTACACGCTTAGCTTAGAGGATTGTCAGAAGTAATATAACTAGTGCGTGGTATGGTGTTAGTACTACGACACTTTTCCGAAAAGCAGTGGACAGGGTGCAGATCGCGCTGATGATGGCCAACGTTCGAAGAAAGCTTGGTATTTGAAGAAGAAGGTGTCAAATGTCTGAGAAGGAAATCTGACATGCACGCGTTATATTTTCATAGAGAATATGTATACCGAGTAAAACTGCATATGGGTCAGTCCATATCAAGTCAACCAGGGTATTTTACCACACCATCTCCGATGTTGATGATTTTTAGTATACATGTTTTTCCTACCAAAAAACTGGAAAATCCAAAATTTCAGACTTTTTTGACCAGTTGTTTATTTTGAATTAATTTTTGAAAATCGAAAAAGTCACTTATTTGTCCTTAACATGTGCGCACAAAATTAGGAATATCCAAAGAACCACTTATAATAGAAAAGTAGGTGAAGGTTCATTTTAAAGCTCTTATAAAGACCTTTCATATGAGAATATTGCATAACATATATTGAAAAAAAAAATAAAAAAAAAATTTTTGATTTTTTTTTTTGAAAAATTTCAAAAAGGCCATTTTTTTCAAAAAATTATATTATTTTCTTTAAAGTGTTATTAAACTATTCACAAAATTTTGAGATGGACAAATCATGGGTTCAATGTGAAAAAATTTATTAAAAATGTCACATGCATGAAAAATCGCATTTTGGTAATTAGAAGAATATAATGGGGTTTAAAGCGATATTATAAAAATATTTAACAATATTTTATTTAATAAAAAATTATATCCTACGTTTCATTCTGTATCAGTAATCAGATTAACATTGCCCCCCATTGTAATATTTACTTACAAAACCTCTTTTCCACCGGAGACGTACTATTGGATGTTCCAATTCTTAGGAAAATATGCCTGTATAAACCTGCCAATACTTTTGTGAAATACTGCCTGTTTATTCCTGTTTAACATTAAGGACACACCTCCTTCATTTTATTGGTCTGTTTAGGTACATTGTGGGGATTTGCTGACATGAAAATTCCTGCATAAATTGATTTTAAATTTTTGGCAAGTATCTTCCTGATACAGCTCCAAATAATCGATACATAATAGTTCGACTGAAGGTTTATCAGAAGTCATCTCTGTGTAATTTTAAAAGTTTCAACTATGGGTGAGGCAAGTGGATGGACTAAATATAAAGTAAATGCCTGATTTAAAAATCAAAATACCAGGACTTAACAAAATTTTTTATTTTTCGGATGGATGTGCTGCGCAGTACAAAAACAAAAAGAATTTTCTGAATATATGCCTGCATAAAAAAGATTTTGGTGTTGAAGCAGAGTGGCATTATTTTGCCACCTCGCATGGCAAAAGTGCCTGCGATGGCTTGGGAGGAACTGTTAAAAGACTTGCTGCCAAAGCCAGTTTGCAGAGGCCCTATGACAATCAAATAATGACACCTCTACAATTGTTTACTTGGTGTGAAGAAAACATATCTGGCATTGATTTTAAATATTGCACAGAAGCAGATTATACAAATCATGAAATAATTTTGAATAAAAGATTTGCGGAAGTCTTAACAATACCGGGGACACAAAAAATTCATGCTGTAATTCCTCTTACAGAAAGCACGTTTTTGGCAAAACAGTTTTCTACATGCTTAGAGGTCGAAACACATAATCTTTTTAAAGGTGGAAGCATTATTTTGCAAAATATCGAGTCAGGGTTTGTCACTGTAGAATATGACAGTGCTTGGTGGCTGGCTTGTGTCTTGGGGAAAAATAATGAGAGCGGAGAACTGAAAGTAAGCTTTCTTCATCCACGAGGACCTGCCTCATCATTTTTTTACCCAACACCTCAAGATCAATTATTAAACCAGAAAGTCTTATAAAAAAAGTTGAACCCAACACTGCTACTGGCAGAACTTACAATGTCAGCAAAAAAGAAATGTCAGATTCATCAGAAATTCTTAAAAGAAAGTTAAAAAAATAAATTTAAGGTATATAGTTAGTCTTAGTGTTTTCTGTCTAATTTTTATCAACGAAGTAGAAAAGTTTGTTTATTTCTTTTGCGAGTTTAAAATAAAATAATTTGTAGATAAAGCCTCTGGGTATTTTTTAAAACCTGTATCCATCCAACAAATTTATTTATTTTAATATCCAGTGCACTATTGGTGCTCCTAAAATATGTTTATTTTTTTAAATGCATGATTTTTAATGTACTTAATATTTTTGATATTTTTTTTGACATTGAACCCATCATTTCTCCATCATAAAATTTTGTGGATAATTAAGTAACACTTTGACCAAAATTATATATTTTTTTCAAAAAAATTAAAAATGGCCTTTTTGAATTTTTCAATTTTTTTTTCAATTTTTTATTTTCAATTTTTTTTTTTTTGTTAAAATTATGTTGTGATATTTCATAAAAAAGAGCTTCAAAATGACTTTAAAATGAGCCATTTATTACTTTCCTAGTGTAAGTGGTTCTCGAGATATTGCTAGTTTTGTACATTCTTGTTAAGGTCAAAATGCTGACTTTTTTATTTTGAAAAATTAAAAAAAAAAAACTACGAATCAAAAAAATCTAAAAATTTGCATTTTCAACTTTTATGGTAAGAAGAAAATATATACCAAAAATCATCAAAATTGGAATTGGTCGCGTAAAATTTTTGTGATTTTTTGGTTGATTTGATATGGAATGACCCATATATATTTCTATCAGAGAATAAATTTTATTTAAAACATTAGAAAATCTAATATGTAATATATATAATACAAGATGCGATTTCCGTGGAAAACACATGTCATGCGATTTCCAAAGATTTCCACTCATTAATCCAGAAAAAAAAATCCAGTTATTAATATGCACAAGGTATATTCTCTTTTAAATTATATTTCATTTTCATTCTGTACGATCAATTGCATTTTGGGACTTTTAGTATTGATTATCCTGATTTTTTTTCTGCGTGCGCCCTTTTACTATTTTGTTTTGGTTTGGCCACTTTTACCTCTAAAAATTTAACTACGTCCTAAAGGTACCGTTTATAGATAGTGGTACTTACCATTTTATGTTGATCATTGAACACATTCAATAACTCTGGATGATTGTAACCAATAGGAATTGATGAAATTTGAGTAAAAGCATCAAGAAATATATTATCGTCCACATCTATCAAGAAGTTACCAATAGACTTGTCATAGTTGGCGAAAAGTTGAACTGAGCCACTTTGCTAAAAATAATTCACAAATTAATCTCATAATCCTATTACGAGATGTAATATAGGCTTGATTTTTTACCTACTCGCGTGCGGTAAGATGTACTTTACAACACTCTTTTGGATGTGGAAGATTGTATTTTACTGCATACTGTACGGTAAAGCTGACGTTATGACACTGACTACTTTTATTCCAGAAAATTAAAATACAGATAGGTATTTATATTTCTTTTTTGGGAATTTTTAAGGCTTATAGGTAAAATCTTATACCTAACACATGCGTAAAGCGCCTTTACCGCCATTGCCGACTTGACCGGTCAACTGCCGTCGCGTACGGTAAAGTATCACTTTCCGTACTTATTAAATAAATAACTATTACAAGCAATAAGAATGTAATGATAATAAGGACGGCTAAGAACTTTTTTTAAATGCAATAGGTCAGCTTTGTAAATGTGGTGCGGTCAAAAAACATCTTAATAAAAATCAAGAAAACTTTAATAAATCGGGTTTAAGAAGTGGTTAAAGACAGATTGGGATTCAGATTCGAAAACTGCTCCGGTCGCGCACACTATTTTAAGAGTTTTCGATAAAAATAACGTGATTTTATTATGTATTGTTACCAATATTTTATACTTGACATCCATAGAAAGACCTCTGGCAACCCTATCGTATGGTAGGGTAAAATATCCTCAAGCCTTAAAAATAACAAAAATAGATAAAACCCCCATTAAATGCGTTTTTGCATGAAACTCTATAAGATAAATAGTAGTTTTCACAACTAGTGGTTAAAATAGTGCTTTTTTAAAAGCGTTGGTTTAAACAACGAGCGCATCGAGGTATTTAAAAACGCGAGTAAAAAAAAGCACAGTTTAGCCGCGAGTTGGGAACACTAATTTTTTTAATACCTGTATCAAAAAATCCAAGAAAAACAGGAAAATACTTTTAAAAATCTCGAACGAAGAGCACATCTCGCAACAAACCATCTTTACACTATAAATCAAGGCGGCTGTTAAATGAAATAACAATCGTTTCCATAGCGATGTGCCTTTTTACTCGGGGACGTTCATTGTTGCGACATTTTAATTTTGACAGTTTGATATTTTGACGATATTTTTGAATGATTTTTTCATAAACACTTGGTGGAAACTGGCGGAAATGGCTTAATTTTTAGGCAAGAATAATTGACTTTTTCAATATTACTATTTTTCGTTATTTCTCTTTAATTTTAGGTAAAAAACGGACAGAAATCTTTTTTTGCACCCGTGATAAAAAAAAAATTTGCATCGATAACCAAAAAAGCCATGCTTTAGTTATCTGTAGAGAGTTACTAAAATCATGTTTTTGATGAAGGTATAAAAAAATATTTCTACTACTAAGAACTTTAATTACCAAAAAAAAAATTATATCAAAGATTATGGGTTCGAAATAGCCACCCTTAAAACAAAACCAACGAATATGGCCTTTTTAGTCATTCTTGTGCATTATTTAAAGGTCGAATACGTAAAATCTGCCTTCCAAAGAGCTCTTAAAAACACAAAATTATTTTTTATATATATTAGAGTTTAAAGAAAAGACCCTTAAGAAAAAAATAGCGAATCTGGACACAAGCCGTTTTTGTGCTTCAATCAGACTATACGCAAAATGTACCTTTTAAATAGCTCTTTAAAAAACAAAAATAATTTTTTTGATACCTTCATCAAAAACATGATTTTACTAACTGTAGATAACTAAAGCATGGCTTTTTTGGTTACCGACACAAAACATTTTTTTTTTGATCACGGGTTCAAAAAAATATTTCTCCGTTTTTTTCCTAAAATTAAAGAGAAATGAAGGATCATAGTAATATTTAAAAAATCTAATTATGCTTGCCTAAAAATTAAGTCATTTTTGCCACTTTTCACCAAGTATTTACGAAAAAATCATTTAAAAACATCGTCAAAATATCAAACTGTCAAAGATTAAAATTCAAATTTTTTCAAATTTATTTAATAGTAATATTACTTATAGCTTAAGGTTACTTATATTCTACAGTTTAATTTTAAGATATGATAATATAGTTTAATATAAGATTTTTTTACTTTTACCATCAGGTTCACAGGTAATTTATGTTAGTATTTAAGATATATTCATTCAGTTTATTTTTAATATTTCTATAGGGCTTCGACTTAAAATTAACAGGCAACGAATTGTATATTTTTGGACCTAGGTAATATATGTGTCTTTTTGTAACAGATAACTTAATTTGTGGCATTCTAACAGCACCCATATCTAGTGTTTTGGTCATGATTAATACTTTTAAACATAAACCTAATTATTGCTTTTATATAAATTTGTTCGAGAGTAAATAAACCACTTTCTTTAAATAAAAGCTCTGTGGAAAATATTTTTGTGCAACAAATGGTGCTGTCAACATGGTCTTGCTGGCACTTCCCCAAACAACTAATTCATAATTTAATACTGACTCAACCAAGGATGAGTATATCATTTTAAGAGTATTTTTTTGTAGTACATTTCTTAGTTCATAAAATTTGTAGATAACTTTCCTTATTTTACTTGTGACATATTCACTATGTTTCTTCCAGTTTAAATTTTTCTCTAAAAGAACACCTAAGTATTTAATATAATCTACTTTTTCAATTTTATTTTCACATTTGCAATTTCTATTTTTACTACAGTCTTCTGTATGAATTGTATTGTTTTTAAATTTGGGGTGTTATTTTGTTTTAGGTTAAAAGGTATAAATTTGTTTTGAGGTTGAGGCACAATAAACTATGATTTAAGCAACTTTTGTTCATTAAGGCCTCGTGACCCTTACTGACTATAAGCTCCAAGGTATCTCCAACTATAATTAGTGCAGTATCATCTGCGAAGCAGAAGATACAGTTTTCCTCAAGAAAAGAGATTATTTCATTTATGTAGATATTGAAGAGGAAAGGCCCCAACACCGTTCCTTGTGGCACACCGAATCTCACTACTGAAGGATTACTAAGTTTATCTAATATTTTTATTTGTTGAATTCTTTAACTTAGAAATGATTTAAATAAATTATTTGCCACTCCTCTAATACCAATGTTACGTAGCCGTTTAAGCAAGATTCGGTGTGCCACAGTGTCAAAAAACTTTCTCAGATCTAAGAATACACCCAAAACTTTTTTCCCATCATCTAAGCCCTTTATAATTCTTTAAGTCACCATGCACAATGCATCTTCGGTGCTGGCATTTTTTTGGAAAACAAACTGTCTTTTTGACAAGATATTATGTTTATTTAGGAATGTATTGATTTTACAAAGTACTTGTCAGAGATATAGGTCTATAGTATAGTTGATTATTTGTTCTTTGTTTGCTTGCTTATATAAAGCCACAAATATTGCTTTTTTAATATAGACGGATAAATGCCAGCACAGAAAATTCGATTTATAATATGTTTTAAGGCTTCAATTAGGAACTGGGAGTTTAACTTAATTACTTCTGTAGTTATCTGGTCTTCACCACTTTTTAAATTATTTTTTAGGGTTTTAATTTGGCTAACTAATTCATTTTCTATTATTGGACTGAAAAATATTGATTTTGAGTTTATGTATGCCTTAAAGTGAAGTTTCTTTTTTAACCTACCTTCTATTTTTTTCGTTAATTTTTCACCTATTTCATACTGATTGAATTCGTTAGCTATTGATGAAGATTTAGTAATTTTATTATTCTTTTCATTTATTATGCTCTTTATTTCACTCTTTTGTACTAAATCATTCGTAGCCTCTCTAATAATTTTCCATGTTTTTTCACAATCATTAAGGTTTTCATTTATTTTCATTTTGTGCTAACTATGTTTTGTTTTTTAATTAATTTTGTTAACTCAGTTCTATATTTTTTGTATTTATTTAGTATGTCAACAAAATTTGTCGAATGTCGCAAAAATGAACGTCACCGAGTAAAAATGCACATCGCAATGGAAACCATTGTTATTTCATTTACCAGTCGCCTTAATTTATAGCGTAAAGATGGTGTGTTGCGAAAGGTGCTCTTCGTTCGAGATTTTTAAAGTATTTTCCTGTTTTTCTTGGATTTTTTGATAAAGGTATTAAAAAAAATAGTGTTAACAACTCGCGGCTAAATTGTGATTTTTTTTACTCGCGTTTTTAAATACCTCGCTGCTCTTATAAAAAAAAACACTATTTTGGCCACTAGATGTGAAAACTACTATTTTTATATGTTAGAGTTTATGATGTTGAAAAAAGACCCTTAACAAAAAAAAAATCGAACCTGGATATAAGCCGTTTTTGTGCAAAATGTGCCCTCCAAAAAGCTTTTAAAAACACAAAAATAAATTTTTTGTATATGAGAGTTTATGGGGCGGAAAAAAGACCCTTTCAAAAATATACGACATATTCGATGACTATCTATGGTTTTGTAAGTTAAAAATTTTAAAGGTTTCTTTACACTTAAAAATAAGCTTAATAACATGCATTTTTAAATAATTAAAAAATCGACAGATTTTTTGTAAAGGGCGAGATTTTCTGACGGTTTTTGAAGAATGGCGACCTAATTGCAAAACTAAAACTGTCAATGGAACATGTGCAGCCCAATGGCATATAACTACAGTGCTGCACTCATTTGCTCAATAGATTGAACTTGTATTACATATGGCCAAGTTATGATGAGTTAGACTTACATTAAGAGAATTCAGTTCTTGTATTAACTGTTTGGATTTTGGTCCAGGTACTTCTGTTTTGATGCTAGGTTCTTTTGGCTCACCCGGAATTAAGGAGGTTGCGGTTCTGACATTTCCTAAAATTGCATCAAAGTAGCTTTATTAAACCGGCGCTACACGATGCTATGAACTCTCTCAAACATTGGAAGCTTGACAGTTCGCATCGTGGGACCGACGTTCGAACCTAGGAGCTACGAATATCCAGCGTCCAACGTTCGCGTTTGGTCATTTCCGTCTACTGTCGGTATTCTTGACCTGAATAAAAGGAATCGCCCCAACGTTCGAAGGAAAACTCGTTCAAACTAGTGGCGCTACACAAAACAGTATAGTGTTTTATTTTTGTGGACAGTACAGAAACTTAATAACTTAACGCAACTAAAAACTGTTACCGCTACGCTGCAATAGCAATGCGTCCTCCATGGTTAACGGACACAAACGTTTGTACCACACTTTAAAATAGATCTGTGCTTTAACCATTCGTAACACCGTTCTCACCGGGTAGCAGACACATTTGCCGAAGCAACTGTCAACTTTTTGACTTTACATGTTTGGTCTAGTGGTCTAACGTTGGAACCAATGTTCGACGAGTCGTGTAGCGCCGGTTTTAGACAGTGCTTTAACCTAATTTTCTTGGAAGCAGAGCCGATGAGAGGTTTTTGACACCACTTTTTTATGTGGGGAGCGATTTTAATTTGCGTTAGATGTGTGTTTTAAGTAGAATATTTGAAACAATTTTTTTTGCGCGGTCTTGCTGGTCCAAGGAAATTAAAATTTTCCAATTTTACTAAACTTAATTATTTGTCGTCATGTTATTTTCTGGACTATACTGGATTTACCAAATTTAATAGGTTTCTACTACCTACTACCTATTTCTGCTAAAACGGCGTTTGATTTATTTTAACATTTGAATGTAGGTGGGTCGTTCTTGAAAAAAGGTAACATAAAACCACTTATCCTTTTGAAAACAAAGTAGGAGGATAGTTAGTGTACTCAAAGCGTAACATTATCCAGCAGTAATGCACTCTCCAAGAAATGTCTCTATGGAAGAAAAGTTGTTCACATCATGTGACATGCCACGTGCATACAACATCGAACTCATTTACCTGAAAATAGAGAAGCACGGAAGACACAGTTTAGGAGTGTAACCTGAAATGTGTTACATAATTCAGTTTTTGTGAAATTTTGGTGTTTTCAAAACAGTATTAACGTTTTGGCCGAGATAAATGTCACACGTGTTTCTATATATATAAGGAGTAAATGGTAAGATATTTAGTTTCAAAAATGTGATTTAAGTATGAAAAGTAGGCATTTTATTAAGATTAAAGTACAAGAGTAGTAAATTTTTTATTTTTTTGTTATTTAGACATTTTGCTAAATATGTCACTAGTGTGAACGTCACTGGTGTGATCTTTCAGAATATTTTATTGATTACACCTGTGAAATTTTTCGCTTGTAATGAAAAAAGCTCAATAATTTTTTTTAAAAAAAGGGTAAAAACTAGAAAGTCTTTGGCAAAATCACCAGAAACGAAAAAGGAAATAGACAAAAGAGAGAAAAGAAGAAATCAAGTAAGGGCATATTATATATATATATAGTAACATATTATATTTCCTTAAAAAGTGGTAAATATTTTTGTTTTTCTAAAAACTATTACACCAAATATTATCATTTTTCAAGAACAACCCAGCTATAAAGATTCTTGATTTTGGTAAAATAGGTATAACTGGTGTTAGCTGGCTATAACCTGTGTTAGCAGATGAATTCACAAACTCAAAAATCACTCAAGAACTAGTGAATTGTTATCTCGACCATATAGCACATTTTAGTCCAACCAACTACAGCAACATTTAATAATTACCAAAATTCAACATTAATTCACAACACTAATATGTTTTTTTTTTAAATTACCACTTGAAATTTTACCTTTTTACAAGAACGACCCAGGTACTAGTGAACTTTAAGTGACATCGAACGTTGGCTATCATCAGCGCGATTTCTACCTTATACTAGTAGCTCAGTTAAGCTACACCCCCCCCCCTCAACAAAACTCAATTTGGATATTGTAAAAATTATGTACTAATTATGTACTAATTTTAACTTAGTCTTCTTTTAAAAATTTTTGTACTTAATGAATAACGAAGTTATTCGTACTTAAAAAGGGGGGGGGTGGCTTGGCGCTAAGCTGCACCCCTCCATGCTTAGGAGATAGATTTAACGAAAGTTGATATGTCATAATTTTGTACTAATTATGTACTTTTAGAAGGGTACTTTTGGTTTACATAAACTATCGGTTCCTAAGATTTTTGTTTGTTTGTTATGGAGTGTAGCTTAATAATAAGGTACATCCCCCTCTGCTTAGGAAAGAGATTCGACCAAAAGTGACTATGCCAGAATTTGGTACTAATTATGTACTAATTTCGTCCCTTTCTAAAAAATTGCCTACTCTCAAGATAACTTGATTTTTTTTTATATGGGGTATGTAGCTTGATATCAAGGCACACCCCCCTCTGCCTAGGAAAGAGATTTCAAAAAAGTAATTATGCCATAATTTGCTACTAATTATGTACTAACTTCGTCCCCTTCTAGAAAATTGCCTACTCTCAAGATAACTTAATTTTTTATATAAACAAAAAAAAAAGTTATCTTGAGAGTAGGCAATTTTTAGGAAAATTTTTAGGCAAAATTAGTACATAATTAGTACCAAATTCTGGCATAGTCACTTTTCGTCGAATCTCTTGCCTAAGCAAAGGAGGGTGTACCTTGATATCAAGCTACATACGCCATATAAACAAAAAAAATCAAGATATCTTGATAGTAGGCAATTTTTTAGAAAAGGACGAAATTAGTCCATAATTAGTACTAAATTCTGGCATAGTAACTTTTGGTCGAATCTCTTTCCTAAGCAGAGGGGGGTGTAGCTTGATATCAACCTACACACCCCATAACAAACAAACCAAAATCTTAGGAACTGATGGTTTTTGTAAACCAAAGTAAACAACTTAAGTACAAAATTTTTTAAATGGAGACTAAATTAGTACAAATTTACTACATAATTTTTACCATATCCAAATTGAGTTTCGTTGGGGGGGGGGGGGGTGGAGCTTGACTGAGCTTATATACTAGTGGCATCTTGAAAAGTCGTAGTAATAACAGCATTGTCTAAGAATCATGAGCTATTCGTCTGCGAACTGGAATTCTCCTGCCTTCAATTTTTCCTTCTATTATTAATTTTGAGAGTTCATATTTGTCATTTCGTAAAATGTGGGCAAAATTCTCAAGTTTATGTCTTAAGATCCTTATCGTTTGCATCTGAAGACGATCAGAGATTGTACTGATCGAAAAGTCGTGTATAAATAAAATATAGACAATGGAAATTCGAAACACAAAGTTAATTTCAAATACATCATTGTCTCAAACTTTCAAACATCCTTATCGTACTCTCTTCATCCAAGATATTCTGATCTGATTTCGTATCCCTTCAATTTTTTCATCAGTCATCGTCCATGCCTCTACTCCGCGCTGTAATATAAAATCGTAAACGCATAACAACGAAGCACACGAATTCGAAAAGTAGTATTGACACTGTAGTGCTTGTACTCTTCGGGTTCGGCGGCGAATACTCTTACTATCTTCCTAAATTTAGATCGTCAGTATGTTGTTAGAGTATAAAATCTTTTTCGACTCGCGGGCGGAAAGTTCTCACTTTCCGCACTCATTTGCGTGCGGAAAGTTGCACTTTTCCGAACTGAGTGCGGAAATGATTTTACCGCCATAATTTTCCGCACTAGGATTTTCAATTATTGGCTTTTTTTCCTTTATGTCCACCTTATCTCTTTACGTCTGTTTGACGGCACATTCAAGTGGTCGTAGAAAAAACATTGTACCTAACACGTGCGTAAAGTGACTGTTCCGCCCTTGATTTTGGGCCAAACTCCGCGTCGTTTGTTCATCCGAAATCGCGCGCGGAAAAGTGGCAATTTCCGCACTAGTTAGGTAAACTACTATTTTTAATATCCTTCAAGGGGAAAGTTGAAGAAAAAATGCAATAAAATCTGCAGACGACGTTTTTTACTTCGAGGCGATTTAGTTCTTAAAACGGTTTTAGTGGTGTTAATACGACAAAATTTTCAAGCCGTCCTTACATAAGAAAGCTTTAAGAGGCCCGTATAAATAAAGTAACTGTCGGTCTTTGAAAGAAAGCTAGAGGGGACTGTAAATTAACAGGCAGGCCAACAGGGCGACGGAACATCAATTTTTGTATTTTTTTATAATGAGACTTTCTGTCCAATGTAGTTTGCCAAGGAAAGTGTGTGTAAGTATGAAAAATTACATTGAAAACACTCAATCACTAGCCGGGAATCCTACCCGGGCAGTCCGCGTAAGAAGCGGATATACGCGTGTGTGGTTTTTCGTGCGAACGATAACCCGTCGGTAGCGATCTTTCCGGTGCTGTATTTTTGAAGGATGAAAGACTGTTCCCGTTCTCCTAAAAAGTAAGAGAATTTGGTCTCCGACTTTTGGGTTGCGGGCCAGGGAATACGCCTCAATCTCAATTCAATAGACACAAGCGCAGAACTTTTACAAGACATAACTTCTTTTAAGTTTTTGACGTCTTGTTTTTTGTTTTGTGAGCTATTCGATCTAAAAGTGGAAATAATTCTTGTGCTGTTAGTCTATGGACAAAAAGGGGGATTCGTGTGCAAATCGTGCTAACTTTATGCCGATAAGCTAACTTTATTAAGGGTAGCTTATATTTTGACTTGTTGTCATTCTGGTAAATGCGTTTTTGTCAAGTTATTTCCCCCACCATTTTTTTTGCATGGTACTTTTAAAAACGCTGTAACTTTCTTAAAAATTAACATAGAGAGTCAAAAATGACAACAAACGATTCAGTGGAAACACGCAATAAAATTGTGTTCTATAAAAAAGTTCAAAAGTTTGCTTTGTTTTGTCACAAAAAATAAAAAACCTAATTTTTAGTTTTTTGTAAAGCAGTTATTTATTTTCAGAAGTTATTTGCAATAATATTAAGGCAAAAATTTAAATAAAGTTTTATATAAAACTTGTAGAGTAAACATCTTGCTTTAATTTGATGTATAGAAGTTATACATACACTTGTATATTACATTTATTTCAATGGAAAAACAAATTGGTTGTCACTAAAAAGACCACGCGCGAAGTTGTTTTTTACAAGCTTTTATTTATACTTCACCACTATGTATGCATGTTGAAGTCAAACCTTCCGATTGAAATCAGTTTTCGTATGCGATTATAGTTCCGGTGACTATACAATAATATGGTATTATTAGGCACCCTCTCTCAAATTCAATATGGCGGATTCAAGATGGACGATTTTTGGTCATATTTTGCTAACCAATTTTAAATGACTTATATACATTCGACTATTTTCAAATTTAGCGTTTATAGTTCCGGTGACAATACAATATTATATGGTATTATCAGGTACCCACCTCCCTCTAATAAGGAAAGTGGTGGGGAAAAATATTTAGTTTGTGCGATTTCAATCAAAATTGGCATACAAGGGTTTTTACGGAAGGAGAATATGAATTTTTAATCAGATTTGAAAATTTCAATATGGTGGATTCAAAATGGACGATTTAGGGTACAAATCTAAAAATTAAAAAATAATTTTATATAAAAAGAGGTTCTCAAATAAAAGCTTTTATAAAATATAAAAAGTAGAAATAAAAACCAACAATGTCCATCCATATATCCCAGAAATTTTAGGGTAGCTTGGGTCGAGTTGGGTTGTATATACTTAATACCCTTCAACAAAATTATGATTGTTTTCCACAAACCAAAACTACACTTTTTTGCACTCGACGCGCGTTTCGCTAACAACGTTAGCATCATCAGGAGACGATAAACAATGAACTAAATTAATCTACGCTCTATCTTATATACAATCCTTTAGTGGGCGGAGATAAGACTAATAAATTGTGATTGATCACGATTTTTAATCCTACCTCCCCTCAACCAAAGAATAAAGTGTACTAAACGGGATAGGTCCTCTATCTTTATTTAAACTATTTCTGGATTTAATGATTTCCATACTTTCATATGCATTCAAAAGTCTTTTGTTTGGTACACTTTTTAGAAGTTTTAGGTTATCTAATGTGAATCTATGATTGTTTTCAAAAGCATGCTCAACAATCATAGATTCACATTAGATAACCTAAAACTTCTAAAAAGTGTACCAAACAAAAGACTTTTGAATGCATATGAAAGTATGGAAATCATTAAATCCAGAAATAGTTTAAATAAAGATAGAGGACCTATCCCGTTTAGTACACTTTATTCTTTGGTTGAGGGGAGGTAGGATTAAAAATCGTGATCAATCACAATTTATTAGTCTTATCTCCGCCCACTAAAGGATTGTATATAAGATAGAGCGTAGATTAATTTAGTTCATTGTTTATCGTCTCCTGATGATGCTAACGTTGTTAGCGAAACGCGCGTCGAGTGCAAAAAAGTGTAGTTTTGGTTTGTGGAAAACAATCATAATTTTGTTTTAGTGCAACCAAAGGTTCCAAATTCCCAACATACTTAATACCCTTCAATTATAGTCAATTCAGATTCTTGCGAACTATCATAATATAATCAATAGCATACATTTATCGAGTCAATACTTTATATTTTATAAAAGCTTGTATTTGAAAAGCTTTTTTTATATAAAATTATTAACATAGGTTATAATTTTATTTGCCGCCCGCGCGGCGAATAAGATGCGTAGAGTTAGAGTAACCATGCCTGGAGAAATTAATTTGTGTTTCTGTTCTTTAAGAAATAAGTAAGTAAAGTTATATATATATATATATTTTTTAGAATTGGAGACGCCGCTCTCTTTGTGTTTTGAAAGTTAAAATTTGTTTTAATATTTCTTAAATTAAATTTAATATTTCTTAAAAATATAATTTTTTTTTAATATTTGTTAAAACACATTTTTAATTTTGGCGTTTTATTAATTTCTTTTAGCTTATAAACAAATATTGCTGGGAAAACTATATTTTAAAATACTTAAATATTATTTGAAAAATGCCGTTCCGCCATATTGAAATCGCCATATTTGTTAAAAAAATATACATATTCTGGGCTGACCATAAAATTTGATATGGGCCCGTTTTACAAATTTCGATTAAATTCCAAATGTTTCCCCATTTTTTTATATTATCATTAATCAGCCCATAATACCACACTTTTTACTGGTTATTTTAACATAACTCCAACACTACTTCACCAATTGGAAGGTTTGAACCTAGTTTGAATTAACCTTCAAAATAGCTACTTTTTTATATAAACTCTTTTTTTGTAGACCAATGCTAGATCAAAAAAATTAAAAACTTTTTTGTTTTTCTTCATGTTTTTGTATAACAATTATATATTTTTTATTTTTTCATCATAAAAATATTGCAAGTCAAGTATCTCAAACTTTGTTTTTATCAAAAGTGAATAAAAAAGTTATAAATATTTAAAAAATACACCTTTCCGCCATTTTGAAATCAGCATATCCCAGCAAACACGGTTCCCTCGGGCCTCCGTCGGTCCGATGTCGATTGCCGAATTTGCCGTCATTTACGACATCGGACCAGAAGTATTTTTTTTCCGCTTTGCTTTACTTTTTGATGACATCGGCATACCGTCGCCGTACGATTAAGGTCCGATATGGTTTAACCACATGGTACCGACCATCCGCCCATAACTGCTTAATTTGGACGGTCTAACGTAGACAAGCTGGTCTCGGCCCGACATCGGTAAACTATTCAAGTCCGATATTGGTTTCCTAAAGCGGTCCAACGTCGGCGATTGACGAAGGTTCGTCGGTAGTAGCTTAAAGCGGCCCGACAATGGCAAACCACAAAGGTTCGATAATGGGTGAATAATAAGTCCCCACATCAGCCCCTCAAAGCGGCCCGACGACGGTGATTGACGAAGGTCCGTCGGTGGTTGCTTGACACGAACCGACATTGGCAAACTACAAAATTTCGATAATGCGGGTGCTTAACCAGACGGGCTGGTTTAAGTGGCAGAAGAGATGATTCTTGTAGAGAAGTAGCACCATCTTGTCAAGTCCGCATTCTAGTTTTGAAATATCTTTGCTCATTATATATTAATAATATCTTCCACTGTACAGGGAACATACTGACATTAGCGCCATTTCTACATACTAGGAAGAAAGTATTAAGCAGTTAAAAATTTTAAGGTGACGTAATCGGGCCATCGTCAGTTGCCGATTCTCGTCCGATTAAACAAAGTTGCAATCGGACCGTCGTCGGCCCTAAAGCAGATAAAGTGGGCGTCGGCATAAAGTCGACTATAGTAAATCGGGCCATCGTCAGTTTCCGATTCTCGACCGACTAAAGAAAGTTCCTATCGGACCATCATCGGCCCTAAAGCAGATAAGGTTTGAGTTGGTATAATGTCGACTATAGTAAATCGGGCCATCGTCAGATGCCGATTCTCGTCCGATTAAACAAAGTTCCTATCGGACGGTCGTCGACCCTAAAGCAGATAAAGTAGGCGTCGGCATAAAGTCGACTATAGTAAATCGAGCCATCGTCAGTTGCCGATTCTTGACCGATTAAAGAAAGTTCCTATCGGACCATCATCGGCCCTAAAGCAGATAAGGTTTGCGTTGGCATAATGTCGACTAAAGTAAATCGAGCCATCGTCAGTTGCCGATTCTCGTCCGATTAAACAAAGTTCCAATCCATTGACGTACTAACTATAGACCCGGCCCTTCATTCATAAACCACTATTTGTTTTGACCCCAACACATCCCATAAAGCCAGACAACGAAAGAGAGATTTTCAAGGTATTTGTGGCAACACCGCAAGGGACCGCGGGCGCGCTTGAAAACGTATGTGTAGTGTTGTTGCAGCGTATAGCAGTGGCGGCGAATATGACCTAATATCAATTTATTTTTTACGCTGGATGTTCCAATCGGACCGTTGTCGGTCCTAAACCAAATAAAATGGACGTCGGCGTAAAGTTGAATATAGTAAATCGGGTCATCGTCAGTTGCCGATTTTCGACCGATTAAACAAAGTTCCAATCGGACCGTCTTCGGTCCTAAAGTGGTGTCGGCATAAAGTCGACTGTAATAATGCTCCACATTGCCGTCAGTTGCCGATTATTGACCGAAATCTGAAAATCGCAATCTGTCCAACATCGGGCCAGAGTGTAGTCGCCGACGCCGACACACTGCCGACGTTGTCGACATTGGCCCGATTCAATATTCAATATACGATTTGTGTTTGTTGGGATTTGTTTAAAAACGCATATTCTAGAGTAACAAGGGATTTAAATTTGATAGACTTAGCCTATTTAACAAATTTAGGTAATCTGCAAAAAGTTCTTGTAGTTTGGTGTAATATCATGAATCCCAAATATAGCCCAAAACCCCCTATTTTTGAACAGTTATTTTAACATAACTACTTAACCGAATGAAATCTTTGAACCCAATTTGAACTCAGAATCAAAAAGGCTATCTTTTTTTTTAGTTTTTTGATTTTTTCAGATTTTTTATTTTTTTTAATTAATTTTTTTTATTTGTTTATTTTTTTTCATACAATATATTACAAAAGAAGTATTCCAAAAATTTTTTCCATCAACATCGGATAAAAAGAAAAAAAGTTACAGATTTTTAAAATATACGATTTTCCGCCATATTGTATTAAAAACCACCATATTTTATTAAAAACGAATTTACCAGAATGACAACAAGTCAAAACGTGATCTATGGGCTACCCTTATAAATTAGCTTATCGGCACGAAGTTAGCACGACTTGCACACGAAAGTCGATTTGTACGTGAAATCCGGCGAGAGTCTCTGCCCGTAGCTTCTGATGTTTTTTTTTATGTATTCTAGCAAAACTTTCTTTTAAATATTATTTGGAGGTGGACTTTTTTATTATCCATTCCGTACACAGATTTTATTTAAATATGAAAAAAGCATCGCGTTTTATTTTAAAAAAAACACACGAGACACGGAGTACACCACCACAATAAAACGTGGTCATGTACTATAAACAGGAGCGTGTCATACGCCCCCGCCGCGCGCCGCCCCCGCAAGGCGGGGGCCCACGGCATATTGGGGGCCTCTTAGCTGCCTTGCCCTAAAAAAAGCAAAAAAAATATAATATAGGGTGGGCCAAAAAATGTGTCACTTTTTGAACGAGTTATAACTTTGTACCCAATCGGACGATTTTCGAAATGTTTAGCTGTTTTTATAGAGGAAAGACAAAAAAATTTGACATGTGTCAAAAATCCAAGATGGCGGAGAGCTATAAAAAATGGGTAAATTTCACCCCTCTTGCAAGAAATTTGTGTGCAATCCTGGACTTGATTTTTGTGAATGAGGCAAAAGCCCCATACCTTCTTCACACACCGAGGTATCACTTATCTAAATTGGTTATAAGATAAAAAAAGTTATACAAATTTTAAATCAGGAGTATTTAGATCAAAAATTGTAATATCTGTAGGAAGGTGCACTGTTTAGGGCTAGCATAACTTGCGACTTAGTCATCCTATTTTGAAAATTTTACGCTTTTGGTGGGACAAGCCATGAGTTCTTGCTAATCTAACACAAAATTTGACATATATCGAAAATCAAAGATGGCGGAGAGCTTTAAAAAATGGATAAATTTCACCCCTCTGCGAAAAATTTTCGTGCGTCTCTGGACTTGATTTTTATCAATGAGGCAGAAGCCCCATACCTTCTTCGACTTTTGGTATCAGTTATCTAAATTGGTTATGAGATGAAAAAGTTATAAATATTTTAGACCAGAAGTATTTAGACCAAAAAATCTATTGTTTTCACAAAAACTTTTGACCCAGTCTAAATACTCCTGATTTAAAATGTTTTGAACTTTTTTATCTCATAACCAATTTAGATAATTAATAGGTACCTCGATAGGGGAAGGAGGTATGGGGCTTTTGCCTCATTAACCAAAATCAACTCTAGGGTCACAACCAAATTTTTCGTAGAGGGGTGAAATTTACCCATTTTTGAAAGCTCTCCTCCATCTTGGATTTTTGACATATGTCATATTTTGAGCCAGATTAGCTAGAACTCATGTATTGTCTTATCAACAAGCCAAAAATTTTCAAAATCGGACGACTAAGTTGCAAACAGTGCACCTTCCTACAGACATTACAATTTTTGGTCTAAATACTTCCGATTTAAAATTTGTATAACTTTTTTATCTTTTAACCAATTTAGATAAGTGATACCTCGGTAGGCGAAGAAAGTATGGGGCTTTGCCTCATTGATAAAAATCAAGTCCAGGGTCGGACACAAATTTTTCGTAGGGGGAGGGGGGGGTGAAAGTTACCGATTTTTTAAAGCTCTCCGCCATCTTGGATTTTGTACATATTTCAAATTTTCAGTGGCGTTAGTATACCTTTCGGACCCTTTAAAATTTCATACATTTTGAATACTAATATACAGATGGTACATGAAACCCATTAGTTTGTTGGTTTTCTTTATAGGTACTTAGTTAGTTCTATTATATATTATAAATATTTGTAATAATAAAATATAGGGGGCATTCTAAAAAATTTTGCAGGAGGGCCTCAAAAAAATCTGACGCGCTTCTGTCTATAAAATAAATGTGCCAACTTTGGATGTGATGTGATGTGATTTTTTTTGAAGCTTCATAACACCGGTGTCCAACCAGTTTTAAACTATGGTTTAAATATCTCGAATATTCGGTCCCTTTCATGCAGCCTTTTCTATAAAGCTCAGACTCCCAACACACTAAATATAGTGCCGCTCATGATCATTAGAAGGATGCAGTTTACCCGTTTGGGGCTAGTTGCACCTAAACTCGTAACAGGAATTAACTGGAAGGGCAAAAATAATATTTATTTTACTGTTACACTGTTAAAAAATTACATTTCAACTCGCTAACGGGAGGAAAATGGCACTTAACCTCCCCAGGCAGATATACTGACCATCAGTTTATCAAATTTGTTTTTTAAAAAAAAATATTTTAACCAAGTTTTCAGTTTTTACTTATAACACTGGTAGTAGAAAAAATCAGATAGATTCCTTTGGAGTAAAGTGCTTTTCTTCCTTGGATTTTTAATTCCCTTCTTCGTCAGTCTTCAAACCATTTGCGGGGGGTGGCACTTTCCTCCCTTGGTATAAAAATAACTGTTACTTTTACCTGGCAGATTTTTTAAAACTCCTTTCCATCCTCGCGATAACATTATTTTCACTATACGTCTCACTCACTATTTAAAATAAACCAAACTGATAATATTTTTAAACTAAAACTTTATTGAACAAACTCGTTTTCGCTGTTAAAACTTAAACTACCTTAGAAAAAGAAATAAATATGTTTAGTGTCGTTGGTTAAAAAAGGAAAAACTTGTGGCGTTGAACACCTTTCTAAAGGAACGATGGACAATTTATTTATTTAAATTAATTTTGGTTAATACTTTCCGTCATACATTTACATAGCTGGTATTGCTTTTAATTCAATAAAAAGACCCGATGTGTATAACAAATTTTCCTATCCAAAGTGTTATCATATTTTAGACAATTGTTTGTTTAGCAATAACTAAGGTGGAATTTCGGTTTGATAGGATTTCTTATCTTTTTGATTTTTTTTTATTGGGTGTAAAAGGTATGAGGGCAAATATTTTAACGACTGGGTGATAGCAAATTAAATAAATCGAGTAAAGGTTTACTCTAAAACTTCCCTCGCTCAAGAGCATATATAAGAAACCACTACTCGTATACACATGGGTTAGATTGGGTGGGTCAGACTTTTCCAGGGTATATCCAGACTTTTCTTGGGTGTATCCACACTGTTCAGGGGTGTATTTAGATTTTTCCAGAGTGTATCCAGACTTTTCCATAGTGTATCCAGACTTTTCCAGGGTCTTTCCTGACTTTTCCAGAGTTTATTAAGACTTTTTCATAGTATATCCAGATTTTTCCAGGGTCTCTCCAGAGTGTATCCAGACTTTTCCAGGGTCTTTCCAGACTTTTCCAAAGTGTTTCCAGACTTTTCTAGGGTGTTTCGAGAGTTTATCCAGACTTTTCCAGAGTGTATCCAGACTTTTCTAGGGTCTTCCCAGACTTTTTCAGGGGTTTTTCAGACTTTTTCTAAGTATATCCAGACTTTTCCAGGGACTTTCCAGACTTTTTTAAAGTGTATCCTGACTTTTTCTGGGTGTTTCCAGACTTTTCCAGAGCGTATCCGGACTTTTCCTAGGTGTATCCAGACTTTCCAGGGTGTATCCAGACCTTTACGGGGTTTATCCAGACTTTTCCAGGGTGTATCCAGAATTTCTTTCGAGTAGACGGGCTTTTCCAATACATTTTATATGTGCTATATATATACGTATTATATATATAAAGGGTCGGTAAAAAATCTTGTACACTTTTGAATTTGCTATAACTTTTGATCGAATCGGTCGATTTTAAAATGTTTTGACGTTTTGGAAAGACAAGACATGAGACTTTTCCGATCCGGTCCAAAATTTGACATTTCCTAAAAATCCAAGATGGTGGACCGTTTTAAATAACGGGAAATTTTCACCCTCTCTGCAAAAAAAAATATGTGCGACAATGGAGAAAATTTAAGTCATTGGACAAAAGCCTTATGTATTCTCTCTATACCAAGGCATTACTTAATTAAATCGGTTAAGAAATAAAAAAAATACGGGCTTTTATATTGAGTGGAGTTGTTTGCTGTAACTTTAGCTAGAAATACACGGCTTCTCAAACCCCCTCTTCTCTTTCCGGAAAAAAAAATTATGTTTGGTATCTATCTAAACAAAATCTAAATTAATGCGACAAAAGTTCCCTCCCTGCTGCATATAAGAAATTAAAAATTGATCATAATATGGTGACATAAACTAAATGCCCCTTTGCTTAAAATTTGCTTGTTGCTTGATTTTATTAGGCCCATTGAGTGGTCTGCTAACAGCCCCGATTTGAATCTGGTAGACAGCCATTATTGGGGAGATTTAGAAAAACAGGTGTACAGAAATGGCCGCAGCTACGGTGAAATTAACGAACTATGTCAAGGCATCACAGAGGCCCATCGAAGTTTGCCCCAAAGAAACATTACCCATGCTTTTAATAAATGGTGTAACGATTTGCGTACTGTCTTAAGAACACATGGGCATTAGCTTAGAAACTTTGAGTAGCCCGATCTAAATTATCATACGTTAACTAATGGTTATTTTTATTTAAAAGTATAAGTGTGCAAAAAAATCTATAAAAAATATAAGTGTTTGATGATTAATAACAAAGTAAACTCAGCTTAGGCTCGGCCAAATAATCAATAAATGCCAGCTAAAAAATCAGTAGTTTAAAACCACAGCAATTTTTTAAATTTTATTACAAGTCACAATTTTTATTAAAAACGCTGGAAACGATGAAACTAACTTGTTTACTTTTTAACTGATTTAAGCAAGTGATACCTTCATATACCCAGCAGAGATGGGAGGTCGAATGGCCTTGATTTTGTTTTGTTACTTTTTTAGGGGAGTCAAATTACCCAATGGTTAAAACGTGTTAAAGCTGTCCGCCATCTTGGATGTTCGAAAAATATCAAAGCCGCAAGCTTTGTTCACCAAAAAATGTAAAAATGTTTAAAATCAATTAATCTTTAAAAAACTGCGATTTTTTTGCAAATGACAATGTCGAGTCCAAAACCACTTAATTCAGAGGTTTATAGTTTTCTTATCTCTTAACCGATTTAATTAAGTAATACCTTGTTAAAGAAAGCATACATAAGGCTTTTGTATGCTTTCAAAACGGTCCGCCATCTTGGATTTTTGCGAAATGTCAAATTTTGAAACGGATCGGAAAAGTCTCATATCTTGTCTTTCAAAAAAGTTTAAAAAATTTTAAATCGAGCTATTCGATCAAAAGTTATAGTAAATTTAAAAGTGTACAAGATCTTTTGGGCCACCTACGTTGTCAAAAATTTTATTCCCGATAAACTAAGATTTTTGTTTATTAATCACGCAAAAACGGCTGATAAGACAATAGGGTGTGACCTGTATCTTAACTTAAGCAACTTTTTATTTAACATTTCGTTCCATAACTTGAGATATATGGCACAGAAAATTGAATTTTTCAAGAGTTTTTTTGCATTTTTTATGTGATATATACATATATATATATATATATATATATATATATATATATATATATATGTGTAGTCAAAAATTGTGGCGCCATTCAACTAGGATTTTTATACGCTATCCAAAGATATCCAACGGTAAGAAAAAAGAAAATTTTTTTTAGGGATGAAATTTTTTGGGGCTCCGAAGGATGTAATAGGGGAATGCTCAAAAACAATAGGAGTCTGCGCGTCATTACAAGTAAACACTATGTCAAATTTTGTTATGATTGGTGCAGGGGTTTTTGAGTTAGAGTAACTACAAAGTAGGTGACAGACAGACCGACCGGCAGACAGAGCGACGGCGTCTGTATTCGTGCTTATCACTATTCGGAACCTTAAAATTCGTGGAGGATCATGAAAATCTCGAAGTGCGATTTTTAGGCCTTAGCCAGGGAAGTAAAAATGAGACAAAAAGTTTCTTTTGTAGTTTACTTATCCGGAAGAACCAAACAAAAGTTCAATTACCAAAAATGCTTCGCTGCTCTATTCGGAGAATCGCCAGGATCTCATTTATCCGGTGCGATATTATTTGTCAATATGGGGACATTTTGGAATGCTTATTTGACATTTTGTAATGATTGTGGGAATTACTGCGTCTGCGCAATAGCTAAACCTCATGCCATTGTGGTAATTAATCACAACCACTTCCGTAAGCTACAAATACATTTCGTTGTGGTTGTGGTATTTTTTTTTGGTTAATTTTAGAGCATTTTTAGAGCATTTAAAAATAATAGAATTTTACCAGGTTTCAACATTTAAAATACTTATTTTGTGAAATAAAGCTCAATTTTGTGGTGACAGTTTTTAATATGTTCCAAAAACTCTGGTAAAATCGGCGCGTGGTATGGTGGTAGTGATTGTTAAACACTGCCATAACGGTTGTCAAAGTTATCAAAATTTTAAGCGCCCTAAAATTTGGCTGGTCGAAAAGTCGGGGATGCATGCTTGTCTCTTCTATTGGTTGTTATTTTTATAAGCCTTTACTGTGGGTAGGTACTTAACCACTACAATAAAAGAGCAATTATGGTACAGGCTGATTCACTATACAGGGTCTCCCAAACGTTCGAGTTCACAATAATATCTCCAAAAACCAAAAGAGTCAGAGAAGTAAACTTTCACATAATTAGATCTTTTACAAAAAAGTATCTTTTTGGATGCTAATTGTGCTGTCATTGAAGGTAGAGCTAGGACTGATATATATTTTTTAAACTTTGAATAGAGCTTTCCATTTTGTTTCCTTTTTCTCTAACAGTTTTAAATAAAATGACAAAAATTTTTAAACATTAGCAAAGAATCACCATATATCTGTTTTGTTATTTAACTCATAGGTCTTATGGAGATTGTTATATAAAAGCGTTACAGAAAAAGGAAACAAAATGAGCTCTATTCAAAGTTTAAAAAATATACATCAGCCATAGCTCTGCCTCCAATAGCAGCACAATTAGCATCCAAAAAAATACTTTTTTGTAAACCATCTAATTATGTGAAAGTTTACTTCTCTGACTCTTTTGGTTTTTGGAGATATTATTGTGAACTCGGCTTTTTAGAACACCAAGTATATCTTTACTTGAATAATATTTGAGTCATAAAAATGGCGTCAGCAGGCACGTATAGTAATGCATAAAATCTTTAAAAAAATTAAAAAAAAAACATTTTTCAAATTTTTTTTTCAATTTTTTTGGTTGAATCTATCTTAATGTGAAAACCGCGTGTCGTTAGCTGCTACGGTTCGTGAGTTACATTTTTTTAAAGTTTAACCCCAACACCAACACAATGCCTTAATACCTTTTTTTTAAATGACACCCTATATTTTTTAAATTTTTTTAAAGATTTTATGCATATGCATAACTTTTCATTTTTATTTTTAAAGATACCCAATATGTTACCTCTTTTTCCATCGGTTTTAAAAACGAAACGCATGTTGACCTTTGGTTCACTTGTGTTCCCTTGGTTTGGGTTGTGTTCCCTTGGGTTCCGTTGGGTTTCTTTGGGTTGGGTTAGGTTGGGGTTAAACTTTAAAAAATATACATCATCTATTGCTCTGCCACCAATGGCAGCACAATTAGCATCCAAAAATATACTTTTGTGTAAAAAATCTAATTATGTGAAAGTTTACTTTTCTGACTCTTTTGTTTTTTGGAGATATTATTGTGATTTTTAGAACATCAAGTATACTCTTTACTTAATTAATATTTGAGTTATAAAAATTTCGTCAGCAGGCACGTATAGTCATGCATAAAATCTTTAAAAAAAAACATTAAAAAAAAAATCAATTTTTTTGGTTGAAGATACAATCATCTATATTAATGTGAAAACCGTGTGTCGTTAGCCGCTACAGTTCGTGAGTTACATTTTTTTAAAGTTTAACCCCATCACCAACACAATGCCTTAATACCTTTTTTTAAATGACACCCTATATATTTTGGCAAATTTGATATAACTTTTCATTTTTATTAGATATCCAATATGTTACCTTTTTTTCCATCGGTTTTAAAAACGACCTTGGGTTCACTTAGGTTTTCTTGGGTTTCCTTGGGTTGGGTTCCCTTGGGTTAAGTTGGGTTGGGTTCCGTTTGGTTTTCCTGGGTTGCTTTGGGTTGAGTTGGGTTACCTTGGGTTGAATTGGGTTCTTTTTGGGTTGCCTTGGGTTTCCCTGGGTTACCATGGGTAGGGTTGGGTCGGGTTGGGTTGAGCATTCTATTAGTGTTGGAAATTTTTAAAATGATAAATTTTAAGGATTCAAAATATGTGTCATTCTTTAAATTTTAACTTTACTAAAAAAAATATTTTTTTTTTACCGTCCGTAAACGTGATAATTGTCTCTAAATTTTGTATTTCTGACTGAAAAATAAACATTTAATTTAAAAAATTGTTGAAGAAATACCCAACAATGCTTTAAAATTGGGTTGAAATCTCACTTGGTTCGAAAGTGTTCAAAAGTTGGGGTGGGTTTGGCTTTTAAAAAGGAGAAAAGGCAATGTTTGTATAAAAATATGTATATATATAAGTAATATACTTCTGTATATTCTCCTTATTCTGTATTGATATCTAGAAATCGTTCAAAGGTTGATAATAAGTAGTAACGATAATGACTACATTAAAATATTTGGATAAGTTGTTTTTGAACTATATCATTAAAACCAAATATTAATTTGTCATTTCGAAGCAAACAACATTAGTTAATCGTCAAATTATTGTTTTCTAAACTTTGTAATTATTATTATCATTATCGTTAGCTTGTGATCAAGTGAAAGGTTAAGATATAAAACCACGCTTCTAATCATTGCAATTCATTCAAGTTCGAATCATAGTAGCAGTAAGTAGTTACTAGTATACAGTTTAAGAAATAAAGTTTTTAAAAAGTCCGCTGTGCATCATTGGAACATAACTGGCGCTGCGAACAGGATAGTTGGTTGGCATTATCCTGACGGTCTTATACTGCATAAGAAACGACATAGTGTCTCCAGCTACCACAAAGAACACGTTTCCAAGGGAGAACCTTCGCATTCCACCCACAGTCAACTTGGTTCAGCCACAGCAACCCGGATCAGCTACAGCAACCTGGTTCAGCTAGAAACAGAAGTAACCACGACTTGGGACCGAAGACTACTTCTCCATTTCGCACAAAGGGCTATTGGACAAGTCTACTACGGCAATCGAAGTTCACTTACGCTAAAGATGTTATTTCTGTAAGTAATTTTCTTAATGTTTGCTAAAGACGAAGCCATTGACAACTTAAAAACTAGATTTCTTTAAAAATTAAAAGAAGGCAGCACGTCAAAAGACCTTACTTCCTTCAAAACTCTAGAACTCCAGAAAAACTCAATCCCTAAAGAAAATATTGAAATTTATTCTGAAATTGCATTAGAAACTGAAAATTTAGATTTAGATAAGTTAGAAAATAGTTTAAGTAATTTAGCATTATCTGATTCCCAACTAAATCTCACTAACTCCCCGGCTCAACAACAAATATTAATTAACAGCACACACACACAAACAAACATGACGCATGAAACATTTAAATTAGCATGTGACTTTTTACCTACCTTTGATGGACAAATTAAATATTTAGAAAACTTTGTTCTCGCTTGTAGTGACTTTCTAAGAACCTATGGACAAAATACTACAACTTTAAGTTTTGCTTTAAACGCGGTTAAATCTAAATTGAGAAAGGAAGCACAACTTTTTATTTTTCGAAACCCTCAATTTAAAAGTTGGGATGAAATAAAAACAGCCTTACAAAAGGAATTTGGCAATCCTATTGATCTTAGGTCATTGTTGCAATCTTTACAAAATTTAAAAATCGATAGAAAGAAAAAGAGCTACCTAAAAACATGACAGACTTACAAGCCAAAATAGCCAATTATAACGTTATAACAAATCAAATGTTTAGATTTAACCCAACCCTCGCATCGACTTAAAAATCAAAATTTTTCAACTCAAAATAAAAACCAAAACTTTTCAGCTCAAAATAAAAATCAAAATTTCCATGGACAACCTTTTTTCCCCCCATCAAATTTTAAACAATCATCTTTTCCACAAGGACCGATTAACATCCAATCAAAACCAATAAATCAAAGATTTCCTTCAAATATCCCTGCATTTAGGCAACCACCTATGTTTAAACATCCCACGCCCTCTTCTAAACCAACACCCATGTCAGGCATATCCACCGCCGTATTTAAACCTGCAACACAAATATCTGAGCAAAAACCCTTTCAGCAAGCTTACCAACAACGAAATTCCAACTACTTTAGACAAACAGCCCCGTTTAAACAGCATTTTGAAGAATTAACAAATTTAGAAGTTTGCCAAGAAAATTCTGAGAATTTCGAAAATTCAGATTTTTCTCCAATTCCTTGCTATTTTGACCCAGAATTAAATCAATACTTACCTATTCAGTCAGAACCTACCTGGGAAAATGAAACTGAAAATGATTCAAATTTTCAGGATGTCATAAGAGATCCAGAATCGACCTAAATCACATCGGTCGCCTCCCATCCTTACCTTACTAATATCTTCAAAAACTTAACATCAAAATACTCATAGATACTGGCGCATCACATTCAATAATTTCACCTCGCTTTGCTAATTTATTCCCGGATTGCATATATGAACAACCCTTTTCAGTGATTTCCTGCAATAGAGAAATAATAGAAAAATATAATTTCAGATACCCCCTGTTAAGTGAACTAGGTATTACAGACATTATAGATTTTCATGTAATTGACTGGCACGAAAATTATGACGCTCTCATAGGCAGTGACATATTTCAACTAATGCATGGTTCCATTGACTACTCAACAAACAAGCTACGCCTAAAAAACAAATTAATTTCTTTTTTTATTGCTATGACCAAACCACTACCTAAAATATCACATGAATCTGATAAATTAAAAATTCCAGTAAATCATAATTGTGGAACTGCCCTTCTGCCATCGTTTGAATTACATAACTACACATTCCCAGATTGTTTAGTCTCTGTTCAAAATGGTTATTGCGAATTACCTAACCCCTTCAATGAACCCATCATCACAGAATTCAAAACTAGATTCAATGTAATTCCCTCTGAATGCTTTAATATTCAAACAAATTTTCCAAGCTCCAAAAACTCTAATGTAATTGAATCCCTTAGACTAAGTCATCTAAATTCTGAAGAAAAAGAAGCAGTCATAAAAATCTATTAATAACGGTCATTATGAATATCTAAGAATGCCGTTTGGTCTTAAAAACGCCCCTGCCACATTCCAAAGAATGATGGATGAAATCTTAAGGGAATATCTTTTTAAGTTTTGCTTCGTCTACATGGACGACGTCATTATATTTTCTAAGTCACTTCATGACCATATCATTCATATAAAAACTATTTTTCAAAAATTAAAAGAAGTCAATTTAAAGATTCATTTAGATAAAACTGAATTCTTATGTAAAGAAGTTCCATTCCTTGGCCACCTAATAACCCCTGAAGGCATTAAACCAAACCCATCAAAAATTGAGTGTATAAAAAATATCCCATCCCTAAAACTCAAAAAGAAATTAAAGCATTTCTTGGACTAGTTGGATATTACAGAAAATTTATTAAAAACTTTTCAAAAATTGTTCAGCCCCTAACTAAGTGTCTACGTAAAAATTCTAAATTAAATCCCTCAGATCCAGATTATGTCAATGCTTTCGAGAAATGTAAGGAACTGATGACAAATTCTCCTGTTCTAGCTTATCCTGATTTTTCAAAACCATTTCGGCTTACTACCGACGCTTCTAATGTAGCTATAGGATCTGTTTTGTCACAAAACGATCACCCTATTGCCTTTTATTCTCGAACCCTTAATTCAGCCGAAAGAAATTACTCTACCATTGAAAAAGAATTTCTTTCCATCGTAGAGGCAACAAAACATTTTAGACCCTACTTGTAAGGCCAAAAATTTCTAATCGAGACCGATCATAATCCTCTTGTTTGGTACACATCTCTTAAAGAACCCAATTCAAGATTAACTAGATGGAAACTGAAACTTGAAGAATTCAATTTTGATATTAAATACAAAAAAGGCAAAGACAACAAAGTTGCAGATGCATTATCTCAAATACAAATTAATACACTAGAAACTGAATCAAACATCCCCAATAATGACATAAATGATACAGCAAATATCGAGGATTTTGACAACAATACTGTACACAGTGACAGCGGTGCTTTAAATGTTAGCATGTCAATATCGGAATTACCCGTCAACTATAGTAACCAACGTCTAATAATAAAATATGGTCAAACTTATCACGTTTTCACTAGCCACCCCTTTCAAAAACTGCATAAAGTCATAACAGTTAACAAAGACACCTTAAATGCTAATTTCATGCAAATCCTAACGGAACATCTAACTGACAATAAAACATTTTGCATATTTATCCGTGATGAAACCTTAAAGAAAGAATTCACAAAATTTGTACAAGAAAATGGCAATAACAAAATACGAATAAAATTTGCAACAATATTACTTCCTGACATAGTTTTTAAAACTCAACAAAAAGAAATTATTTCACAATATCATTCACAAAATCATAACGGCATAACTGAGACTTACAACCACCTAAAAACTAAATATTACTGGCCCCAATTACGAGAGTCCATCCAAGACTACATAAATAAATGTGAATTATGCCTAATAAACAAATACGAACGCATTCCTTATAAGTTAAATTTTCAAGGACCCTTAGTAGCTCCCAAACCTTTCGAAACTTTGTATATTGATCTTTATAAATTTAGTAATCAGCTATTTATCACTATCATAGACTCCTTTTCTAAATTTGCACAAGCCTACGCCATATCAGATAAAAATGCCATAACCGTCCTAAATAAATTACGGCACTATTTTTCGGAAAACGGATATCCACGAAAATTGGTCTTCGACAATGGTAAAGAATTTAATAACAATGTATTAAAAGAATTTTGTTCCCTTTTTAATATAGAAATTCATTTTACCACCCCCTGTAACTCCACTTCAAACAGCGTAGTAGAAAGATTGCACTCCACATTAACAGAAAAATTAAGAATTCAAAATCAAAACAACCCTAATGAATCTCTAGCTCAACTCATGATTACTGTTATTCTAAATTACAACTATAGTATCCATTCTACCACTGGTTATCCACCATTCGCCCTTATAAATTCACCTTGCTTTTTCGAACCAGAAATAACTGAGACGACGGTATACGAAGAATATAATCAGAAACGTAAAAATAAGATCTTACCTCTCTATAATCAAATCTACCAAAAAACAAAGCAGAATCAACAAAAGAAAACACAAAATCAAAACCCTGTTTCACCTGACCCACTACCATCAGCCTCAGATGACCAAACAATTTTTATACGTGACAAACAAATTAAAACTAAGAACAAACCACTTTATAAAAAAGAAAAAATTAAAAAACAAAATGGACCAATATTAACGATAGGAACCAAACAAAAGAAAAATACGAACACACATTTAAGGCACATTAAAAGATTAAGAAAGAATCCTTCTTTTCAGACTCCTGATTCTTCAAACTGTTCAGACCCTGGAAGTAACTCCAATTAATTCAACTACCTATTCAGAAGTTCTATCTAATCACACTTATATACAAGATCATCTTCATTCCACGTATGTAAATTTTAATTTATCTCAAATTTTTGAAACCTTGCAAATTTTAAATCATTCACTTAGTCTTAACAAACCGAAAAATTACTATGTAAAACAATAACTTTTTGTAACAAATGAACTAATATCAAATTGTTTCGCCACCTATTATAAATTAATTCCTAATCGTCAAAAACGCGGTCTAGTAAACTTCTTAGGTTCTGGAATAAAATTTGTAACAGGAAATCTTGACGAACAAGACCTACAAGAAATAAATCAACACTTTGACATTTTAACACAAAACCAAAACAAATTAACCTCTCGACTAAATAGTTATAGTTCATTAGCCGAACATATTTCAAACAGATATAATGATCTTATTAATAAAATCAATTTTCATTCAAATGAGCTACAAAAAGTTCTTAACGAAAGATATAACGAAACTGATAAAATCTGGAATATTTTGAGTATTAATTCACAAACACAAAGAGTAAAAAGTTATCTAGAAATGTTAGAAAGAACAATATCACTTTCTCATACTGAAACACTTAATTTAGAAATTTTTGATCTAAATGAAATTCGCACACTTTGGGAATACTTACAAAAACACTATGCTAAGTCCCTTTTATGGCCATTAGTGCAGCCCTTAGAATTAGTACAATTATGTAAAACTGCTGTCTTTATCAAAAACAATGTATTAATTTTAGTTATAAGAATTCCAATTTTTAGGGATTATACTTGTAAGATGTCAATTGTCTATCCGATTCCCTACAATAATTTATTGATAACAATACCTTCAAGTTATGTTTGTAATTCAGAATGGTTTAAATCTTGTAGAAATAATAATCATAAATGGTATTGTTATAATCAAATTAATAATATCAATAGTACCCAACATGAGATTTCTAATACTTATAGTTATGTTATACAAACGGAGAATAAACAAATTATTTATTGTACTTCAAAGTCTAACCCCATCTTTGAGCTCTGTCAAAAGATTGTACGTAACGATATAGAAAATTGTAATATTATTAAATCAAACTGCACAGTAATTATTAATCAAAACAGATATGAAACAAAGGATAATACTATTGAGCATTATCCTCTCAAAATAAAATCTTTCTTGAGCACCTCAAAACTAAATTTAAATTTGGATCATATCCTACGACCAGAAACAATTAACGAAGACCTTTTTCAGCCATTGGAATTGGACACCTATAGTTTCCATAAAAATGGACATAATTATTTACTGTTTTTTATTCTCCTTTTGATAATAGTCACTATAGTTTGTATTTATCAGAAATATTTTAGACATAGGGTAATATCTAAGGATAGCATTAAAAGATGGTTAGAGGATGATGAATAAAATAGGAGAAGACATAGAATTACAAGATAAATCATGAGGTCATGATTTCTTTTAAGGGTGGAAAAGTAATATACTTCTGTATATTCTCCTTATTCTGTATTGATATCTAGAAATCGTTCAAAGGTTGATAATAAGTAGTAACGATAATGACTACATTAAAATATTTGGATAAGTTGTTTTTGAACTATATCATTAAAACCAAATATTATTAATTTGTCATTTCGAAGCAAACAACATTAGTTAATCGTCAAATTATTGTTTTCTAAACTTTGTAATTATTATTATCATTATCGTTAGCTTGTTATCAAGTGAAAGGTTAAGATATAAAACCACGCTTTTAATCATTGCAATTCATTCAAGTTCGAATCATAGTAGCAGTAAGTAGTTACTAGTATACAGTTTAAGAAATAAAGTTTTTAAAAAGTCCGCTGTGCATCATTGGAACATAACTTATATATAGAAGTGGTATGCCAGAAAATATGTCATTTCTCTGAGAAAAATAGTTAAAAAGCTTCTTTAAGTTGTATTTAAACAAATTAAGAACTAAAATAAAAATAAAAAAAATGATGTTTGATATTGCAGTAAAGAAAATGCATGAAGAATATTCGTTAATGAAGACAGCAGCCAAACGAAATGCATTTGAATCACAATAGTCTGATGCACAGGACTTAAACGTTTAGTTTAAATGGATGGAAGGAGCCGATTTATGTTGTGCAATTGTCGAAATCTGGTTGGAATACCTACATGTTAGAGACAAAATCCAATTTATAAAAAAACTGAATCAGATACAAATGAGCCAGAAATTTCACAGATATTTAATTGCGAACGAAGACGAAGGGAAAGCAACGCATAATCAAGAAAGAAAACAATTGTGAATTTTTATTTTTAAGTTCTTGTGTAAATTTATATAAAAATACTTAATAAATTATTTTTTTAATTTGTGTAAATACTCAACATAAACATTTTTTAACTCCTAATCCACATCTATATTTTTTGGCACATTCCTAAGAAGGACTAAGAAGAACAATTTTCATGAACATTTTAGCATTCACTGTAGAGATGTTTTACTGTGTATACACCAGATCTTTAATAATTGTATTGTTTTTCTTGACTACATCCTAATACTCTATACAGTACCTTTAGTTAATATAGATACGAGGGTATAAACGGAAGAAAATTCAACAAAATTGAAATTGATAATCAATGCAGAAAAATATCTACATAATTGTATATAAAAAAATTCGTCTTCAAGTTTTGTTTTTTTTTGTTTCAAGATGGTCTCTTCAGGAAATATTGTTTTTGGAAGTAAACGTTAACAAGTTTAACGCAGTAGGAGGTTCTTCGTACCTACGACTCCCAAAATTTATTGAGAACAAACATGCGGTAATTAATATAAAAAATACTGATCAATTTTGCTTCGCTCTCACTTCAGCAATACACCCAGCGGTAACCCATTTTTAAACTGTTCTTGAGTTATCAGGTATTGATATGCCGATGAAATTAAAGGATGTCCCCAAATTTGACACGCTAAATAATATATAAATAAATGTTTACGGAAAGTAAATTTGAAAATAAAAAAATCGACTGCGATGTAGTCGGACCTTTATACTATTCTGGTAAAAAATTAAACAAACATGTTGACCCATTATTAATAACTGTGGATTGTCAAAATAAAGAGATCGAACAAACTTGTTTAAATTGCGTTAAAACGCACTATTAAAAATCTTTCAGGTTTAGTTTCAAGTCAAATTTCTTTTTCGGAACACAAACTCTATTTTTGTGATGGATGTTTATCTAATTTTAAAACTTTAAATCACATCACATGTGTATTCCATACTACTGATTGACGCAAAGATAAATTTGGAAATGATGTTCCCGGAAATATTTTAAAATTTTGAAAAATAAATTGAAGTTGTTTTTGTATGTATACTTTGAGTCAATTTTAGAACCAATCGAAAATTGTGAACCAACCAAATTGGTTACATATAGTGGAGCTGATGCTTCACAAGAACTCATTAATAAAATCGAATTTAATTTGAGAGAGCTTTATAACCAACACTTAAGACATATTGTGCCCATGACTTCATTAACAAAGGAAGAAAAAACTATGGTTGATGAAGCTACAATATGTGGAATTTGTAAAAAACCCTTTACATATTATGACAAAAAAGTAGTTGACCATTGTCATATTACTGGAAAAAACGCTTTATTGCAGCTCATTCTACATGTACACTTCTCTCTACATAAAACTGGTACAGCAGAAGGTAGCTGCAAATACGATTTTTTATATTTTCCTATGTGCGACACTGACTTTTTGACTTTGTTATTTTAGGTTATATTTTTACATATATAAACTTTTTATAAAGAGACGGCTTGATTATTTTTTACTAATTTAAATTATAAGGCCACTAAAAATAAAAACCACATTTCAAAAAAGCAAAAATGTTTTATTAACTAAACAAAAGCTACACACTAATTGGTCTATTCGACTAGCTGATTATGAAAGAAGCAAGTCTCCGATAGTAACCATAAAAAATCGATTTCAAGAACAAGGAACTGTCCCTCGAAAGGAAGGCACCGGTTTGACGAAAGTTACTAGCCCAAAACAATTAAAAGGCCAGATCAAGTTAACGAAATAAATAAAATTAAAAAAAAATAACAAAATTAAAAAAATATAAAAAAAAACTTTTTTTAATAGCGCTTCATTGCACCGTTGGTTGCAATGATGTTTTGAAGTCTTCTGGGCATTGAATTGACTAAATTTTCAAATAAGTTTGGATTTTCAGAAATAACTTCCCTATATGCCCACTAGATGTTCTGAATTCCTGGGAATGATATTAAAACTTGCTAATTTCTTTGCGATAAGTCCCCAAACGTTCTCTATTGGATTCGCGTCAGGGGTTTTTGCAGGACAAGGCAAAATTTTGATATTATTATCCTGGAACCATCGCTGCGAAATTCTGGCCATATGAACTGGACAGTTATCTTGTTGGAATACAAAATGATCTGCATAAGGGACTCTCACCTCTGAAAGCATTACATTTTCCACCATATTAACGTAAACTTCGGCTGTAAATCACCCATTAATTCTAAATAGAGCACCATGTTCTCTAGCCGATATCCAGCTCCAAACATTTACCGAAAATATTTCCGCCCGGTCTTCTTTTCCAGCAATATATCGTTCTTCGTATCGGGTTATTGGCGGTCGATAAACCAGGCTTTATCATTTATCATTTCTCTTTTTGCTGTGATCTTTTGTGTGTTCCTTGTGGGATGCTCATCCAAGTTTGAATTTTTGTTATTTCCACCCAAGATCTTTTGATCTTTTGTTTTTTAACAGCTACTTGCCGAATAGACCAACCGCGCCGTCTAGTTTTGTTATGATTTGAGCTTTATCAAATTCAGATAGACGCGGCGGCATTTTTTAAAATTTGGATTACACTGACCTGCAAAATATGATGTTGTCAGGAGTCTGTCACACTGTCACTTATGGGAAGACAATGCCGTACTATAAAAATTTTAAAAATTAAACAGGCTGAACTTCTGCTGTACCAGTTTTATGTGGAGAGAAGTGTAACTTACATTATCAATCACTAAATTTTATACCAATTTTCTTTCACAATTTATCCGGTTACGACTGTCATATGTTCATAAAGGAACTTTGCAATCATAATGACATTGAGGTAATAGCTCAAAATAAGGAAAGGTATTTCATTTACTAAAACCATTTGCATGCATTTTTGCAAGCACCTTTAGAAGAACTTGCCAGCAACCTAGAGGAAAATGCTTTTACTGAACTGCGTAAACATTTTCCAGATAAAAGAAAATTTGATCTAATGCGTCGAAAAGCGGTATTTTCGTATAGTTTTGTAGATCATTTAGACAAATTAAAATTTGAAAGCCTTTCAACAAAATCACAATTTTATGATAACCTTAAAGAGCTAAGAGGAATATTAAGGAACCAAACAAGTTTGGGAATTGTTTGAATGTAAAAATTTGGGTGCATATAGTTTGCTTTATTTAATTTCAGACATTTGTTTACTTCTAGATTGCGCGCAAGAATTTAGTAATAAAACTTTAAAAACATATAATTTGGACCCAGCACAGTACTACACGCTACCTTCTCTTTCTTTTGATTGTATGTTACGCATGACAAAGGTTAAACTTGAACTTCTTATCGATATCGACTTTTTTAAACCAGGAATACGAGGTGGTGTAAGCCAACGTTCAGAATGAATGCATATAGCCAATAACAAATATTTACCTAATTTTGATTTAAACAAAGAGTCTTCTTTTATTACATATCTAGATACAACAAATTTGTATGGTCATGCAATGAGTCAACCACTACCAGTTGGTGAATTTTTCTGGTTGTCAGAGAGAGAAAAACTAAACCTAAATATTGCAAGTATTTCCGACGATAACCCAATAGGTTATTCTTAGAAGTAGATGTATATTATCTCTTGGAATTGCAAAACAAGCATAAAGATTTTCCATTTTTAGTTCAAAATATTGTACCTCCTACTTCACAATCAAAGATTCCAAAACTTATACCAAATTTAAATGATAAAAGAAGGTATATTGTCCATTACAGAACACTCAACCAAGCTATTCAAAATGGATTGATAGTAATGCAAAACAAATTTAAACAATGATACTGGTTAAAAAAATATATTGATTTTAATACCGCTCTAAGAAATAAAGCCAAAAACAAGTTTGAGCATAATCTTTACAAATTTTTTAACAATTCTGTCCATGTTAGAACGATGGAAAATGTTGAAAAAAGACGAATTATTAAATTAGCTACAAGTTGGGAGAGTTCGTAATAGGGCAGGTGCCCGTGCATTAATAGACAAACCAAATTTTAAAACTTGCTCAATTTTTTCGGAAAGTTTTGTTGCCATTCACATGAATAAATTAAAAATTTTTTATAACACACCGATATATTTAGGATTTTGTATATTGGATTTATCCAAAATTGTCATTTACGATTTTTTTTATGATGTAATTAAAAAAAAAATTGGTGATTGCGCTGGGCTATTATATACAGAGACAGACTCATTATTATTAAAAATTTATACAGATGACTTTTACCAATTTATGCGAGAAAACAGTGAAAAGTTTGATACTTCAAATTATAATGAAAATAATATTTTTAATATACCAAAAAATACATCTGTGCTAGGAAAGATGAAGGATGAATTTCCAGCAGATCCAATTTTAAGTTTTTTCGGTATAGATGCTAAAGATTATTATGTCAATTCCGTTTCAAAAAAGTTAAAAAAAGCAAAAGGTGTCAAAAAATCTGTCATTGATAAGCATTTGTTGGTTGACTATTACAAAAAAGTTGTTGAAAAGGGTGGTTTACTATTTAGAAAAATGAAGACTTTTAAAAGCGAACTGCATACAATTACCGATATTCAAAATAAAGTGGCTCTATCTCATTACGATGATAAGAGATTTATTATACCTAATAGTATGCATACACGTGGAGACATTTGGATATAACTTTATATGAAAATCATCATATTGATATTTAGGTTATCCCCATTAAGATTATTTAGATGTAACTTAACCATGTATTATATTATATTATTATTAAGCAAGTCCTGTTTGTATTTGTAAATCTTGTAATTTGTGAAATAAATTTTGTTTTTGTTAACAGTGTGCTTTATTGACAAAACCAAGAAAATATAAGCATAATAATAACAATATTTTTTTAATGTCTTTATTTTCGTAAATTACATAAAGTCAAAAGACAAACTTAAATCTATTACATAAAATTTTAAATAATTAACCTTTAACAACAGTACCATCTAAAATATTGTAAGTTAGCAGCGTATCATGAATAAGTAAACAATACACTTTTGTATTATTAGGAAATTTAGATTTTCTGGTGTTAAATTCAAGCTTAATGTCCACAACCGACGATCTTATTGCTTCCATCTGGTGAGAACAATCAATAACAAAGATTGGGGTTTTAAGAAAATCTTCCAATCCTATCATTGAATAGCTTTTTTGAAAGTTTTCATAAGAATAATATGCCGACGATATTAATTTTTTATCAAAGTCCAAGTTCCATCTCTCTAGAGAAAAAACGGTTGAGTTTAGGTATAACCTTATATCGCTTATATCTGCAGAAATAAATTCTATTGCACTTTTTTCTTTCTTCTCACAATAATCATTATTTTGAAATGCTAATAAAATATAGCGTGATTTTTCCAAACTAGTTGTGCTTCTTATAGCCCAAACATCTGAAGAAGAGCTTCTTAGAGATGGTAGTTCATAGAAATCCCACGAGCGATAAGGTATTCTTACACTTGCATTGTTTCCACTTTTATTTATTTTGGACAATATCTTTAATCGTTGTTTGTCACTGGGCGTAATATGGTGAATTTTCAATTCAATTTTATCCACTTCTATAGTAGCATCTACTTCCCCAATATAGCTGTTAGTAAAGTTGCGAGCTATTATTAAAATCAACTCAGGTTTTACATTAAATACACCATTTGAATAGTTTTCTGCAAATCCCATCAAATATTTAAGTGGTAATTTACCACTAAAAGTATGACTTTTTGGGTCCAAAATGTATTGATTCGTTTCATTCATGCCCCATCCATTAGCAGCTAAACATTTTTTGTATGCCTCTCCATATGATACAAGAGTTTTAATTGTTGAGGTAATACCTGGTTTTCTGACAACAGAACTTGCTCTCCATTTATTTCATATCTTATTTCGTCAAAAAGGAATGAAATTGCATTATTAGATAGGAAACATTTTTTTGTTACATCGCTTGGTTTAAATTTACCTTCAACGTAAATAAAGCTATCGGCAATGTTTAGAATCACATCTTGGAAATTAATGCATATACGAATTTCATCTGAATTTTTATAACTGGTTGAACCATAGGCTCTGTATGAGTGCTCCTCCATACTTATAATAGAGTTGTCAAAAATTGGATCATTAAATGCCTCAAGTTTTTCACTTGTCAGAGCCATCTTACTTGCTTCTTAATTTTAAACCAATGGATTTCAAAAATGCCTTCTCTTCTGTGGTTAAACGATGCAATCTTGTCGAGTTAAGAGATGGAACAGGAATGATTTTAAATGTAGTTTCTGACATTTTATTCTTTTAAATATCGTGCTATTGTTTTTCGGGAATTTACTAAAATAAACAAATCCCATCTTAAAGTTTTTTAAATTCTAATTTAACAATTATTTTTTCTCCTTGAAAATCAACCAAATCTCCGTTATCATCTATAATTCATACTGTGAGGTTGTCAATGAACTGTCGACCTTCTGGATGAATTGACATGTAAATAGTATTTGAGGGAGTCTTTGTGAGTTTAAATCCAGGAGCAATATCAATGTCAAATTCATAAATAATGTGTTTTTGGTCAGAGTTTCTATAAGCACCTGATGTAATATTTGTCTCAATTCTTACTAATCTAACTTTCATAATATCCACAGAGCTATGAAGCTCTCCTGATTTTAAAATACTTCTATTGGAAAAAACCAGTAATTTTCCTATAGAATTTGCTGTTTGAAAATCAATATAATATTTTGATCGTATTTCACAGTATTATTGTTTGCAGTTAGTTTAAATACATTTTCATCCATGTCTCTAGTAGATTTTTGCATAATTTTTAGCATCACATTATTTATTTCTTCAATTTCATATGCACCAGGTGGAATTTTAAGAATTTTTAATTTTTGATTTTCATTTTTTCTATAACCAAAACTATCCACATTAAAAATAGAGTTATAAGAATAAAATCCAATTAATCCTAACCCATATTTTTCTTTTTTATCCAACTCTATGGGAGGATAAAAGTTTGCGCTTAATATGGTCGAGTGAAATGTTAAAGTAAAGGTAATGTACATGACTTTTTTTTTCGGTTCATTAATATTAATATTTCCAGTTTTACAGTAACAAAAAAACAACGTTCTTGGTGGTGGTCCGTCAGGCTCGTCAACTAAACTTTCTTTTCTATAATTATAATGGTCTGTACAATATTGAAACTGCTGGATATCACTATCTTTTGTCCGTTCTTCACTTAAATACTCTCAAACACGCATAATTTCCTCCGATGCACAAGCTATCATTAGTTCTTTTGGCATTTCTTTTTTTGTAATTTTTAACAGGTTCCGACATTTGGTAAACTTCTTTAAAGAATCACTAATTTTTTTAAAGTGCTCACGCTCGATTTCTGGAGTTGTTTCACCCATGTCAACTAAGTTTTATGATTTAATAGAAATTGTAGACATAGATGCCCACAGCAGACTGTTCCAAATTTTTGTTGTCGGTCATATGTATATGAAATATTAGATGCTTTGTTATGTCCAGTGTATAGGTATTTAGTGACTTCCAATGGTGGGGGTAAATTCCCAAAGCTATCATAATATAAAACTTTTGAACCGCGTTTAAAGTAACTGACCCAGTGGTTTCCAAACCCATTTGAATCATCTAAGTTAACGATTGCAGCTTCGTTATGTTTAGGACTACGTTTTGGAAGTGAGTCTTTCATGTACACACCGGAAAAATTGGATATTGAAAATTGTTTTGCATATTTTTTCAGGTCAATATTTGATAATGCCCTTTGGGACAATAACTTTATTCGTTTTTTGAATTTTTTAAAAACAATCCTAACCCTGTTTTGTAAGGTTTAAGATATAGGCCATCTCCATTTTTATTTTTTGACAATATTTCCTGTGTTTTATTACTTTTCTCGCCTATTCGATTTTTGATAGTCTTTACTGCTCGATCAATTCCCGCTGCACCTCCTGCGAGGGAACCCAAGGCTGATAACCCCGCAAAAATAGGGATAAGGGGGAGCAGATCACCAAATTTGTGGATTGGAATGATTCTAGGTGTTTTTATGCGACGACGCCCTCTTGCAGCCTTCAGTGACTTACGAGCAGCTACAAGAGCTTTTCTTGACAAGCTTTTGTGCGCAATTCTTTTTTGTAATTAAACGAGCATTTCGTGTCATTGATACTCCAAATATATCATTTTATTTGCTTTTGTTGTACTTTGCTTAGTTTTTCTTTTTTTAGTTTTGCTTTGTTTGGTTTTTGTTTCTTTAATAGTCATACCAAATCTTCGCTTAGCTTTCATTATATTTGTTACTAACCAAGCTGCAGTCGGCTTGATGACGAACATCTAAATTTTTAAGATTTATGGAGTAAATAATATCGTGTTTTCCGCAGGCTTTATCCAGGGGGTTTATACCTGGATCACCTCGTGCTAGTCTTTTTTCTAGTTTTGTACCAGGACCACGGTATTGATATCCTGGAATATATATTATAAATTTCATCGGCAGTCCTTGGTTGACAATCGATTCGTTTGGTTGTTAACGATTAAATAACAATAAAACTTATATTCTTAAGTTTTATACTCGAAAAGAACCATGCATATAGTTTCCCAAATTGAAAAACTTCCAATCTGCAATTTGGATGAAATAATAGGTACAATTGAAAGCAATAATATGCAACTTCATAGCCCATTATTGCCAAACTCTATTAGAGGTCTAATTGTGGGTCTTTCAAACTCAGGCAAAACGAATGTGATTATATCATTATTAGCACACCCACACGGACTTCGTTTTGAAAATGTCTACGTCTATAGCAAGTTGCTTTTTCAACCAAAGTACCAATATTTAAAGGACATTTTACCGCCAATTACAGGACTTGGCTATTTTCCATCAAGTGACACTTCAACTGTTGTAGGCCCAACAGAAGCCAAACGAAACTCAATAATGATATTTGACGATGTTGTTTTTGAAGAACAAAATATCATCAGATCATTTTACTGCATGGGAAGACACAAAAATGTTGATTGTTTCTACTTGGCACAAACATACTCAAAAGTTCCAAAACAACTTGTTCGGGATAACGCAAACTTTTTAGTTGTTTTTAAACAAGATGAAACAAATTTACGGCATATTTTTTCCAATCATGTGTTACCAGATGTGACTTTTACGCAGTTTCAAGAAATTTGTTCCAAATGTTGGGATGATAAATATGGATTTTTAGTTATAAGCAAAGACTCCAACTGAAATGCTGGTAGGTATAGAAAAGGTTTTGATGGCTACATATACCTTTAGCAACACAATTAATTAAAGTTTAAAAAGTGAACCGGAACAAACTCAATTAGGCCTTGAAAAATTTTATGAGCCACTTTCTAAACCATTAGCATTAATATCTGAGAATGTGAAAAAAAACCTAATCAGAAACCAATATCTGTAACCTCAAGCAAATCAATAGATGAAGACGAATCAACTAATGTTGTTCAATATCCAATGCCAATATCTCCATTAACAACAATTGGTACTCCTACACGATATAGTGAATCAACTCTTTTAGAAAGTTATCCCTCCTTACATGAATCATCGCTACTAAATGATAGCAGTAATACTTCAAAACGTTTAAAAACAGACACCATTGTAAACAGATATATCGATGGCTTAAAAAAATGAGAACATCTACAGTCCATTCCATTTTTATTTAGACAAAACATAACCTCACTTTCCATAGAACAAAAACCAGATTTTTAAGTTGCCAAAATCAAACTCCCCCACGACATTATAACTACACTGCTAACTTTAAATCACTCCAAATAACCCCTTACGGATGAAAAATATATTATTATGTAATATGTCTGTTAAGGCGGCCATGATATTCGTTTTTATTTGTACACCGAACATAAGAAAGAAAACGCGACGCTAACCCAATATGCTTGAGAGAGACCCAGACTGGTGAGCGAAGTCACCCAAAAATTAATGAATTCAAATTCAATTTAGATGTTTAAAAATGCTGGACCTGCTTTATATTTTGCGTATTTTTTATTAAAAGTTTTTATTTAACTTTACCTCTTTGTATTGTATGTTTATATGTTCATGTCAAATCTTGCAACTCAATTTTGACTAACCTCTACATGTCCGATTGAATTCAAATTTGGTATGCGATTATAGTTCCGGTGACAATACAATAATATGGTATTATTAGGCACCCCATGAAGGAGGGATATTCGTTTTTATTTGTACACCGAATATAACAAAGAAAACGCGATGCTGACCCATAATGCCTGAGAGAGACCCAGACTGGTGAGCGAAGTCCCCCAAAAATCAATGAATTAAAATTCAATTTAGACGTTTAAAAATGCTGGACCAGCTTTATATTTTGCGTATTTTTTATTAAAAGTTTTTATTTAACTCTACCTCTATGTATTGTATGTTTATATGTTTATGTCAAATCTTGCAACTCAATTTTGACTAACCTGTACATGTTCGATTGAATTCAAATTTGGTATGCGATTATAGTTCCGATGACAATACAATAATATGGTGTTATTAGTCACCCCCTGGAGGCAGGAAAACGGCTAAGTTTTTCCGATTTCAACCAAAATTGCTATTCGGGGGCTTTTGGGGATAAGGAATACAAATTTTTGATCAGATTTTGAAAATTCAATATGGTGGATTCAAGATGGATGATTTTTGGTCATGTTTTGCTAACTGATTTTAACTGATTTGTACACATCCAATTGTCTTTAAATTTGGTATGCGTTTAAAACTCCAGTAACAATACGATAACTTGGTAGTTTAGGCACCCCCTCCACCCCTACGGGAGGAGTGGAGGGGGGAAAACACCTAAGGTTGTCCGATTTCAACCAAAATTGGTACACGGGGTTTTTTTTGGGGATAAGGAATACGAATTTTTGATCAGATTTTGAAAATTCAATATGGCGGATTCAAGATAAACGATTTTTGGTCATCTTTTGCTAACCAATTTTAACTGACTTATACACATCCGATTGTCTTCAAATTTGGTATGCGTTTATAGTTCCGGTGACAATACATTAATATGGTATTATCAGGTAGCCGCCTCCCCCTAACGAGGGAAGTGGAGAGGTAAAAAGATTTAATTTGTTAGATTTTAATCAAAATTGGCGTACAGGGGTTCTTAGAGAAGGGGATTATGATTTTTTGATCAGATTTGAAAATATCAATATGGGTTGAAAATGGACGATTTAGAGTACAAATCTAAAAGTTAAAAAATAATTTTATATAAAAAAAAGCTTTTCAAATCCAAGCTTTTATACAAAAATATAATGTTCACTATCATAATAATAAAAGCCATGGGCGCATTATAGAAAGTTGATGATTATATGATTGTTCGCAAGAATCTGAATTCACTATAATGCAGAGAAATGCAAGGGTAAGTAAATTCAACCTAACTCGACCTAATTTATGGCCATCGCTTTCATTATTATGATATCAGAATGCTAAAAATTATTTTCTACTTTTTAGTGAACTATAAAAGCTTTTATTTGAAAAGGTTTTTTTTTATATAAAATTATTTTTTAATATTTAGATTTGTACCATAAATCGTCCATTTTGAATCCGCCATATTGAAATTTTCAAATCTGATAAAAAACACATATCCCCTTCCCAAAAAATCACTATGTGCCAATTTTGATTTAAATCGAACAAAGTAAATATTTTCCCCTCTACTTCCCCCGTTAGGGGAGGTGGGTACCTGGTAATACCATATTATTGTATAGAATCCGCCATATTGATTTTTTAAAATCTGATCAAAAATTCGTATTCCTTATCCCAAAAAACCCACATATACCAATTTTGGGTGAAATCGGGAAAACTTAGGCGTTTTCTTCCCTCCAGGGAATGCCTAAAATTACCATATTATTGTATTGTCAGTTTGAATTCAATCGGTTAGTCAAAATTGAGTAGCAAGATTTTTACCCGAACATAGAAACATATATAGATAATAGAGGTGAAGTTAAATAAAAGCTTGTAAAAATAAACTTAATGTTTTCTAATTTAGAGCCTTAAGGATGCTACGAATTTGCAATTTTTAGATTTAAAATAACAAATTACTTCCTAATATTAGAGGGAATTGTGACGAAATAGATTTCTACCGATCTTGCTACTCTTGCGGCTTTATTCCTATATATTGCACCCCTGAAAATGACCAATGGGTGGGTGCGTCCACCATACCTGTGCTCCAAACAATATCTGAGCCTTATTCATTTGAGATTTCATAATCAGTCCCTTCTATGATGTGTAGAGTTTGCACTATTTACGTTTATGTATTGGATCAACACTTGCTGCCTTAACCATATCTAGTACACTGTGATCAATTGTCTTACGATAAAAATAACAAAATGGCCAAAAATGGTTCAAAAACTTTCTATTATAATCAAAAATCGAAAATTTTCTGAATGAGGCCCTGTCCATACTGTGATCAGTGTGGCCAAAAATGTAAGGGGAAACAAAGAATAAACGTCACTGAAAATTCTCGTTGATAGTTGACGTCAATCAATGTGAATAAATTTCGGATGGCATATACTGTACGATATAGTGTATGGCACTCGTCATAGCAAGGTCAATAACAAATTAACCATTGGTGATACTTTAATATGTTTTCCCACGGGACAAGTAACTTTATTGAAAAAAAATCCAAACTGGCTACATATGATGGAAGTCCACAACTTTATAAGCTGTTATTTAAAAAAAAATCATCAATGCCAAAGCTTACTGACATTGATTCAAAAGTCTTGGATGATTATAAAGACATTCTCACACTATCCAATGCTTATTATACTGAATACAATAAAGATTTAGGACTAAACGCAAGCAAATCTTTAAAATATAAAAATATAATTAAACCACTTATATACAAGTACAAAAAGGGATATGGTGTGCAGAAAAGAAAAAATTACATTCCAAAGAACAAAATATATACAAATAAAAAAGTCACATATGTGTACTGGAATAGCATGCATGAATTAATAAGTCGTTTAAAATTATCACTTTAATATAGATGGAAAACGTTTATGTAATGTTGGTGAACCAGTCGGCTATAAACACGCTGTTAACTACGCTTTTTTGGAAAAACGTCTTGGTAAGCTGGGCGAGGAGCTACAAACAGCAATAACAGACTCAATGAAAATTGTAACAAACAACTTACAAGAGCATATCAACAAAAAACTAAATAATTAGTGCAGAGAATTGATTATATAGAAAAATTTATTTCTAAACACGGAGTCGTATCAACGTAGAAAAAATGGCAACTTCACAAAAAATAAATGTCGTTAATGAACTGCATAAACCCGCAAGAAAAAATTTTACTCACAGAAAAACGATAATAAAAAGCTATGAGGATTTATGACAAATTGACTTGGCTGACATGCAGCAATTTTCCAAAGAAAATAATAACTACCGTTATTTCTTAGTCTGTATAAACTGCTTTTCAAAATTTACTTTTACTAAGCCAATGAAGAGTAAAAGTGGTATAGAAGTGACAAAAGCCAAACATATAATTGAAGAAGCACAATATGCACCCAATAATCTTCAAAGTGAACTGAATTTTTTAATAAACATTTTCAAAATAATACTGACCAAAAGGTATAATATAAATCATTACACAACCTACACAACAAAAAAAGCAGCAATTGTAGAAAGAGTAATTTGGACTATAAAAACAAATTTGTACAAGCAGTTTTGCATTCAGGGCTCTTACAAATGGTTAGACGCTTTAAAATCAGTGACAAATAATTACAATAATACTATTCACACAACAATCAAAATGAAACTCATCGATGTTTATATCAATAGCAAAGTTAAAACGTATAATACCAATAAAATTATGACTAAAAAAAGACCGAAATTAAGATTGGGAGACATAGTTCGTATCAGCAAATACAAATCCCTATTCGAAAAAGGTTATACACCTTCTTGGTCTACAGAATAATTTAAAATTTCAAAAGTGAATTTAATTAATCCAATAACATATCATTATCATTATCATATGAATTAGAATTACAAAAAACAAAAGCTCCAGGAATTTATTTAGTTGAAAAAATTATCCGGAAACGAAAAAATAAACACAAAGAAGAATTTTATGTAAAGTGGCTAGGGTTTTCAAACAAATTTAACTCTTGGATTAAAAATTTTAAATAATGAAAAAAATAAAAAACATATAAATTAATGTTTATTTTTAAAGCAAACTTCATCTACAACTATTTAATACGAATTCAATATTATTATTCCTAAGAGATAAATATATTTCAGATATTTTTTGTAGATGTTGTACTACATTATTGGTTGTCATGATCCATATCACTTTCATAACCACTGTCTGAAACTTCTTCTTCGATTGCAAGTTCATATAAATCTTCTTCTTCATCGCCATAGTATGTGAAACCTTTGTGTTCACCAAAGTAATTATTTTTAATCACATCTTGAAAGTTTGGAATTGTCCTTAAAACATCTTTTAATCCTAATTCAACCATCTCTTCAATAAATGTAACTATGCCAATATTTTCATAAACAAATTTGGCAAATAAATTAGCACCATACAAATATCTGTTAAAGTTCTGACGGTCTTCGGGGGATGAGTTAAATTTATTTAAATTAGCTGCATCTTCCAACAGTTGCCAATATAGCTTTTGAATATGGTAATAATAAACTTCCAAAAACATTGCTTAGAACAACAGCCACGAAAACAATACTTTTGTGTAACACATTCTACAAATTACTAATAATTTAAAGGTGTTTTAATTTACTTTGAAATATCAAATTTGAGTAAAGCTCTGGTTTTATCACCAACAAAATTTGGAGAACTTTGCCCTTGATATGTCAAACAATACTTGTTTTCACTTTTATTAATTTCAGATAAAAAAATCATCATTAACTGAATCAAGAACTCGTTTAGGCAAAAAGGTTTGAAAAGTCGAATCTTCGTGAAACAAAGTGGTCAATAAAGATTTCCCAAAACGAGTATTAAGAATGCAAATTTTTTTGATAATGTATGGTTTATTAATTTCCAAAGAACAAATGCTTTTTGTTTCGGGAAGTCTCTTTTCTTTATTAATTTGATTGTTAATTTGTTTCAAAACATCTTTAGAAAAACTCATTTTAAATACCTCTAAATTATTTAAACTACCACTTTAACACAAAAATAATGCTTTAGAGAACTGTTTGTTTTTAATTGATATATATACTCATCGAGCTTTGAATTTAAATGTTTTCTATTTTGCCCTACCACCATAAACAGTGGGGAGAAAAAATTCAACCACGAAACAACTCATTATTTCAAACGGAATATGTACGATAATCATGACCTCCTCTTTTTAATATGACGCATAGGTCACAGCCTCCTCTTTTTTGAGCAATAGGTCAGTGAACCAACCCTCCTCCTCATTTGGTCAGTAACCGATTAAAGCCTACTGCTAACACCTTTCGAAACTCTCGAAATGGTTTGCAAAATACACGGAAAAAAGCTCTTCTTGGAACAAGATTATTAATCTTGATTCAAGAATAGCTTCATCTTCGATATCCTCAAGATAATGAGGTTTTTTACTTTAAGCGGACGCTATACATAATTCTAATTTTTTCTTTGCTTGTTTCGAACACTGCTTTAGATTGTATTGATGTCAAATGCTATTCGAACGAGAATAACATGTTTTTAACGCAAAAGTAACTATACTTCATTCAAAAAACATTTTATACTTATTAAGAAAAAATTATACTTACCTCAAATAGTTCTTATACCACGTAACGGGACATAAATTTGCAGTTGTTGTAAATGTAGAGTCCCTTGATGCATTTTTTGTGTCTGGGGCAGCACGCATAGGTGGGAAACAGGTATAACCCAACTGGTATTTTTCATTGTATAATTTAACAAGTAAATTTATCCAATAGTTAACTTTTTAGCCAAAAAGGTCTTTCTGGCCTCTGCAGTAACCTAAAATAAACAAGAAAACATAACATACCTCTGTCATGATCCAAAATTTGTACATGTATTGCCAGTAATGCCATGTAAATCTGGTAGTAATGTCAAGGAATTTATATGGGTAATGCCAACTAATAAACTAAAACTAAGTGCATAATTTTTAAATTTAGTGCCTAACTCAGTGGTTCCCAAACTTTTTCAGTTTGCGGCGCACTTATAGGTTTAGTATTTTGTCAGGGCGCCCCTACTCGCCATATGCACATATAGTTGTGTCCAACAAAGTGTTGCATATGTATAATGTATAAAATGCTTTGCAACTTGCCTACTGTATAGTAGCAAAGCGCAAGCGTTGTACAACACTTTATTTAACACCATTGTAAATATATTGGCACTAGTTAGAAAACACATGAATGAAAACAACTCCAATCTAACGCTCATATAGGTTTATTATTAAAGTAACATACAAGAATAGATTATTATTGAAGGAAAAAAAATCAGTGTGATGGGTGAGCTTGGTGATCTGCACACATTTTTTCAAAGCGGGGAATAAGGCTTGACACTGCCACTCTCATTTCTTGATCCACGTTGATCTTTGGACGATATTTGCTTTTTATCACTGCTACAGCTGAAAATCCAGCTTCGCATAAATAGGATTTTGCAAAGAGGATTAGAATCCTCAAAGCTTTTAAACTTAGAGCCGGATATTCATTTTTGACGGATACCAGAAAATTCCACCAAATCAGAAGAAGCGAATTTTGATTTTAGGCTGTTGTCGCAAGAGAATGCAATAAGATTCTCTTCTTCTAGTGAAGTGAATTCTGGTGGAGATTGTGCATGGAAAGGATCTTGAATCCATGCAAATTTTTCAAGATTTTCTTCTGTAAAGTACACGGAAAAATATCTATTCTATATTTAAGAATAGATCTATTCTTGAAAAATTACATTTGTTTTAAGTATATTATTCTTAGTATAAGAATAGGGATTATTAGAATTAAGCAATTACTTATTCTTGATCTACGAAGGCTCTTATACTTAAATAGAAACCAAATATACTTTAAATAACAAGAGGCGATAATTTAAATCAAAACCAAAGCTATTATTAAATCAAAGAACTTCTAGAGGTAAACTGAGTAGAGTTTATGTTGGGAATTTGGAACCTTTGGTTGCACTAAAACAAAATTATGATTGTTTTCCACAAACCAAAACTACACTTTTTTGCACTCGACGCGCGTTTCGCTAACAACGTTAGCATCATCAGAAGAGAGATTGTCATCAGGGAGAGATTGTTTATCGTCTCCTGATGATGCTAACGTTGTTAGCGAAACGCGCGTCGAGTGCAAAAAAGTGTAGTTTTGGTTTGTGGAAAACAATCGTAATTTTTTTTCGATAAGAGTTTATTATTCTTTTAAAAAACAGGTAGTTTACTTGAACTAAAACCAGAAATTCTTCTTTGAAAAAGATAAATCTTGACCTATAATATGTTACGAATTGATTGAATCATACTTTAAACTTAGTTTAACTACAAAGGTTTAATTTGGATCAAGTCCTTTTATTATTGCTATAAATCCTTAGTTATTTTTAAAATAAGAAGAGCTGTACTAAAATCAAGAAATATCCCAATATCGAATCGAACCGTAAGACCGCTTGGCTAATCCATTCTCCCTCTTTGTTGTTTGATATGGGGGCAAAAAGACTTAATCGCCTTCAGTTTCAGGTTTTTATCTCAACATCTATCATTTAATATAGGTAAAACTATACTCCTATATCTTTAGTTTAAAGGTTCGGATTATTATAAACGCCTAAAAAGTTAAATACTTCCCTTATATTAATAGGAGAAACCGAGTATCATTATGTATACCCACGGTTGTTAAGAAGTGTGGATGAAGTGGCGAAAGCACCTATTGTTTGGCACGGTCTTGAACGCCTCTTTTGCAAGAGCGCTTCAGAGCGTGCTGGCAGCTTGCGGAAGTTTTCTGATATATGCGTGAGCCGCAGAAACTCGGCACTGGAAGTATACTATCGGCATCATAAAAGTGGTACACAATACTTTTTGTTGTAATACTTTGGTCTATTTTTACAAACAAAGTCACCCATTATTGTATTTATGATCTTGAAATTAGCGGGTAATAGGACAGGAGAAAAAGAAATTCTTATTCTTTTTTAACGGCCAACGTTTCGACCCTTTATTGGGATCTTTATCAAGGCTGCAACAATGGAGAAAATTACAATAGTTTTTTTATTAATATAAACACACTTTCGCTCAAATATAGGTAGGTAATATTTCCTAAACTTAGTGATCAACGGATCTAAAATAATTATTCTTTTTTTCCATGTTTAACAATAGTAGTTTTATAAATCTAGAAGTCTAAGAGGTAATAAAACAGCACTTTTTTTTGTATAAATAAAAAACAAAATGGCACTAAACCATAAGCAGAACACTTTAAAATGGAAAATGGAAATACAAAACATTGAAATCATTTCGTTTATTGATGCAAATATTCAAACTAATTCCTATTTCCCACCTCCATTCACCATATTTGAGCGAAAGTGTGTTTATATTAATAAAAAACTATTGTAATTTTCTCCATTGTTGCAGCCTTGATAAAGATCCCAATAAAGGGTCGAAACGTTGGCCGTTAAAAAAGAATAAGAGTTTCTTTTTCTCCTGTCCTATTACCCGCTAATTTCAAGATCATTAGTACATTCCAAGGACGCTAAACACACCCAAAATGATGTACAACGCGGGTTTCTTCCAACAAGTCCAATACACATATGGAGAGCAGGCAGTAAGAACGTTAAAATTATGGTTAAATACCAATAGAAAAATAGCATCGCTTCGTAATAGGAAAGTATTTTTATTACAGTGTCGAACCAAAAATGTAATTCCTAGTCATATTGTAAATAATGTTAAATGTTTATATTCTCTTAACATAGAATACCATCCATACAAAAAAACAGTTGACAATTGCTTAAAGAGGTTTCAGAAATCATTATTAAATATTGAAATTAAAATATCTATTTGGCAACTTAACGAATTAGAGCAGAAACTTACTCTAGTAAAAAATAAAACGGCAGATATATTACCGACTAACATCTTTTCAGATTTTAGCAGTTATTGTAACACTAGTTACAATAAAATATTTTTATCCATTAAGAAAAATAACTTAAAAAAAATTACCAATTTAAGTGACAACTTCCTTCCGCTGTAGAAAGAATCTTATGCGCAGGTCCACGGTTTGCCATTCCTTTGGAGAAGCGTGACATCTGTGTTCCTACAATTATCAAAGATCTTGAATATTGTATTTCCCTGCAACCCCTTGACGACCTAGAAAAAAATGACCTTCGCGCGTCAACCCTTAACATAGTAACGAATTATCTACATAATATGAACACTTTTAGTCATAACAAGTCCAACAGCATTTTAAAAGATTTTAAAAGTACAAAAAAATTTCTTAGGTGTCATCCGGAAATACTGGTCATGAGGTCGGATAAAGGGAACTCAACCGTTATAATGAAAAAAGAGGAATACATTGGTGCAATGCACGACTTATTAAGCGACCAACAAACGTATCAAGTTTTAAGATCAGATCCCACGTCAAAATATCAAACACAAGCAAATAATATTGTCAAAAAACTTTTAAAACATGCTCATATTAATGAAAGCACATCAAATAAACTTAAAATTTTTAATTCAACATCTCGCAAACTCTATGGGCTCAGAAAAACACACAAACAAAATTTAAGCATGAGACCAATAGTGAGTTGCATCAATGCACCCTCTTATAATTTAGCTGTCTTTCTGCACGAATTTTTCTCTGAATGTATAACCACTTTTGAATATAACATAAAAAACTCTTTTCAGTTTGTGAGCTTTATCCAACAACAAAAATTACCTAATGACTACATATTAGTTTCTTTAGATGTTACCTCGCTTTTTACAAACATTCCCAAACAAATGGTCATAAATATAGTTAACAAACAGTGGCATTTTTTCTCAGCCTACACTACCCTTCCATGCGCGTTAATCTGTGAAATAATAGAATATTTATTTAATTCAAGTTACTTCTCTTTTAACAATATATTTTACCAACAGCTAGATGGGTCTGCCATGGGAAACCCAGCTAGCCCTATTTTAGCAAACTTAATAATGAATGATCTAATTCATGAAACATTAAAAAAACTACCGTTTCAAATTAAATTCATAAAGCTAGACGTAGACGACACAATTCTGTCATGTCCTGAAAATTGCGCCACCCTACTTACTCAATATTTCAATAGTTACCATCCAAAAATAAAGTTTACAATTGAAATAGAGAATCAGAGACAGATTCCGTTTTTAGATACTATTTTAACAAGAAGGGATGATGGTACTATATCTACAAATTGGTACCAAAAACCCACGGCCTCCGGACGGATTTTAAATTTCTTATCATCACACGCTAGTACTCACAAAATTAGTACAATTAAAAATCTTTACTATCGATCTATTTCTCTCAGCAGTCCCGAATTTCAAAAAAATAACGAAATAAAAATAAAAAATATATTAAAGTCCAATAACTATCCAACATCTTTAATTAATTCCACAATTAATACATACAAACAAAAATTAACACAAAATAGGAACAAAAGAGAAACACAAAAAAAAATATTATAGTTTCCATATATCCCTGGCCTCTCGTACAAATTAAAGGAAAAAATTAAACTTATAAATCCCAATTGTATGCTTGTTTTTTACAATCTTAAAACTGTTAACTTACTTTTCAGTAAACTAAAAGATAAAACTCCTCCAGAATTATGTTCAAACCTCATATACAAAATACCCTGCTTAAATTGCGATAAATGTTATATTGGTACTACCCGACAGTACTTAAAAAATAGGGTGAATCAACACCGATATGATTGCAGGGAGTACAATCGTAACAAAAGTGATAAAACAGCCCTAGCACAACATAACTTTCAAAAAAACCACAATTTTGATTTTTCTGACATAAAAATTTTAGACACTGTACATAATTATACAAAAAGAAACCTTAGCGAAATGATTTACATTACTTTAAATGATTGTGTTAATTGTAGAACGGATACCCAAGGACTCATTATACAATATAACCACCTTTTAAATATCTTCAGTAATTCAATCCTTCATTAAATAAATGGCTCCATCAAGCACGAATAGCCATCCATATACAACCTTTATATTATAAAAAAAAGGAAAAAAAATATTTGCTCGGGTTTTTACAAGATAACTTTATTTGTTTAATTTTTTCCTACCCTCTTTAGAAAACTCTACACCCCCACCAAAAGCTAATTAGCTGATTGCCTCGTGCCAAATAATTTTTGTGCTGAATTTCAGAAACATCGGTTAATAAATTAATTATATATATATATAAATATAAAAAAAAAAGATCAACGCAAAATTAATTAAAATACTAAATAAATAAGAAGAACCACAAAAAAATCTGAAAGGAAGAGAGATCAAGAAGAAAATAGTAAAACGAAAAATCGAACCGTGCACCTGCATTGATAAACAACCTAATTTTAGTCTCCGTTTTATTCGGCTTGATACTGACATTTATTTTTGTTCAAAGGAACTCGTAATAATAAATAATAAAAAAAAAATTATAAAAAAGGTAAAGGGAAAAAAATTAAAAGATCATTACGGAGTGTTATTGGAGAGAGTGAGAAAAGAAGGAAAAAAAACCTTCTATTTTTAAATTATCGGAAAAACAACATATGTGTTTTTGTGGGTAACTTGCCTGAATACGTATGGTTTCCCTATTTATTTTTATGTTCTGTGTAAATAATTTTAAAAAATAATAAAAATTGTCTGGAACTATTGTTAAATTCCACTGTACTGGTGAATGGAGGTGGGAAATAGAAATTAGTTTGAATATTTGCATCAATAAACGAAATGATTTCAATGTTTTGTATTTCCATTTTCCATTTTAAAGTGTTCTGCTTATGGTTTAGTGTCATTTTGTTTTTTATTTATACAAAAAAAAGTGCTGTTTTATTACCTCTTAGACTTCTAGATTTATAAAACTACTATTGTTAAACATGGAAAAAAAGAATAATTATTTTAGATCCGTTGATCACTAAGTTTAGGAAATATTACCTACCTATATTTGAGCGAAAGTGTGTTTATATTAATAAAAAACTATTGTAATTTTCTCCATTGTTGCAGCCTTGATAAAGATCCCAATAAAGGGTCGAAACGTTGGCCGTTAAAAAAGAATAAGAGTTTCTTTTTCTCCTGTCCATTACCCTCTCCACATAGGCCGATCAGCTCTTATCGTTTTAGTGTCCTTTTATTCACCTTCGCCGCCATTTTGACAGAAAACTAATGGATTATCTGTCACTTTTGAGTGAAAATGGCGGCGAAGGTGGATAAAAGGACACTAAATCGGTATGAGTTGATCGGCCTATCTGGAGAGGGTACTATCCTGTCCTATTACCCGCTAATTTCAAGATCATTAGTACATTCCAAGGACGCTAAACACACCCAAAATTATTGTATTTGTCTTAAACTGTCAAAGTATGTCATTCTGTATTTCAGTCTGACAAATAAATAAAAAATGCCTCCATAAATTTCTTTATTTGATAAAGCCCAACTCCTGGCAAAACTACAACTAGGATGGTCAATTAGGGACGTGGCTAGACATTATGGACTTGGTAAAACCACGATTATAAAAATTAAAAAACGATGGGAAGAAGATCAGACAATAGAGGGAAAACAAGGGACTGGTTTATTGAAAGTTTCAACTGATGAACAAGATTATGACCTTATCGCTTTTATGGAAGAAAACCCTTTTGCATCTGTTGCCCAGGCAAAGAGATTAACCCAATTTCCAGGAAGAGTGGCACGAAATCGCGTAAGGAAAGGCTCTAATTTAAGATGTCGTGTAGCTGCTAAAAAAATTAAAGTTACGAATGAAAAAAAAAGCCAGTTTACTTTTTGCCCTTAATTACTCTCTAAAGGAACCAGAGTTTTGGCGAAAGGTAATATTTTGAAAAAGTTTTCCAGTCCTGTAGTGACAGAAAACAAATTCGGGTATATCGTCCACCAAGAACGCGCTATGAGGAAAGATATATTGCTGGTAACAACGATCGCGCTGAAAGATTTTCAGTAAATATGTGGGGTTGGATTTCTGCTAGAGGTCATGGTGCTCTATTTCGAATCAATGGAAGACTCACAGCACAGCTTTACGTGGACATTGTAGAGAACACCATGCTTCCAGCCGTCACAGAACTTTTTCAAGACCAGTTTATTTTTCAACAAGACAACTGCCCTGCTCATACAGCCAGAATTTGCCAAACTTGGTTTCAGGAGCTTTGCTACTATACAGTAGGCAAGTTGCAAAGCATTTTATACATTATACATATGCAACACTTTGTTGGACACAACTATATGTGCATATGGCGAGTAGGGGCGCCCTGACAAAATACTAAACCTGTAAGTGTGCCGCAAACTGAAAAAGTTTGGGAACCACTAAGTTAGGTACTAAATTTAAAAATTATGCACTTAGTTTTAGTTTATTAGTTGGCATTACCCATATAAATTAACATGGCATTACTGGCAATACATGTACAAATTCCTTGGCATTACTACCAGATTTACATGACATTACTGGCAATACATGTACAAATTTTGGATCAGTTGTTACCTACCTTTGAATTATGACAGAGGTATGTTATGTTTTCTTGTTTATTTTAGGTTACTGCAGAGGCCAGAAAGACCTTTTTGGCTAAAAAGTTAACTATTGGATAAATTTACTTGTTAAATTATACAATGAAAAATACCGGTTGGGTTATACCTGGTTCCTACCTATGCGTGCTGCCCCAGACTCAAAAAATGCATCAAGGGACATTTACAACAACTGCAAATTCATGTCCCGTTACGTGGTGCGTTTTTTGAGTCAGGGTCTGCGCGCATAGGTGGGAACCAGGCGTTAGGTATTATAACTTTAGTTAGAAAATTTTTGACTTTGTATTAAAGTAAATACACATGGTTTATTAAGTATAGACATTAATTTTAGTGTTTTAATGACGTTTTATTTAAAGTGAAGAAAAAATTAATTTTAATGTAGGTAATTTTCTCATATCTTAACCTCAGTAAAAAGTAAAAGATCACAAAATGAACATCGTGCTCTAGGAACTGTAATTCAAAAAAAACAAAATTTTTTTAATCAACCGGATCTTTTACAAGAGTATAATAATGGTTTCCAGAGATTATTCTCAAATTCTGAAACATGTAAAATTTTGAACCATAGGAAAAAATTATTTCTTAACCTATACACATATACACCAGAAGGTGGCGCTGGCGGACCTGCGAACTTTGGATAATGAGAAAGGGCGGTCCTGCAATCTAGGGGTCACGTGACTTCCTTTTTTAATTTTTGAGAACCTTTCATCATTATTATTCATTTAATATTTAATTAATTGTACTACTGTTGTCTCGTAAGAGGTGTAACAGGTAAAATAAACATAAATTATAACATACCTTCGAAAGGTAGTTAGATAGTATGGTATGTTAAACGTCATACCTGACTTCATGGTATGTGTTGTTACTCGCAAAAATACGATACAAAAATGTATATTTTTAAAGTACAGTATGTTTCGTGTTTTTGCCAAAAAAAAAAAATTCTTGGAATTGCCTCTTTCAAATAAAATATAAATGAATTCATTTTTACTTACAAACTACCTGACATTTAAAAAAAATCGTTTTTTTTTGTTTTTAGGTTCGCAACAATACCAAATATGTCACGTGATTGCTATAACTGTACTTATGGTTTTAAAATGTGGCAACAAGGCGAATTAAGTCTGGCAACAACATACCGTGACGTCAATTTTGCCATACCGGTATACTGTATTACACCCGCAGAAACAGGCCTAATGATAATTCTTTAATTGTTTGTAACTGTACTTTATTGTTTTTAAATGTAAATTTTTAAGAACAATAAAGTCGAGTTACAATTAATTCTTTAATTGTTTGGAACCTCTTCCTCTTTACCAAGGTAAATGCTGTTAAATACACGAAAAAAAAGCTCTTCGTGGAAAAAGATTATTAATCTTGATCCAAGAATAGCTTCATCTTCGATATTCTCAACTCTAGTTATTCTTTATCCAAGTAATATCCTATTCTTAAATATAATGTATGACTAGCGTTGAGACAAATGTAATTTATATGATAATTCAAATATAGGTCTATAATTATTTTAAGACAATGTGGTTTTTTACTTTAAGCGGACGATATACTTAATTCAAATTTTTTCTTTGCTTGTTTCGAACGAGAATAACATGTTTTTAACGCAAAAGTAACTATACTTCAATCAAATAATATTTTATACTTATTAAGAAAAAATTTTACTTACCCCAAATAGTTCTTATACTTGACTGAAACCGACCTTATATTTCACCAATTGTAATTTAAAAAAAAGTAGCATATACATAATATATGCTAATATAATAATGTTATTTTACTATAACGTAGCGCAAGCCCGTCACTTGTAGAAATGTCCGGGTCGGATCTGACCCGGTTTACTGATCCGGATCTTTTAAAAGAATGCATTGAACCGGGTCCCAAAATTACAAAACACGGGTCACGGATCAGCACGGGTCGTTCAAATAATTGATATTTTTCAACTTAAAAATCGCGATTAACGAGCTGCGATTAATGTATTGAGTGTTGCATAGGTGGGAACAGTGAAAAATGATCCAATCCAATCCAAATTTGAAAGACTATTGGCATTGGCTAATTTAGTTACAAAATGGAATCAGAGATCCAGTGACCCACTGACCCGGTGAACCGTATCAGGGATCCGGATCTTTAAAGTGATCCAGATTCGGTGACCCGACTCGCCGATATGACCCGAATTTCCCATCACTAGTCACTTGCAAAATAGAGATGTGTGGATTCGTGAACGATTCGTTCACTATGATCGAATCACTTGCGAGTATTGAGTGATCGAATCATGTTTGCTCGATATGATTCAATCAGTCAAATGACCGACGAAGACAGAATGAATCAAATCGGAACGAATCAACGACTGACTGACCCACTGTGGCAATACACTGAATCAGTTGGAAATAGGTCGATCGTTTCGTTCATTCGTTCCTTTGATTCGAATTCCTGTGCGCGGGGTAATCTGTATGAAAATATAGATTTTTTGGGCAGCAGAGTATGTTGTATTTAGCTGCATCTTGCATCGACCTTTTTTTTTTTGGTCACCAGGTCACCATTTTCTTTAATTTCAAATGATTGATTCAATGATCGATTCAAAAGATTCGATCAGTTTAGAAACGAATCACTGATCGATTCGTTCAGTACAAAATGATCGACTTACCCATCTCTAATTCAGTTCCCGTACCAGAATCAAATCAACACGATTATTGGATACAAATTGAAAAGACTCGCATTTCCATAGGCGGATTATGTGTACTTCCAGTGCCGAGTACAATTTCGAACCGACTCTAGCGACAGCACGAAAGGGGCGGTCAAGATAGTGCCAAACAATATGTGCTTTCGCCACTTCATCCACACTTCTTAACAACCGTGGGTATACATAATGATACTCGGTTTCTCCTATTAATATAAGGGAAGTATTTAACTTTTTAGGCGTTTATAATAATCTGAACCTTTAAACTAAAGATATAGGAGTATAGTTTTACCTATATTAAATGATAGATGTTGAGATAAAAACCTGAAACTGAAGGCCATTAAGTCTTTGTTGCCTCCATACCAAACAACAAAGAGGGAGAATGGATTAGCCAAGCGGTCTTACGGTGCGATTCGATATTGGGATATTTCTTGTTTTTAGTACAGCTCTTCTTATTTTAAAAATACCTAAGGCTTTATAGCAATAATAAAAGGACTTAATCCAAATGAAACCTTTGTAGTTAAACTAAGCTTAAAGTATGATTCAATCAATTCGTAACATATTTTAGGTCAAGATTTATCTTTTTCTTGTGACAAGTTTTTTTTCGACTTGGTTTTAATATCTTTTCGCTTTCAAAGAAGAATTTCTGGTTTTAGTCCAAGTAAACTACTTGTTTTTTGAAAGAATAATAAACTCTTATCGGTTTACCTCTAGAAGTTATTTGATTTGATAATAGCTTTGGTTTTGATTTAAATTACCGCCTCTTCTTATTTAAAGTATATTTGGTTTCTATTTAAGTATAAGAGCCTTCGTAGATCAAGAATAGGTAATGGCTTAATTCTAATAATCCATATTCTTATACTAAGAATAATATACTTAAAGCAAATGTATATTTTCAAGAATAGAGCTATTCTTAAATATAGAATAGATTTTTTCCGTGTAGCCATTTGGATTCTGATTTATTTTGTTTCATCGTATTTAACTCTTCCATTATTTCACAAGGGGCTGTATTCTTGACACTCGTGCCCGAAAGTGTGAACAAATTTCTCACTTCTCACCTGCTTTGAACCATGTGAAATAAAACATTTACTTTTTTCAAGTTTCCACAAAAGCTTCCGTAAGGAAAAATACGTTTTCTATCAAAAAACTCTTATTTGCTGAGTTATTATGGAAAAATGTGCAAAAACTCAAGATGGCGGCGCTATTTTAGGGTACACTGAGAAAAATGGTGGGCTACGAGATCTCAAATATGTGTTCTCCTAGACCCAGCCGTGTTGCCAATAGAGAACAGACCAGACCCCTGGACTGTGAGAACCAAGTTCAAGGGATTGCAGGGAAATGCGGTTCGTGTGTTGTGGTAGCCCAAAATATGCACTGAATGTATTTTTTGGCCATTTGGGCTGCCAGAACTCAACATTTAGGTTGTGGTGACTCATGATCTGAGCTGGGAGAACGCTGCCTTTGGGCTACCAGAACTCAGCATCTGGGTTGTGGTAACTCATGATCTGGGCTGGGAGAACCCTGCCTTTGTGCTACCAGAACTCAGCACCTGGGTCGTGGTAACTCATGGTCTGGGCTGGCAGAACCCTACGACAAATTTGACGTCTTATGATCTACCTAATTTGACGAATAGAACTTTTGGGTTTATATTTTCAAATCTTCAAATGCTATTTACTACAAAGGTTGATCAAAAAGGATGTAATTTTGTTTTTTTTTTTAAAGTAATTAAAAGGTAGAATTAAGGTTATTTTTTTTCGAAATTATGACGTGATCTACAATCTACAATCAGTATATTTTTACGCTTTTAGCGTAGGTCGCGTAAGGTGTGGTGCAATCGTCACACAGAAGTCGCTGAGTGCTTGAAAATAATCGTGTCTGTGGCAAGTTCTGTCTTCTGTCAAAAATAATTTCGTGCTTTTTCAAGCAGGTATGTGTAATTTTTAGCTTCAAGTGTCTTAAGGTTTTACCCCCAGATGCACTGTAAAAATATTGGGATTAGTTTAGCTAATCCATACTTCCTCTTTGTTCATTTATGTCCGATCAACAGAGAAAAAGAATGGATTAGATAGCCAATCGCGATTAAGTGCCTACGGTGCATTTAGGGGTTAATGATTTTTTTATATAGTATATTTTAGTGCTATATTATTATAAATACATTAGTAGTAGTATCCGAGGTTGGTGTTATACTTGGGTTTTATCGTATTTTCGTGTATTAGGTTGGTTGGTGCTATAATTGGTATTAGCGTATTTTTGTGTATACCAACATTTTTTCTTTTTTTATTGAGTTTATATATTTTAGTAGAAGGTATTATTATGCAGTTAACAGACACTTAAAGTCAAATATCAGTGTAGTATCGGTATCCCCATCCATATCTTGTTGACATCTGATCAAAGTGACAGTGTTTGAATAAATGAGCAATGCGTTACGGGCAAACCTACGTAGCGTTACGTGGCTCTTAACGCATCTATCTCAGGACTTATCCGCCATGAGTTTGAAAGTGTACCTGCTTGATTGGTCAACACGATAGGGACGCGGATCCCGATAATACTGATAATTGGCTTTAGTATCTTATTTTCACTGTATTATCTGAGGGTTGGTATATTTTAATAGTATTATCCGCTAAAGGTTAGTTTGTTATACTCGGATATTTTCGTGTATCAATATTTTTTTTTAATAAATAATGCCTTTTTTTGGATTTTATTCAATAGACAATGTACTTTTTTTCATCCGTACCTTTTTTAATGCTACAAAATAAAACTTTTTTTATTTTATTTTTATAAGAAACTGCAAGGTTAAAAATGTTTTAGTCGACGAAATAAATGCGAATGCAAAGAAAAATCTTAATTTTCATCTCCAGCATGCACGCTCCTAGAGATAAAAAAAATTGCGTCAACTAGGAAGCGTTAAAAATGTGGATGATGTTTTTCTCAAAAAAAATTAAAGATTTTGTGATTTAAAAATAAAACAAAATTCAACGAAGCCTTGACTGTCAAGTCACCCCAGCTGACTGTATACAAAATAAAATGAATAAATAGCTAACTATACAGCGCTATCCATTATAAACAAGTATAGCATTTGTGTATCAAAAGAAATAATTACTTTTTCTGACATATTTGATATTAGAATACTTAGACTTTGTACATGTATTTTGTTACTTTAAATGAAACACCCTGTATTTTGGGTAATTTTTATAGCTAAGTAGGCTTTACCCTTGTCAACAATGCTAAATAACTCAAAAACTAAACGAGATTTTTTAATTTCAAAAAAAAGCTCACAATAAACAAGGTGTTACGTTGAAAATAACATAACATATCTACGCAATTTGTAAATCATAAATGTCAAATTTCAGATAATACGATAAGGTTTATAATGGATAAACCCTTACATAAAAAAATCTAAAATATCGCGTTTGAAAATGTTTAACTGTGAAAAATATAAACAAAATCAAATATTTTAATATAAATATGGTGTGCTAAAAACGAAACCTAAAGACTAAACTATAACGCTAAAGCCGTCCCTAAATCTAATTTGCTCAGGAAAATGACAGATATATATATATATATATATATGTGTCGTTCTTGAAAAAAGGTAACATTGCATACTCAAAGGCTAACATTATCCAGCAGTAATGAACTCTCCAAGAAATGTCTCCATGGAAGAAAAGTGAAAAAGTGAAATGTGACATGTCACGTGATGTGATCTGTAAATCTAAGTTAAGAGATTCAGATATAACAAAAATACACTTTAAGATAATAAAATTTATTTAGATAATGATTTAGATAAATAAAACTCAAAAATTTAAATCCTAAAGAGATTTTTTTGAAAATCTGGCATCACTGCAGACAACACCCAACTCATTTACCTGAAAATGGAGAAGCACGAAAGACACAGTTTAGGAGTGTTACCTGAAATTTTGGTGGTTTTAAAACAGTATTAACGTTTTGGCCGAGATAAATGTCACACGTGTTTCTATATTATATGTATATTATATATTTACTTTCAAAAATGTGATTTAAGTATGAAAAGTAGGCATTTTACTAACATTAAAATACAAAAGTAGTAACTTTTTTATTTTTTTGTTATATAGACATTTTGCTAAATGGTCGCGATTCTTCAAAAACCGTCAGAAAATCTCGCCCTTACAGAAATCTGACGACTTTTAAACACAAGTTTACACTTAATGCTTTTTGTCAGTACTATTTGCTAATATTCCTTAAATATTTTTATGTGTAAACAAACCTTTAAAAATTTGAACATGCAAAACCATAGATAGCCATGGAATATTTCGATTTCGTCACTGTTCAGAAAACTCACACAAATTCTTTCTTCCTCCGCCATAAACTAGTCCTGCAGAATATTTTTAAAATATAAAATTTACAAAATGTTAATAAAAAAATGACGCAGTTTTTCTTACAACGTTAGGATAAATATAAAGGTTGCTGTGTTTTTATTTTAAATGAGGCGATAAGTAAAAGTCGCCACTTTCCAGAATTCTGACAGGTGAGATTTTCTGTCGTTTCTGAAGAATCGAGACCAATATGTCACTAGTGTGTACGTCACTGATGTGATCTTGCAGAATATTTTATTGATACCACCTGTGAAATTTTTCGCTTGTAATTAAAAAAGCTAGAAAGTCTTTTATATATATACCCACATATTATATTTACTTAAAAAGCGGTAAATATTTTTGTTTCTTTAAAAACTATTACACCAAATATTACCATTTTTCAAGAACAACCCAGCTATTAAAATTCTTGATTTTGAGTGAGTTGTTATCTCGGCCATATAGCACATTTTAGTCCAACCAACTACAGCAACATTTAATAATTACCAAAATTCAAAGAACACTAATTTCGTTTCTTTTACCTTTTTTCAAGAATGATCCATATATATAGTTGTAAATCAGGCTTAGGAAAGAGTTAGCGGCGTTAGTAAATCTCAGCCAAACTGTTTAAAATACAAAACAGACCCCACACATTTCGCACTTCACACTTTCATATTATTTAGAAAATACAATAAAACACGTTAATATTTTTCACTCGTGAACCTGTCGCTGCACCGACCAGGATACCGGCACATATAACCTACACTAACTACATCACAACTGGAAACGAAGCTAGCAACTGCCAGCCAAAGCAACCCGCAAGCCCGAATATGTGTAAAACTCGACATTCGGCAAGTACCGCCTATAATCGGATTCACATGTATAAATCCCTGGGTTTTACTAGACGGCGGAAAATTCAGGCCCTGAGTTATCATAGCCCAGAACGTGAATTGCCACAGACCCAAAAAGTTAATACATGAAACTGGGCTGGGGCAATCCTATGCCTGAATTATGGTAGCCCACGACTTGCTGAGTTCTCCCTGCTAAATTCAAATGGTTTGGGACAATCATACCGTGTGCTATAGTAACGCACGGTGTGAGTTCTGGTAGCCCCAAATTTTCAACCTATGGTCGTAGGTTGGCCCCGTTTTCTCAGTGTGAGGCGAGGGTTCAGGAGGTTTATTATTTTTTTATGCTAGTACCTATGGACCTAGTACCTTTGTGACCATGACGTTACGAGGAAAGCGCGTCGAATCTCTTAGAAAAGTATAACGAGATTTTATAATATTATTTTTTCAAGTTTTATATGTTTTCTATGCGGTATGTGAAACAAAGAGAAATCTCATAAGTACAGATTTTTTCTATCAGTTTTTACGAAAAAATCTCGTAGAATCTTATAAAATCCTATAAAACAACATAAAACCTCACCAACTTTCATGACATCCTAATATGATGTTTTTTACCAGGGTTATACTATAAGGCTTTTTCTTTCTCGGTTGGGTTACTCTTGACATATTCGAAAACATTAAACAAAAATAAGAAAAATAAAAAACAGTAAACAAACTGCTGTTAAGGCTCACAATAAAATAGTCTGGTTAGTCTTGACGTCATGATTTGAGAGACTTCAGGAACAAAAACTGAAAACGAGCTACCATCTGTCATATCTATGGTAACCTAGCTCTGTAGTTATACATGAAGGAAAACCCTTTTTATGTTAGCAGTCCAGTTAACGACCTAGTAGTGAAGTAAATTCATAAAAAAAGAGTATATTTTTTTATATTTGGCATAGTAATACACCAAAAGCTAAAATTCCAGTCGAGGATCCTCCATTTTCCGAGACTAGAAACCAAGATGGCGGCTGTCAAAATAGGAAAAATGTGTTTTCTACGCTTTCAGAAAAATAAAATTGAAATCGATTGCAACCAGATTTCAAAACTTTACTTTTTCTTTGATTTTTTTTACTTTTTAAGTGATGATCTTTTTTAATTTCTCATTTAAAGCTACTGTCCGGCTCTTCGATCTCACCATAAACATAGCGCTGTATATGTGAAAAATATAAGAGACCTTATTATCCTATAGCCAACATTAAAAAATATATATATTTTTTAGTAGATGCCATCAGCGATGAGTTCGTCTCTGCTACTAATTTAAAAAATATTTAATTTGACATTTTTGTATTCAAAAAAGCGGCCCTACTATCGAGAAAAAAGTAATTTTCCCCTTCTGGTGTGGTATTTATACTAGTCATGCAATATATCAGTTTGTACTAAATCGAGGACGCTTGTCTTAAATCAAAATGGCCGAAACTAAAATTAAGACACGTCATTATTTTTCTGCACGTTAGCAATTTTGCACAAACCAAAGCAGTTTTATGATGAGTTATATTAAATTTTTGTGTAAAATAAAACAAATTTTGTGTAAAAAAACAAATTTTAATGCTTCAGTTAATATGGCGGACGATTAAGTAAAAAAAAGTATAAAAAAGAGTTTTTTTGTTTTTCCTTAAACACAAAGCACTTGGCAAAATATTGGCTTGCGCTAAGTAAAACATTATAGCCATTCCAAAAATGAAAAAAGTGACATAAGTCATTCACAAATCAAGATGGCGGGGACTAAACTAAAAGAATAATATTATTTTGCTATCCTTTAAATTTTTTCACGAAAAAAGCAGTTTTAAGATGAGCTTAATAAATTTAAAATTTTTATGTCAAAAAAAATATATACCTCAGTTAAAATGGCGGATACTTAAGTAAAAAAAATAATTTTTCGTAAGAGAAACAAGATACCGAATAATATTGTATAATGATTTTTCTTTAACCCAGTTCATATTATTTAGAATGATATAATGTTACAATTAGGGCTATAGTTTTTTTTTTAAAATATCAGATATAAAAGCTTCGAGCAAGTATCCAGTATCTAATCATCCACGTGGGAATATTTAGATATGTCGATAATACCTGCCTACTTCTTACGAAAAATACGAAAAAAAAACAGATTTTTTTACTTAACTGTCCGCTATGTCCTAAAACTGCTTTTGTTTCAGAAAAAATGTAAATCGCCGCCATTTTGGTACGAAAATGACATGTCTCATTTTTTTTTGAAATCTTTATCTTTAATTTGATAAAATCTAATATTTTATCATGTTTTTCTTGTTTACATTAAGGAAAAAAAAAACCTTTTTATACCTAATCGTCCGACATTTTAACTGAAGTATTAAAATTTGATTTTTTTTTCACAAAAAAATTAAAACTAATTTACCTTATCCTAAAACTGCTTTTGTTTGTGAAAAAATGTAAACGGACAGAAAAATAAAGTAGTTTTTTTTATTTTAGTCGCCGTCACCTTGATTTGTGAATGGAATACATATGTCACTTTTTTATATTTTTGGAACGGCTATGTCTTACTTAGGGCAACCCAATATTTTAACAAGTGTTTTGTGTTTAACTTAAGGAAAAACAATAATACTTAATTGTCCGCCATTTTAACTGAAACATTAAAATTAGTTTTTTTTGCTACAAAAATTTAAAACAAATTAAACTCATCCTAAAACTGCTTTGGTTTGTGCAAAATTCCTAACGTGTAGAAAAAAAATGAGGTTTCTTAATTTTAGTCGCGGCCATCTTGATTTTAATGATCGCTTCAGCTTTGTTAATAGAATATCTTTATCTTGTTTCTGTTAATAACAGAAAATGACATTCTGGTATTAACCAGTTAAAACCACCCTGTTGTACGATTTTTCATCCCCTCTGAGCAAAATTTGGTGGTTGCTCAGCTGTTTTAGTTTGAGGGGTTCTCTCTTGTTGTTCAATGTTTGGTTATCAAATGTCACCCTCCCTCCTAAAACTACTTGCGGCGAAAAGTTGCAAACATTGATTCGATCAAAATATTTTTTAGCAATACCTAGCTTAAAGGATTTCATACTGTTTTTAACTACCAATTTCTGAACCGAACGGTGTGGCCAGAAATTTCTTTTGTTTTTTTGAGTCCCGCCAGTAAGGTTTAATCTTTTGTCTATAAAAAGAGCCCAAAATTTCGAAAATCGGCCGATTGGGTCCAAAGTTATAGCGCGTTCAAAAAGTGACACTCTATATTATTAATTTTTAATTATTCTTGAACAAATTGTTGCGCAACAGCATCACTAACTCTTAATAATTATTATAAAGACTTTTTCTTGGAGGACAACAGTTACTCGTTTGGGTTTCCCTTCATGGTGTCGATTCTTGAATTTTAGACGGACGTTCGGGTGATGCATGGATGATCCCTTGGAGGATGTGAACACTCCCAGGAAACGATCCCATCCTCGTCGCTAGCTGTTCGTATTCTTGAATGCAGCCGAAACCCGTCCAATGCTGCCAGTTTGCTTTTTGAGAGATTGAACTAATTTCAAACTAACCAAAATATTTTCTGTGATTTTTTTCCCATTTTTTTAAAAATTTAACTAAAAACGGTTGTTTAATCTTTTGCAAAATAAAAGTATGACGAAGTATTAAAAAATTACTTTTTATTGTAAATGGGCATTACATACTTATTAAATTATGTAGATTATAAATTTCTATTACAGTTTAAGTTTTTTTTTTAAATTCCACCTTACACGCAGGCCAGCTCCTTTTTTATATTTTGTAAAATTTCGCTAATCTTTTTTTCTTGTTTCCAAAAATATACTACATGTTATCTTTGTCTTGAACGGTGATTGAACACAAAAACGTTGCCATAAGATGTATATTTTTCATTGACTAACACATTGCCTTTATGGCAAATTATTTTTAATTTTACTCGACAACCGCCAAAGATAAACGCTACATGACCCACATAGCAAGCCATGGATATGGATATCCGTCAGCATGTATATATTCATCCAACATCTATTGGATGTGCAAATGATATTCTTTCAATGGACATACATGAACGTACCTCCAATGGATATTTAACTTTTATCCCATTTATGATCATACATGAAACATATTATATTCATTGGACATCCAGTGATGTATATGTGCTCCATCAATATATATCCATTCTATATGTTACCCATATAAAATGGATATACATTGATGTGATAAATAATCACTTCTGATGAATGTCCATTGGTTCGATACGGGATATTCATGGATATACTTTATGTGGGAATAGAAGAATTCGTGTTTCATCATAACTCAAAAACTAATAAGATATCCAATTTTCACAGTTAACACCCTGCCAAAAAATCCGTATAAAACCTCATAAAAAACACCTGATTTTTATTAGTTTTTATAAGGTCTTTGAGCTTTTGTAACGCAAAGTTTTAGGATTATAAAAGTTTGTAAGAGTTTATGAGGTATGTCTTTGATTTGGTAAGTTAACCCAGCTGAAGCGATCATTTAATATTCCATTGTAATCGATTTGAAAAGACTAGTATCCATAAGTTGCGCAAGGTGGTGTTATTATTGACCTAAAGAAACTATAGGCAGATATATGTACTCAGAATAAATCAGTGGAGTTGCTAGTTTCCATGGGAAAATATCATATTATACAGCTACTGTCGTAGCAGTCATTAAAATTTGGATATTTGTTTATGTGGTAATTTTAATAGATCGGAAGTAATTTGGGTAAATGATGTGTCTGTTACTAGAGCAGTTGATAAGCCATCGGAGCAAATTACTGAGCTGGCTAACTGCATGGCATTTTGCAGCTTATTTCAAATTAACAACATTCCAAATATTTATTTCAACTATTTAGATTTGATATTTAGTAATAATAAAGAAGCATCTACTTTCATTTCAGATAGTCCAATTTTGAAATTAGAGTCACCCCATCCAGCTTTCTTTTTTGAAATATCAGTTTTGAATGAGGATGTTTAGAAATTGGATTATGATTACTATTACTTAGATTATTTATAGATTTCGTAACTTTAGGGAGTTGGATCTTTATTTGTCTTTCTTTGGTTTAGGTGGCATAAATTCTATTGTAGAAGTTTACTACAATCAGATTTTTTTTATTCCATTGAAATCTTTACACCCATCTCTAAAAGAAAGAGAGCAAAGTTTCCTAGATGGATGGACAATCATCTAAATTGCCTAATGTAACTCAAAAAACCATGTCAATAGAGGATTATGTAACCTTTTCCGAAGTTAAAATAATGCAAATACTATTCTCATATTTGTAATTAAAAACATATTGAAAGGATACAGTCTGAAATACAGGACATAGATGGATTTTGGAAATATGTTGGGAGTAAAAAAGAAAATAGTGAATATATCCAAGTTCTATATCTTTTGAGGGTACAGAAGGAAGTGTAGGATAGTCATAAATAAAGTAGTGTTACTTATTCTATCCCAGCAAACACAAATCATCGGCATTGAATCTGGCCAATGTCGACAACGTCGGCAGTGTGTCGGTATCGGCGACTACACGCTGGCCCGATGTTGGACAGATTTTCAGATTTCGGTCAATAATCGGCAACTGACGGAGGTCCACATTACTACAGTCGACTTTATGCCGACACCACTTTAGAATCGACGATGGTCCGATTGGAACTTAGTTTAATCGGCCGAAAATCGGCAACTGACGATGGCCCGATTTACTATAGTCGACATTATGCCAACGCAAACCTTATCTGCTTTAAGGCCGATGATGGTCCGATTGGAACTTTGTTTAATCTGTCGAAAATCGGCAACTGACGATGACCCGATTTACTATAGTCGACATTATGCTAACGCAAACCTTGTCTGCTTTAGGGCAGATGATGGTCCGATTGAAACTTTGTTTAATCGATCGAAAATCGGCAACTGACGATGACGCGATTTACTATAGTCGAATTTATGCCGAGGCCCACTTTATCTGCTTTAGGACTGACGACGGTCCGATTGGAACTCTATTTAATCGGATGAGAATCGGCAACTGACGACGGCCCGATTTACTATAGTCGACATTATGCCAACGCAAATCTTATTATCTGTTTTGGAGCCGATGATGGCCCGATTTGAACTTTGTTCAATCGGTCGAGAATCGGCAACTGTTGATGGCCCGATTTACTATAGTCGACTTTATGCCCACGACCACTTTATCTGCTTTAGAGGCGACGATGGTCCGATTGGAACTTTGTTTGATGGGACGAGAATCGGAAACTGACGATGGTCCGATTTATTATAGTCGACTTTATGCCAAAACGCACTCTATCTGCTTTAGATGCGATGGCCTGATCAGATTTTTGTTCGATTGGTCTTAACCGGCAACAGACGATGGTACGTCACATTAAAATTTTTAAACTGCTTAATAGTTTCTTCCCAGTATGTCGAGATGGCGCTAATGTCACTATGTTTCCTGTACAGTGGAAGATAATTTGATATATATAATTAGCAAAGATATTTCAAAACTAGAATGCGGACTTGACAAGATGGTGGTACTTCTCTTCAAGAATCACCTCTTCCGCCACTTAAAACACTCCGACTGGCTAAGCACCCGCATTATCGAAATTTTGTAGTTTGCCAATGTCGGATCGTGTCAAGCAACCACCGACGAACCTTCGTCAATCACCGACGTCGACCCGCCTTGAGAGGACGATGTGGGGCTTCATTATCCACCCATTATCGGACCTTTGTGGTTTGCCATTGTCGAGCCGCTTTAAGCTACCACCGACGGACCTTCGTCAATCGCCGACGTTGGACCGCTTTAGGAAGTCAATGTCGAACTTGAATAATTTACCGATGTCGGGCCGAGACCAGCTTGCCTACATTAGACCGACCAAATTAAGCAGCGGATGGTCGGTACCATGTGGTTAAACCATATCGGACCTTAAGCAAAAAGTAAAATTTACCATTGGTCCGACGGCGGGCTACAGTCTAACGTTGCGTCGGCAAACATACATTGGACCTACATCGCAAAGCGGACAAAAAATACTGCTGGTCCGATGTCGTAAATCGACCTCATGCCGATGACGGCAAATTCGGCAATCGACATCAGGTCGACGAAGGCCCAAGGAAACAGTGTTAGCTGGGATGTCAGATGTGAGGTCAGTGACCATAAAAATCTATAAAAGAACGCTCTCAAGTTTTTATTAAAAGCTTACTTAAAAACTACATTTAATATTACTCAATAATAGACATCGAACATGGTGTCAGGTGTAAAAATATTGGTATAAACTCACCGATCTTCCAGAAAAATCGCAAAAGTTGATGACATAACCTAAAAATTTCGGCGCGAAAAAAAAGGGGAACATGCTCAATTGCAAGCCCAAATTGAGAAAATGGAGCGGACCTTGGCACAGTTGCAGGTACTGGGAGTTGGGGCAATAAACACTGCCATGACCAATATTTGTTCCTTTTGAATGGAATAGATGGTTGGTCAACTATGAGCGATACAGGAATGTGACGAATACCAGTCAAATGAGCGAAAAAGCACAAGTTGACAGTCTACTGCTTCACATGGGACCGGATGTCAATCAACTTCTAGACAGCTCAAATCCAACGAATGTACAGATGAGTACATATGCAAATATGGTTCAGTTCTTCAATGATTACTTCATTAAGAAGGTGAATGTCATACTTGAAAGAGCCAAGTTTAACAGGAGAGTTCAACAGAAAGGTGACACTGCAAAAGAGTTTATATCATCTATTATTGCATTAAGCAAAACCTGTAACTATGGTACAATGACGGATGAACTAATAAGAGATAAGCTGGTTGTAGGCATCCTGGATAAAAAGCTATCAGAAAGCTTACAGTTGGACAGCAATCTAACAGAAACAGCCAAAACCAAAATAATTCAAAGTGAACGGATAAAGCTGGAAAACAAGGAACTAAATGAAGACCCAGTAGCTGTAAATAGAGTTTCTACTTACAAGAAACAAAAAAAAAACTTTAAGTTAAATTTCGGGTCTATCGGCATTCATATCCTTATCTCTATCGAGTCGACCTATCGAGCAGGTGTACTTTTAAACTAATGGCGAATGCGGGACAGCTGATCAAATGCGTCAAAAAATCATTTCGTATGCAGGAACGTTCGTAATGTTACGACTCCCTTATCGTACCTAACGAGGTTTTCGATAGAGATAAGGATACGAATGCTGATAAAACTGAAAATTAACTTTAAGTGTCTAATAATACAACAGCAAAAACCGAGTCACAAACTTAAAGACTTCCCAGCATTAAAAGTACGGTGTGAAAAATGTAGCATTAAAGGTCATTATGAGAAAATGTGGAAAACGAAGTCACAGCCAAAAAAATATAAAAATGTCAACCAAGTTGAAGACTCATCTGAAGACTCGGAAGTAGGCGAAATAGTTAAGGAAATACAAGGTGAAAAGATGGAAAATATTACTAAAGCTGCCCCCGGGATGAAGTAAAAAATTGATACTGGTGCTGACGTAACTATTCTGAGTTAGTCATCTTACGAAAAGATGAAAGAAAAACCTAAACTTAAGCACGAAAATGTAAAACTAATAGTCTAGTAAGTCTAACTAGGATAGTCTAAACTTCAGGTCACACACAACGGCGAAAAGACAAAAATAAAAGCCTACATAATGGATAACCATGAAAATTTGCTTGGTAGACCAGCCATTAAGGATCTAAACCTAATAAAATGGTTAAACAGTGTTGAAGCTAAGAAGCCTACAGAAAAAAGCATACGCGAGCAACTTGGTGAGAAATTTACATTAGAAAAAGTAAGTCAAACCTACCCAGAGTTATTCAACAAAATTGGGAAACTTAAAAATTATGAGTATGAGATCAAGGCTACAGAAAAGAGTGTGCCTTACTCAATCTCAACTCCTAGAAGAATAGCATTTCCATTAATGGATAAAGTGGGAAAAAATCTACAGAAACTGGTGGATTAAGAAATAATTGAGCCAGTAGAATGCAACAATCCTACTCCATGGTGTGCACCAATGGTCTGCGTTCCTAAAAGCAATGATAAAGGTAGAATCTGTGCCGATTTCACTGAACTCCACAAATATGTTTTATTATCCTACCAACAGTGGATTCAACACTTGCACAAATTAGAAATGCAAAAGTTTTTTCAAAATTGGATTGTGTATCAAATTTTTGGCAGCTACCTTTGTCAAATTCTTCCAAACAGTACACAACATTTCTGACACTCTTTGGAAGGTATGTTTACAAAAGAGTTCCTTTTGGAATTACATCAGCTCCAGAAATTTATCAGAGCACTATGAACAAGTTGTTTAAAAACCAAGAGGGGGTGTTAGTGCACATTGATGACATTACAGTGTTTGCAGAAACCGTGGAGGAACATGATAGAAGACTAAAAAACGTGTTAAAAATTTTGAAAGAAAATGGACTTACCTTAAATGAGTCAAAATGTCAGATAGGAATTTCAGAAGTGAAGTTACTTGGACATATAATTGGACAAACAGGTATAAAAATTGATAGTGATAATATAAAAGCAATATTAGACTTTGAGGAACCCAAAACAGTAACACATATTAGACAATTTCTATTCTATTCTTCTTCTTGGTATGATAAATCACTTAACAAGTTTCTTAAAAATATAACTGAAGAAACAAAACCTTTACGCGAACTTTTAAAACATAATACCAGTTTTCAATTTAATGAAATCCATCGACAGTGTTTTAATAAATTAAAAAAACTTGTGACAAGTGCCCCGATTTTAAAAGTCTATGACATCAATAAAGAAAAGAGAATTCTTGCAGATTTAAGTTCTTTTGTAATAGGTGGCACTCTAGAACAACTACAATCTGATGGAAGGTACTGTATTGCTCAAAAAGTCTAAGCGAAATTCAAAAATGCTATGCTCAGATTGAGAAGGAGGCATATGCCATTGTATGGGTATGTGAACGACTAGAAGAATATCTGATAGGCAAGACATAAGATTACAAAGATTTTGCTTAAAATTAACCAGATTTACATATACTATAGAATATATTTCCTTTGAAACATATAGATAATGGTAAAGATATATTGGAAGAAGAGGTTATATGTTATGTAAATGCCATCAGAGAGGAAACCGAAGATAAATTAAAAATAATGTACCAGCATGTAGAAAAGTCGCAGAAAGAATAGTTCCAGAAATTAAGTGAATATACAATTCAAGGATGGCCAGAGAAATCATCATAAGTCGATGAAACATGTAAAAAAATTTTTAAGTATCGAAACAACATTACTTATTATGGCAGTTTGATGTACTATAAAGACAGACTAAGTATTCCTTCATCAATGTACAAAAAGACATTGGAACAAATACATATTGGACGTCAAGAAATAAATAGCCGCAAGCTAAGAGCTAAGCACAGTGTTTGGTGGCCAAACATAAATAATTTCATCACTAAAACTGTTCAAAACTGTCACGAATGTTTGAAAAATCAAAATCAAGTAACAGATCCTATGACGCTTAGAAAACTACCAAATTTACCTTTTCAACATGTATCAACTGATTTGTTTCAGTGCAAAAATCAAATCTTTCTTGTCATACAAAATGTATATTTAAAATTTCCAGAAATTGTCCTACTAAAGAAAACAAAAAGCGAAGACGTTATTGAAAAACCAAAAATGCACGGTATTCGGAGGGAGATCCACAGTTTGACAGCTACGTTTTTCGAAAATTCTTTAAAAGTTACAATTTTAATCATATAATGAGCAGTCCCAGACTTCCACAAAGCAATAAATCTGCTGAAAGAGCTATACAGTTGGTTAAGAAACTAATGTAAAAGTGTAAAGATCCCTACTTAGGAATATTAGCATATCGCAACACTCCACTTTCCTGTGGAAATTCTCCAGCTGAACTTTTATTCAGTCGAAAATTAAGAGAAATTTTGCCTACAATAAAAGAAAACTTAAAGTCGAAGCTTATTGACCATGAAAAAGTCAAAAGGACACATCAGGAAGAACCAAAACAAGCAAAGAAAAATTATGACAGAAGACACAAATCAAAAATTTTACCTCTGCTGGAACAAAATGATTTAGTTTTTATCACTGACGTAAAATGCAATGGAAACATAGTAAAAAATTGCAATGAACCAAATTCCTTTATGGTAAGAACAGAAGAGGACGAAGTGTTAAGAAGAAATATAAAGTTTTTGATTAAACTTCCCGAGAAACTTTCTAACAATACAGGAAACTTGACTAAGAGTATTAAGGACCAAGAAGATAAAGATATTCAGAAGAAAAAGGAAAATCCAGGAAAAGATAATAAACAAAGAGAAAAGAGAGAAAGACGAAGACCAAAAAAATTGGATGATTATGTTTCGTAATTTAATAATTTTCGAATTATTTAGTTTAAGAGTTTTCTTCCTTTTAAAACTTTCTGTTAAAAAAAAATATTTAAAAAGAAAGGGAGATGTAGGATATTAATAAATATAGTAATGTTACTTATTCTATATCTTAAAAGATTACCTGTCTATGTGATTATTATTCTAGGGTCACTATTATGGAATGTGAGCTGAGGTTAGTGACAATAAAAATCGATAAAAGAACGCTCTTAAGTTTTCATTAAAAGTTTACTTAAAAACTCAAAATATAAAACTACATTTACTATTACTTACTAATAGACAATCGAACAGGTAGCACCCCCCACTAAATTGTAAACCTTCTAAAAGATAGCTTTTGTACTCCAATAATAATTATAATTCAAACAGTAATCAAAATAATTTTTATCCTAACATGTCCAATTTTGCGGTCTGTTCTTTCCAGATAAGTCTTTTTGGTATTTTTATCTCTAAATGACTAGTTAGGTAGTCCTCCTGATGAAATTCCAGTCTTGTTTATAAAAAATTTTAGTTGTGTTCTTTCTGAGATATCGTGAAAATTATTTAGTAAAGTTTTAAGTTTGGGTCAGTTTCCCGACATAATAATATGGAAATTGAATTACATAACTTTTGTTTTTAAAAATGGAGAAAGACGTAACGTTAAAAACTATAGAGCTATTTCCAAAATTTCCATTTTTTCAAAATTATTTGGATCTAAAATAACAGATCACATTATACCATAATTCAAACATGTCATTTTTCCTGAACAGCATAGCTTTATAAAGAGCAGGTCCACTTTGACACTTGTGGTTTATGAGGAGGCTCTGTTGGAGGGCTTGGAGAATGGGTGTCAAATTGATTCTGTCTACACTGACTTCTCCAATGCCTTTGTCAGGGTTGACCATAAAATATTAATAGAGAAGGTGGCCGCTTTGTGGCTTCATGGATCTGCTTACAGGTAGAAAACAAGCTGTAAAAATAGAAAATTGTATCTCTTCAGTTTTTCCGGTGACTTCAGGTGTGCCTCTGTCCGCTTTACTCTTTAGCCTCTTTATTAACGATTTGTCGAATGACTTTTTGAATGTTGCCTTCCTTTTTCTGGCTGATAATCCAAAATATTTTAAGATTCTTAAAGATCCTGAAGATGCCCAGCTACTACAAATGGACTTGGATAGGTTTTCCACTTGGTGTTTTAGAAACAAACCTAATTTAAATGTTGACAGATGTAAAGTTAAAAAGAAGGTAAAAAATCTCCGAATCAGTTAATTCAACCAAAAAGAATCTAAACACAAAAGATCAAAAGATCTTGGGTGGAAAAAACGAAAATTCAAACTTGGATTCAACAAGGAACACACAAAGGACCAAAGCAAAAAAGAGAAATGATCGAATTATGTTTCGCCTTGGGCGTAGGCTCATCAGTGGTTCCACTGGTCACCCTCCCCATATACTTTGATTTCCAAGTTTGAATCACTCACAAATAGGCATCGTTGCACACTGGCACTTATCTAAGTCACCTGAAACGGGTTCGTCCTGGCGTGTTAATCTTTCCAATAGAGGTTACGCTCCTAAGGCGATTAAAATAAAAAGAAGTTAAAAAACCTTCGAATCAGTTAGTAAGGTTATTACTTTTGCACGGAAAAAAACACCGTACTTACATAATTATTTTTGACATAACGATGAGATTGTCACAGTGGAAACTATAAGAGATTTGGGAGTCTATTTTGATAGCGCTTAGCGCTACTTTTACAGAACACATTGAAATTATTGCCAACAAGGCAATGAAATTACTTGGTTTTATGTTTAGAATTTAATAATATACACACAATATTTATAGTATAGTATAGTAGTATAGTTGAGCCCTGTGTGGTCTCCCCATCCGTAGCTTACATCTGGATAAAATTCAGAAGAAATTTTTTAGGTTCATTACATATCGGTTGTGCATCCCAAAGGAATCTATCAATTACAGTGAACTAATGTTGCTTCTGAACTTATACAGTTTAAACCAGAGAAGGTAGTTTTTGTTCATTATTTACTTGCCAGGATAGGACTAAAAGTATTTACACAACATTAGTTTTAATAGTTTTAAAAGGATTGTCAAATCAAGCTTTAAATAATGTGATTAAATTGAATATAACTCCTTTTTTTCTTTTTATTTTAAATAATGTTTTCAGTGTATTATTAATCAAATTTGTTTGTGATATTATACAGTATACAACTTTTGAATGTGATACTCTTAATTTTATTGGGTTCCCAGTAAACACATTTGTGACTTTAACCTAATATTATGTTACATCATATTTACGTAAATCTCACATACAAATATTTTTATAAAAAAAGTTTTAAAGTATTTAAGTCATCACAAGCAATGTTCATTTTACGTAAATAATATGACTTTATAAATAAATTCTTAAAATTTACGTAAATATTACGTAAATAGTGGGGCCTCAATTTTACATAAAAATATTACATACCTATTATATAAAAAATTATATATAATATTTAAGTAATCTAATTTACGTAAACGTTACATAAAATTATTTACTTTAAATGAAAGTAATAAAATCTACATAACTATTATGTAACAATTTAGACATTAGGTTTACATTTAAAATTTTACATAACTATTATGTATGTAATTTTTTAAATTTACGTAAATATTATAAAACAATGTGAAACTTAAGTTTACATTTAACATTTTACATAATTGTTACATAACATTTTTTATGTATTAATTATGTCATCTAAGTTACGTAATTTCCGTCTAAAATTATTTACGTCAAATTAAAGTCCTAAATTTTACATAATTATTATATAATCAATTAAACCATATGTTTACAATTGAAATGTTACATAAGCATTATATAAAACATTTTACGTAGGATTTATATCATTTAAATTACGTAAACGCACTATAACATGATTTACGTCGTATTAAAATTTTGAAATTTACATAAATATTATTGAAACAGTTTGCAACTTAACTTTACATTTACAATTTTACATATTTGTTACATAACATGTTTTATGTATTAATTATGTTATTCAAGTTATGTAAATTAAAGTTATGTAAAATGTGGGTGGGCAGAGGAATCAGCGGGTCACCTACGGGTGTGACGGGTACGCCAGATTGAGGTAGCAGACGTGGGGTGCCCCCACAATAGAAGAGGAGGAGCTACACTCTCTAAGATGGGCTGACGTGCTGTCCTTCGTAACGAAGGCGGGAAGGCCCGGAGAGAGAGAGGCAAGAAATGTAGAGGGAGTGGGAGGATAAGGGTGCGAGACGGGGTATGGCAGAAAGGGTCCATGAAGAGGCCTAGTTACCAGGCCTGCAGGCCGCCCCCTTACTACTACTATGTAAATTCCCTGTAAAATGATTTACGTCAAATTAAAGTCCTAAATTCTACATAATTATTGGATAGTCAATTCAACCGTAAGTTTACATTTCAAATGTTACATAACTATTATATAAAAAATTTTATGTAAAATGATATATTATTTAAATGAGGTAAATGCTCTATAACGCGATTTACGTCACATTAAAATTGATAAAAATATTATGAAAATGAAAGAAATTACCAGTGCTTAATAGTTTCTTCCTAGTAGATAGAGATTTCGCTAATGTCACTATGTTCCCTGTACAGTGGATGATAATATTATATATATATATATATATATATATAGGGTGTTCCAAAAAAAACCGGACTTTTTGGATTGCCTACAACTTCCACAATAATTATCCGAAATTTAAAATTTATTTAAAAAAGGAAGCTTTAAAATTTATGCGCTTAATGTCGAAACTGACATTTCTGTAAAATTCAAGATGGCGGATAGATTTAAAAAAATGGTTATTTTTGAACCCCTGCAAAAAAATTGTGTGCGCCACTGTAATAAAATTATGATGTGCTCTAAATAGCCTTATCCTTTAAAAGCATATTAGCGTTTTAACTTTTTAAATCGGTTAAGAAATAAGAAAGTTCTGCAGTGTTACGTTTAATGGTGTTTGTGTTGTTATCATCTTTTCGACGGTATATGGTTTGGTCAAAAATAATTAAAATAATTTAAAGATTTTAAGCTTTCTTAAAAGCTAAAGTCCAAATTTTATGTACTTTATGTCAAAACTGCCATTTCTTTAAAAATCAAGATGACGGACAAATCTGCAAAGTGTTTTTTTTACCTTTCTGAAAAAAAATTGAGCACCACTGACAAAATTAAGTTGTGCGCTTAAAAGCCTTATTCTTTTAACGTATACAAATTACGTTTATTTAAATCGGTTAAAAAATAAGAAAATTATGCAGTTTCATTACTATGAGTCATCTTTTTGAGCTGGCAAACTCAAAGTCCCAATTTGATGCGGCTAAAGTCAAAACTGGCATTTCTTTTAAATTTTAGATAGCGGATCGATTTGAAAACTGGGTATTTTTTATTTTTCCTGAAAAAAGAACGTGTGCGCCACTACCTTATTTTTTTAACGTAATGAATTAAAGTCGTTTAAAAAGTAAAAAAAATCTGCAGTTTTACTTGTAACAATTACATACCTATTAATTTAAGTCATTAGGTGTTGCAAAGTAGAATTAGAACTTAGGCCAAAAAACTTTAATAACTGTCTTTGCCTATCAGAATGCGCGTCTCTACTTTATATTATTAAATCAAAATGGTGTTCCAGGGAGAACATAAGCACTTTGTAAAAAATCTGTTTGAAAGTTAAGACGAAGATAATACATTACTATAGATGATGTAAAATAAGAAACCCTGCAATTAAATTAAATTAAAAAAAAACTTAACTTGGCATATCTTGGCAAGACTCGGCGATTGATCCTTGTATGCATGGAAAGTCCCAGGATAATCAAAAAAAAAACCTACTATTAAAAGAAAAATTATTTTTTTATTTGTTCACAAATAATAACAAAAAATGATAATTTTGTCTGTCTTTTCCAGTTTCCTCATAAAATTTGTCCCGTCAAGTAAAAAAGATAATTTTTATTACTAAAAGAATATCGAATGAAAACTTATTTCTTAACCAACTTTAGTAATCGTTACGTGAATATACGTTAAAAAAATAGGGCTATTAAATGCACATTTTAATTTTATTACACTGGTGCACACATTCTTTTTCCAAAGGGGATAAAAATTTTTTCAAATCTGTCCGCCATCTTGAATTTTAAAGAAATGTCAATTTTGACATCAGGCGCATAAAGTTTGTACCTTTAGCTATTCATAAAGCTTAAAATCTTTAGATTCTGATAATTTTTAACCAAACTGTACACCGTCGAATAAAAAGATGGCTTACAGTAAGAAAACTGCATAACTTTCTTATTTCTTAGCCGATTTAAATAAACGTAACGTGTGTTGACGTTCAAAGAATAACGATATTTAGCACATAACTCAATTTTGTTACAGTAGTGCACACTTTTTTTTCAGGAAGGATTTTTTTTTTAAATCTGTCCGCTATCTTGATTTTAAAGAAATTTCAGTTTTTATACTGGGTGTGTAAAATATAGACTTTTAGCTTTTAAGAAACCTTAAAATCTTTAAATTTTGATAAATTTTAATCAAATTGTACAACGTCGAATAAAAAGATGACTTATAGTAAGAAAGTTTTCTACCACACAAACACCATCAAATTTAATACTGGAGACATTTACACCTTTAAATGATAAGGCTATTTACAACGTATCTTAAATTTATTACAGTTCGCACACAATTTTTTTGCAGCGGGGGTCAAAAATATCCATTTTTTAAATCTGTCCTCCACCTTGAATTTTAAAGAAATGTCAGTTTTGACATTGGGCGCATAAATTTTGAAGTTTCCTTTTTCAAATAAACTTAAAATTTTAAAATTCTAAAAATTATTGTGGAAGTTGTAGGCAATCCAAAAAGTCCGGTTTTTTTTAACACCCTATATAAAGAGCAAAGATATTTCAAAATTAGGATGCGGACTGTAAGGTATTGACAAGATCTCTATAAGAGTCACCTTTTCCGCCACTTAAACCAGCCCGTCTGGGTTAACTTTGTAGTTTGCCACATGTTTGCCAATATCGGACCGTGTCAAGCAACCACCGACGGATCTGAACGGACCTTCCGTTGGACCACCTCAAGCTGCATGCTCATGTCGGACTTAGATAGTTGATGCTTTGCGCATGTCATGCAGATTAATGTGACTTAAATTTTACCTTATTAATAAATAATTGTGACCTCTATATGACAATTTACATAACAAGGTAAACCTGTTATATAAAATATACGTAGTTTTTACTTAACTCTTACGTAACATGGATGTAATATTTATGTAAAAGGTATTTCATTTTATTTACATCACATTTATGTAAAAACTAGGTGGACTTTGCGCATGACATTACGCAGAGTTTTTGCACCTTAATGTGACTTAAATTTTACCTTATTAATAAACAATTGTGACCTCTATGTTACCTTAAATTTACATAACAAGGTAAACCTATTATGTAAAATATACGTAGTTTTTACTTAACTCTTACGTTACAGGGATGTAATATATAGATGTAATATTTATGTAAAAGGTATGTCATTTTATTTACAGCCCACCTACTTTGCGCATGGCATTATGCAGAGTTTTCGCACCTTAATGTGACTTAAATTTTACCTTATTGTGACCTCTGAGTGACCTTAAATTTACATAACAAGGTAAATCTGTTATGTAAATTTTACGTCATTTGTACTACTATGTACTACTTTATAAATTTAACAATGAAAAATGGCAAAGTCGTAAATAAAGATTTATTTACTTTTTAAGAGCTGATGATAAAAAAAGAGTCGTTTAAAACCTAGATGCTGATAAACGGAATATTATTTTAATAGTTATTTATTTACAACGCAAGCAAAGAGAGTTGATCTAACGACGCAAAGGTATAAAATTTTACTTTTTTTAATAAACTGATATTAAAATATAGAAATAAATATATAAATATATAATGTTTATTCTCTATAACAACTTTATGGATATTAATAAACTTAAAATTAAGTTGCAAACCAAAAACGAATTTATATCTTAGAAAACGCAATGTATATATGAATACAATAGAATAATATCAGTCCCTGGTACAATATAAAAGGAAACAAATTAATTTTTAGCAAAAATACATATTCAACAAAAACATATATAAACTTAGAACGATACATTTTTAAGATAAAATGTTTACTTTAATTTGTATTTTTTTAGTAGGCAATTTTTGAGGAATTCTTATTTTCTAAATATATGACATCAAAGCGTTACAATTTTAAATTAGAATTAGATAAGGTATCCATAGCCAAGGTATTTTAGTTTTATCCACAATATAATTGTTAAATTTATTGTATGTTCTCTTTTTCGGGACATAAAATCATTGGCAAGTCACCATTTTTGTGTTATAAATCAGGGACGGCTATGGCGCTATACAACCCCACCATACCCTTACTGTTGGCTATTTGGGACATAAAATTATTGGCAGATCATAATTTTACCAGTGGCGGTCCCAGCCATTTAAAAAGGGGGGGGGGCGGCAAACCTGTTCACTGGTTAATATGCAGCAAAGCCAGTGAACAGGCAAACAAAAAAGCGAAACTCTTCCCTTTTGGGCGTTCTGCGTACGTAGGCTTTCGGTAACCTCCAGCTCGGTGGCTTGGCAGAGAACGCGGGACCGGATTAGGTTCGAAAATTTTAAATAGCAAGTAGCGCTCTACAGAGCCGTATATACGTAGCCGTTCTTCGTTCGCTTGTTTGAGTTTGTTTTATTTAAAAAATTCTCAGTTTAATACCTATTCTTGTAAATATTTAGGTAAATAGGTTTTTTTTTATATTTATCGCTTGTCATAAAATGTGTGTATTAATGTGTCATGTATGGTATTTTCAACAGAGAGTTAACAGGGGGTTCAATGTATAATAAAACACCCTGTACTTGTAGAGGAAAACTTCTTTTTAAACAATTTAGTTAAGAAGCATTTTAAATCACCCTGTGTATTTTTCTATAAGCACCTGGAAAATTTTTTGCGAAATATGTGGGGAATAGTATATTAAATTACTTTTGTACAAAGTGACAAATTTCACACGAGCGTGAATATTATGGAAAGAGGCGGTAGCCAAGTGAAATAATCGTGTGAGATGTGAAATTAATTTTTTTTATAAATAATGTACTATTTCTCCTGAGTACGAAAACACAGATTTTTCGCTTATTTTTTTGATTTAATTGCGCATTTTTTACATCACGATACCAAATAGTTTCTGTTATACTTAATTCACAAAATTGACATTTCTAAAAGTGTATAATATATATGGACTACTAAACTTCAAAAGTACGACAATTTGTCATATTGTTTAAAAAAGTCTCTAAAACTGAAAATATTTTTTTAATTAAATTAAAGGCAAAATAATGTTTTAGTAAAGTCTTTATTGAACAATATCAAATTATCACTCGAGTAACGGACGAAGGCTGTTCTATAAAGAGGGCAGTAACCCATTTTGGAGTTGATAAAATAACAATAATACGATGGAAACAGCGCTGGATTGAAAACAATTCGACGAATAGGAAACTTGGATTAGGACAAAAACGATGGTAAACTTAAAAGGTTAAATTTTGAAAATACTGGTGGTCTTCTGAGAGCTGATCCAATGCGCGATAAATAGCATCGCTTAACTCTTTAGCATTTCGTGGTCTCCAATTTCTTTGGTATATTATTTTAACGATTCGACCCCATATATTTTCCATTGGGTTAAGGTCAGGGCTGTTGGTTGGAAGTGTTTCTATATTATTATTCTGAAACCATTGGCGAACAACATTAGCCGTGTGTACTGGACAGTTGTCCTGCTGATAAACGCAGTCATTATTTTCATGTAAAGCCTGTACAGATGGCAGCATAACGTTTTCAAGGATTTCAATATATCGTTCACTATTGAATCTTCCTTCGATTCTCCAAAAAAAACCCAAACCTCTAGCACTAAACCAGCCCCACATGTTTACAGAAAAATGTCCAGCTTTTTTAATTTGGTTAGTATATTCGGGTTCAAATCTAGAATTCTCCTGCTGCTTGAAGATGATTGAAAAATTTTTTCGTCAGTGAAAACCACCCTCTCCCAGAAGTTATTATCACGAAGAAAGTTGTTCAGTACAAAAGTCACTCTGGCCTATTTTTGTTCTTCTGTTAGAAAAGGCTACTTTGCAGCAACTCGACAAGAGACTTCTGATTTCGTTACTCTTCTATTTACTGTTGCTAAAGAACCCGGAAATAATGTTACATTAGCTGCTTCAACCGACGTTGAAAAAGGATTTTGTCTGAGATGGTCAATAAGTCTCTCATCTTGCATTTCAGAACTTACTTTTGATCGTCCTGATACATCTTTCCGATCCGTAGAGTTATCTTCAATCCAGCGCTTTTTCCATCGCGTTATTCGCTCTTATAGACCAGCCGTCTTCTACAACTCGAGTGATAATTTGAACTTTTGTAAATGTTGATATCTGTGGCATTTTTAAGGATGTCACACTGAATTTTAAGCTGTCAGGCATACTAAGCTGGTGGTGACTTATAATAGTATACACTAATGGAAAGCTAAATTTTGTGGCATAGAAAAAAATGCATGTATGAGTTTTTTTTTAAAATCAAGAATATATTATCTTAACAAATGCAGAAAGCGATACACACACAAATAGTTAAGGACAGGAAAGGCACCACTTTACAGGGTAACAAACACAATGAATAGTATTCATGTCTGAAGGAGAGCTAGGTATTACTTTTCGCATAAGTTCTGAATTATCTTGTTGATGTCCTTTGGAAAGTGAGAAAAGCTGCGGTTGCAGTTTTTCGCAGTGCTCACACAACCAATAACTGCACAAATATTATTGTTTGGCATATTTAAAATCACATAAGAACAAAAACTCTATACCGCAAAGGGTTGAAAAGTCATACTATTAATAAACATAATTAGGTACAGAAAATTCTCGACACCTGGATCTTATTGCCTTTTCCGCATCCTTATTTTTTTGGGGAAATCATTACCTGATGCGGATTGTGGGTTGTTTATTTTGTAAAAAGGGCACATCATAACCGCAATTTAGTATTACCTACCCAATACCATTCTCAACTAAAAAGCCTGTTAACTCCTACTGCCTCAGTGCCCTTTAGCCTATTGTGGCTGCCATTTTTATAACCAAATTGACAAGTAAAACATGGATTTTCTGTCAGTTTGGTGTCAATATGGCACCGATCATAGGCCAAAGGATACTAAAACGAAAATGAGTTAACTGCCTTTTAAGTTGAGTACGGTGTTGACCTACCTATGTGTATTTTTATTTTTTTATTTATAACGCATTCAAAATAATTATCTATAGCTACATAAGGTTTAGTATAAAGAAGTAGTAGAAAGAACTAAAAACTATAAATAAATAAACTTTGAATTCAATAATTCAAAGATACTCGTTGTACGCATACGAATTCAACAGTCACGCTACAGAAACTTAAATTAACACAACAGTGTTTACAGCTAAGATGAATATAAATGGTGTGAATTAAGTTAACTGCTAAAGATGGAAGATGCGCGGCTACTTGCGCCAACATTTCGCGCATGCCGGAGTTCTTTTTCTTGTTTGTTTGTTCAGTGGCAAAGCTAAGCCCCACAGACGAATTTTCGTCTTAGTGTTTTTAAGTACTTTGTTTTCAATCTTCTGAGGCAGGAGAAGCTTTTTTCTGACGAAGCATTACTTACTGGCAAACATCCAAGAATGTTTTTATCAACGGAAAAATATCGCCACACTTGTTCATTGCCTCTAAAACGTTATCATATATGTTTTGGTTTAAGATTTTGCCTACTTCTGACCAATATTGTTTCCAAAAACTGACTTCCAATAAAAGTTCAAGAATTTGTGTTTTGGATTAATCAAACAGTTTATAGTATTTGGAAACGACATTAGTTAATTTTGCCTTGATTTTGGCTTCACGTTGTATCAAACTTAGTATGAATATGTTCAGGTCAAAAATACAGAGTCTCGTTATCAAACCTTGATTTTTTTGTCCGAAATGATTTTGTCTAAAAAGAAACTCTGTAATACTGTTCGTCACTTCTGTATTTCCAATATCGTGGTGTTCGCGGTAAGTACGTCATGCGTTTATTTATTCTTGGTATGAAGAATTGAAGGTCAAACTGTCCCAAAATACTGTGAAGGGATTCTAGAAAGAACGTACTTCAATTTCTCGTTTTTTTCTCCAAAGGCTTCAGCGTTACCACCAGCATCTTTGTTATCGACTTTTTTCTGGAGAAATTACCGCCCTCCGCCCTTGGGACCGCCAATGTCCTTACTGTTGGCCATTAACTTTTTTGGCATTTGTGAGCAAAAAAGTCATAGTTTTGTTAATTGCGGACAGTGAGTAAAATTGTGTTTTTGATGAAGTTATAAAAATGTCATATTTTTTAACCTAAAACCTCTTTTTTATAAAAACTAGAAAATTACACAGGCGACAATTTTACAAATAAAAAAAGCTATAGACTCTTTTCAAAATGAAGACTTAAAACGAAGTGGGAGTCAGATTTCTTCCATCTCTTATGAAAATACCCCAAACTCCTAAAAATACCCAATTTGTGACACCTTGCTGTACTTGCTTAAATTGTAAATCCTAAAAATAACCTGAAACATGGAAGACATTAGTTTCGAAAATCACAGATACACATTTTTTTAATTAATTTTCATTGCTAAGGTCAAGAAAAACTTGTCTTAATCTATCTAAGTAGATTTCCACATGATGCTTTGTAAACGTTAAGGAAGGCCTTAGGCGAAGTGTCTGAGGAAAAGCGCCTCCTGCAATAATACCTAAAAAGCAAAATAATCTTTTAATTTGTTGGTTTTTAAAAAGTATTAAAGTAGAAAGAGAGGGGAATTTAAAAATGGCTAATTTTTTTAGACGAATTGTCAATAGGTGTTTTGAGAAAATTATTAGATCCTGCTAAACCTACTCACCTTCTTTATCCTCACCTTATATTAACCAATTTCTTTACGTTGCGTTCATTGGTGTTTGTTAAGTCTGACGATGCGATTTTAAGAAGCGATTTGCCCGCGGCTTGCAAATCGCGTGAGTTTTTTGTTTGATTTAATGAAAATCGCATGAAAATTAGAACATGCTTTATTTCTAACCGATAAATCGCATCCAAAAATCGCATCGTCAGAAACCGGCTTAATAATGTTTTTTGCATAATAATTTTTCATTCTAAATTAAAATTACTTATATATAGTATATTCTTTATATATTTGCCAAAAAAGCTGCTTTTAAAGCTTAAAATATCACAGTTACAGGACATCACGATTTTTGGCATGAATTTTTCTTTAAATTATTTAAAACCCCTCGGAATCGTTCTAAAAAAATGTCAACGTGTTTCTTTTGAAAGATTAGGCATGTTCTTACTCGTATTGATGAGGGACCACACGTGCCACACCAAATTCCTATATAAAAATAAGGAAAATGATAATATAAAATATAAAAGATAATATAACCCTTAATTTCTAGTATGTTGTAGTCTATACTGTATGCTGATCGCTGATAATATTAAATAAATAATTGGGTACACTTGGTTATAGTAAAGGGGCATCTGTAAGTCCGTGGGATTTTGAATGAAGGAGTTTTGTGACTATATGAAAATGAATTATTAAGATATTGCATAAAATAAGACGTCATCTTTCAAGGTGGCGTCCAAAAATCATGAAAAATACAACTGACGTGTAGACGAGGATTTCAAAAAATTCATTTTGAATCGCAAGCAAAAACAAGATTTTTGCCATTTTCTCTTCAGAAAATCTTAATAATTCGACGTTTTGTCAGACCAACTTCAAATGTACCTCAAACTATTCGGCATGTATGCCAAATTCGATCCTTAGAGTTTGATGCAGTTTGAAGCTTCATGACCTTAAAAAATATCCCAGTAAAATTAAGATATTGCAAAAATAACATACTAAAGGGTGCTTTTCATCAACTATTAAAGCGAAGAGGACTAAATTTGGTAAGAAAGATAAGAAAGTCAAGGCCAATAACATTGGTAAAAAAAAATTGGTTCAGTTATGATTCGTTTTAATATGGTGGCTGATACATCAAAATGGTGACCTATAACCACATTTTATTTCATCCTATTTCGTAAAAAAGCAAAAATGACAAGATGGCCACCAATTCTTGTTGATTTATCGCCGCTTACTATGAAAAAAAAAAGTTAAGTTGATGCATCACCTTGAAAATACCATGTACACATGAAAATCCAGCTTTTTGTAGGGTCAATCTCAATTTACCACTACGCCAAAACTTTAAGTTATGGAGATGAAATTAATATGTTAGCCTTAGATAAACCCTTCATTTTAGACCTCCCTACCATTTTTTTTACTGGTGTTCCAGATGTTTATGCTATACCCCGGTAAAAATGACCTATATTTTTTTTTCGGAACTGTGAATTTTATGTTCTACTCACTTGTCTAGTCAACAAAGTCATTTAAATTGCCTATAAGGGAGTTAGCAGAACTTAGATATACATTGCCATATTCTGGACCAAGTGTTTTAGATGCCATTTTCCAAAATGGCGGTCGAAAAATCATAAAAAATACAATTTTTGCAACAACAACCTGATAATACTCGATTTCATACAACTCGAGGACGAGAATTTCAAAAAAATCACTTTCGAGGTCGTCCGACCTCAAATGACCTTAAAAATCGCAAAAAATACAATTTTTGGCATTTTATCTTTAAAAAAATCTCCATAATTTAAGGTTTTGTTACACCAACATCTAGCCCACCAGATCAAAAAAAATGGTAGGGAGGTTTAAAATAAAGTGTTTATCTATGGCTAACATGTTAATTTCATCTCCGGCACTTAAAGTTTTTGTGTAGTGATAAATTGGAAAACAAAACTACAAAAAGCTGTTTTTTCACTTGTACATTGTATTTTCAAGGTCAATCAATTTCTCTCATAGTAAGCGGCGACAAGTCAACAAGAATTGATGGCCACCTTGTCATTTTAGCTTTTTTACGAAATTTAATAAAATAAAATGTGGTTAAAGGTCACCATTTTGATATATCAGCTGCCATATTGAAATGCTTCATAGCTGAACCAAATTTTTTTAACAATATTATTGGACTTGATATTCTTATCTTTCTTATCAAACTTGGTCCTCTTCGCTTTAATAGTTGATGAATAGCACCCATGTTATTTTGAAATAGGCTAATTTTACTGGGTTATTTTTCAAGGTCATGAAGCTTCAAACTGCATCAATCTCTAAGGATAGAATTTGGCATATATGCCTAATAGTTTGAAGTACATTTGAAGTTGGTCTGACTGAGCGTCGAATTATTAAGATTTTTTGAAGAGAAAATGGCAAAAATCTTGTTTGTTTGGTAATTTAAGGTCGAATGACCTTAAAAGTGATTTTTTTTGGAATTCTCGCCCTCGAGTTATATGGAATTGAGTATAATCGTGCCCCGGTTGCGAAAGTTGTATTTTTTATGATTTTTGGTCGCCATCTTGAAAAATCATATCCTTCTACACGGATGCAAACAAAACACTCGGTAACACTTGACTGTTTGACTAAAGGGCTATCAATCCCACATAGTCAAAAAACTCCTTTATTTAAAATCCCACGGGATAGAAATTATCGACATATGCCCCTACACTATTAGTTTTGAGTATAAACTATAATATACTATAACGGCAGCCCTTGCATTTTCTGAAAAAAAGCTGTAGCGATTATAACTCTCTTAATCAAGATAGCCTGGAAAAAATTCAGAGCCAAAAACTCTTCTGAGCGCAAGTGGACTGCATCGGGCATGTTCAGCAGATTTTTCGCCTTTGGCCTTGGCCAGGGCCAACCCTGATTTTTAAATTATTTTCTTTGTATTTCATTTTGCTATATTTGGGCCGTTATATAGTATCTCACAGTTATATAGTTTTGATGCTGGGCCCTATTAAAGTCGTCTCTGGCCTGTAGTAGGATATTTAGAATAATGGTTTAAAAGTTTTTTCGCAACATGCACTTTCATAATTTTAGCTTGCCCAAGCAAATCCCTTGGGGCCTAATCCTTGAACTTCGAGAAGAGGATCGATCACTTGAAAGTCAATTAATGTAAATCAAATGCAAGTTAGACAATTCTTAAGTATAAAATTTCACACGGTCAAAATTAAAAAATCAACCCACTGGTCTCCCTTAGGCGATTCCAGCCCCAATGTCATATGTTTGCCAATGATAAAACTATATACCTAAAAAATGTATCTATCTTCCTATTAAATTAAATTATAGTAAGCAGACCAACATAAATGTAATGTAACTACTCTGATATAATAAAAATAATTATTTGTAATTATTATGTCGCTTTTCGCTACATAATTACTTATATTTTTCTATCCCCAATAAAAATCAAATTGGCCGAAACTACCAAAGTCAAAATGTAATTTCCTTAATTCCTTAAGTTGTGGCGAGCCTGGTCTTTCTAGTTTGAGAAGCAAAATCAAGCATTATTATAAATAACAGAGAAATTTAAAATTAAGACCAAACAATGTAATTATTTCCCAAATCTGAGTTAGAATCCATACCATCGTCGTGTCGGGGGCTAACTCTTAAATTATGTCCGTGTGAAATTTTATACCAACAATCGTCTGACTTGCTTTCGATATTCAAGAGTTATAGGCCCCTACAGCAATTAAAATATAAATACATAATTTTACCCTTCTTTTTCAGTCTCTCGATGACATCGTCCCGCATTTTTGGCGTTTTAAACGTTATAGCACAAAACGTTCCTCGGCCTCTAGCTGAGCTGACCAATGGGTAAAATTCTTTTTCGAGATTTTTAAGTCCGCAAAGGAGTGCTTCACCTAGTAACAAATATTTTAGGAGTTATTAATATATAGTACAGAGCATAAAGGGCAAAAATCAAGCAAAAAATGATTAAGTTTTAAAACTTGGCACGCATGCTTTTTAAGATAATTAGGCGACATAAGGTCCTCTACAAAGATCCCCTATTTTCGAAAGTAAAACACAAAATTAGTGATATTTTAATAAATTACGGTGAAGCGATAAAATTTGTCACAGATGTTCATAAGTCCCAGAAACATACTCTTAGCGTTAAACAAAAAAATAGGAAAACCCCAAAATATGAATGAAACCAAGTTTCATTACTCCCTTATTTCGCTTTTACGGAAATTCAGTGTTGATTTTTTCTGTATAACTTCGATAATTGGAGCACTCTGCATATAGGAAATCTGATATAGCTTATTGGTTTTGGAAAGTTGCTATTGATATTTTGTTTTTTTTCTCTGGTTTTTTTGTTTAACGTAAAGAGTTGGGACCCTTTTAGCGAAGAACCTTAAGTAAGTAGTAGGGTTATACGAGTGCTGGATCATTTTTGAGGAGGGACCTTGACCTTGACCTTGCTTATGGGATAGGTGTTGTCTATGAAAGTACTATTTTATTGTTGGCCTTGGAGCTGGTATTAACATTGACTCTCAAGCTCGCATATTTTGCCTGTGGGTGGTTTGAAAAATCTTTGGCCATGACTTTAAAATATAGGTGGGGTTTGTTAAGGGTTTAGTAAGCGTCCTTGAGATATTCTAGGATTTATTTTTACCCCCACTAACAAAAACCATATATAAGCAGCAACCAAAATAAGCAGAGCATTATTTGAAATCGTATAACTTTCAGAATTAGTTACCAAAATGGACTCTCCTAGCAATAGTATGGGTGATTTTACAACACAAGACATTAGCCTAAGGGAAATTCATTCGAATGTTGAAATCCCTGCACCTGAAGCTCCACCAAAAAGAAAATATAACAGGAAGAAGAAGGCGGACGTCTTGCCAATTTAATCATTGGCAATTCCATCAACATCCAGAGAAGATCCAACATCAACACACGTGGAACTGGAGTTGAATGCTACAAAACAAAAAACCATTCAGAATGCAGTGAATCTCCTAAAATTTCGAAGAAGTAAAGCAGATGCAGAGCTTATTAACGTGAGCAATGCACGAAATGAATGGGAAATGGCAGAGAAGAGACACCAGGAAAAATTGGATATATATATAACAAATTAAAAAATGTATTTTGTGATCTATAAGATTTGTAATTTTTAGTTTTAGTTTAGTTGTAAAATAAATTAAATTAAAAAAAAAACAATATTGATTTTTATCTCAAAAGTAAAACAAATTCTTGCATTAAATAGATAGTATTTAAAACTCGCGACTAAACTATGTTTTTGAAAAACATTTGTTTAAATTAATGAGCACAATGAGTGATTTAAAATCGTAAAGAAAAAAAACTTACAGTTTAGCCACGAGTTTTACACACTATATTCTTACACAACCAAAACCCAAAAAAGAATGGAAAAATACATTAAAAAAGAACCATTAGTATTTATTTTCTTTTATTATTGCACATTTTAATTTCTGTCAATTTCTTTGATTTTGTCGTCGCTTATAAGTGATTTTTTTTTGTGAATACATAGAACAAAACTTGTGAAAATTACTTAAGTTTTAGATAAATATTAATCATGTTTTAAAAGATACTACCTTGCAAAAAAAAATCCGAAAGAGAATGGAAAATGCAGGTAAAAAACATAAATCACTAGCATTTTTATGTGATAAATCAATGCTAATTCGTGAATAAGACAACCAGGGTTTTGTATAATTGCATTTCTCTTCAGTCGTTGATCTTTCATTGTTGATCATTTTAATTTTTGGCAGTTTTTTATATTATTTTGTCGTGGTTTCTAAACGATTTTTGTGAATACACAGAGAAAACTTACGGAAGTTACTTAATTTTGTAGGTAGAAATTATTCATGTTTCGAAAAATACCATTTTTTACTTCAAATTTAAGTTTTTAATAAAGGTAAAGTTTTTAAAATAAATGCCATTATTAAAAGATATTGAGTATTTTTTTATTTTTGGAAATTGTTTTTGAATGCCAACCTTTTGTATTGTACACTCCGAAAAAAAATATTTGAAAAAACTTATGTTGGCATTTATCTAAATCGAGACACTGTTCGTTGAGATGAAGACAAAGAAATGTTTTCAATGCCATCATCTTCTTCAATTCTTGATGAAGAATGATTGCTCATTATGTCAAATTCGCGAACACTGACAATATCTTCATCGATCACCAACTGAGAATCTGCATCTTCTTCATCAGTTTCCATTTCAGATTCTTGCTGCTGTTCATCTTCCGTAGAGCGGGATAAATTTGAGGTAGGGGAGTGGGGGGCTGGCAAGTTCGATGTGCCCGGGATACCACGGCATTTCTCCCAGAGCAAGTGATCTGTTTTTTTGAAGATGACATTCATGACACATGTACACTCTTAAAAGCCGTTAACTAAATAAGGCTTGACAGTAGCAGTGGGCTTCTTCATAAATTGAGCCCAATATAAATCAGCCTTACTAGATGTCACGATTACTACTTGACTTAAACTCAAGTGATACATAAAGAAGGAGGAGTGTTGCTTATAAATGGATAATAGCAAGGTCACACATCTAAACGGGGTATTGGCCTTGATAAATGAAAAATCTTACGACCTTGAATGTAAGAAAAATTAATGAATGTCTCACTTGTATCTTATGGCCTTGGACGTAAGAAAAATAACCGAAGGCCAACATTATCTATATACAATTCGATGACCTTGAATAAAAATTTATTAAGTGACCTTGTCTAAAATAAAATACTGTTTAGGAAAATATTTCATCTTCTCAAGGTCACATAGTAGATTTTTATTCAAGGCCAACATTGTCCATATAGTATTAGATAAAGAAAAACTATTTAATATGTGACCTTGTCTAAAATAGAATTCTGTTTAGGAAATATTTTACCTGCCTCAAGGTAATTTTATAAAATTTGTGGTCTTGAAAGTGGTGTGATCTTAAACCTTACACAAAAATTTTTAAGTGAAAGAAGAGGAGTGGGGAATTAAACTGCTATAAATACAATCCAAGCCTTAAGAAAAAGATCAGTTAGAATAGTAAAGCCATAAAATGTTTTCGTGTCAGTATTGCAGTAAAACTTTTACCCGGAAAGATAATATGCTTAGGCATTTAAAAACCACTTTCAAATGAAAATGTCAAAAAAATATAAGTGAAGAACCCTTAAACAAAAAAAAGTGTGTCAATGAAAGGGGTCAAGTGAAATTAATTGATCAACATATCATAAATAAGAAAATGATAAAATGTGTAGAGTGTAGCATCTGGATGCAAGAAGACAAATTTATTGCTCACTGTAGAACACTTGCACATCGAAATAATTCATGCATTATGTATTCCGAAGGAGTTAGTCTTATAAGAAGTGTATTTAGTTGTAGAATAGCCAGCTACAGAATTGTCAGTAAAGTTCCACCAAATGACTACAAAAGATTCTTTTTAGAAATAAAACCAAAAGTCCTTAATTTAATGGAAGAAAATATTTTAAAGCATTGCACTGTAAAAGTAAATATGGAGTTGTTTGGAACCTTTATTCATCCATCAAAAGAAATTATTGGCTAAAATCTTTTAATACCAGTAACGAGATCATCTGTATGGGAACGAATTTACAAGAAATATATGAATTATATGTGGATAAAATGCTTGTACAAGCATCAGAATTTCAAGAACGTGACGTGACGTGGAATAAATAAATATTTATCGAAACGTATTTCTTACAGGTTGGGCACTGCAAAATATTTTGCATCTAGAAGTTAATATTAATAAGTGCAAACCGATGGGAGGAAGCTCCTACATTAAACCACCCAAATCTATTGAATCCAAACATTCAATCGAAAACGTCAGAAATGAAGATATTGGATGTTTTGAATGGGCCATCACATCAGCTATCTATCCAGCTACAAGTAATGCAAATATATGTTCATCATATCCTCACTTTTCTACTGTGTTGAACTTTACAATTATGGAAATGCCTGTTAAGGTCAACGACATTTCAAGGTTTGAAAGTTTAAATAATATATCAGTTAATGTTTATGGATTGGAAGCCAAATTTGAAAATAATAAAATGAAATATGAAGTAGTAGGACCATTAAATTATTCAGGACGAAAATTACATTTACATGTAAATTTGCTATTGTAAAGTGAAGATTGTAAAGATAAAAACTTAAATCATGTGTGTGTAGATTGCTACAAAATGCATTATTGTTGGATTAAAAACCTTTCATCTTTGGTTTCCGATCAAATTTCAACATCAAAACAAAAATTATATTTTTGTGACGGATGTCTAGTACATTTTAGTACAGCAGAAAAGCTTATTTTTCATCAGAAAAGTGATTGCAACCAAGTGTATTCAGTTACACCATCAACCGATATTAAAATTGATAAGTTTGGAAGAAGGATGCATGAGAATATTTTAAAATTTGAACATTACGAAAAACAGTTGAAGGTTCCCTTTGTAGTGTATGCTGATTTTAAATCTATTTTACAACCAATTGATATTTGTGAACCAAATCCTTCTGATTCTTATACCGTTAAGAATATGTTACACAAACCCTATTAATTTGCATATTTAATCAAATGTTCATTTAACGAAAGCATCACAAAGTTTGAATTATTTCGTGGACCCGATGCAGCAATGCACTTTGTGAATCGTATTGAATGTGATTTGAGAGAATTGTATAATAAATATTTAAGAGAGATAACCCCCATGTCTGACTTAACAGCTAATGAAATAAAACAAATAAAAGAATAAAATACTTGTGGTATATGTCAAAAACCATTTAATGCAATGGATAAAAAAGTAACTGACCACTGTCACATAACTGGAAAAAAAACGATTTCTAGCAGCTCATTCTATATGTAATTTACAATATAAAACACCAAATTTTATTCCTATAATTTTTCACAACTTAAGTGGTTACGATTGTCACATGTTCATTAAGGAACTAAGTCGTCATGGTGACAAAATAGATGTTATTTTTATTTTTAAACTAAAGAAAAATATATATCATTTACAAAATCAATTTATATACATGACTATACAAATTTAAATGGCAAAATAATAAAAAAATATTTACGCTTACGTTTTCTGGATAGCTACAAATTTTTAGCTGCATCGTTAGATGAACTTAGCAAGGGGCTTGAATCAAATTCATTTTGCGAAACTCACAAGCATTTTAACACACAAGAACAGTTTGACTTAATGCGTCAAAAAGGTGTATTTCCATACAGCTTCATAACCAACCTTAGTAAATTAGAAATAGGCAATCTGCCTACCAAAAATCAATTTTATGACGATCTAAAAGAAGAACACATTGGAGATTTAGATTATGAAAGAGCAAAAAAAATTTGGGAGTTGTATAATTGTAAAAGTTTAGGTGAATATTCAGATTTATATTTGAAAACTGATGTATTGCTGTTATGTGATGTTTTTGAAGAGTTTCGCTCCAATTCATTGAACATTTATAAGTTAGATCCTGTACAATATTTTAAATTACCTGCTTTGTCATTTGATTGTATGCTACGAATGACTAAAATTGAATTGGAACTTCTTACTGAAATGGATATCATTCACTTTTTTAAAAAAGGAATACGAGGTGGCGTGAGCCAATGTACCGACAGAATGCATATAGCTAATAACAAATACCTCCTAGATTATGATCCAAATAAAGAATGTAATTGGACGCAAGAAATTTATATGGTCACAGTATGTCTCAACCATTGCCAACAAAAGAATTTAAATGGCTTTCGGATCAGGAAATTTTAAATTGAAATATTTGTGATGTTTCAGACGATAGTTCTATAGGTTATGTTCTTGAAGTAGATGTGTACTATCCTGAGGAATTACATGACTCCCATTCTGATTTCCCATTCTTGGTAGAAAATATAATCCCTCCAGGATCAAAATCCAAAATTTCAAAACTTATTCCAAATTTAAATGATAAAAGAAGGTATATTGTCCATTATAGAACTCTTAAACAAGCTGTAGAAAATGGATTAGTGGTTATGCAAACTCACAGAATACTAAAATTTCAGCAGTCACCTTGGTTAAAAAAATATATAGACTTCAATACCAAACTTCGAAATGAAGCCAAAACAAAATTTCAAAGTGATCATATGAAGTTCTCTACCAACTCCATATTTGGGAAAACAATGGAGAATGTAGAAAATTATAAAAATATTAGTTTAGTTACAAGTTGGGAAAGTGTGCGCAGAAGAGCAGGAGCTAGATCATTAATAAGTAGACCAAATTTTAAAAATTGTTCAATATTTTCAGAGGATTTTGTAGCCATTCATATGAATAAATTAAAAATTGTATACAACAAGCCAATATTTTTAGGTTTTTGTATTTTGGATATTTCAAAAACTGTTTTGTATGATTTTTTTTATAACGTTATCAAAAAGGAATTTAATGAAAAAGCAGGTCTTATGTATACTGACACTGATTCATTGATACTTAAAATCTTTACCGATGACTTTTATGAATTTATGTCAAATCATCCAGATAAATTTGACACATCTAATTATAGTATAGCGAAAATAATAAATTTAAAATAAACAAAAGTAAATCTGTTGGGAAGAATGAAAGATGAATTCCCCGAAGATCCTATCGTCAGTTTTTACGGTACTGGAGCTAAGGCGTATTATGTAAAATCAGTTTTAGGCGAACTTAAAAAAGCAAAAGGTATTAAGAAATCCGTAATTGATAAACATTTGTCGATAGAAGATTATCAAAAGGTTGTGGAAAAGGGTGGATTATTATTTCGAAAAATGAAAACTTTTAAGACTGAATTACATACAGTTTATACTGAAACAATAAATAAAATTGGTTTGTCCAACTATGATGACAAAAGATTCGTAATACCAAACACAACGCATACACTACCTTGGGGGCATTCACATATTAGATCTTTTACAGCATAATGTGCGAAAATATAGATGTAATTTTTTTTCTATTTTTATACATATCATACATATTATACGGATTAAAATTGATACTTGTAATTTTAAAAGCGATGTTTCTTTTTTAGATTTTATGCCATTAACTTTTTAATGAAGCTTTATATCAAAATTTGTTAGGATACAAAATTTGTTAAGGATTGCATTACCAATCGACAAGTTAATATAAATTTTTGATAGCTTATATAATGTTCGAGTTATGGCCATTTTAATTGAAAAAATATCATAAAACTACTTGTTTTTTTTTTATTTTCGATTAATAACTTTAATTAGGGTTTATATCAAAACTGGTTATAACACAAAATTTGTTAACGAATATGTTACCAATCGACAGGTTAATATAAAAATTTGTTATATAAAAAAATGTGCGAGTTATGATTTTTTTATTTAAAAAATATTATAAAATCTGTGTTTTTAATATTTTCGTGCTATTCTTTTCTAAATAAAACCAGCATTTTGTTGATATATGTTGTTTTATTACAAAACAAAATATCAAATATATTTTACAATACAATAATCAACCTTTTGTTACTGTTCCATTCATAATGTTGTATGAAATAAGTGAATCGTGAATAATTAATGCAAACACCTTGGTATTGTCACATAGTTTTTTTGAAAAATCGAGATTCCATCGCTCGTATGGAAAAACTATTGAATTAATGTAAAGTCGTATGTCACACACGTCAGCAGAAATAAATTCCTTTGCATCTTTGCTTTTGCTGTTACTATTCTTTGTATTTTGGAACGCAACAATTATGTATCGAGGATTTTCCAAGTTTGTGCTACTTCTTATTGCCCACGTATCGGATGATGTACTGCGAAGAAGTGGTAACGCGTAAAGATCCCACGTGTGAAAATCAGCTTTATTCACTTTGGAATTTTTTTTTAACTTTTCCTTATCGTCTGGAATAACATGTCTAATTCTCCATTCAATTTTCAACTTCACCAATATAACAGTTAGTAAATGTGTGCGCTAAAACTAGAATTAACTCATGTTTCTGATTAAAAATTCCTCTTGTATAGTCTTCAGCAAACCCCATTAGATATTTGAGCGGTAATCGGCCACTAAAGGTGTGACTTGTCTTATCCAAAATAAATTGATCTTTTTCACTAAGTACCCATCCGTAGGTACTCAAAGTTTTTTGTTGATGACTTCCAAAGGAAACAAGCGTTTTCAATGTCGAACTGATACCACGCTTTCTAGACACACAAATTTGTTCACTACCTATCTCGTAACGTATTTCATCAAAAAGAAAAGCCAGTGCGTTATTTGATAGATAACATTTTTTAGTGTCATCATTTGGAATAAATTTTACCTCGATGTAGATATCGCTGTTAGAAATATCCAATATTAAATCTTGAAATTGGATTGGAATTCGAATTTCATCAAAATTTTTAAATGATGAACTACCAAACGGCTTGTAGCTGAATTCCTCCAAGCTTATTATTGAATTTTCAAAAAAGGGTTCACCAAAAACTTCTAGTTTTTCACTTGTTGATGTCATTTTATCTTTATTCGTAATCCAATAGCTGTTAAAAACTTTTTGTCTTCAGTTGATAGTTTAGAACGTTCTCTCGTTACGTGTCTAACGCAACTGACTTTATTTCTAAATTTACTATTGTTTTTATTTATTTGTCTGTTTATACGACTGGATTCGTGTTGATGACATTGAATTTTAGTATGGTAACAAAATCCCATTATCTTTTAAAATATTTATGAAATTTTCTTGAGCTCCAACTTGACAATTATTTTTTCTTCTTGAAAATTTATCAGCTGATTATTATCATCCAAGATCCTTAGTGTAATGTTGTCGATTGTTCGGTTCTTTGCTTAACTTGTATCCAGGTTCTACGTCAATATCGAATTCTTATAGTGTGTGGACTTGTTGAGAGTTTAAGAATGCCCCTGCCGTAATATTTGAGTCAATTCGTATTATTCTCACCCGAGAATTATCAACCATTGATGATAAAATATGATTGTCGTTCGGTTTTAAGCATTCAGTCATTCCAAATCCTAGTATCTTTCCAATAGAGTTGGGATGATTAAAATGTAGATAATACTTTTACTTAATTTCACATTTCAAAGTATTATTGTTGGCATTTAAACTAAAAATTGTGTCATCGTCGTCTTTGGCTGCTTTTTGAAGTGCTTTTAGCATAGCATTGCTAATTTCAGATATTTCGTATGCGCCTGGTGGTATTTTTATCAAAACCCCTCCTTTCCATTGCACTTTGCTATAGGCAAAACAATTATTTGTTTCGTCTACATTAAAAATTGAATTATAGGAGTAAAATCCCACTAATCCTAATCCATATTTTTCTCTTCTATCCAATTCTAAAGGAGGGTAAATATTTGCATGAAGCACACTTGTGTTGCTATTTAAAGTAAAAGTGTACGACATTTTTTTATTGTGTTTTACAACAAGTCGACAATAGATTGCAATCAACAGTTTCTTCAGATTTAAAAATTCTAGATCCTTTTACGTTACACAAACAACAATAAATTTTCCTCGAAGGTGGACCATCTATCTGATCTTCTGTGGAACTGCTTACCGAGTTGTGGTCAGTGCAGTACTGAAACTTCAACACATCAATATCACTTTTAAGTTCTTCCCGTAATCTATCCCACACTAAAGCTATTTCATTAGGAGCGCAGGCAATCATTACTTCTTTCGGCATTTTACTTAATTCTTCTCTTATCATTTTCAGTAAACTTCTACATTTACTAAAAGCTCGCAAAGATTTATGCATTTTTTTTAAATTTTGACGTTCCGACTTTGGATTTAAAAAACAATTCATTTTACTGCTGCTAAAAAGGGTTCTTTCTCATTAAAAACTTTAGACACAAGTGGCCACACCAAACTGTGTTAAAGTCCTGTTCTTTTTTATATGTATAGCGAATCTCAGTGGCTGAATGTGTGCCGGTGCGCATGTATCTTACAAATTCTAACGGTGGGGATAAATTGCCAAAACTATTATAATATATAACATTTCCCCCTTTTTTTCTGTAACAAATCCAGTGGCCACCCATTTGGTGGGAGGTCTCCAAGTTAATAATCCCGGATTCATCCTTTTCTGGTCCGTTTTTGGGGAGTGTGTCACGCATAAAAATACCTTTAAAATTGGCGATTTTATATTTCTTTGCATATTTTTCTAGTTCCAAATTCCAAATTTGATAAAGCCCTTCTTGGCAAGGGCTTTAGTGGTTCTTTGAGTTCTTTAAATACAACCCAAGTCCTGTGCGAAATGGTTTAAGATATAGTCCGTTTCCATTTTTACTTTCTGATAATCTATGTTGTTTTTTATCATTAATAACACTATCCTTATTTTGAGCCACACTTTTAACTGCCCTTGCAATACGTGCTGAACCTCCTGCTAAACTTCCGATCGCGGATAATGCCGAAAACAAAGGAATAAGGGCAGGTAAAAACGGGGGAACTCCTCCCGTATGAGGTATAGGAATAATTCTCGGGGTTCTAATTTCTTTTTTTCCACCATACGCTTTTATATGTTGATACGTTTTGATGATTTTGCCTATTAATTTTTCGGTATGTTTTAAGTTCCGATCGAATTTTTCTTACAGCTGCACCCAACGCCACTTTTTTCCTTTTTTGACCTTCTTTCCGTTCTTTACTCTCTGTGTTTTTTTTTGCATTTTAGGCCCATTCCAAGTCTTTGTTTTATTTTCATAGATTTGCCCTTTTTTACTTTTCCCACCTTCTTTCCCTTTTTTATTCTTCGTGTTTTTTTGCATTTTAACCCCATTCCAAATCTTTTCTTTACTTTCATAGCTTTTGCAACAAACCAAGCAGCAGCCTTCTCTTTGAATGCTGTATCCGTCGACTTCACAATTTGTTCTGCAGTGTTTTGCAGTTGCTTATCAGCTTTGTGTCGTTCTTCTAAATTATTTAAATTACTTGCGTAACTGATGTCGTGTTTTTTGCAAGCCTTGTCTAATTGATTAATTCCAGGATCACCTCTAGCTAATCTCTTAGTAAGATGAGTGCGTAGCCCACAAAATTGGTACGAAGGAATGTGTAGTTCAACTGGTAACTTATTTATCAATGAATTAAAAATACCATAACCTCTCTTTTTCTTGTTGTTTTGTCTTTTGCGGTCGGGTAACAACATTTGAATGAAAACAAATATATATGTACTTTAGCTTAAATTCAAATTTTAGTCTCTATCGTCATGCGTCTCGTGCAACAACAAGATAAAATTTCAGTTATTAATTTAGATGAAAAAATTGGCCATGATAGCATTAAGTTTCGCCATGGAAAACTACTACCGAATTCTATTCGAGGTCTTATAATAGGACCATCAAACTGTGGGAAAACCAATGTTCTAATAACTCTTTTAACACACCCTCTTGGTTTACGTTTTGAAAATGTTTATGTCTACTCTAAATCACTTTTTCAACCAAAATATGAATATCTAAAGAAGATTTTTACTCCGATAAAGGGATTAGGATATTACACGTTTGAAGATACCTCCAACGTCATACATCCAAACGAAGCAAATGAAAACTCTGTCCTTGCATTCGATGATGTAATTTGTGATAATCAGGATATTATAAGGACATATTATAGTATGGGTCGACATAGAAATATTGATTGTTTTTATTTGGCACAAACGTATTCTAGAGTGCCAAAACAACTGGTTCGAGACAATGCAAATTTTCTTGTAGTGTTTAAACAAGATGAAACAAACCTCAAACACATTTTTTCCGGCCATGTTTCGCCAGACTTTACATTTTCTCAGTTTCAAGAAATTTCTGGAAAATGTTGGAGTGATAAACATGATTTTTTGGTGATCGATAAAGACGCTAATTTAAACAGTGGAAGATATAGAAAAGGTTTTGACCACTACATATATTTATAACATATTCACATCATAATCATGTCAATTAATGTATTAAAACGTGAACTTGTTTTAATGACTGATGCTGTAAGGAAAAAGTTTAAAGCTCTGAAAAGTGAGCAGTTACATGACAAAATTGGGTTGGATAAATTTTATGGACCCATTTCCGAACCCCTAGTTTCGATTTCAGAAAATGTTGCGAGCATCAAGAAAAAAAACCTGCAGCTGTCTCAGTATCAACAAATACAAGGAATAATGATGTAGAGAAAGATGAGGGAACTGAAAATGTTAGCGAAAAATCATTTGGGAAAGAAAATTCAGAATTATATCCAATTAGTCCGCCATTAACAGACACGCCCTCAAACAATTCAAAGTTGACCGATAGTTCACTTAATACAACAGAGCTGACTGATAGTGATATATCTTTTATGCGAAGATCTGGAGGAGAATCACAAGCTATAGCTATGACCTATATATATGGGTTAAAAGATAATCCAACAAGGTATGATACTGTGTATGGAGTCCGATATAATATTGCTAATAAGAAGATGTATATAGGAGATGTAATAATAAGATTTCCTGGTGGAATTATAACATTATGGCGTGGAAAACACAAACTTGGAGAAAACATCGGATCTCGACAATTATATGACTTACTGTTTTTAAAGAAACCGCATGAATCCAACATAAACGAAATTGATCAGAATGTTCTCAGTGATTACAAAGATATTCTTCAAGTTTCTAACGCCTACTTTAATTGATACGATAAAGTAAATGGAATAAATAAAAGTAAATCTGCTAAATTTACCAATTTTATTAAACCGCGACAAAACATAAATTTAAAAAATAAATTACTTGGCAATAAAAAAGTTGAGTATGTGTACTGGAATACAGCGCAGGAATTGGTTGCACGCCTGCGACTTTCGTGGAGTTCTAAAATGGCTGTACATACGGGGCACGACAGTGAAATACTGTCCATTATTGAAGAGCTCAAAGAAGAAGGTGTTATATATTAATTAAAAAAAAACCATTTAAAACGATGAATATTTTTAATTTAGTGTTAGTTGTTAAATGAAATGGTTGGTGTGAACACTATAGATAAGTTCGGACGCTTGGGCCATAATTCTAAAGTGAAGATTATAAAAGGGCTGAATGGAAACTGTTTTAAATTGACTTTAGACCAACAGTTTGATATTGATAATAAGCGGTTATGCAACGTTGGAGATGCAATAAATGAGAACGATGCAGTTAATTCCAAGTTTTTGGAAAACCGTCTAGAAAAGATTGTAGAAGACCTAAAAGCATATATAACAGTATCTCTTAGTCTTGTTCAATCCAATTTAGAAGACTTTATAAAGAACAAAAAACCAACAGTTGAAGATTTAGATTCTGAGGTGTGGTACAAATATCAACATTTGCTTGCAAGAATCGAGGAAATTGAAAAAAATTGTTTTAAAGCATCATAAAGGTGCAACTGTTAAAAAAATTTTAAATCATCATCCAGATGTAACTGTTAAAAAAACTACAAAGTAGCTAAAATGGTTAGTCAGGGGAAACTAAGTGTGATTAATGAGTTACATAGGACCGCAAGAAAAAATTTTCCCAGAAGAAAAACTATAATTAAGGGATATAATGATTTGTGGCAAATCGATTTGGCCGATATGCAACAATATTTAAAAGAAAATAATGAATATCGATATATTTTGGTCTGCATAAATTGCTTTTCTAAATTCGTGTGTGTCAGACCCTTACGAACCAAAACAGTACCTGAAGTACATGACGCAATGAATGATATATTTAAAGAGGCAAAATATTTCCCTAGCAATCTCCAATCTGATCAAGGAACAGAATTTTTTAATGCTAATTTTCGAGCACTTATGAAGAAAACTAGAATTAATCATTACAGCACGTATAGTACTAAAAAAGCAGCTATCGTGGAACGGGTGATTAAAACAATAAAAAACAAATTATTTAAAGAGTTTTCTGCTAGGGGTAGCTACAAATGGATTGATATTTTACAACCAATAGTTAATAAATACAATAGAACAGTACACACCACTATTAAAATGAGACCAATTGATGTCAAGCCAAACTCGCAAATTGGAGCATTTCAAAACATAAAAATTGCGCCGAAAAAGTTTAAGTTTAAAGTTGGAGACAAAGTTCGTATAAGTAAATATAAGTCCAAAGCATTTTACGAATTAGAACTACAAAAGACAAAAAATCCGGATGTATATTTAGTAGATAAAGTACTTCGAAAGGGAAGAGTCAAAAATATAGATCAATATTACGTTAAATGGTTGGGTTTCCCAGAAAAGCACAATTCATGGATTAATGCTTGTTGATATACAAGGATTTAAGACCTCCAATAACAAGTTTATACCCAAAGAATTAGCTGCTTATGATGGCTTAAAAATAGCTCATTATGTTTTTAAACCTCCATTTAACATTAGCAAATTGGATTTAAAATATAAGAAACAAGCCATTTGGATTATGGATCACCACCATTGTATAAATTGGTCTTCTGGATTTACCAACATTGAAGACTTTAAGGAAATTATTCAGCACATCTCAAGCCTGTCAGAATTTGTGTATGCTAAGGGATTGGAAAAAGCCAATTTTATCCGAACGTACATTTCCAATGTTATTGAGCTTTCAGAACAGCCTTCGTTGCCCAAAGGAATTCCTAGCTGTATATATCACAACAATAAAAATTTATCTATATGTGCTTTATCAAATGTAAAATTTTTAAAAAATGTAATAAATGGTAATAATTCTTAGTTTCAAACATTGGATTTTTATTTTTTAAATAATAATAATAACAAAAAACGCATTGTGTGGTTAACATATATGTATTTATTATAAAAATTATTAACAATCAATAATTTACAATAGTTTACTACAACTTTACTTAAAGTAACCCAATTACACAGTTAAAATAGTTCTCTCTATTCTAGTCAAATTATTTTCATTTAAAGATCTGAGATAAGATAGCGCCTCTCAAAAACTCTTGGTATGAATATTTCAGAAAATTATGAAAAATAAAGTGTATACATAATCATAGAATATTATAATTTATTTCACTTACAAACACACACTGAATAAAATATTATTTTTATTTTAATATTAAAAATAACATGTATAAACTTATGAATGTGACTACCAACATTAACATTCATCCCTACAGTTTAATTCCGAATATTTTTCTACTATGGTTTTACGTAGATATTTTTTAATAGAATACAATTCTGTAAAAAATTTAAGCCTATTTAAACCTTCCACCAACACTTCGATGTCTTTATTTAGAAAATAGTCTTTACACAGCTTAATTGCTAAAGAGTATTTTTTTCACATTTCTTGTAGTTCTCGTTCAGTTCTTCTAGCCCAACATGGACCACTACCATACACTTGCTCATGCTCAGCTTCGAAACGTAAGTCATAAAATAATTCTTGAATATGATTAACACCACCATTAAGGTCAAAGAATTTTGAATATTCTTTGAATTCTAACCAAGTCATTTTTTTATTTTTGCAAAAATGTTTTAAATTTAAAAATTTTAGTCACTACTGACATCGCTCAGATCACTGTCAGAATCTTCAGCAAAATCGTCATTTCTTAATTTATGTTGAATATTTGGTATAACCTTGAGATATTCTTCCAGCTCTAATTCAATAAATTCTTCACAAAGTTTATTTAAATTTAAATTCCCATAAATAAACTGGGCGCAAACTGTAGAACCATTCAGACAATTGTGTACTTTCTCATAAGTTTCTTGATCCTTTTGATGTGATTTTGCCATATATTCAGCTTCTTCTAGCAGTTGCAAACACAAGTCTGAGATGTGTTTTTCTATTTCACTGATCATTCTTTTTTTAAGTACTTTTTGATAGTAACTTAAATGTAATATTTCAAAGCATACCAAATTCAAATAGAGATTTGCTTTTTCCACTAGCATAACTAGGTGCACTTTGTCCTAAATATATTATTGTATATTTATCACTTTGTTCATTAACAGCATCCACAAAATCATTTTTAATCGTTTCCAGAACTCGTTTGGGTAAAAATGTTTTAAATGTATCAGTTTGATCAGATAAAGTTACTAAAATTGATTTTCCAAAACGGGTATGAAGAGCAGCCATTCCTTTAATAATATAAATATTATTAAATTTAAGAGAATCAAACGTTTTTAATTCAAAAGAATTGTTTTCTCTATTAATCTCAAAATTTATTTGATCTAACACACTTTTTGTTATGTCCATAGTATCTTTAAATTATTTTACTTTACTTATTACACTTGAACAAATTTTTTACTACAAGAACAACTTGAAAATCAGATCTGAAACTGATGAGTTTGGCTTTCTCGAGTTTTATTTATATGCAGTTCTTCAACATTCCCCCACTTAAGGAGTGCATAGCATTGGGAAAACCCCACCACAAACTGTATTTCAAGGTTAAACTATTCCGTCATCTTGTACCCTACTTACATAATTTCATTTTTTTTTGTTCAGCATACCGTGTGATTTAAAATTGTTGTTTTTGTTCCCGCGTTGCACACTACACATATTTCAGGCCTGGTGAATTGAAAAATTGGTTGTCTACATACAACACATGCATTTTTAGATATTTTAAAGCAGTACATCATTTCCCCCTTGTAGTGTGTACACACACATTCCGCAGCACCATTAGGGCATTTTTTCGAAAATCTATCCAGACACTGGTAACACAACTTATATTTATCTCCATACCTCGAGGTCACCACATAATAGGATTGCGTGATACACATCTCACTTTTCAGGTAATTAGCATTAGAAACCTCTGCCATTTCTATAGAGCTTTTTCTAATTTTAGCAATGCCCTTTTTTCCGATACACTCTATTTCTTTTGATTCCTCTTCAAATATACCCATATCTTCATCTGCTTCTTCATTAATGGAACTCAAAGCTGCGATGCGGCTAACTATTGGATTCGGATTTTCATTCACCAGAAATATAAGTTCGTCATCGTGCATCGCTACAAGTTGATCATTAAAAATCTTTTCTTTTTTAATTTCGTATTCTTCACGCTGCGATAATGGAATATATTCAATATGACGAAGCATTTTACAACCACTATGTTATTTTAACAGACACTATGTATAACTAACTAACTCAAATGTATGAACTTTAATATGTTAGTTCCCTGGACCTTCTTAGATATTTATAGGAAAATTTTAAATTGAAAAGAGTGTGGGGATAAAAATAAATCCTAGAATATCTCAAGGACACTTACTAAACCCTTAACAAACCCCACCTATATTTTAAAGTCATGGCCAAAGATTTTTCAAACCACCCAAGGGCAAAACATTCGAGCTTTGAGAATTAATGCTGAATAAATTCTACATTATCTCAAGGACACTACCTACTAAATCCATAGAAAACCCCACCTATATTTTAAAGCCAACACCAAATATTTTTCAGACCACCCACAGGCAAAATATGCGAGCTTGAGAGTCAATGTTAATACCAGCTCCAAGGCCAACAATAAAATAGTACTTTCATAGACAACACCTGTCCCATAATCAAGGTCAAGGTCAAGGTCCCTCCTCAAAAATGATCCAGCACCCGTATAACCCTACTACTTAAGTAATAAGTAACAGATGTTATGGTAAAGCCATGATGACCCTTAAAATAATTTTCTTAAATATCTATTAAATTATTCTTAGATGTGCTAAAACTCACTTTAGTAGGACACGTTTTTTGGTAAATTTAAAGCCTGTAAAGAAGTTTTACACACTTTACACTTTGAAAAATTACAATTTTTGCTGTTTTTTGGATAAAAATTGCAAAATAAAAATCATATGCATAAATTTTTGCACGTCACTAAAATATCTCTTCATCTACCTCTAAAATTCTGCCCTCTCTCTCTAAATATTTTTCATTTTAACAGAGAAAAAATGTTTTTTGGCAGTACTTTTTTTTAACTCCTAAAAAACAGTCAAAACTTGAAAAATTTGAGTGTTTATTCTAGAAATCGAAAGTTTGGAAAGAAAGCTTTAAAATGTGAGCAATATCATGCTTAAATTAAATTATTAAATTAAATTATTAAATGCTTAAATTATACTAAAATATTTTAATCCTTAAATTACCATCATGGCTTGACCATTAAAAGCAGGAGAGCTCATGGTGCCTACATATCTCAAAAATTTGAATTTAACAGCTTACAATATAACCCACAGAATCATTTATATTCAAAGTTGACTTTGAATTAAATCTAATGTACACTTCGCGACACATAAAACGCATACGCCAATTTTATATATATGTCCTTTACGATTTAGCTACCTTTTCTGTCACAAATTTGTGTCAGAGTCATTGTCATGTTTTGTTGTCACAGTCACAAAATATGTACCGTGGTCACAGTCTTGTTCAACTCAAAAATGTCACGACAGCTATCGGAATTCGATAACTAATTTTATGAAAATTAGATGGAGGTTAGTCTGTTCGTCGAGTCGCCGATCATTATGCACCAGACAACTCCACTATAGTAAGACTAAAAAGAAAATACAAAGAAAAAGGAACTATACGGCGAAAGGAAGGAACTGGCTTGACCAAAGTCCAAACACACCCCAAAAGGATCAGCAAGTCACTAATTTCCTGGAAGAACACCCATTTTACACGGTCAGAGAAGCAAAATTAACATTTTCCTGGTACGGTAAGAACTGCACTAAGACGGATAAAGAAGTCGAGGCTGAAATGTCGTGTTGCAGCTAAAAAGATACGGCTAAGTGAAGAAAAAAAGCAAGCCAGATTACTTTTTCGAGACAGGAAAACGAATTTTGGCGACAGGTAGCTTTGACCGCAAAAAAATTATCAAAATTTAATATTCTTCCACGGAATGCTGACCATTTGATGGGGCTTATAGTTAGCGCTTATGAAGAGATCGTTGAAGAAAATCCAAATTTATTTGAAAATTTAGCACACTCCATGCCAAGGGGTTGAGAAAAAATTATTCAAGAAAATGGTGCAATGACCAGATACTGAAGTTAATATTTTTGATTTTTATTTATCGACAGGTTTTTTTAATTTCTATTTGTTTTTTTGATATTTTGTTGTTTGTAAAACTGATCCTGTTGATCTTTCTTAACCCAAACTCTTCCAGTTCTTTCTTCTTTGTATTTTCCTTTTAGTCGCATTATAGTGGACTTGTTTCGTCTATTTTGATCGGCTATTTGACGAAGAGGCCAAGCTTCTTCTAGTTCTGCCAAAATTTGATTAAAATGCTTTATTTATAATATTTATCGGATTAGTTTATCTAATCCATGCTTCCTCTTTGTTCATTTATGTGGGATCAAGAGAGAAAAAAAATGGATTAGATAGCCAATCGCGATTAAGTGCCTACGGTGCATTTAGGGCTAAAAGCGTTAACCTACAAAAGTCGGTTACAATAGGGACATTTTGGAAAATCTATGTAACTACTCTTGTGATTATAGTAATTAACGATAAGAATAACAACTGTCAAATTTAAACGAGTTTTTTGAATGTAAAAGGAGAGAACATAAAATTTCGTTAAATGAAACATAACCTAACTTTTGTGAGGTCAGTGCGTGGTGTGAATTTTGTGGATTTTTTCTTTTTATTTAGAATATATGTATAAATATAGAAAATGTAAATTACAATTAGTAATTAGAAAATAATGTAAACTATCCGTTCTTACAAAAAAATAATGAATTAACCAACCATTTTTTAGTCTCTGATAAAGATAACCACAAAAATCGTTATTCCTATTTGGCGTAAATAAAGTCTGTTGTAATCCTTATTTTATTAGCCTCATAACTACTCTTGTGGTTATAGTAATTAACGATAAGAATAACAACTGTCAAATTTAAAAGAGTTTTTGGAATGTAAAAGGAGATAACGTAAAATTTCGTTAAATGAAACATAACCTAAATTTTGTGAGGTCAGTGCGTGGTGTGAATTTTGTGGATTTTTTCTTTTTATTTAGAATATATGTATAGATAGAAAATGTAAATTCCAATTATTTTAAGAGGTCCAAAATGTCCCTAATAAGCAAGCAAAATTTTTGATATATAGACATGTGCCTAACTTCTGCTGTATGCGTTTTATGTGACGGGAAGTGTAAATGGTAACATGCTTTTGCCATATGGTAAGCTGTCAAAATTCAACATAAAATTGGAGATCGAATTCAATGTAAATATAGCTTTACGTTTAATTAGTTTTGAGGATCAGGACAAATATTAGCCCCATACCGCTAGGTCCCTCTGAAACCTTTTAGTAGGTAAGGGGAGGAGATTAAAAAATAAGAGATAGGTTCCTATACTCCACGCATCAAAACTTTTTTCTTTTCAAGTTATTTGGTTTTTAAAGTTCAAGAAAAAGAATAAAAATAGAAAATAAAAATAATTATAGTGTCAAATAATTTTTCAAATTATTGTGATTAGAATAAAATAGCAAAGGATGAAACCAATACAATAATTTAATTTTTAAAGAAAAAACTATTTAACATTTAGAAAAATCCTCGGAAAAATTCCATGTGCCCCTGAAAAAAACACCAGAAAAAAAATTTCAAACACTTTTAATTTGAAATTTTTCTAAAATGGTTAACTGTTATTGGTTGTGGTCTTTTAAACAAGAAATAACAAAAAAAACGCGCACTTTGATGCAACAAAACCAACAAAGGAGTTTTGACACTTATATGTTACATGACTATTAAGATTTTCCCTACTCCCAATAAAAGGTTTGCAGAGTGATTTTTTCTCGGATCGTTTACATCTTTTATTTGAAATTTGTATTAATTTTTTTCAACTCGCGTGCGGAAATGGTCGTTTTTTGCACTTATAGTGTGGTATATCATATACCTAAAAACTAAAATGGCACTCTCTATCCCAAAGAAAAAAATAAATTTCTAGCCTGAGCGAAGCAAGGAGCAAGAGCTACAATTTGCTGAGGGTTAAAAAAATACTTCAGTCACGTGGTATATACTATCGTTGTACGAACTGCTTAGTTCGTACAACGATACTATATATTGCACTTTAGATTTCTGTTTTTGTCAAAGTTTTTACCAAAAAGGGTAAAACACTTTTTTAGCGGATATATTAAAATTTTCTCCCTATGGACTAATTTGATTATAAAATTTGTACAAATTTGGGTATATTTTAAAAATAAATAATATTTATGCAAAGTGTAACTATACAGCACACTTTTGTATAATTTTACTTTGCTATAAAGTGTTACTTTTCGTTCTCAAAAAGCTGTAAAATGATCCTGTACGCACCCGTGTAGGTAATAGTTATATCCTAATTTTTAATTTACTTTATTTTATTTATTGAGTAGTCAACAGGTTAATGCGCAATAACAGATAATATTAAAACAAAAGTAAAATTAAAGTATAAGTACTAATTTAAAAATTATTGCCTATTATTATTTACCCGACAAGTGCGGAAAGTGATACTTTTCCTTACGCGACGGCAGTTGACCGAAAGAAGCGAGTTACGAAAAAGTTAAATTAATTATTTTTTTCAAATAACCGAGTACCTAACACGTGCGTAAAGGGTCTTTACCGCCCTAGCGAACTCCCTTTGTTCTTTCCGTCAACTGTGATCGCGTGCGGTAAAGTATTACTTTCCACATTTAGGTAAATAACTATTACTCTACCTAAAAAATTTAGATCATTATCCTCAATTTGGTATTAATTAACAAATGCCTTTTTTTTAACAAAGTTTGTGAAAAATGTCTCTTTAGACTATTTTTATGTGGTTTTTCACATTTTTGAAAGCGCGTGGCGGAAATAACTATAATCATCTGCTTATAGGTCTTATCATTTAGTCATAGTAAAATTTACCTGTTTCTCTAACAAGCTTCAAGAGGTCTTCTTTGACAATTACCTCACAAACTTTTTCAAGCAAGATTACTTTTCCAGGGTCCCCCATCCAAGTATTAAAAATTCTTCCTGGGTGCTGCGGCCTGAATAAACAAATGTATAAGCTACAAGCTAAAAGGTAATTATGCAGTATACGGTTTTCTGCCATTTTTGATTTTATTATGAAAAATTCTTTATGGGGGCACCTACTAGGGTTCCTAGGACCCCAAATCCGCCGGCGTCGGTTGTTTCTTTTTATTTTTTTTTTTAGTTTTTTTTTCACTAAAACAACCCAATCCAACACAGCTCAACGCAACCTAACCCAAAACAATAAAAAAAACACATTACAACCCCCCCCCCCTCCGGAACCTTTTTTTTTCTTTAAAAAAAACCGGCGCCGGCGGATTTGAGGACCTAGGGACCCTAGTAGGTGCCTCCATAAAGAATTTGACATAAAAAATCAAAAATGGCAGAAAACCGTGTACTGCATAATTAATAAGTTTAGCTTAATCGATGGAAAATATTTTTTACGATTAAGGGTTTTCTTTACATTTATTAATGAGAGATAAATACGTTTGTACCACGTGCAGTGAACACTTTACTCTCTATATATTCCATTGAGAAAATAGTGCACCACCAGGTCCAAACTGATAGCGTATTCTTTTGGTAAAATTAAGTGCACCACCGGTGCACAGCCAGTTGTGCACTAACACTCATCCGGTGCTGTCAAAAAGTGCACCGGTGCAGTTTGAATGGAACATATATTTTTCTATATGCCAGAGTCTTCATTGTTGCTACGAATATTAGGTGAATGCATAATACATAAGAGCTTAAATGTGACTAATAAACTATATTGCATATCTTTCCATGCAGACACAGAAGAGGGGTTATTGGGTCCTGCGACCGGCTAGAACTTATTTCTGCTATTGCCTTATTGTTACTCGTTGTTTTTTTTTGTTTCATAGTAGTTTTATATAGTAGGCCTATAGTATTCCTACCTACCTTCTTGTCATTGTACTTATGTATCACATTTTCAATAGGGTTTTTGATTTTGGGGTTTGCCTCACGAACATATGTAATAACGCATAAAACTCCTCATCATCGTCATCATCACTACTACCCGATAAAAAACTAGAAAATTCTAAAAAATCTTTGGCAATATTACTTTTCGAATTTATGGCCATTTTTTTTAACAATGATTTTTAAAAATAAAATGGCAGGAAAAAGTTTTCGATGCCACACTTTTTCAGATTTCGTGTTTCATTCAAGAATTGAAACGTTCAGTTTTGAACTGAGTGCGGGTTTTCCACACCAGTTCTATTGGCTCGTACCGCAGTATGCTGTTTTTAATAGGGGTTTCCATTGGTAAAATTGGTGCGCCACTTCTAGTGCACTAACACTGGCTTGGTGCTGTCAAAAAATTGCGTCAGTGCAGTCAGAGTGCAGATTAAATCGAACATGAAAATAACTGCCCCCAAACTAGAACACTCGTTTCATTCAAACTTAACTCAATGAATATAAAAGTAGTTTAGAACCATTGAAAAACTCCTTTTCAGGTTGATTAGTGGGTTTTGACTTAAAACATAAAGGCGGGAAATGATTTTCGGTCCGCCACGAGCCCTCGGTGCGGAAAAAGTTGCACTTAGTATAAAACCGAAGTTATCAGTTTGGAACAGCACGGCTTATTCTTGAATTTCGTAGGGAAGGTCGCACGGGAACGTTCACATTCTTCGTTTCGACCAATAAGAAGGCTCAGAAGCTGCCGAGCTTGCATGGTGCATGCGCAAAGCTGACCCGATTGCCGTTTTTCAAGAGCGCTCGTTCACCTGGTCTGGGGACAGGTGTACGAAAGTGTAGGAAAGTTCCTACGATACACGGCAATCGGGTGAGGTTCGGTCGTGGTCGGATAGGTTTCGGATAATTCGTGATCGCCTCAAAGCCTATTATTGCTCGATATCAGGGAGAGGACCGTTTCCGTGCAATCTGTTCTACGATATTCAAAAATCAGCCCCCAGGGGCTGATTCTTGAATACCGTAGGAAAACCGCTGTAACAATTTAAAATGTTTTTATAACTGCATAGGGCAACTTTTTGACAGCTCTTAGCCGGTGTCAGTGCATACAGTGGCGTACTTAATTTACCATTGGAATACGCTATTGTGGAGTGATTGTCAAAGAAGGAATATTAGGATTTTGATACCTAAAACATTATGAACCATTGAAGTCACCCTCAGTTTTTTTAGGCCATATATTTTTGCAACACGTCTGTAGGCCAGTCAAATTAAGATATTTCGCGGAATTAATTCCCAGTGAGCTGGAAATCATTTTAATACCTTTATTCGTTCCTAAATGCGTGTAATCTGAGTTTGCACCATCCCAGGTGGTGAGCTTAACTTTTGGTAGCCAAAAAAAGACGACTAAATTCTGCGTCGAATGACCTCCAAATACGTCAAATTCGGTTTAGTGAACTATTTCAAGTAGGGAAAAATTTTCATTTCGGTGCAAAATTACATTTTTGGACGTCGGTTAACCTGGGGGATCATCAAAACAAGAAAAAAAATTTCAACGCTACATTTTGTAGCCTTTTTGTAGCTATTTTGTTATGGTTAAATTAATTTTGTAGCCGCAGCCGTTTTAGAGAAAGCGCGACCTCCCTAGCTTAACTGTTAAGCTGAGAGGCCACCCTATAATTTTAGTTCTGTCAAAGCTAAGAAGATCAAATAAACACTACATATTGTAGCTAGGCTTGTTTGATGGAATCACATATAAAAAGTTTTCAAAATAATTGTAGATTTTTTATATTAATTAATAAAAAAAATTTAGAATTATTTTGAAAATTTTTTATATGTGATTCCCTCAAACAAGCGTAGCTACAACATGTGATGTTTATTTGATCTTCCCTCAGCTTAACGGTTAAGTTAGGGCGGTTGCGTTTTCTCGAAAATGGCTGCAGCTACAAAATTAAATTAACAATAAAAAAATAGCTACAAAAAGGCTACAAAATATAGCGTTAAAAATATTTGGGCCCCTTATTATGGTTCTCCAGGTTAACCGACGTCGCAAAATGTAATTTTGCACCGAAATGAAAAATTTTCCCTATTTTCAACATTCGATTTTGGCTACACCACTAGACCGAGTTTGACGTTTTCAATGTCGTTCGACGCAGAATTTAGTCATCTTATTGAATATACAGGGTTCCTAAGATTTTCCTTAGGGATAGGATTTCAATAAATCAAACAGAAATGGCATAGAAAGTTCTGCGAACACAAAAGAAACAGGTATATTGAGCAATGGTGCCAGTTTGTTATTATCTCCGGACGCCACTCTTTCATTGTGAGCATAAATCATAGTTGCAATAATAAACGTTGACAAGATGTCTGCAAATTCTGCTAGATGGCGGCCACACCATGAGATGATCGAGGAAACACTAATTAAAAATTAGGTGTTTTCAGGTCCAAACCACAGCTTTTCCTTGCTTAAAGGAGGCGGCAGAGTCCATTATTTACGATACTGAGCGATAAACTCGTGAGGTTGTTAACATTAGAAAGAAATATCTTCGCTTTTAATTAAATTTCTTTCCATTCTGTTCTACTAGTGACATCTATCCGGAAACGGCCAAATCATGCAGCTAGCACTAGCAGCCAAAGAAATCAATAAACGGCGCTGTTTTTCCTGCAGAGCTTTTTGCTTGCGACATTATTGATTTTAAATAAAGCTGGCCCTACACTACATTTGATATTTTCGAGGTGTTTTATGACATGATCTCGAAACATGTAGCGCACCATTTCTTCAAAACTAGCGGGAGGGTAAAAGCTGCCAATATTTGTAACACCCAAAAAGGGGTGAAAAGATTTATTTTGCTCTGTTTCTTTACAAACCACGTTTTTTTTACGAAAAACTTGAGCTCTGCCACTTTTTTTATTTTTTTCTTCAACTTTCTCGAAATTTTCGTCATACCGTAGAAAAAAATTATTTCCCCCATGGTCATACTCTACTTTTATTCGAAAAAATTTAGAAACAGAGACGGGATCAGTTTTCCTAAAACGGGGTATCTTGGTTTCGAGTGAGAAAATAAAGGGCGCCGCAGGCAAAAATTTTTCAATTAAATTAGCCGAACTCAAAAATGTTAGAAAAACAAAGCACGAAATAAAAATGGCGCCGCTTACAATTTTTTTTCAAAAATTACGTAATTTCGGGAACGCAAAGAAATAGGTTAAAGAGTATAATTTTTAAGAAAAAAATATCAATTTTCTCGCCCTCCTCCACTGGGACTACAGGGGCCGTACACAAATTACGTAATGGTCATAGGGGGGAGGGGGGTTACAAAACGTTAAGAAGGGAGGAGGGGGGTTTTCGACAGCGTTTGCATTTGTGTGAAACTAAGAAAATTTGGAATGAAAATAAGTGAAAAGTTTTTTTTTTGGGGTGGGTAGTGGTCTTGAAATCGTTACGTAATATTAGGGGAGTGGCGTGCCAAACCGTTACAAAACATTACATAGGGAGGGGGTCAAAAATTGGTAAAATCACCGTTACGTAATTTGTGCACGGCCCCACATCTGACTGTTCCTCCTTTTTGATTTCGAATCAAAGTGCAAAACCCGGGTTGGACGTTCGAAGGCGTCAACCCGTCCTATTTGCTTGATAAAGTTTCTACGGAAATATCTCAGTCGATTTCTCCGGCCGTGTATGAACGCTTTAGGTTAGACATTTGCATGTATCTCAGTGCCCAGCCTGTAAACAGTGCGTAAGGACAATGGTTACAAAATGAAAAGCCGAAAAATATTTTTTTTACGATATCTTTCATCAGTTTGGTATTAAAGTCGAGCAAAAACAATTTTTATTCCAGTCCTAAAGGTATGAAAATGGAAAACATTAGAAAACAACAACCTGGAATGGATTTACTACGTGTAAGATGTAGTGACAACATCGCCCCATGCCCATCCTTTTCTGCCTAATGTGCTTTTCCGTTTGTCTGCGTCTTATACACGGCTGCTTGGCCCCCTAAGGATTTGCTTAGGAACCCTGTATATCCAAGATACCGTTTTCCGGCTACAAACCAAAAACTAAAAAAAATTTGGCGATTTTTTGGCTACGAAAAGTTAAGCTGGGTGCCGATTCTTGAATTTCGAGAGAATAGTCGCCTGGGAACTTTCACAGCCTTCGTTTCGACCAATAAGAAGGCTCAGAAGCGTCAAAGTTTGTACGGTGCACGCGCAAAGCTGACTCGATTATCTTTAGTCAAGAACGATACGTTTCGGATAACTCATGATAGCAGCAAAGCCTATTATTGGTCAATATCAGGGAGGTGACCGTTTCCGTGAAACCCTTCCTACGAAATTGAAGAATCGGCACTTTGGGATGGTGCAAACTCATATTACACGCATTTACGACCGAATAAAGGTATTAAGAGGATTTCCAGCTCGATGGGAATTAGTTCCTCAAAACGGTTTTCTTTTTACCTAATTTGACTTGCCTACCACAGAGAGATTCAATAAAAATCATATATGAGGGCATAAATGAAGTGTGCACTGCACGTGGTACAAAAGTACTTATAAAAAAATTGCCATCGATTAAATCCACTTGTAATTTTGGTGAACTGCCCCTAAAATACCAATGCGTTTCCGCAATTTCGGTTTTAAAAAAAAGTCGGGGAAATGGTGATCGACGTAACGGATCAGCCGATTTGCTTTTCGTTTTTACATTTATAACCACACTCTGGACTTGGTTTCATCTTTGGGTTGTACCTAGCTTTTTAAGGTTGTTATTTGTTTTTTTTTTGTGATAAGCGTTGTTGGGTTTAAGAAATGGAATAAAAATACCAAGTAGCGGTAAACTATGAAACATAAAACATAATCCTACATTCCTTTACTCTTTAACCGATGTATTTCAGCGACCCATTTCATTCATTTATGATTCTTGAGTGTTGGGGGATATGACGTTACACGTACTGTCAGAGATTTCAACCCAAAGAATAACCGCGGTATATACCGACGATAAATCATTTCAGGCTGAAAATCGCCTTTAATAGCTTCAGGGAGGATACTTCAGGACGAGGTCATAATAAATGGGTTAGTGTGTCGGTCTAATTACTACCCCATACAGAACATAGTGATCTAATTTTTCTAACCCCACAGAAATCCTCAGAGGAATTTTCCAGAGGTCTAATTTTGTACGACTATTTTAAAATTTGCAGCATCGCACCGCTCAGAAATCCTAAGGAGTCTCAAATAATAATTTTTTACTTTATCCATGGGAAGAAGTTAAGGGGATTTTGAAGTAAGCAAAAGCCTCACCTCCCGACAATATTTTGCCAAATTTTTTGTGTCATTAACCTTAAACACACAGCCGCAACCAGTCCAACCCTGGACAATACAGGGTGTTTCAGAATTCAATATCAAGATTTTATAGCCTATTTTATAGCGCATTTTTTGGGTCAAAATAGGACTTTTTTTCTATGTATATTTATGTGTCCGCAAACGCTTTGTTACTGATCTACAAAACGTTAAAATTTCAAGATTTTATTAATTTTTTTCATTATATCAAATTTTTGCCCCATAAACAGTTTTGTGGTGGATTCTAAAATACGAAATTAATTATTTTTTTTTGTTTATTAATTTTTTTATCTCCTGTTACAACAATTAAAATAATTTCTTGTAATTCGCTAGATTTAGTTATCTTCTTTTACGAAAAAAGAGAACCTATTATGAAACTTTAACGCTCTGATGTAGACGAACAAAGTATTAAAATTAAAGTATTAAAGTCTTATTTTGACCCGAAAAATACGCCCCTTAAAATCTTCATGGTGAATTTTAAAACACCCTGTATATTTAGGTATAGGGGGAACTTGATTGTTCAATAATCCTTCGAGCCCAATTCTTCAAACAAGGAATTGAATTCCCCGGGAAAAATGCAGTTTCCCCCAAAAGACGCGTATTTTATTAGTTTTATTTTTTTTTTATTTATTTATTTCTAAATTTCCTTAAAATGATTAAATTCACATTTTGTATTTGATATTTCAACATAATCATAGTATTTTCTCATTTCAAAAAGCAAGGAAATCAATCCAGTGGCTTTTTAAAATTAGTAAATAATAGAAAACATCATATAATAGGTTTCAAATTTTTTAAATGTTAATTTAAACAAATTAAAATTATTGCTAATTAGTTATTTAGACACTCTTTTTTTTTGTTTATTGTCTTTTTAAAATTGCTTCTACTGTGGAGTTTGAACCATATAATTCTTTTATCTTTATTTTAAATTTTTTAAACGGTAAAATTTAAATTTCTTTTGGAACTTAATTCAATATTTTTGCTGATAAATACATAAACATCCTTTGACTATGTGTTTTTGTTACTCGTGGTATAAAATAATTTTGATCCTTATGATTTCTTTTAAGATTTAATTTACTATTCTTTTTAATAATCCTACAAACGTTTATGCAGAATAATTCAGAAAATTTTAAAATTTTATGTTTTTTGAAAATATTTGCTGTATGCTCTCTAATTCTAAGAAAATATTTTTGAATAATTTTTAAATTTTATAAAGTTTCCTCATAAATTCCACCCCATATACTGTTTCCGTAACTTAATATCGATTGCACCATTGCAAAATAGAATGTTCTTTTTAAGATACTGGTATGGTATGTTTTATAAAGAAAAAGCTACTTAAAATGTATTTTAATTTATTTGTTACATATTCAATATGTTCTTTAAAATGTAGGTTCTCATCAAATATTATTTCTAAATATTTAAATTAATGTTTTTGTTCTATTATTTCACAATTACAATTTTGATTATTTTGACAATTTAAGTGATATTTTAAGGGATTAGAAAATTTATAATTGTTTCTTAAAGTAAAATTTATATATTGTGTGTTCATTCATTCATTCATATGATGTGTATTTGACTTTGGTGATTTATTTCTCAACTTTTTTTTTATTTACTCTCAGTTTGTTAAAAACACGACAAAATGAAAAATATATAAATTATGAATGAACCCTATAATTAGAAAAAAGCTTTAGATTGATTCATGAGGGCCGATTTGCTAAAATAAACAAATTTTCCAGGGCGTACACCGTAAAGTAAGTATAGTTACTTACTTTATGACTATACAAAATAGAAAATACGGATAAAACCATTCGTGTTCAATTGGCAGTTCGCGCATCTCTTGTCTTTTTCTCCTTAATTAAGAAAGAAAAAGGAGATGCACGAACTGCGATCTGAACGCGAACATAAAGCCTATATTAGTCGACCTATCAAGCGGGTATACTTTTAAACTAATGGCGAATACGTGACAACTCCAGCTGATCAAATGCGTCAAAACATCGTTTCGTATACAGCTTATCGTACCTAACGAAGTTTTCGTGCATTTATTCAGCTGGAGCTTAATTAATTCTCTATAGTGGAAGAACACATGGAGGAACACAAGAAAAATCAATAAAAAGAAAAAAGTTCGACGAGAAAAAACTATCCTTAGCGAAATTGAAGGGCCATCAGCTCCTAAAATCATGATGGAAGAAGAGAAAAACCTAGTTTTCTCCCAGCTGCTGAGGTGGTAAACAAATATCAAGAAATCAAAGGTCAAAATAAATATTCTTTGTATAGAAACGCTTTAAACTTTTTGATATTTCTTTAGTACCTATTTGCATCAACTTGCTTAGAAGATTTCTTGCTGTTTTAGTACTTATAACCTACAAATATTTAGTTTCAATCTTAATTTAAATGAAAAAGTTATTGATTTCGAAAATATCAATTGTAGGAAATGGATTCCCTTAAGTTTTTGGTTAACAAAAATATGGCTTTGAAACATTATGTAGAAATATTTTAATATAGCATTATATTATAATTACTGTACCTACTGTGTACTATATTTTTAAAAATCTGGTCAAAAGGAATATTTTTGAATTTATTGTGTTCGAATTTTTAAATATAATCCATTTATTTTTATCGTTTTAAAAAACTCGGCAAATGTTATAAATGGTCAGTGAAAAAATTATAAAACTTTTAAATAGTTTTGGAGAAAAATAATTTCTCGACAGTATTTTTGTCTTCTTCAGAGAAAATTACGTCATCTAAAAGGGACGTTTTGTGATACTGTGTGAAAATAAATCTGAAAAATACTGATGTCTCATTGGTATAATCCAAGAAATTAATCAAGGGCCTACGTTTTTCGAGGAAAACTGCATTTTCCCCGGAGAATTCAGTTCACTTTTTGCAGAATTGCGCCTGCGTAGCTATTCTTGAGATCACGGAAAAGAAAATAATTACCCACAAATACGCGGCTCCCATTGGTCGATGTCGCTGATTTCTCCCACAAATGACACTAATGACAGTGTTTTAAATAGAAATTGGTTTCTTTTATTTCTCACACTAAGGACTAGTAGAAAAAAATTCATTAAAAGTGATCTGGGTTAAAGCTGTCAATTTTTGAATTCCCTGACTTTGCCAGGTTTTCGCTGACCAAAAATAAAAAAATCCAGGTTATGTCACAAGCTTATTTAAATGTTTACGTCCCAAAAATGTTTTAAAGAAAAGGTAATCATAAGCTGTGGATAATAAATAATTTTCCAGTTCTTTGCAATTTAAGAATTTACGTAATGGGTAATTCCATTGTAACGGGTGTTACGTTTTATGTTTTTGACATCCAATTTTATGTTTGATGTTGATAAGTTATTACAACAAAACTCGAATTAACTCATGTGGTCTTGACAGATGAAAATCTTTATGCAAAAAAACTCACTAGGAATCACCAGAACAATGTATTATAGGCAAAGTTTTGTTTGAACCTATCATTATAAGTATTCCTCTCTTTATTGGGGTGGATTTTATAGACACGACACAATTGAGTTTTGTGAAAATAAGGTACATTTCTGCGGAAATTCTCTATTGAAAAAAAAAACTGGGTTGGGGTGGGTCTCAATTCTGGATTTGTTGTCAAAATAAATGTGCCGCAGAGAGAAAGTAATACTAAAAATGCCATTTTTTTACATGTTTCTCATGATGTTATGCGCCGCAGGCAAAAATTTTTGCAATAAAGGCAGGAAATTCTGCAAAAATGTTGATATTTGTCAAATTTTTGCGAGATATTATTCAGTCTTCGCAGTTTTTCTGTGTTGCTAAAACTCGTGTCATAAATGTAACGATCGAACTTTGGAAAGGTGTTGAATTAAAACTAAAATTGTAATAATTAATGATCTTATCACGCCACAGGCAAAAATTTTTGAAATTTAAGTAGTAATTTTCTTTTATCTTGCATGTTTTTTGCGCAATCTGAAAAAACGAAAATAAATATTGAAAAACAATATAAAATAAGGGCATATGAAGAAAAGAGTGAGGAAAGCATATTGTAAAAACCATACGGTAAAAATTCCATGACCATTCTCTGACTTTTCCAGGTCACTTTTTAAATTCCCCGACTTTTTCAGGTTTTCCAGGATTCCCTGACCAGTTTCAACCCTGGTCATGTTATTAGTGTCATTTTTGAGGGAATTGTCGTCGTCGGCCAATAGAATCTGTGCGTTTCAGGGAAATAATTGGTTTCTCCCTGATTTAAAGAATAGCTGCGCTGAGGGTTTGTGAGTGTCGGGTGTTGCAGGCCTACCATAAAAAGACGGTCACAGAACGATATGGATCTTTTACCGTTTTGTCAAGGTCAAGTGTGCGTAAAGTTTGTAGATAAACGGTCTTCATTATGTATCACGCAGTTTTCGTTAGACCCTGAACCCCTATTCTTCAAATGATAGAAATTCTGCTCCCAGGGAGTCAAATTATCTCGCTACTATGCATTTCATTGGTCCAAATCTTTGATTTAAATCGGTTTCTCTCACTTTTGCCCGATATTGATCGAAAGTAATTCTACGTCAAGACCAATAGAATTACTTTCTATCAATACCCACATAGCAAAATAATGTCCACTGTATATACTATGTATATACTTTTATGGATATGGATATCCCTCATGGATGTTGTATGGATATGATTTTGTGATTCAAAACACATCCAGATGCCCACAAGATGGTCATCCGTGGTATATTTTCGTATATCCACTGCAATTGCACATGAACATAAGCACTGCATATCCACCGAATATGCATTAGGCATCCACTATGGCTTTCCTTTTTAAATTTGGTATGGATATGATTTTGTGATTTGAAACAGATCCAGATGGACGTAAGATGGACATCCATAACATATCCTAGGATATCCGCAGTGGAGTGCGATAATGGAATAACCTATGGATATGATTTTGTGACATCCATCCCCATCAACATATGTGCAACTGCATATCCACGGAATATATTTATGGATATGGTATGGATATGAATTTGTGCTTCCAAACATATCCAGATGGCCATAAGATGGACATCCAGGGTATATTTTTTGATATTCACTGCATATCCACGTGAATATATGTACTGCATATTCACCAAATATGCAATAATCATCCACTACACTACGATTATGGAATAACCTATGGATATGATTATGTAAATCAAAATACAGTATTTTTTACCCGAAGTTTATCCACATTGATTGACGTCAACTGTCAACGAGAATTTTCAGTCTGACGTTTATTTTTTTTATTTCTCCCTAGATTCCTGACCATATGGACAGGGCCTCATTGAGAAAATTTTCGATTTCTTTTAGTTTAAATTTTATCATGAGTATTGATTATAATAGAGCGTTTTTGAACCATTTTTTGGTTTCCAATATATAAACGTAAATAGTGCGAACTCTACATAATATAGAAGGGGCTGGTTATGAAATCTCAAATGAATGTAGCTCAGATATTGTTTGGGGCACAGGCATGGTGGACGCACGCATTGGTCACTTTTAAGGACATATTAGGCATATAGCCGTAAGAGTAGCAAGATGGATGAGATTTTCATCCATCTTGCTACTCTTACGGCTATATGCCTAATATGTCCTTTCGTCAAAATTCCCTGTAATATTAGGAAGTAATTTGTTATTTTAACTCTAAAAACTGCATATTAGTAGTTGTTATGAATTTACATTAACACCATCACCAAGCTTAAATTTATAAAATTGCAGCTTTGAATAAAAACTTATAAATATTTGAGACAATGATGTGTATAAATAAAATATAGACAATGGAAGTCCGAAACACAAAGTTAAAAACTTATGAATTTTCACATATATCAACACCCCCTCAACCACCCACCAAATATTTTTTTTTTCTTAGAATTAGAAAAGATTAAGTTTATTATTACAAGATTTTTGACTAACTTCTAGATGTGCGATTGAATTCAAATTTTTGATCAGATTTTAAAAATTCAATATGGCGGATTCCAGATGGACGATTTTTGGTCATGTTTTGTTAACCAATTTGTCTTTGTCTTCAAATTTGGTATGAATTTATAGTTCCAGTGATAATAACAATAATATGGTATCATCAGGTACCCACCTCCTCCTAACGAGGAAAGTGGAGGGGGAAAAAGATTTAGTTTATGTTCGATTTCGATCAAAATTGGCATACAGGGGTTTTCAGGGAAGGGAATTATGACTTTTTGATCAGATTTGAAAATTTCAATATGGCGGAATAAAAATGGACGATTTAGAGTACAAATCTAAGAATTTAAAAATAGTTTGGTGGGGAGTGTTTTGGAAGATAATATAATAATGTCTTTAAAAGTTCACAACTTTTTAACCAAAGCTACGATTATGCAGTCGCAGATTTATATTGTTTCCTAATTTTGGAAGAACAAATAATTTGGTGGGGTTTGGTGGAGGGAGTGAGAGTGTGTTGATATATATGTAAATGCATAACTTTTGAACAAAAGCAGCTCGCTATAATTATGTCATTTGAGATTTACTTTCAACTAATTATTTTCTAGTTTTTTTTAGAGGAACATACGTTGGTGGGGATAGTTATGGGGGCTAATATATTTAGAAATTCATGATCAAATCTTCCACGAATATGCAGTTTACAAATTAAAATAAGTTTATATAAGAAAAAGGTTTTTAAATACAAGCTTTTATAATATATAAAGTGCACTAAAAAGTAGATTTTTTTTTTGCATTTTGATATCATAACAAAAAAGCGATGGGCGCATTTTAATAAGTTTGGCCATGTTGACTTGATAATTTTTTTTATTGATTAAATTATAATTGTTCGCAAGAATTTGAATTCACTATAAAGCAGACAATTGCAAGAGTAAGTAAATTCAACCCAACTCGACCCAAGCTATCCTAACATTTCTCTGACATATGGATGGACATTTTAAGTTGTAATTTGCGCCCATATGATATCAGAATGATAAAAATTATTTACTTTTTAATGCACTTTATATTTTATAAAAGCTTGTATTTGAAAAGCTTTTTTTACATGAAATTATTTCTTCATTTTTAGATTTGTACCCTAAATCGTCCATTTTGAATCCGCCATATTGAAATTTTCAAACCTGATCAAAAATTCATAATCCCCTTCTCTAAAAACCCATGTATGCCAATTTTGATTAAAATCGGACAAACTAAATCTTTTCCCGAAACATGACCAAAAATCGTCTATCTTGAATCTGCCATATTGAATTTTCAAAATCTGATTAAAAATTCGTATTCCTTACCCTCAAAAATCCCCGTATACCAATTTTGGTTGAAATCGGACAAACTGAAGTGTTTCGCCCCTCCACTCCCCTCGTAGGCGGGGAGGGGGTGCATAATAATACCATATTATTATATTGTTACCGGAACTTTAAACGCGTATTAAGTCAGTTAAAGTTGGTTAGCAGAACATGACCAATAATCGCCCATCTTGAATCCGCCATATTGAATTTTCAAAATCTGATTAAAAATTCGTAATCCTTATACCCAAAAACCCTTGTATAACAATTTTAGTTGAAATCGGACAAACTTATGTGTTTCCCTGCTCCGGGGGTTCCCAAAATACCATATTACTGTATTGTCGCCGAAAATATAATCGTATACCAAATTTAGAAGTTAGTCAAAATTGAGTTGCAAGATTTGACTCGAACATATAAACATACATACATAGAGGTGAAGTTAAATAAAAGCTTGTAATAAAAAATACTAAAAATTAAAAGCCGGTCCTGCATTTTGAAACGTCTACATTGAATTTTAATCTATTTTTTTGGGGGCTTCGCTCACCAGTCTGGATCTCTCTCAGGCATATTGGGTCTGCATCGGGTTTTCTTTGTTATGTTCGGTATACAATTAAAAACGATTATCATAAGCGCTTTAACAGGCATATTCATTTTTCATTTATAAAGTATCCCTGGCATGATGTTGTTTCACTCTGGTGCATTTGATTCTTATCAAAGCGTAATATAAGGGGTTACTTGCAGTGATTTAAGGTTGGCAACTTAAAAATCTGGTTTCTGTTCTGTGGAAAATGAGTTTAGGTTTTGTATAAATAAAAATGGAATGGACTGTAGATTAATACGGATATGGATATTTATAAATATACAGCGTATATTCACGCATTGATATACACAGCATATTCATCCAAGTGTACCATTGAGGATAAGCATGGTATAGGACATAGAGAAAGTAATAGTTACGCGAGAGTGACCGATACTGGGTTATACCCGGGGAACATTGTTTGACGCCGACACGAGCGCCGCCGGTGGCTACAGGAAGGAACTACTTGTACAGCCAGATGCATAATAAAATACATATATTCATTTGGTTAATTTTTTATAGACACTTAACAGGCGCAGTTTTTCCATAGATACTTTTTAGTATTAAAAAAGCAATACATTCGCGAAAGGTCTTAGCTCTATAGAAACCTAAAATCATAAAAGTCTTACGGATTTTATAAATGTTTTAAATTATATCTCTTTTTTTTTATTGTATTTTAACCTATTATCTTCTTGCTTAACTCTGTATAAATCACATCACAATATTTTTTCAGGGATTTGGTTCGCAAAATTGGAACCCCAATTTTCGGCACCCTTCAAATAGTCCCATGCTCTCTAGATTTAATGGTAGTGATCCAGCCTGATTTGAATGGCATTTTAGACTTTACAATAAGTTGTTAATCTACTATATAGCTTATCCAATAAAATCGCGCGATTTCCAAACAAAACTGATTAAAATAACTCACTTTTGAAAATCTAAACAAACCGCTTGTGAGGCTTGACAAACGGTGGCAAAAACCGGCAGGTACTAAATTAAAATTGTGTGAAATATATTTCGACATTGAAAAATGTTCTGTCTTTCTTTCATGATCATATAGAAACAGATGGATGGGGCAAGGTAGGTGTTTATCTAATACAAGCATTACTTTTACTCTTCGCCGCAATGCGCTATGCGCTACAGGAACGTAGTTCCTGCGCGGCCCTCTCTTTCTGTTAGTCTCCGTAAGTTATTATGTTGTCTCTGGTCAACACCGTTCTTCACTAAAAAGCCTGTTTGCTCCTACCGCCTCAGTGCCCTTTAGCCTACTGTGTCTGCCATGTTTATAACCAAATTGACAAATAAAACATGGATTTTCTTTTGGTGTCAATATGGCACCGATCATAAGCCAAAGAATACTAAAACGAACAGGCTTTTTAGTTGAGAACGGTGTCGCTCTGGTATAGGAAACAGATCCAAATGACCATAGCTGAAAATTGATGGTAGTTATATCAATGTATCACCATTATGTTGATACTATACTTGATAATAATTTGCTGTCTTATATGTATAATAATAGTATCTGCTACATAGGGAACCTATTGATCTACCAACAATAGATGACATTGAACTAAATTATAATTCAATCTGAAGGCGGGCAGACTTATTAAACTGTAGGGCCCAAACAGACTTCCATAAAAGGATATTTCCGGAATGTCCAAATAAAAAAAATAATAAATAATTTCGGAACCTTTTTAGCGAAACCCAGGGATATTTTGGGAATTAAATAATGTTTACATGGATATAACTGGATATGCAAAATTGTGACCTATTCTGCACATACTTCGCTGGATATGCAATGGACATTCGGCTCTGTATATTAATTGGGTGAATACATTTACATATCCACTGTATATTCAAAATTAAAGCCCATTTTTCATACACTTTGCGTGAATATGCAGTGTAAATACGTCTCTGTATATTTATTGTGGATATTCAAAATTAAGACCAGGGTTGCATATTCCTGATTGGATATAATATATATATACGTCTATGTATATCCCTAAATATACAGGGCGTTTCAAGTAAAGTGTAACAGAGGTGATTTCGGGCATTTTTCGTACAAATTTTGAAAAAAGCTCGGACACGTCGATTTTGTTTTCCAGTGGGACACTTTTTGACCGCTTCGGGCTTTCGATAGAATGCACCCCCTAAGGAGGGTGATTCTCACCCCATTTATTTAAATAGGGAACATAGGTCGAGTGGCACCTTGTTCGAAAGGTCTTTCAATTGGTTTTCGAGATATTCGCTGTTGAATTTATCATGGGAGAAAAATCAAATAATTTTTTCGATTTGTTTTTTTCAAAATTTGACTTTTTCCTCGGACCCGTCGATTTTATTTCTTTGAGTAGTCCATTTAAGCCATCTGGGATTTTTTGCATTTGTCACCCCTCTTGAGGGGTGATTTTCACCCCACTTATTTTAATAGGAAACATAGGTAGAGTGGCACCTTGTTTGAAAGGTTTTTCAATTCTCTTTACATTACAGCATAAAAACTCGAGAACAGGCACGGAATAGAACTTGATTTTCATTTTTTTTTAATATCGTTTTAGGATTTTAAAGTTATTCACTTGAAAACGTAATAGGAGGAGAAAATGGATGAAATTAAATTTTCTCCATGATACTTACTTACCTATTGAACGTATTTTACTTTTCATCGGCGCTATCTAAATATGGGTAAAAAATAATCTAACGATTTACTGATAAATTATGAAATTTGCATTGTTTTTTTGTTTTCTTATTTTTCATACTTCTCTTTTTACTAATAATTATTGTTAGTTTGAATTCGAATTTAGAATACGTACTGTACTTACATAGTTTTCTGACATGCCTTATTCGGTCGACGAAAGAGTTGCTATGGTTGCCCTATTTTTCGGAAATGAACAATGTGCAAACACAGCAGCAATATTTTTCAATGAACAGCACCCTGGCAAAAATACCAGTAGAAAAGTGGTTTTGCAGATCGTCAGCAAGTTTAGGGATATAGGTTCCGTATTAAACTATAAACGGGGAGAAGTTGCCCGGCCAGTGAGAAATGAAGCCAATGAGGTGGCAGTCTTGGGCGAAGTGGCCATTAATTCCAGGTCGAGTATTAGGCGTTTGTCCGAGTCGACAGGTATCAGTCCTACTAGAGTATGGAGGATATTAAAAGGACACAAATTACATCCATACAAAATCAAGCTTGTTCAGAAACTCAATGAAGACGACTTTGACTGACGACTGGAGTTTTGCGAAGTAATGAGCGAACGTCTGATAGAGAACCCGAATTTATTGTACAACATCCGCTTTGGAATCGTGAACCGGCACAACTGTCGGTATTGGTCAGGTGCCAATCCTCAGGAATACGTTAAAATACACACGCAAGTACCACAAAAATTGAATATATGGGCAGAAATATTTGGAAATCAAATTATTGGTCCTTTTTTTATAGAAGGAAATCTGACGGGGAAGTCTCTCGATTTATTACGGAATGCGATACTTCCTCGAGTTGTAGACTTAATAGAAAGTGACCCTACCTATGCTGACGACCTGGCACATTTTCAACAAGATGGTGCTCCTACTCACTACTCCAGGGAAGTGCGTGAGTTTCTGAATGCACATTTTCCAAGACAGTGGACCGATAGAATGGTCATCACGTTCCCCAGATCTGACTCCTCTTGACTATTTTTTATGGGGTTATCTGAAATCTAAGGTATACGCGACACCACCAGCTAGTCTAGAGGATCTCCACCAACGTATAATAAACGAATGCCGTGCTATCACCCCAGAATTTTTGGAAAACGTACGGACAAGATTTGAGCAAAATCTCTACTATTGTATGGAGGAAGGAGGGAAGCATTTCCAACAGCGCTTCTAGTGATGTTTTTCTATTGTACAAGGATGACAAGCCATAAAATCTATTTTTTTAGTTAAGTTCATTGATATTGTACTCACGCGCGGAAAAGTGCAGTTTTGTGTGCGGGAAGTGGCACTTTTCCGCACAAGTGCGGCAAACTCACTTTTCCGTACTAATGCGGTAAAGTTACTTTTCCGCACTAATTTTTTAAAATTTCCGCTCTTGACGGTATGCCCGAAGTCCGCTACGCGTCGTTCGTGCAACTGCCATTGCATGCGGAAAATTAGCACTTGTTCGATAAATAACTATTTCATACTGGTTGGTATACGAGAGGAATTTGTCAGTCAATATCTTATAAACTAAAATCGAAAAGTCAGTTGAAAAGGTCAAACAATACAATTTCATTCTCCGTCCAAGTCAACTTTCAATGTCTAGAAAATCAATCAAAGAACTTTTGAAAAAAATAATGTGTTGGAAAGAGAATTGAAAGACCTTTCAAGCAAGGTGCCACTCGACCTATGTTCCCTATTAAAATAAGTGAGGTGAAAATCACCCCTCAGGAGGGGTGATAAATGCAAAAAATCCAAAATGGCTAAAATAGACTACTCAAAAAAATAAAATCGACAGGTCCGAGTAAAAAGTCAAATTTTGAAAAAAACAAGTCGAAAAAGTTATTTGATTTTTCTCCCATGATAAATTCAACAGCGAATATCTCGAAAATCAATTTTGAAAAGAACACTGAGTTGTATAGAGAATTGAAAGACCTTTCGAACAAGGTGCTACTCGAGCTATATTCCCTATTTAGATAAATGGGGTGAGAATCACCCTCCTTAGGGTGTGCATCCTATCGAAAGCCCGAAGCGGTCAAAAAGTGTCCCCCTGGAAAAGAAAATCGACGTGTCCGAGCTTTTTTCAAAATTTGTACGAAAAATGCCCGAAATTCCCTCTGTTACCTTTTACTTGAAACACACTGTATATTGCATATTCCATGGATAATTAAAATATTGGGCCATTTTAATTGACGGTATATGAATATGTAGTGAATATAAAAAAATATCCATATATCCATAGAGAAATATATACGTTCATGGATATCAAATACATATCCAGGGGATATCCATATCCATGGCTTGCTATGTGGGTATCGGTCAAAAGTGAGAGAAACCGATTTAGACCTAAGACTTGGACCAATGAGAAGCATAGTAGCGAGAGATTTTGACTCCCTGGGAGCAGAATTTCTATCAGCTCGGGAATAAGGACACAGGTCTGTTCATTTCAAATTATCCGGACGAATTTCATAGACGGCTGACATTTGTACACAGAAACTAAATGGAACTAAATAAAAACTGGTCCGATTGAATTTGGAATGAAGTGTAGTCCTTTATCCCATTATTTAGGTTTTCAGAAACATAATATTGATTTAATTACGTTCAAATAAGAGTATAGTCTTCGCTAAAAAAACGGTCCGATGCAGAGGTATTTTTTGCCCAAAAATTTTTCTATCTTAGCGAAGGAATTTTTTGATAATTTTGGTATCGTTTTAAAGATAAAGGATAAATTTAGGATTGTCTAGTGGTAGTTTTTCGATTTTTTTTTGTTATTTTTGTACAATATTGGTGTAAATATGATATGTTTTGCCCATTTTCAGCACTGTACACACCGAACCAGAAACAAAAAATTAAAAAATGAACACTAGACAACCCTAGATCTAAGCTTCATCTATCAAATAAAATTAAAAAAAAATTTAAAAAAAAATTTTTTGTCGCCTAAATTTAGGGGCAAATTAACCCTTACAAGCGAAATTTACGAATTACAATTCTATACCGAAAGTGGCAGGGCAGACTCTGTAGGAGAAACAATTTATAGGCCAGTCAAGAAATGAGGTACATGTGAAAAAATTAGATTTGTGCTGTAAATCATTCATTTTTAATTGGATTTTTTAAATCTATTTTACCTTCAAACTAACATTATATACAGAGTGTTTATTTAATTAATAAATAATAAATTATAAATATTATTTATTAATTCTGAGTAGTCTTTGAAATAAATAGTTATTCGTAAAATTTGTTTAGAAAGATAAATAGCAATTTTTTGTGTGCTTACTATAGTTACTATTGTTCTCTTCTTTTAATTGCATCGTTCTGACAGAGATCAAGCTTACCAGAAAATGCTCACTCTGCACCCCTCTGCCCATAAAACACAACTATCTCCTTGATATAGTTATCGTTGACAGATATACGGGGTCGAAGGGTGTACAGTCGGGTCTGACAGGTCATTTTTCTGGTATGTTGTAGTAAGCTGGATATCTCTCAGCCGAATGCATTTAGAAAAAGAGAACAGTTACTATAGTAAGCTCACAAAAATTTGCCACTTTTTCGTTAAATCACAATGTAGGTAAAAAAATAATGATCTTATTTTTATAATATGTGGTGTGCTTTATAGGTTCGGTGAGAAAACAATGTTAAAAAAAAACTACGTTTGTGGGGAGTGACTGAGAGGGTTGATATATTTAAAAATTCATAACTTTTGAACCAAAGCTGCTAAGACTATGCAGTTTTCAGATTTCGTTTTCAAACAAAAAACAGGCGTGTATATAAGTAACTGTGGCACATGTTTTTGTGCGCGCAATCACTATTTGATCACGATCAAAATAATGTTCTTTTTTATTATTTGTCGTAAATTCTGTTTATAAAATAGTTAGTTGGTAGAGTTGGATAAATTCGCACGAAAAAATGAGAGGGGGGGGGTAAAGATTTTAAATTTTCGACCAGATTTCAGGGGGGGGGGGCGTCCCATCTAGTATCTCTGATTTTGTTCAAAATTGGTATATAGCGATTTTTGGGGTCGAGGCATACGAATTTTCGAGCAGAATTGAAAAACTATAAAGCTGATAGCTTCCCTCTGATTTGGGGGGGGGGGTACCATCTCGTATCTGCGATTTTGTATAAAATTGGTATGTAGCGGTTTTTGGAGTCGAGGATTACGAATTTTTCATCAGAATTGAAAAACTATAAAGTTGATAGCTTCTCGGTGAGTTGGGGGGGAAGGGTACCATCTAGATTTTAGATTTCGTTCAAAATTGGTAGATAGCGGTTTTTGGGGTCGGGGATTACGAATTTTTTATCAAAATTGAAAAACTATAAAGTTGATATAGCTTCTCGCTGAGTTGGCAGGGGGTATACCATCTAGTATCTTCGATTTTGTTTAAAATTGGTATATCGATGGTTTTGGGCATTAAGAATTACGAATGTTGGTTTCCTCGAACACAATGGAGGTGGTATTTAGGTGACGTTATAGTCACGCCATATGTTATCGACATATTAATATCTGTCAAAATGCCCTTTAAATATGCAAAAATTTTTTTCTGCACGAGACCTTATAGTACGGAAAAACACCCCTAAATTCAGAAAAAGGTTGAATTTTCAAGTTTTTTAAAGTTATTATATTTGGAAATACCAATCGTGAGATTATCTCGCCATACGATTTACACAAATCGATAGCTGTCAAAATAGCCTTTTTATGGGCTTAATTTGTTTTTTCTGTGCAACACCCTAAACTACGGAAAAACACCCCTAAATTTAGAAAATGCTTGAATTTTGCATGTTTTAGAATTTCTAAATACCAATCGTGACGTTGTCACCCCATCCGTTATACTTGAATCGATAGCTGTCAAAATGGTCTTCTTACAGGCTTAATTTGTTTCTTCTGTGCGAAATCCTAAGGGTCTGAAAAACACCCCCTATAGTTTTAAAATTTCTAAATACCAATCGAGACGTTGTCACGCAGGCATAATTTTTTATACACGAATCTATACCAATCGTAACGTTGTCACGTCATACGGTATATACGGATGGGTAACTGTCAAAATTTTACATTTGATGGCTATCGATTTGTGTATACCGTATGGAGTGACAAGGAAATTTTAAAACTATAAAAAACTTGCAAAATTCAAGCTTTTTCTTAATTTACGGTTGTTTTTCCGTACTTTAGAGTCTAGTACAGGCCATTTTGACAGCTATCGATTTGTGAATAACATATGGCGTGACAACTTTACCTAAATACCAGTTTTGAACAACACCGAAGATACTTATAGATATACCCCTTGTGTTCGAGGGGCTGTAAACTTTATAACTTTTGAAATCTGCTCTAAAATCTTTAATTCTCCGCCCTCAAAACCCCAACATAGCAATTTAAAAAGAAATCTGAGATGCTTAATGGAACCCCACCCCTCGGGCAACTGTTAACTTTATAATTTGTGAAAGTTGAGAAAATTCGTAACTTTCGGCTCCCAAAACTCTATATACCCCCCGGAGAACTGTTAACTTCATAATTTGTGAAATCTGAACCAACATTCGTAATTCTTGACCCCCCAAACCATTTTATACCAATTTTGAACTAAATCTAAGATACTTAGATGATACGCTCCCCTCCAGAAGCTGTCAACTTAATTTTTGAAATCTGGTTAAAAATTCTCAAAAACCAATTTTAAACAAAATCGAAGTTACTAAATGGTACCCCTCCCTCAAATCAATTCAAATCTAGATACTAGATGGTACCCCCCCAACTCAGCAAGAATCTAGCAACTTTATAATTTTTTAATTCTGATCGAAAATTCGTAATCCTCGACCCCAAAAAACCCTGTATACCAATTATAAACAAAATCGGAGTTACTAGATGGTACCCCTCCCTCAACTCAGAGAGAAGCTACCAACTCTATATTTTTTCAAATCTGATCAAAAATTCGTCATTTTCGACCCCAAAAACCAATATATACTAATTTTGAACGAAATCGAAGATACTAGATGGTACCCTCCAACTCAGCGGGAAGCTATGAACTTTATATTTTTTCTAATCTGGTCGAAAATTCGTAATCCTCGACCCCAAAAACCGCTATATACTAATTTTAAACGAAATCGAAGATCTAGATGGTACCCCCCCCAACTCAGCGAGGAGCTATCAACTTTATAGTCTTTCAATTGAAATCTGGTTAAAAATTTTTAATTTTTGTCTCCAAAAACCCCTTTATACCAATATTTGAAAAAATCGGAGTTACTAGATGGTACCCCCCCCCCAACTCAGCGAGAAGCTATCATTATAGTTTTTCAATTCTAATCGAAACTTCGTAATCCTGGACCCCAACAACCGGTATATACCAATTTTAAACAAAATCGGTGATACTAGATGGTACCCCCCAACTCAGCGAAAAGCTATCAACTTTATTATAGTATTTCAATTCTAAGCGAAAATTCGTAATCCTTGACCCCAAAAACCGCTATATACCAATTTTAAACAAAATCGGACATACTAGATGGCACCCCCCCCCCCTCAACTCAGCGAGAAGCTATCCACTTTATAGTTTTTCAGTTCTGATCGAAAATTCGTAATCCTCGACCCCAAAAACTGCTATCTACCAATTTTAAACAAAATCAAGGAAACTAGATGAACCCCCCCCCCCCAACTCAGCGAGAAGCTATCAACTTTATAGTTTTTCAGTTCTGATCGAAAATTCGTAATCCTCGACCCCAAAAACTGCTATATACCAATTTTAAACAAAATCAGGGAAACTAGATGGTACCCCCCCTCAACTCAGCTAGAAGCTATCAACTTTATAGTTTTTCAATTCTGATCGAAAGTTTGTGATCTTCGACTCTAAAAACCGCCATATACCAATTTTAAACAAAATCGGAGATACTACATGGTAGCCCCCCTCAACTCAGCGAGGAGCTATCAATTTTAAAGTTTTTCAATTCTTATCGAAAATTCGTAATCCTTGATGCCACCTCGATGTACCCCTTCCCCCACCACTTCGGGGATCTTTCAAATTCATATTTTTTGAATTCCGATCGAAAATTGGAAATCTAACTTCAACGACGTTCGCTATTGACCGGCCCTGAATGTGGACCCCAACAACCGGTATATACCAATTTTAAACAAAATCGGTGATACTAGATGGTACCCCCCAACTCAGCGAAAAGCTATCAACTTTATTATAGTATTTCAATTCTAAGCGAAAATTCGTAATCCTTGACCCCAAAAACCGCTATATACCAATTTTAAACAAAATCGGACATACTAGATGGCACCCCCCCTCAAGCTATCCACTTTATAGTTTTTCAGTTCTGATCGAAAATTCGTAATCCTCGACCCCAAAAACTGCTATCTACCAATTTTAAACAAAATCAAGGAAACTAGATGAACCCCCCCCCCCAACTCAGCGAGAAGCTATCAACTTTATAGTTTTTCAGTTCTGATCGAAAATTCGTAATCCTCGACCCCAAAAACTGCTATATACCAATTTTAAACAAAATCAGGGAAACTAGATGGTACCCCCCCTCAACTCAGCTAGAAGCTATCAACTTTATAGTTTTTCAATTCTGATCGAAAGTTTGTGATCTTCGACTCTAAAAACCGCCATATACCAATTTTAAACAAAATCGGAGATACTACATGGTAGCCCCCCTCAACTCAGCGAGGAGCTATCAATTTTAAAGTTTTTCAATTCTTATCGAAAATTCGTAATCCTTGATGCCACCTCGATGTACCCCTTCCCCCACCACTTCGGGGATCTTTCAAATTCATATTTTTTGAATTCCGATCGAAAATTGGAAATCTAACTTCAACGACGTTCGCTATTGACCGGCCCTGAATGTGGACCCCAACAACCGGTATATACCAATTTTAAACAAAATCGGTGATACTAGATGGTACCCCCCAACTCAGCGAAAAGCTATCAACTTTATTATAGTATTTCAATTCTAAGCGAAAATTCGTAATCCTTGACCCCAAAAACCGCTATATACCAATTTTAAACAAAATCGGACATACTAGATGGCACCCCCCCTCAAGCTATCCACTTTATAGTTTTTCAGTTCTGATCGAAAATTCGTAATCCTCGACCCCAAAAACTGCTATCTACCAATTTTAAACAAAATCAAGGAAACTAGATGAACCCCCCCCCCCCAACTCAGCGAGAAGCTATCAACTTTATAGTTTTTCAGTTCTGATCGAAAATTCGTAATCCTCGACCCCAAAAACTGCTATATACCAATTTTAAACAAAATCAGGGCAACTAGATGGTACCCCCCCCTCAACTCAGCTAGAAGCTATCAACTTTATAGTTTTTCAATTCTGATCGAAAGTTTGTGATCTTCGACTCTAAAAACCGCCATATACCAATTTTAAACAAAATCGGAGATACTACATGGTAGCCCCCCTCAACTCAGCGAGGAGCTATCAATTTTAAAGTTTTTCAATTCTTATCGAAAATTCGTAATCCTTGATGCCACCTCGATGTACCCCCCCCCCCACCACTTCGGGGATCTTTCAAATTCATATTTTTTGAATTCCGATCGAAAATTGGAAATCTAACTTCAACGACGTTCGCTATTGACCGGCCCTGAATGTGATAACCGTGTTTCGCTAGCTGATACGGTTTGTAAGTGAGAATTTTTGTAAGTTTATTTTTTTGAATATGTCAACACCTACGGCTCTGATAAACTTCGAAGAAGTACAATTTTTGTTGAAAGTGAAATTATCCATTTACATGTGAAAACCGTATGTTGCTTTTCCCCTTAGCACCATTTAAAAACTAATCAGCCTATCGCCTGGTGCTAAAAAATTATCGTATCAAATTTACAAATTGGTTTACCGGCTTTTAAGTTATCGTGCCCCAGACAGTCAGACACCATTACAAAATTGGTAATTATTTAGTATGTGAAAAATTTCGGGACCTAACTTTAACCAACTCAAACCAACCCAAAACAAATAAAAAATTACAATCCAACCATCTCTGGCAGCCCTTTTTGCTTTAAACCAATATATACTAATTTTGAACGAAATCGAAGATACTAGATGGTACCCTCCAACTCAGCGGGAAGCTATGAACTTTATATTTTTTCTAATCTGGTCGAAAATTCGTAATCCTCGACCCCAAAAACCGCTATATACTAATTTTAAACGAAATTGAAGATCTAGATGGTACCCCCCCCCCAACTCAGCGAGGAGCTATCAACTTTATAGTCTTTCAATTGAAATCTGGTTAAAAATTTTTAATTTTTGTCTCCAAAAACCCCTTTATACCAATATTTGAAAAAATCGGAGTTACTAGATGGTACTCCCCCCAACTCAGCGAGAAGCTATCATTATAGTTTTTCAATTCTAATCGAAACTTCGTAATCCTGGACCCCAACAACCGCTATATACCAATTTTAAACAAAATCGGTGATACTAGATGGTACCCCCCAACTCAGCGAAAAGCTATCAACTTTATTATAGTATTTCAATTCTAAGCGAAAATTCGTAATCCTTGACCCCAAAAACCGCTATATACCAATTTTAAACAAAATCGGACATACTAGATGGCACCCCCTCCTCAACTCAGCGAGAAGCTATCCACTTTATAGTTTTTCAGTTCTGATCAAAGATTCGTAATCCTCGACCCCAAAAACTGCTATCTACCAATTTTAAACAAAATCAAGGAAACTAAATGAACCCCCCCCCAACTCAGCGAGAAGCTATCAACTTTATAGTTTTTCAGTTCTGATCGAAAATTCGTAATCCTCGACCCCAAAAACTGCTATATACCAATTTTAAACAAAATCAGGGAAACTAGATGGTACCCCCCCCCTCAACTCAGCTAGAAGCTATCAACTTTATAGTTTTTCAATTCTGATCGAAAGTTTGTGATCTTCGACTCTAAAAACCGCCATATACCAATTTTAAACAAAATCGGAGATACTACATGGTAGCCCCCCCCAACTCAGCGAGGAGCTATCAATTTTAAAGTTTTTCAATTCTTATCGAAAATTCGTAATCCTTGATGCCACCTCGATGTACCCCCCCCCCACCACTTCGGGGATCTTTCAAATTCATATTTTTTGAATTCCGATCGAAAATTGGAAATCTAACTTCAACGACGTTCGCTATTGACCGGCCCTGAATGTGATAACCGTGTTTCGCTAGCTGATACGGTTTGTAAGTGAGAATTTTTGTAAGTTTATTTTTTTGAATATGTCAACACCTACGGCTCTGATAAACTTAATTAAAACCGTATGTTGCTTTTCCCCTTAGCACCATTTAAAAACTAATCAGCCTATCGCCTGGTGCTAAAAAATTATCGTATCAAATTTACAAATTGGTTTACCGGCTTTTAAGTTATCGTGCCCCAGACAGTCAGACACCATTACAAAATTGGTAATTATTTAGTATGTGAAAAATTTCGGGACCTAACTTTAACCAACTCAAACCAACCCAAAACAAATAAAAAATTACAATCCAACCATCTCTGGCAGCCCTTTTTGCTTTTTGCATAAAAAAATCAGTCGTCGAGGGATTTGCTGTCCTAACGAGTCACTAGTAAGTGCCTCTACAAAGAATTTTTCATCAAATACTGAAAATGGTGTAGAAAATTATACACTACACTCCTTTTCATGCACACATTTTTGGTTGTAAATGGCAAAAAGTGACAGAATGTAATAAAATTCCACCTTCATTGGAATTCAAGTTTATATATTAACTACCACAAAATTTTATATTTATTTTTCTTTTAGACAAAAATAACTTATTTTTAGTGGAAATAAAAAAATGACCACCCCAATATGCTCGAAAAAAATGCTATTTTCTGCTATATGTATGTATGTATGTATGTATGTATGTATGTATTACAACAATATAAATTATATAGTAAACAATATTTGCAACCAAAATAAAAATATTGTAAAGGCAAAATTAAGAAGTAAAAAAAAATTGTACTTTTTTTCAGGTTGAAGAAAATCTAAGTTTACGTTTACGACTTTTCCAGCAACATTTTCAGAAAACAAAACACTTGTTCATACGTAGACAACAAAAAATAATTGTCTCTTGAACCATAATATAAAATAAGTAATAATCTGCCTGTTTGTTCTCGGATCACGGTCATTCCCTAAGCTTATTTCTTTTCTTTACACACAAGAAATCACTATGCATCTCACTCGACGTATCCGATCTCTCATTGGACAAGCACACACAAGATCCGGCGCATCAAAACATAATTCTTTGTTTTTTAAATTTCTACCCTAAAAAAAATGTCTAATTTGAGGGCATGTGGTGTATTACAATACAAATAATTGCCAAAATAATAGTATAGTAGTATTTAAAACATCGAAAAAATAAAAGTCATGATTTATTGAGATGCTTATTTGACTGGCCTATAATCACCTGCAGTCGAGGAGAGTATCTACGCACACACAAATTTTAGGTGTGGGAGGCCTCTCCGTGCCCCGCGACTGGTGACGTCACGTTCGCCCCAAGGCCTCGGTAAAGACTACACTCTTATAGCCGAACTAAATACTGCTGAATTGTTTCCTTAGCACTAAAAATGCGAGATTTTCGAGTTCATTATGTTCTCTCTGAATTCGTCTTTTTCTCAGACCATTTTTTTGTAAAAATGTTCACTAGTAATACCACAAGAGGTTTTTATGAACTCAGAATATTTTGAAAATTTAATTATTAATTATTATTTTCTAAAAATATTTATGAACGAGCAAAATTTTCAGGATTAGTTAAAACTCGCGCGGGATTCAGTAAGAAAATTCCGCAACAAATTGTGTTTAAAATAAAATAATTTTAAAATTATATTTTTTGACTTTTTAATACAATTTACAACGTTTATTTTTTCTCTGACACGACACCCACACAACGTAAAGTTTTGATTAACTTGGTTATTCAGTTTCCATGGTAACTGATAAGTAAAATTTTAAATTAAAACGTATGTGAGTTCCGAAAATCTCAGTGTCAGTTTTGAAGCAAAATTTCTGTGGTCCGCTGTGAGCAAAATAATTCGTTTCGATCAAGATGATTTCTACTTACTGTAGTTACACGGAAATTCAATTTTAAGACTTATCATACTATATTCTTTAATTTTACATAAGCTTTGAGTTACTACAAGTGGTAGAAAAAACTTTTTCGCCTTTAAGAAGAAAGGAGGTGACAGAAGAATACGAAAAACATCTTAATTACTTATGTAAGAAAAACTCAACACCCAATTTTGTTCAACTGCGTTTTTTGCGAAGTGTAAACAAGTTTAAATAAATTCCAAAACCGATTTAATTCGCTATTGGTTACCTACCCTAGCGAAAAAAATTTCCAGTAGAAATATAACTATGTGCATAAAATATTTTCGGTGTTGGAAAATTTATCTGATTTTTTAAAGAAAAGCATGAATAGCGTCTGAAAAAAGTCCCGGTCATGCAGAAGGAGAGGGATTTTTTTCTTGGTGCTACGCACAATTGATTTTCTTCAAAAAAATTAAGTGGATACTAAATTTTAAAAACATTTAATCCATTAGAAATTATTTTATGCACGTGCTATGCTTTGGTAGGAAATTTCCCGAGTTTATGAAGTCTAAGAAACTTTAACAAGTATTTCCTCTAATATATACACCTTATTCCAAATTCTCCGAACCAATGTCAATACATGGCGGCTGCCAATTAAACACAGAAGCTAAATAGAACTGTCATTGTCAGTGTCAATGGCATCTGGAAATATCCCCGGGATGAGTTTGACGAATTACAGAACTTACTTCAGTTCCTCACGGTAAAAATACCCTCCTAACTGCAGCTTTTTGCTAAAGGTGACAACATCTGGAGGACAGTCCAGGTTGAAATACTCGTGACACCAGAATTTTCCCGTAGGACCTCCACCAGTTTGAACTTCATCCATAATGAGGTAGATGCCGTGATTTCTGCAAATCCTTTGCAGACCTTGGAAAAATTCTGGAGATGCGTGGTTGTCACCGCCTTCGGATTGAATTGGTTCGATTATGACCTAAAAATAAAGAGCTGCTAAGTAATATGAAAGATACATAGACATACTTAATATATATTCTGCTTGAGTATCTACTCACCCCAGCTACTGGCATCCCTTTTTGTTTGTCCCATTTCTCCATTAACTCCTCCACTATTACTAGACATTTTCTATCCTCTTGTTCGTTCTCGTGTTTATTGTCCTCCAGCGGGTACTTGTAGGCAGGGAACTGGGCGGCGGGCCAATCGAATTGAGGAAAATCGATTTTTTGAATAAATTTCGACCGCGTGCAAGCCATACTACCAAATCCTCTTCCTAAAAAAGGCAATGTAGAACGGTAATTTGTACCCATTTTGGTAGAATAATCAAGGAACATCTACTGAGTACTTTTGTGCATTTTTTTGACCGGGGTCAATTTTTGTAGGCGTCGCGGCGACTTGTATTTTTTACCTGTTGGACTTTCACTTTATAGCCCTATGCTAGTGAACCGATTAACAAAAATTAATACAATTTTCACCGTGTTGAAGCCTATTCAACAGCAAATTTAGCAGTGTAGAGAACATTACTACTTTTGGTAAAACAAGGTCTGAAATAGTGCCGGAAAGTTAGATATCGGATAAAAATGGTAAGTTTTAAAAGTAAATTTTTCAAAATATTTTTTTTCGTTACCTTTTCGGACCAAATTTCTTGTTTCTTAGTCCACTTATATTTTTGAAGTTCTTCTATAGAGCTTCTATTAATTTTGTTTCATTTGAGACAGCAGAAAATTTACAAAAAAATAAATACTTTATAGTAATGCATGAAAATTGGCGTCTTTCTAACAATTTTCAATCTATATGGAATTTGGTCACTTATTTACAAGAAACCAATGCATTGGCTACATCGGTATCAAGAAGAGAGTCCCAGCAATTTAAAAATGCTAAAAAAAATTAAAATAACCAAAGTCACTGGCTGCCAGAGGGCGCCAAACTTAAAAAAAGTACTTTTTTTAAAATATCGAAAAACCATAAAAAAAGTAAATTTTTTTGGTTTTTGACGCTTGGAGCAACTAATCGGCTTGGTGACTCATACCAACCCACATTATTTTATTTCTTGAACAACCGGCCGTTACGCAGTGTAAAAACTTTGTGCAATTTCCTGGTCGTTTTTGGGTTACGAATTTTCAAACTTGGGAGAAATTACTACAAAATGACCAATTTGATGGTCCATTCTCGACTAAAACTATTTTCCGCTATTTCTTTAGCAATTATATACAAGCGCAAACTATACATTTTTCTAAGAAAAATAGGACATTTGATCTGCGTCGTTGTTGCTGTCGTCGCGAAGCATATTTCCAAAATTTAATGATATTCATGGTTTTACCATTTATCTCCTGAACTATTTCACCTATTGATATAATCTCTTATCCACATGAAAGCCTTTTTCATTCCACATCTACCCATGGATACACTTTAAATTAGTTTTTGTACTATCGACGACAAACTACAATCTATTAAAAACAGTGATGAAAACAGAAAAAGGAACATTTATTCGACTTTCTTTGCTTCTTTGTTAATCCTAAAGCCAATACAGTTTTAATTTTTGTGATATTTCAATTTTTTTTAAAGGATCACGTGATAGCTAGCTAACCATCGGTCATGAAAATTATATTCACCGATTTCGAAAGAAGAAGAAAGAAAAAATATAAGATTTTCTACATAATATTTTAGCATTCCTTGGATTTCTGGGTAGTACCAATGCGTTATTTCATGAAAATCGGCCCAGGAAAAAACCTTTCATTTAAACAAAGCTGCGGGTATTCAACTATGACAAAAATTAATTAAAAAAATTAGTTACCTATAATAATAATCAAGTAGGCCAGTATTGCTTTGTAATAATCAAGTAGGTCAGTACTAGAATTAGTATGGGTTTTATTTTTTGAAGGCTTCAAACGTCAAATCAAACCTTTTTGATTTGGGCGTTTCAGGTAAAGTTAATATTACTGTTAAATTTTCTGCGATTATCTACATACCTATTTATAACAACTTTTGAGGTTCCAGGACGTTTGAGCATCTCTGAAGGTATATAATTAAGTATAATAGGGGCTTATCGGTATATAAAATGGCATATCCTGACTTAAATTAAATTTGACACTATTTTCGACAGTTCTGCACAAAGGTTAAACGTTAAAATAATGTTAACTTTCATAATAGGGACTTATTGGGCGTTACTCTATAAAGTTTTACCATAATAAGGGAAAACCGTATTTTATTTAGGTTGAATCCTAACCACTCTTTACTCATTACTTTTCCTTATTCCTAACCTAAAATTTTTTACCTTGTAGGGATTTTCCCTGATAAATTCTCGCAAAAGAATTATATCGTCAGTGTAGCTGAATCTCTACCTTGTAGGTTTCTCCAATTTGTTAATTTTTTCATATAAGTTTTAAAAATCCACAAGACTGTCTTTGTTTATAAAGAAAAAACAAAAAATGCAAATAATATTAAAAAGTCGTGTCGAAAAACAAACCAACAATCACTATTATCCGTGCTAATTGAGGTTATGTTTAAAGATAAGGGACGTACGGTAACTGTACCGAATTAAGGGAACACCGTGTTTTATTACGGTTCCCTTAATAAAAACGCAGGTCGCGCGCATGCTCAGATGTCAATGTCAATTTTCCTTATTAAGGGAACGCGAAAATGGACGCCCAATAAGGATTTTCGATTTAAGAATTGGTCCTTGTTCTGGTTGACATTATTTTGACATAAATTTTGACATCGGTTCTAAAATAATGACGTCATTTAAAATATTATTAAGATATCTTTGATTTTACTCAAAAAAAGATCATCTATAATTTTGCAAAATTTTAGGGGTTATGTTTACAACCAAAGGGCCGAACCAACCTCTCAGGCTGGTTCTAAAATTTCATAACCGGGTTGCAACTGTGACGTCATTGTTTTAAAACGAAAGGATCGGTTGCGGTTCTGGTTCAACCAGAACCAGGTCCAATTGAAACGAAAATCCATAATAAGTCTGTCTAGATGACAACAAGATGATAATAATAGTTGTTTACCTTCATGCAGAACTGTCAAAAATAGTGCTGAATTTATTAAAGTCAGGAATTGTACCGATAAGTCTCTAATACCTCCTTAAAGTAACTATTAATAAATCCAATAGCATTCCATTATAAAAATCGAGTTATTTTCGTTAATTATTTATATATACCTTTAGCTTTTCGATTAAAAGATGCTATATGGGAAAAACGTTAAAAAATGATCTTTTTATAAGGTACCAATAACAAATTTTAAAAATCCGCCAAGAAATAAGAGAGTTACTTATAGAATTATAAAGCTGTCCAAGATTTGCTTATGAGTATGAATTTTTAAGAATTCGGTGAGATTTAATTTTATATATTAGTTTTTACAACTAGTGGCTAAAATAGTGCTTTTTTAGAAGCGTTGGTTTAAATAACGTTCGCAGCGAGGTATTTTAAAACGCGAGTAAAAAATTATCAAAAAATCTCTCTTGACTAAAACATTATTTTATTAAAAAAAAAACTCGTAGAAGGTGTAACTGATTTATACAAAATAACGTATCTATTATATACATTCTCATAAACTGTTATAAAAATTATTTTTTTAAAAAGAACTCGTAGTATCGTTGTAAAATAGGTGTAACTGATTTATACAAAATAAGGTATCTATCATATAAATTCTCATAAATTGTCATAAAAATAATTTTAGTTAAAAAAACTCGTAGTATTGTTGTTAAATAGGTGTAACTGATTTATACAAAATAAGATATCTATCATATAAATTGTCATAAACTGTATAAAAAATTATTGTAACTGATTTATACAAATTAAGATATCTGTCACATAAATTGTCATAAAAATCTTCATGCCTAAAAAAAAAAATTTTCTTACCGTGTGATACCTCTTTGGAAAGATTATAAAAATTGTAGTTGAATGGCGCCAATTTTTGAGTAAATATAGATATATCACATAAAAAAATGCAATTTTCTGTGACATATATCTCGAGTTATGAAACGAAATGTCTTATCAATTTTCATACAAATCGGTTTAGCCGTTTTTCCGTGAATAATGGACAAAAATCTTAGTTTATCGGCAATATATATATATATATATATACAAAGCATATGTAAAACGAAATGTTTTAGAAACAATAAAGTCTGAATCTTATATATATATATATATATATAGCACATATAAAATGTATTGGAAAAATCCGTCTACTAGAAAGAAATTCTGGATTCACCCTGGAAAAGTCTGGATAGACCCCGTAAAGGTCTGGATACACCCAGGAAAAAATCGGATATGCCCTAGAAAAGTCTGGAAACCCTGAAAAAGTCAGGATACACTCCGAAAAAGTTTTTAAAAACCCTGGAAAAGTCTGGATACATCCTGGAAAGTCTGGATACATCCAGGCAAAGTCTGGATACACCCTAGAAAAGTCTGGATACACTCTGGAAAGACCCTGGAAAAGTCTGAATAAACTCTGGAAAGACCCTGGAAAAGTCTGGATACACTCTGGAAAGACCCTGGAAAAGTCTGGATAAACTCTGGAAAGACCCTGGAAAAGTCTGGATACACTCTAAAAAAGTCTGGAAAGACTCTGGAAAAGTCTCGATACACTCTGGAAAAGTCTGGAAAGACCCTGGAAAAGTTTGGATAGACTCTGGAAAAGTCTGGAAAGGCTCTGGGAAAGTCTGGAAAGACCATGGAAAAGTCTGGAAAGACCCTGGAAAGGTGTGGATACACCCTGACATATCTGGATACACCCAGTAAAAGTCTGGTTACATCCTGGAAAGTCTGGATACATCCAGGAAAAGTCTGGATACACCCTAGAAAAATCTGGATACACCCTAGAAAAGTCTGGATACACCCTAGAAAAGTCTGGATAACCTCTGGAAAAGTCTAGAAAGACCCTAGAAAAGTCTGGATACACTCTGAAAAGACCCTGGAAAAGTCTGGATAAACTCTGGAAAGAGCCTAGAAAAGTCTGGATACACTCTAAAAAAGTCTGGAAAGACTCTGAAAAAGTCTCGATACACTCTGGAAAAGTCTGGAAAGACCCTGGAAAAGTCTGGATAGACTCTGGAAATGTCTGGAAAGGCTCTGGAAAAGTCTGGAAAGACCATGGAAAAGTCTGGAAAGACCCTGGAAACGTCTGGATACACTCTAAAAAGTCTGGAAAGACTCTGTAAAAGTCTCGATATACTCTGGAAAGACTCTGGAAAAGTCTGTAACACGCTGGAAAAGTCTGAATACACTCTGGATAAACCCTAGAAAAGTCTAGATACACTCTGGAAGTCAGGAAGGAACCCGGAAAAGTCTGGATACACTCTGGAAAAGTCTGGAAAGTCCCTGGAAAAGTCTGAATACACTCTGGAAAAATCTGGAAAGACCATGGAAAAGTCTGTATACACTCTGTAAAAGTCCGGAAGGAACCTGGAAAAGTCTGGATACACTCTGGAAAACTCTGGAAAGACCCTGGAAAAGTCTGGATACACTCTGGAAAAGTCTGGAAAGACCTTGGAAAAGTCTGTTTACACTCTGGAAAAGTCTGGAAAGACCCTGGGAAAAGTCTGGCTACACTCTGTAAAAATCTGGATGCACTCTAAAAATGTCCGAGTACAAGTCTGAATACATCTCTAAATAGTGTTGATAGACTCAAGAAAAGTCTGGATATACCACGAAAAAGTCTGACCGACCCAATCTAACCCATGTGTATGCAAGTAGTGGTATATATAATAAATAAAAAAATTAAAATAAAAAAGAGAGTTTTACCAACAGAAAACTGTTGGATTTTTCGCCTTCTCCACCAGTTCTATTTTTAATATATGTTTTTCGTTTTAGAGTAAACCTTTACTTGATTTTTTTTTAATACCTTTATTTTATTTACCTACACGCGTGCGGTAAAGTGCACTTGCCTCACTCATTTGCGTGCGGAAAGTAGTACTTTACCACATTCATTTGCGTGCGGAAAGTGGTACTTTACCACATTCAGTTAACGTTATGGCACTTTACCGCACTCCGTGCGGTAAAGTGACTTCGTTTATTTTAGAAGATTAAAATACAGATATTTATACTTCTTTTTTGGGAATTTTTGAGGCTTGTTTGTAAAATCGTGTGTCTAACACATGCGTAAAGTGTCTTTACCGCCCTTTCCGGCTTGTCCGAACTCGTTTCGCTTCGTTCGGTCAACTGCCGTCGCGTACGGTAAAGTATCACTTTACGCACTTGTTAGTTAAATAACTATAAAATAAATAACAATGGTTTCCATAGCGATGTGCCTTTTTACTCGGTGACGTTCATTGTTGCGATATTTTAATCTTTGACAGTTTGATATTTTGACGATGTTTTTAAATGATTTTTTCGTGAATACTAGGTGAAAACTGGCGGAAATGGCTTAATTTTTAACTTTGGGTAAAAAACGTAAAAAACTTACAGAAATCTTTTTTTGCACCCGTGAAAAAAAAAAGTTTTTTTGCATCGGTATCCAAAAAAGCCATGCTTTAGTTATCTGCAGACAGTCACTAAAATCATGTTTTTGATGAATGCATAAAAAATGGATTTTGCGAATTTCAATAAAAATAAAAACAATAAAGACGTAGAGTCGCTTGGATTTTCCTTAGGAATTAAGGCGCTTCTACCAATTCTGCAGACTGACAGTTGATGGTTGTCTTTTACATTTCCACGTTTTATGATTTCTTTTTTAGGTCTTATATATCATCATTATTTCGTATCCTCTATTTCCATTGGGTACTGTACACTTTTTTGGAGAAATGCCGGAAATTCTATTTTTTTTTGTATTTATTTCTTTTTTCGGCAAACAATAATTTTAATTTCGCACAAAATGTCAAATTAAGTTATTTAGTTTAGAAACATTCGATTATTGCTCGAAAATTGATCTGTAGCGCACACGGATCAATCGAAATAGTAACAACTAGTGGATAAAATAGTGCTTTTTTCGCAAGCGTTGGTTTAAATAACGAGCGCAGCGAGGTATTTAAAACGCGAGTAAAAAATAGTACACTTTAGCTGTGAGTTGGTAACACTATTTTTTTTTAATACCTTTATCATAAAATTCAAGAAAAACAGGAAAATACTTTTAACAATCTCGAACGAAGAGAACTCCTCGCAATACACCATCTTTACATTATAAATCAAGGCGGCTGGTAAACGAAATAACAATCGTTTCCATAGCGATGTATCTTTTTACTAGGTGACGTTCATTGTTGCGATATTTTAATCTTTGACAACTTGATACTTTGACGATATTTTTAAATGATTTTTTTGTAAATACTTGGTGAAAACTGGCAGAAATGGCTTAATTCTTAGGCAAGAATAATTATATTTGTTCAATATTATTATTTTCTGCTGTTTCTCTTTAACTTTGGGTAAAAAACGGACAGAAATCTTTATTTGCACAAGTGATCAAAAAAAAGTTTTTTTGCATCGGTAAACAAAAAAGCCATGCTTTAGTTATCTGCAGACTGTTACTAAAATTATGTTTTTGATGAAGGTATAAAAAAAAAGATTTGCGTGTTCGATTTGGCAACTGTTATTGCTCTCTGCCAGATTTGCGTCTTCGATTATTGATCGCTGCTCCAAGCAGCTCGAACTTGATCTTAGAAATTCTACAGATCAAGCCCGAGCACGGAAATCCCGCGTAAAATTGACATAACCTAATTCAAATTGTGTTTTGTTTTGGTTTTGTTGTTTTGCTGGAAAATGAGTATGATAAGGAAAATGATTAAAGTAGAATCACTACTTTCTTCCTCAGAGGAGGAACTTGAGTATGTCAAATTGCTATATAGTAAGCCAAATGAAAAACGGGCTAAAATTATGAATTATGTAAAGGACGTGGTTTCCAACTACACTGACACACAAATACCTATTGAATTAACACAGTCATTATTTTGTTGAAGTTGAGGCATATGTCGAAACGTTCAAATGCGCATAATCTTTCTATTTATGGACATATAATATAGGGTGGGCCGAAGTGTGTGAAAGAAGACATGCAGGTCTCTGGGTTCCCCCAAGAAATATACTTGAAAAAAAATCCTTTCTAAACAATTCACACTAAAAACGGACCAGAGAACAAATCGATCGTGCATTTGAATTAATCGTTGCGAGGAGGATAATCGAAACGCTAATAGATATTATAAGAATATAACTCACCATGGAATGCATTCCAAAAACACATAATAGCCAATTTGGGAGCGCCTGGAGGCTTGTTCAGCAGCACTGACTTTTTGTCCTCCTCAGTCCAATTGTCATGCCCCCTTTTCTTTCTCATGTACGTCATAAAGCAGTGCTTAAAGGCGCTTTCGTTTGCACACGCACCGCACATCATGGTATTCATACAAGTTAGACCGGCAGGAGCGATCTACATGATGATATAAATATTATATCTATTAGCTATCAAACAAGAAATTCTGCCCCCTCAAAATAAAATGAATATGTATAGGCAGCAGGAGTGTAAAAATTCGAAAATTATTAAAAATCAAGCACACAAAAATATCACATTGCAGTTATGAATAAGGGATGTGTATCTGTGTAGTTCTACAGAAATAGGTAAAAACTAAATAATTTTTGGCCCAAACATTTTTTTTTGTTGATATAATGGATAAAATATATTTTAATTAATTTTCTATGCTCTAAAATCAGTAGATAAAATAGCAATAGTTTAAAAAATATGCCTTTGATTTGGCCGATAGTTGTGTATTGTATTTCGAAAGCTCTAGTTTTTATGACAACATCATCTTAAATTTAAAATAACTTTTTAGTGTTATTCCGTTTTCCAAAAATTAAATCGTACAATGCATTTGGTCAGTATGCAAAGCGGTAAGGTAGAGCTTTCAGTCCGGTATATGTTTATATTTAAGAAAAATTTTCTGCCACAGCAATGATTTTCACTTGACTTTTAAGGCCACATAAACGGCATAGATTTGACAACACTGCTTTGCTGTTTTTTTGAAAGATCAACAATAGGTGGCACCACTAATGCCATTTCGAGTGTGATCGTGCAGTGTTCAGAACAGTAACTAAATATAGGTAGGCATTCATAATATTCCATGAAGTATATAATTGCTTATGCCTGACTAATCTTGATCCAGAATTTCTTTACAGACCTCCCATCTAGTTTGGCAGGTCTTAATTTTAGGTTCTAAGACTGGAACCCAACTGTAAAAGTGTTGTCAAAACTGTAAAATGATAATAAGGCTATGTCCCACTCGATGCTCGAATCAAGTACCCAGCGACGGCCTCAAAAAACGCAAATAAATTTCCACGTTTTTCTTATCACAATCACTACTTGATTCACTAGCCATTGTGGTTCATGCTTCATGGATTGCAATATCAATCGTCAAAGAAAAAAAAATATTCAACATCAAAAAAATAATAACAAATTCCCGTATTATTTTTATCACTTGACATGTGTCAATTTATTGGCCGAATGTTCCATTAGACAAGTGGCCGGTGGCTATGCGGAACCTGAATTCCAATACTCCAATCGGCCTACCAAATTACGTGACCTTGGCGTTTTAGAATCTCTTGGCAGAATCTCGCTTATAAAGAAAAAAAACATAACCTTCTTGTTATCAGATAATAGGATTTATAAAAATCTACAACCGTATCAAAAGGATTTTTCAAAGATTGTTGTTACAGATTTCTGTATTATCGACAAGGCTAAATAAAAAGCCAGGTAAGGTTTTCGACTATTATTAGCCGTGTTTATTTTATTTCGGGAATGAGAGAGTCCAGCAAAAAACTGTCTGGATAAGGCCGTTAGGAATTCAAAAATAAACATTCCTGCCAAACAGATTCCGTTTTCTCGTTTCCGATATTCTGCCCGATAAAGATTGACCCAAAAACAGCCCAGCAGTGTTGTCAAATTGATGCCGTTTTTGTGGCCTTAAAGCAAAGCTTACACGTACACTAACCAATGCTTGATGTTGTCAAAAGAACTTTTTTTTTAATGCTTTTGATTTCAAATGGCTGTGTATTTTTTTTTAATTAAAAAAATATTTCTACCGATATTTGAGGTACTTGAAAATAAAAAAAATATAAAAAAAGATAAACTAAATATTTTTTAAAAGGAAAATTTGAGTGATGATGACTTCTTACCTTTTAAGAAAAAAAATCATTAAATGTGAAATTGTAGTTAAAAATATATTTAAAATGAACACGAAGTGTACCAATGTCTGTAGAACTATCCATCTACTCTATATCTCAATAACTATATGGAATCCCTGTAGCTATTAGAAACATTTCAGATTCTATAAAATTTCGAAATAAACATTGCTTCTTCTTTTACAGTAGCCACATACAAACTTTAGCTACGAAAAGTATCCGTGTATCTAAAGTGAATCAAGTTCCTTATTTTAAATTTAATTATGTCCCATATCTTTAGAATTTTGTTAATAACTATTGTGATATTATTACATTACATTAGTTTTATACCTACTTGTTGGTTTTTTTTCCTGTTATTTTTTTTCCACTGAGTGCTATTTATATATACTTATGACTAAATTTTATCTTATTTTATTTTGTAAATGTATTACCGAGTGATTGTATAGTTACTACCATATTTATTATTTTAATTGGGCCTACTAATCTTTAGACTAAATATTTAATATTATTTTATTTATTTCTTTATATTATTAGCTTTGACAATAATGATCTTTGTATATTAGATAATAAAACATGCTTACTAATACTACTACTACTACGATACTATTGTACTATCACTTTCTGACAAATCTCACCTTAAATTTTGGAAACATATGCTTCAAACAGATTATTTTAAAATAAATCAGAAATTTCCCTTTCCAAAAATTTACTGAATGCTTATGGTTCGTTTAACCGTTTGCGAGATATCTGCAAATAAAGTGTAATGAATATTTATTTTTCTTTAAGTACCCACGACTTTTAAAACAGTTGAGGCACCCATCAGTTTCTAGTTTTTCAACAATAAACGTGACAAAATATCGAAGTGTCAAGCTTCTGTCGCAGTTGCTTACTGCAAATAAAAGGTTTAGGTATTATTGTTGTCATAAGCGTCCATTTTTTGTATATAATTTATTTCTTGGGTTTTTTGCAATTATCACGCAAACTAATAATAAAAAGTCAGGCATGTAATACATCTTCGAGACGAGGATTTCGTAAGTCATTAAAAAATGTATGCATATATAGTTCCGTTTAAAAAACATGGTCAATCCGCTATAAAAGGTATATATTTTATTTAGGGGCTACCTTCAAAACGTTGGGATTTACATAAAAATAAAAGTTATTTTATTATAAAAAATACTTTTAAATGTATTTTTTAAATTCTGTTTAATTTTTAATTTTTAAAAGAATTTCTTAATTCTCCGTTTCGACTTTTTCGACTGAAAATCGAGAATTAGAGCCCTGATTTAATTTTTGAAATTAAGAATTTGCTTATTTACCCCCAGATGCACCGTAAAAATATTCGGATTAGTTTGGGTAATCCATGCTTCCTCTTTGTTCATTTATGTGGGAATAAGAGAGAAAAAAAATGGATTAAATAGCCAATCGCGATTAAGTGCCTACGGTACATCTAGGGGTTAAAGTGATATAAAAAAATCAATGACACCGCTACAAAATAAACTCGTATTTTTGATGGAGACCCCCTTTAAGAAAGTTACTACACACTTTAGTTAGAAAATGCTCATTTTTTAAAATCACCCCATAGCTCCACAACTGCTTGATATATTAAGATACCGTTTTTGCATTTGAGCTTTTCTCAAAAATCGAGCCCAGGACATGAAGTAGTGGAACTACCCAAATGGGACACCCTGTACATTTCTGCTTACCAGTTTTAGCAAATTTTGCATTCTTTTTGGCCAATCTTCTCCTGGAAAGGCACCCAGAGCTGGTCGATTCACTAAGGTTTTCTAAAAATAAAATAATTTTAAATCTTTCAAAATAAAACTTGAAGAACAAGTGATTATATAAGGTGGGTACATTTTTTTTTCGGCTGTGTCCTTGCTACCGTAAGCTTGATTTTTATGATTTTAGCTTCTGCAAAAAGCTAAAGACTACATAAAACTTTTATCAAATTTGACATTTCATTAAAATCCAAGATGGCGCATGATTTTTAAATTTTCTCATTTTTAACACCCCCCGCCATAATTTTATGTGCGCTATTCCATAAAGACATGTCTTTGTCGTGCAAAGAGACGTATTACTTCTAAATCGGACAAGAAGAAATAAAGCTCAATTCCAACGAATTAAGTGGTGTTTTAACACTCCTATTTGTAAAACATAGGTCTAAAAACCTCTAGTTTTTGTTCTACCAGGGATTTGTTAAATCTCGTCCGATTCTTTAAATTTTGAGCTCTGCGGGAAGCTGAGGCTCTGGCCTATATACGCTATCTGTCAAATTTGACATTTTATGAAACTTGATATTTTTCACTCCTTCATGCCAAACTTTTTTGTAAGCCAATGTACAAAAAGGTATTCGTAAAAATCGGACAAGAACTAAAAAAGCTTTGTTTTTGGCCTATATACGCTATCTGTCAAATTTGACATTTTATGAAACTTGATATTTTTCACTTCTTCATGCCAAACTTTTTTGTACAAAAAAGTTTGGCATGAAGGAGTGAAAAATATCAAGTTTCATAAAATGTCAAATTTGACAGATAGCGTATATAGGCCAGAGCGAACTTTACGAAAGAGGTGCTGTTTTGAACCCTGTAAACAGTGAACCTAAAAATACCCCAGCAAACACAAATTGTCGGCATTGAATCGGGCCAATGTCGACAACGTCGGCAGTGTGTCGGCATAGGCAACTACACTCTGGCCCGATGTTGGTGAGATTGCGATTTTCAGTTTTCGGTCAATAATCGGCAACTGACGGAGGACCACATTACTACAGTCGAATTTATGCCGACACCACTTTAGGACCGACGATGCTTCGATTGGAACTTTGTTTAATTGGTGAAAATCGGCAACTGACGATGGATCGATTTACTATAGTCGACATTATGCTAACGCAAACCTTATCTGCTTTAGGGCCGTTGATGATCCGATTAGAACTTTCTTTCTTTCTAATCGATCGAGAATCGGCCACTAACGATGGCCCGATTTACTATAACCGACTTTATGCCGAAGCCCACTTTATTTGCTTTAGGGCTGACGACGGTCCGATTGGACCTTTGTTTAATTGGACGAGAATCGGCAACTGACGATGGCCTGATTTACTATAGTCGACATTATGCCAACGCAAACCTGATCTGCTGATGATGGTCCGATTGGAACTTTCTTTAATCGATCGAGAATCGGCAACTGACGATGGCCCGATTTACTATAGTCGACTTAATGCCGACGACCACTTTATCTGCTTTAGGGCCGACGATGGTCCGATTGGAACTTTGTTTGGTTGGTCGAGAATCGGCCACCTTAAAATTTTTAAACTGCTTAATAGTTTCTTGTTAGTATGTAGAGATGGCGCTAATGTCACTATGTTCCCTTACAGTGGAAGATAATATTATATATATTAATGAGCAAAGATATTTCAAAACTAGAATGCGGACTTGACAAGATGGTCGTACTTCTCTACAAGAAACACCTCTTCTGCCACTTAAACCAGCCCGACTGGTTAAGCACCCGCATTATCGAAACTTTGTAGTTTGCCAATGTCGGGCCGCTTTAAGCTACCACCGATGGACCTCCAATCAAGTCAATCGCCGAAGTTGGATCGCTTTAGGAAACCAATGTCGGACTTCAATAGTTTATCGATGTCGGGCCGAGACCAGCGTGCCTACGTTAGACCGACCAAATTAAGCAGTTATGGGCGGATGGTCGGTACCATATGGTTAAACAATATCGGACCTTAATCGTACGGCGACGGTATGCCGATGTCAGCAAAAAGTAAAATTTACCAGTGGTCCGACGGCGGGTTACAGTCTAACGCTGCGTCGGCAAACATACATTGGGCCTACATCCCAAAGCGGACAAAAAATACTGCTGGTCCGATGTCGTAAATCGACGTTGTGTCGATGACGACAAATTCGGCAATCGACATCGGACTGGCGAGGGAACCGTGTTTGCTGGGACTATTCTATTCTATTCTTCAAAGCTACGTTGCCATTTTAGTTTTCTGGACACTGTATAAAATAACAAATTCGGATAAGTTAAAAAAAATTAGCAAAATAAAAAAAAATTATTTACTTTACACAGATTTAAAGTAGCACCTATTTCGTTAAGCAAAGCTTTTTTAGTTCTTGTCCGATTTTTACGAATGATACCTCTTTGTACACTGAAAAGACCTGGCTTTCCGGATAATGAAAATCAGGTACAGTGGTTTACAAAAAAGTTTGGCAGGAAGGACTGAAAAATATAAGTTTCAAAAGCATGCGCCATTACGGATTTTCATAAAAATTTTATAGATAGCGTATATAGGCCAGGGCCTTAGCTTCTCGCAGAGCTCAAAATCTAACAAATCGGATGAGATTTAACAAATCCCTAGAACAAAAACTAGAGGTTTTTAGACCTATTTTTACAAAGGGTTAAAACATCACTTATATATACTTCGTTGGCGTTGAGCTTTATTACTTCTTGTCCGGTTTTTAGAAGTGATACCTCTCTGTGCACGACAAAATTATGGCAAATGTCTAAAATCTAGTACACGCACATAAAATTTTGGCGGGGGTTGTTAGAAATGAGGAAATTTAAAAATCATTTTACCGAAATGTCAAATTTAACAAAAGTTTAATATAGTCTGAAGTTTCAGCTTTTTGCAGAAGCTAAAATCTCTAAAATCAAGCTTACGGTAGCAAAACCACAGCCGAAAAAAAATGTACGGTTTTTTGGCCCAACTTATATTTTTATTGCGTCATCCTAAGACCAGTTTTGGTGTATGACATCTCGTCAATCAGGTTACACAAAGAATATACCTACGGACTTAGAGAAAACTATTTCTAAGGGCATCGCAAAAAACAAGTTACGGCTCCTCTGAGGACTCGGTCCCGAAGCTTACGCGACAAATCGCGCCGATGACATCTATCTTAATCAATGTCCATCAATGTCATCGTCTTTTCGTTCTTTTCATGAATTTTTTTTTGTTGAAGTTATTTAGTTTTCTGTGTTTTTGGCCTTTTTTAAACTGTTACAGTAATTGGATTTTTGTATAGACTTCTAGAGCTTAAACTCGCCAAAGACAATGGTTTGCCATCTGAAACGCTTTATAGCTTTAGAGTATGCACCCGACATTTTAAAACAGAAAACTATTCAAAAAACTGTCCTTGCATTTACCGCCAGAGTCTGAAATAGACTTTAATGGTAAGTACCGGGCAAGGTTTCTACATACCAGAGGAAAAACAGCATATTCAATAATAGAGAGTTAATAGACCACTAATTTATCGTCACCTTATTTGCTTACCGTAATTGAGATGCTAAGAAGAGTTTTAAAACCACAAACATAAATTACCGTAACCGTATTTTTTTGCCCACATACAAACTGCCAATGTAAATAGAATAGAAAAGAAAACAACAATTCCTGTTTTTGCAAATTCACTTTTACAAAAAAAATAAAAACCTATAACTAAACAAAAAAAACGAATTATCATTTACCAGCTGTAGCTGTTGCTCAGAAATAAATCTGGTTGGTTAGAAAAAATAATCAACCGGGCCCCGTTAAGCCTCCGTAAGTAACGTATTTTGGTTCGGTTATTTTTGGATACGGGAGAAAAATAACCGATGTCTATTAATGCTTTAATAAGACTGATGGGGCATTTATTTAGCCCATTTGTCAATTAGGTACATTTTTTTAGCCCATTCCGTTCAAAAATGCTTATGGGTAACCAGTTACACCAAATTTTTTGAAAACGAAGAAAACTCGCAAGTCTTGAAAGAAACTGCTGCTATTGAGGCCGACAAGGGAAGCAGAATAAATGGTTTATTAATAAATACAATAGTTTTGATATGTATACTATTATATCTTCTTAAAAGAATAATATAATATATTAAATACGACGCATTTGGTTTATTTCTTAAATTTATAGTCAATCAACAATACTTTGGAAAATTAAATTAATTATTGATGAATTAGGTTTTCCATAATAATGTTGTTTCTAATGAACTGAAACACTTTAAAAAATACCCGAATTCAAATTTCGCAGCGTCGGCGCCGCTACACTAATTTAAGCTTCGGAACTGAGTCACTAGAGGCGCAACAGTAGCAAAAAACTTATAACAGGGCCTTAAGTCATCAGATCGCCTTCTATACCCGTAGGTACATATTTTGTGATCAGGTTAGACACACTACCAAAAAAGCATTCCCCTTTTTGCCTAATAATGGCCGTATAGTGAAGAGAGTAAAATTCCAAAGAAAATATTGTAAATCAGTCATCTACTTAAGAGAAAGCGATTCACGAGCAAAAATTTTTAAAAACCCTGTCTCAAGCAAGGAGTGGCTTACGCTTCAGAAGTAACAGATTGATCATCTATAACCACAACTCAATCAAATCAACAAAGTTTGCTAGGCCGAGGCTACTACATAATCTACTACATAACCTGGAAAATCAGAGATAGTAAGAGAATTCAAAAGTGACCAGATAAAGTATAAACTGGTAGGGGAAAGTTCGGGAAATTTTCCCAATGACAATTTTAGGGGTATTTTAAAGTGCTCTAGTTTTCAAACTAATAATCGAAGCACCATTAAAAATACCTGCTCATCGTACATCATTTTTTGAAAAAACACATAACTGTCTGATAAAACTGGAGACATTTAAGAATTACTTTACGACAGTCGTAAAGTAAAATCTCATTTGTGCATGCCTAGTTAGTATTATTATATTTTAATTGTTAAATGTCTCCGGTTTCATCTGTGTCAGTTATGTGTTTTCTAGTTTTTAGTTTTAATGTTTTAACAAAAGCCTATAAAGAGCCCTGAAGATGATTTTAAGTAAATAGAAACGTTGGCATTTTTGAAGAAAGTTTTTCTTTAGCTCACTAACCCAAACCCAACCAATTTCATAATATTTTTTTTAGTTATTACCTACCAAATTATGTTCATCCTTAAAAACTTCCAACAAAGCTGGATGATTGTATCCTAAAGGAATCGTGGAAATATTGGTGTAGGTATCCAGAAACATATTTCCGTCTGCGTCAACCAAATAGTTTCCAACAGACTTGTCATAGTTAACAAAAATTTGGGTAGCATTGGCTTCCTAAAAATAAAAGAAACAAGTAAACTAGCGACCTAGTTTTATGGTGGATGTGAGACCTAAACAGCTAATTGCAATCGTTGTTACATTATTGATTGGTAGGTCCGTTACGTAGGTACGTATCACCGTACGCAACAAGTAGAATCAACTGTTCTCTCATTGCATCCATCCAAACAGGCGTCGTTCGAAATATGCCGTAAACAAAGAAAGAAGTTAAAAAACTCCAAATCAGTTACTTCAACCGAAAAGAAACTAAAAATCAAAAGATCAAAAGATCTTGGGTGGAAATAACGAAAATTCAAACTTGGATGAGTATCCCACAAGGAACACACAAAGGACCAAAGCGAAAAGAGAAATGATTAAACGATGTTTCGCCTTGGGTAACCAGTGTAGGCTCATCAGTGGTTCCACTGGTCACCCGCCCCATACATCATTAAACACCACCATACACTTTGACTTCCAACTTTGAATCACTCACAAATAGGCATCGTTCCGCATTGTTCCGATTCGTCATGGCGTGTTAATATTTCCAGTAGGATTATGCTCCTAAGGCAATTAAAACAAAAAAGAAGTTAAAAAAAACTCCAAATCAGTTACTTCAACCGAAAAGAAACTAAAAAACAAAAGATCAAAAGATCTTGGGTGGAAATAACGAAAAATCAAACTTGGATGAGCATCCCACAAGGAACACACAAAGGACCAAAGTCAAAAGAAAAATGATTAAACGATGTTTTGCCTTGGGTAACCAAGCCTTTTTTCTCTTTTCCCTTTGGTCCTTTGTGTGTTCCTTGTGGGATGCTCATCCAAGTTTGAATTTTCGTTATTTCCACCCAAGATCTTTTGATCTTTTGTTTTTTAGTTTCTTTTCGGTTGAAGTAACTGATTTGGAGGTTTTTTTTTTAACTTCTTTCTTTGTTTTAATTGTCTTAGGAGCATAATCCTATTGGAAATATTAACACGCCAGGACGAATCCGTATCAGGTAACTTGGATAAGTACCAGTGCGGTACGATGCCTATTTGTGAGTGCTTCAAAGTTGGAAGTCAAAGTGTATGATGGCGTTTAATGATGATTATATGGGGTGGGTGACCAGTGGAACTACTGATGAGCCTACGCTGGTTACCCAAGGCGAAACATCGTTTAATCACTTCTCTTTTCGCTTTGGTCCTTTGTGTGTTCCTTGTGGGATGCTCATCCTAGTTTGAATTTTTATTATTTTCACCCAAGATCTTTTGATCTTTTGTTTTTTAGTTTCTTTTCGGTTGAAGTAACTGATTTGGATTTTTTTAACTTCTTTCTTTCTTTTAATTGTCTTAGGAGCATAATCCTATTGGAAATATTAACACGCCAGGACGAATCCGTATCAGGTAACTTGGATAAGTACCAGTGCGGAACGATGCCTATTTGTGAGTGATTCAAAGTTGGAAGTCAAAGTGTATCATGATGTTTAATGATGTATGGGGCGGGTGACCAGTGGAACCACTGATGAGGCTACGCTGGTTACAAAAGGAGAAACATCATTTAATCATTTCTGTTTTCGCTTTGGTCCTTTGTGTGTTCCTTGTGGGATGCTCATCCAAGTTTGAATTTTTGTTATTTCCACCCAACATCTTTTGATCTTTTGTTTTTATGCCGTAAACAAGTGAAAAATGTAGTAACTTTTGGCTTTGTTTTGAACGCGAATAAAAGCCAAACCACCGTGTAAACGTAACGTAGCTCTCACATCCAACGTTCTCATTGGTCAGATCTGACAGAAGTTGTCAATCGCACTTCGAGCAAGGCTGATTTTCATGAGATATGGACGCTAGCATGCGCTAGGGTGGTGTATCGTTACGTCACGTCGCCTGACCCGGTCCTCGGTAGCTGAAATCGCGTTGTTCGAGTTGGAAACGCCCCCCTTTGCCGGTTTACGCGGTGGTTTGGCTTTTAGTCCCTATTTACTTTAAAGGCGGTATTTATACTAAGATGGATTAACGTTTACGGCTATGGAACGAAATTTAATTATGCTAGTTTTTCTTTAAACTTGTTGAAATTTTGGACTTACTACAATTATATAAGTGTATTTGCAAGGAAAAAACACAAGCTTTTCCGGTATTTCAAGAAAAAGATGGAAAAAAGGCGGTGGGTTTGTCCGTGTGTAATAGGTCTTTTATCTAAAAATGCTCTAATAATTGGGTGACTTACTGTTATACTCCTACTAGAATTTTGTATTCCTTTTTATTTTTATGAGAAAAAATATCCATACATGGAAAAAAGGCGGTGGGTTTGTCCGTGTGTAATAGGTCTTTTATCTAAAAATGCTCTAATAATTACTTTCTGACTTACTGTTATACTCCTACTAGAATTTTGTATTCCTTTTTATTTGTATGAGAAAAAATATCCATACATACATTTCTTCACACTAATGCAGCGTTGCCAACCGAAATTTGTAAAATTTATACTAGCTGTTTAAAAACGCACACTTGTGCGCCATAGCCTGCAAAAGTCTACTAAATAAAACCAGTGCCCACTTTTCTAGGGCCGTATTCATAGTAATTTCCAATGCTTCCTTCTTCCTTGTTCAATGATAATTTTTATGGGCGAAGGAACGAGGAAGCCTTGAGAAATGGCGATGAATTATATGAATACGGCTCTAATTATTTGACTATTTTTGTTTTAATTTTAAGAAAAAGTCGCCTATGGCAAAATAATCATATTATATTAATAACAAAGAAATTTTATAAAATATACAGGGTACTTAATTAAAAAAACAGAACCTCATGGCCACTTTGCGTATAGAGTGGGATTAAGAAAAAACCGAAAATATTACAGAAATCTACCTAATTTCATAAGGCATTCACTTTTTGATTTATCTTCTTGTGACAAATAACAAAAAAGTTTTCTCGAGTGAAACTTTATAAACGGTCACCTTGTACATGTGTCAAAAGTTTTAAAATTTTCACCCTGTATATTATTCATATTTCATGTACAAGAAATGAATTATCAGAGAACCATAATAAAGCATGGAGGGGAAAGGAAAATTTCAAATAATATTTTTACTAAATAGGTATATATCTCTCACGATCTGTAGCTGCTTAGTACTTTATGTTTTAAAATTTAATTTTTCACTTTTTCACACCTTTTTTAGAATTTGGCAAAGTTTACTAACCTGAAGTTTATTGAGCTGAGCCAGAAGTTCTTTGGACTTCGGTCCCGGGACGTCCGTCTTTACTGATGGTCCGCAGGGTTCTTGTAATGAATATGAATTGAACCTAACGTGGTTTACAAATTGGCAAGCTAAAAAAAAGAGGGCCTAAGTAATTTATTTATTTATTTATTTATAAAAAGATACAAAATTTGTCAGTTTTAAGGTTTACTCTACTTTCTTTATTTTTCGCATTAAGTTTATAAAAAACTTGTAATGGAAAAAATTGGTCGACTCGATAGAGATAAGGATACGAATGCTAATAAAACTGAAAATTAACTTTAAGTGTCGTTTTAATTAAATCTAGGGAATTACAAAAAGTTATTTTAATAAAAAAAAATAAAAAAAAACCTCGGAAAAAATCCTCGAAAGAAAGGAAAAATTCATTGTTACATGTTAAAAAATAAGTTAAAATACGTGAAAATAAAAAAATATTATTTTCCGTTGGTTTAGTTTGAGTTGGGTTTGCGTTAGTTTAGCTTGAGTTGGGATGGGTTTGGGTGATTGATTATATTTATTATCCAACACCTGATAGTTATGACAGTTATTATTTTTATGCCGTATAAAGTATCAAATAACTCACTAGTATGTTATGTTTCATAACTCACGATGTCTGTAGCAACCAACAACAACCTAGACTCAATATTATCAAATTGACTGAAACTTTTCCGGTTTATTTTCTTGGAAGTTTTGTTTCTGGGGTTATTTGTTCCGGTTTTTTTATGGATTTTTTTTCCGGGTATCGGAAATCATGATACTAATTTCTAAAAAAACTTTGTAACAAAAATTTGATCCGACTTAAAAAAAAGTACCAAATATTTTTTTTTACATTAAATTCAACTTTTTTAAAGTCGACGCCTATATTATTATAATGGGTATTATAGACGATGACTTCAAAAAAGTTGGATTTAATGTAAAAATAAAAAAAAATATATTTTATACTTTTTAGTGTACTTTTTTAAAGTCGGGTCAATTTTTTGTTAAAAAGTTTTTATTTATTAATTTTTGAAAGGTTTTCTAATAAAGATTTTGCCACTTATTTCGTAAAAATTGAGAAAAAAGTATGTTTCTTAAAAAAACGGGATAGAATTGGAGCTCTCCTAAATCGAATAAAAAAAAGAATTATGAAAATCGTCGAGTCGTTTGAAAGTAAGTTATGTTAAAAATAAATTTTTTTACGAGGTACAATAAGCCAGGAGAAGCGACCCACAGTGGTTTAAAACGGTTAAATTTCGAAAAAAAGTAAATATCTTTAATAGTAGGTATTTATCAGAAAAACTTGAACGCATATTTACCATTTTTTTTAGCTAAACCTCCCCCCTCCTCCTTGTTGGGTTTAGGGTAAAAATTGTTTAATATAGATAAAAAGGTGAATAATTTCTCAATATTATTAGTTTGATTGATGATTATTTTAACGAAAAACTACTTCCGTCTTCATTTGTGTCGTGCCATAGGCGTACTTAGGGGAGAGGGCCTGATGCCCCCCCAGGTCCGACAGTCCCTTAAATTTTAATTTCCTTGTAGAATCAAATGAAATTTTTTTTAAATCGTTATTTAGCTCCCCCCCACTTATTCCTATAAATTTAATAAATTTATGGAAGGTAGTAAAACGTAAACAATAATAATTTCTATCCCGTGGGATTTTGAATGAAGGCGTTTTGTGACTATGTGGGATTGATAGCTCTTTCGTCACACAATCAAGTGTTACCGGGGTGCCGATTCTTGAAAGTGAGAGATGGGAGAATCCCCGGGGAGCTCCCGAGGATTGATCTCTAGCTCACGGTCCCCGGGAGCAAATATACGCATTCTTGAGATATGGGGAGTGTGCGCGTCAATATAGTCCCTGGGAACACTGTTGCCAGTTTGTGCAAACAATCAAAACGCAACACATTTTGACCTACCAAACCAACCAAAATTTTTCTCAATGTACATAACGCTGTTTTTCGTTTGTTGTTATTTTTTACAAAATGGAGAAACAAGTTGCAAAAGAAAACGTGGACAAATCCAGGCCTTTATCGAGCCAACAAAAAGATCTGATTATAATGAACAACACTTCCATGAAAACATACATTTTTCCACGAGCGAGGTTTCTCTTGTGGATGTATGAATTCTGTGTTTGTTGTTGAATTGGTTACATTTTTCCACGAGCGAGGTTTCTCTTGTGGATGTATGAATTCTGTGTTTGTTGTTGAATTGGTTAGGTTATTTTTTTGGGTAACAAATATCTTGTTTTATTTTCTGTTTCTTAAAATTTAGAATACGCATGTTCACTATAGTTATAAGGTATAACTTACTAGATAATATCCCACATAGCAAAAAAATATTGCACGTATATCCAGCGTATATACGAAAACGGAGAAGGATATTGTCCTGGATATAACCCAGATATTCACCCGACGAGTCATAGGACCTCCAAAAGAGATCCAATTTAGATCCAGAGGTATCCATTAGGTAACATCCACTGAATATACATTATAAGTATATTATGAACATGTATTAATTACTCTACAAAAATATTCGAGTTATATTTCTATTACACCAAATTTGATGTTCTATGGTATATACATTATGGTATATATTTATATAGTATATCCTGTCGATATCCATAAAATGTATACAAAATGTATACTTGTCAAAATTTTTGTTGATATATAACAATGCTATATTCATAAAAGTATATTCTTTTCGTATCCATAATGTTTTATTTTAAAATATTAACTTATATTCGGTTAAAAAATATAAGGCTTGTATACATACAACATATTTTTAGGATGTAAGATAGCGCATATACACTGAATATACAGTAAATATCCGTTCATGATTCAAAATTCAAAATATACATGTAAAATACAAATCGCATATCCTAATTTTAAATGTCTTTGTGATATACAATATCCAAGGCTTGCTATGTGGGATATAAGTAACCATTATGAAACCATTTTAACAATAAATACTATATAATAATAAAAATAATAATATTTATCTACGCTAGACCGAATATGTACAGGGGAACTTTCTCTGCTACATTCACGTGTGCGGCAAGCGTTATTTTATGGAAAGAAATATCCGAATAATTGGACAGATTTATGTTCCGTTAAATCAAAGGGGTTTCTTTTGTCCAAAACATCCCTTGGAACCCCTAGTTGTTCCACTGCATTTTGCACGCCTTCCCGAGTATCTTCCACTACCACATCATTTAAAATTATGTTGTTGAAGTCTTCAACATTCATTTTAGCCTTGTATGATTACGCTTTTACTCAGAAAAAACAAAAACAGATAATTTGTCGCCCCCCCTTTGCTCCAGAAAAAAGTAGACAACAAAGATGCTGCTACCCTAAAGTCCTTGGAGAAAAAAACAAGAAATTGCAGTATTTTGGGACAGTTTAACCTTCAACAAGTTTTGTACAAAATCATTTCGGGCATAAAAAATGTATTTTTTATCTGAAGTTTTATACAACGTGAAGCCAAAATCAAGGTAAAATTAACTAAAGTCCGTTCTAAATATTATAAACTGTTTGATTAATCTAAAACACACATTCTTGAACTTTTATTGGAAGTAGTCAGTATTTGGAAATAATATTGGTCAGAAGTAGGCAAAAGCTTAAATCAAAACATACCTGATAACGTTTTTAAGGACATGAACAAGTGTGGCGATATTTTTCCGTTGATAAAAACATTCTTGGATTTTTACCAAAAAGAAGCTTCTCATGCCTCATAAGATTGAGAACATGTACTTAAAAACACTATAACCGAAATTCGTCTAACTGGCTTAGCGTTGCTCCATATCAACAGATATATTGAAATTGAGCGAGTCATTGACCGGTTTGCCCAAAAAAACTGGAAACGAATTTTTTTTTTAAATATGCTGTTCACGCCACTGTATCTGCGATCCTGTCAGTCATACCTACTATATGGTTCCCTAAATATTCGAAGAAAAGTTTGCCTCCAAAAGCTGTAGGTGCGCGGCTTTGCCAGGGACAGACGCTCTCAGACCGCGAGCATTGAAACAATAAAAAGTTATTAAATCGCTAGGCCGATATATATTGTATTTCGACTATTTTGTATTAAAATCTTATTCTTAAATAAACCGTACATTTGTTGAAACTGTCGATTTTGAGTATACAGTCCATTTAATAAAAAATTAATTAAAATTTACGACGAAGAAGAAACATTGGTCCTTCGAGTCGGATTAAAGCAAGCATTGTTCCATCCAGCCCCATGAAGTGAGAATTACGCCGTTTGGACAGTTACCAGTGTGCGGCAAAGAATTAAAAAAAATACTAATAAAACTTTAGTGATTTACAAGATCGGTAATAATAAATAATAAAAAGCGGTTAAAAAAACAATAACTAAAACTAAGGGTAAAATGGACAGTTATGGACAGCAACAATAATTAAATTAAAATAAATACAGTGCAGCGCGTAGAAACTCGAAATCAATGGATATCAAGCACCAATAAAGTGTCTAAAGGATTCCTTGGTTCCCTAGACCCATGTAAGTCTGTTCCATATCATTTTAATTAATTCCGTTTATCTCTTAAAGTTTCTTTAATTAAGTCAAAATTAGTTTAAACGTAAACTATTTGGAAATAAACATGAGTAGCGCAAGTAGTAAGGAGGACCTCGCTTCCCTTTTAAATAGGCGCAGAATTATTTTCGAAAAACTTGAAAGGTTTGAAACCTATTTTAATTCCCTCACGCAGAAAAATTTAAACGACGAAAAATACGTCTTTAGGTTAGTAGCACGCCTAGAGAAGATAGATCCTCTCTGGTATGAATGGAACGATCGGCAAAATAGCATTGAGTTAATGCAGCCAGACGAGAGAGTCGAAAACTGTCAGATGCGGGATGATTTTGAAAATAAATATGGCGACTTCATGGCTGATGTTAAAAGAGTCATTAATTTAACAAATAAATCGAGTAGTGACTGAAAGCTTAGTGGGGGGCTTAAACACAAGTTCTCATCAAAATACGCAAAATGAGTCGGAGTTTGAGTTACCGCGAATCAAATTAACAAATTTTGATGGCAACTACAGTAATTGGCTGGAATATAAAGAGATGTTTACTGCTCTTGTGCACGAAAATCCAAAATTGAGTAATATTAAGAAATTCTATTATTTAAGGAATAGTTTAGAGAAGGACGCTGCACAATTTTTGAAATCAATGGAAGTTTCTTCTCAAAATTATTCTGAAGCTTGGTCTATGTTGGTAGACCGGTTTGAAAATAAAAATCTTATGATTCATAATCATATTAAAGCATTATTTGAATATCGTAATATGACAAAAGAATCCTTTACTGAGTTCAGGAGCCTTAATGATGAATTTAACAAACATCTCAAGGCTTTGAAATCCTTAGGTGAAAAAACTGATGGGTGGAATCGGTTAATCATTTATTTGATTCAATAAAATTTGATCAGACAACGCGAAGAGATTGGGAAAGTTATAAGTTTGAGGGCGAATTACCCGGTGTAAGAGATATGAATAATTTTTTAAAGCAAAAATGTGAACTACTTGAGAAAATACATGCAACAAAGTCGGGTGATAAAACCAGCTCTAATAAACGACGATATCACGATAAAGGACGATCATCTGATAAACTCTTGTTCAAGTTTTCTAAGCTTAAGCATTGAAGATAGGATAAAAATAATAAAATCCCTCAAACTATGCTTAAACTGTCTCCGCGATAATCACCCGTCTTGGAGGTGCAAGGCTGCAAAATGCCCAAAATGTCGAAAATTGCATAATGACCTGTTACATATTGAGAATTATAATAGTCCTAGGTCAGTGCCGCAATAACAACTGCCAGTAGTTCAGGGAAATCCGAGCGCGCCGTCGCCAGGCAGTCAAAGCTCGTTGCTAGGCGACACTAGCACAGGCGCCGCCGCAATTATTTCGGCGAACTCTGTGATAAACACGGACCAAAAATTAGATATAGGGGTCGAGTCAAATAAAAAGATTTCTCAAATATTGTTGAGCACAGCAAATATAAAAATGAAATTCCGAGAAAAAAAAGTTGTTTGTCGGGCGCTATTGGATAGCGGATCTGAATCTAACTTTTTAACAGAAAACGTATGCAAACAATTAAATTTGAATTGTAAGCCGGTAAATCATGTTGTCAAGGGGGTTGGTGAAAGCACGTCAAAAATAAAAAGTCAGATAGACATTTCGTTTGAGTCCTGCATAAATACATACAAGTGCAATAGTGGTTTCTTGTTTGGTTCTCCCTAGAATTACCGGCAAACTGCCTGCGATTACGTTTGAACAAAACTTAATAAAAATACCACCCGGACTACAATTAGCAGATCCTAATTACCACATTAATGGGGAGATTGATTGCTTATTGGGTTCCGAAGTATTCTGGTCTATCATGTGCCCAGGTCATATAAAATTAGAACCGCACTTACACGCGTTGCATGAAACCAAACTAGGTTGGGTTATAGTGGGAAATATGACAATGCCTGAGGCAATGGGCCAGTATACGGGGTACAATAATTGTTGACTTTCAATTTTGGATCAAACTAATCAAAACATTATAAAATTTTGGGAAATTGAGACAATAAATTATCCGGAAAAAGTTTTATCGCAAAGTGATCGATATTGCCAAAACTATTTTGAAAAAACTGCAAAGCGCGATGATACAGGAAAATTTATTGTGAGCATTCCATTCAAAGAAAACTTGCATGAGCTGGGAAATTCTAGGGAACAAGCGTTAAAAAGGTTTTACTCCCTTGAAAATAGGTTAAATAAAAATCCCGAATTAAAGTTAGAGTATGTGAAGTTTATGAATGAGTATGAAAAAATGGGTCACATGAATGAAACTTGTGAGACTGACTTTTTTATTCTACACCACGCCGTAATAAAATCGGTAGTTAACCCCCCTACCTTGGCTTTAAATTGTTTATAAAAACATTTAGAAAATCAAAAATAGGGCAAAAATTGCGGCGCTATAACACCTTTGATATTTACGGTATTAGTTTAATTTTGTGTTAAAAATGGTATTTGTAGTGTCATTTTCTTAAAAATTTTCGCCTGCTGCGCTTTGAAACCATTTTAATTTGATTTTAAATCAAAAAATGCATTTTTTAGTGCAATTTTCTTAAAAATTTTCGGCGCATTCAAACATTTTTTAAAATAAAAAACACCCCCCCCCCTAGATTTCAGACCAAATCCAGGCTTGTAGTTACTAAGTTTTATTGTAGTTTTTTTTATCAAACCCCCCCCCTTTTTAAATGGATGGGACCGTCACTGGCCGCAATTTTAGGAACCTAATTCACAGATTAGCAGATATTAGAAAATCTATGCAGTCCTAAAGTTAAGATATTGTAGTATATAGTCCAATTTTTTTATGAAAACGTATTTCTTTGTTGTCAAGAGTTCGCATGTCAAATAATTTGTTGTTGTCAATTTGAAGTAACAGTTGAAACAATCAAAGACATGACTTTCTTTTACAAATTTATTGTCGCTGTCTAAAACAGAGAGATCAAAAAAAATGACGTCAGTCCGCTCATCAAAAAAATTGGACTATATAACCACAAAGATATCTCATTGCGGGAGGCTGCGGGAGTATAACTTTTTCTCTGCAGAACATTGCATATATCAAAACAACATAGTTTTTTTTTTCTGTTATTTTAAATTTTTTTGAAATTATAGATGAAAATATTTTGTCTCTTAAGGCTTAAAAAAAACTGCTAAATATGCCCTTTAAACGAAAAGAAGAGAGAGGAAAATTAACACAGCGGTTTTTGTTTAAGAGATAAATAAAAGACGGGTTGCAGATGGAGAAAAAAAATAAAAATAAATAGAAAATTTTACTTTGGCGTCCAATTTTTCAAAATTCAAAATAATTTTGAAAAAAAACGATTAAACTAAGTGGACATTCCTCTACAAAAAAAATGAACACATTTTTTTTATAAATCTTGATATTGGTCCTAGGGATAAACCATTGCGGCCCAAGTACGGCAGTATGCAACTTAAACTTTGTCTTGTATTTTAAATTCGATTTATAAGCTTAAAGTGACAATTTTTATACTTTTCTAAAGATATTTAAAGTTTGTTGAGAAAGTGGTGGGGGAAGTAGGTATATTATATAATGAAAAAAGATTAAACTGAATCTGAATTAGTTACAAAAAGAATTATGAAAATCGGTTGAGCAGTTTGGAAGTTGTGCTAAAAATAAAACTTTCACGGGGTGCAACGGGCCTGGAAAAGCTGTCCAAGTATCCAAATTAACGGCAGCATGCAACGTCGACTTATTATATTAATCCAAAGTAACGACTTTCAATATAACTTTCTAATAATTTTTTAATATTGAAGTAAAGGTGGTGGGGAAGTAGATTTTTTTTGGAAATGAGACCACTACTCTATCAAATACTCAAATAATTATGAAAATCGGCGGAGCCGTTGAAAACAAACTTGGTCTTTTTCTTAGACTGATTTTTTCTCATTATTTCTGGAACTAAAAGGGCTTTAATAATTTAAATCAAATCAAATCAACTTTTTAAAATTTTAATTAATTAAAGTTATTTTTTTACTGAAAAAAAAAATGTTTAAGCAGGAGGGTTCATGCAATTTTAAAATGTATAAGTATTCTATATTAAATCAAGTTCGAGTATATAATATCAAAGCTATGGTGCGGTTTGTGAAGAAAATTCATGCGCTAATGCATAATAGTTCGCGAGATGGAGCACCGGGCCTTCTTAAATGATTAATATCCAGCCGAAACTTTGTGAACGGCTTTATTTTAGCGTAACCTACAAGATTTTATACGTGGTAACTATCAAAACCTTATGACCACCATTTGTTTTCTTCTTGATTGAATACAAAAATATTTGCCCGTTTAGCGAGATCTCACCCCAACATGTCAAAATTACAAAGTCATGAAAATTTATTAAGAGAAGGGAACCCCACTATATATAGCACAACCACAATATGGCAACGTTTCAAACAAAAGATCAAAAGATCTTGGGTGGAAATAACGAAAATTCAAACTTGGATGAGCATCCCACAAGGAACACACAAAAGATCAAAGCGAAAAGAGAAATGATTAAACGATGTTTTGCCCTGGGTAACCAGCGTGGGCTCATCAGTAGTTTCACTGGTCACCCTCTGGACGAATTGGTATCAGGTAACTTGGATAAGTACCAGTGCGGAACGATGCCTATTTATGAGTGGTTCAAGGTCAAACTTTTAATTGTTTTATTGTGATTTAATGTTCTAAAGTAACTAGTGTTGAAAATTTTATGGAAAAAATAAATAAAAAATTTCCAACAATTAATTTACTTATGAAACAGAGAACAACCGTACACTGCCATTTCTAGACACTTTAGTTATAAGAAATAAAAATAAATTAGAATTTGACCTATACAGAAAAGGAACGGCCACCAACAGATATATTCCAAATGACTCTTTTCATTGCTTATAACATAAGCTTGCAAGTTTGCACTTTTTAACATACAGATTAGTAAATTTCCCCATAAACAAAGAAAGATTTGAAGCAGAAAAGAATAGGATTAAGAATATAGCTGGCGAAAACGGTTACGACGAAGGCTTAATAAATAAGCTGATAAATAGACATTCTTTTCAAAAGATCTTTCGGAATTCCACTGTTTTCAGACAAAAAGATACCTCCGACTCTAAATTTGTATCAATTCCTTATTATCCTAATTATACGAAAGGATTACAAAAAGTATTTAATAACACCGGTCTTAAATTAGTATATCAATCCGTAAACACAATAAGAAGTTTACTAGGAAATCCCAAAAATAAAACTACAGTTCTAGAAAAAAGTGGAATTTACGAAATTAGTTGCATGGATTGTGACAAAAAATATGTTGGCCAAACGAGACGCTCTATTCAAACACGATCTAAAGAACACTTCGCACACTTAAAATACGGAAGAACAGAAAAGTCAAGTGTGGCCGAGCATGCTTTTGAAAACAATCATAGATTCACATTAGTTAACCTAAAACTTCTAAAAAGTGTACCAAACAAAAGACTTTTGAATGCATATAAAAGTATGGAAATCATTAAATCCAGAAATAGTTCAAATAAAGATAGAGGCCTCATTCCGTTTAGTATACTTTATTCTTTAGTTGAGGGGAGATAGGATTATAAAGCGTGACCAATCACAAATTATTAGTCTTATCTCCACCCACTAAAAGATAGTATATAAGATAGAGTGTAGGTTAATTTATTTTATTGTTTCTCATCTCCTGATGATGCTAACGTTGTTAGTGAAACGCGCGTCGAGTGCAAAAAAGTATAGTTTTGGTTTGTCGAAAACAATCATAACTTTGTTTCTGAGATATTAGGGTTACAAACAATATTAAGTTTTAAATTCCTAAAAACGTATTTTTAAGTTAAAATTAATTTGGGCATAAGTAAATCAACACCCACCCTACACAAGCAAAAAACAGTATGGTACAGGGCCGGATTAATATTTTTTAATTTATTTTTATAAAAAATACAAAAACCTACTTTTAATTTATTAATAAAACCTATTTAATTTGAAATCCGTTTTCGGAAAATTCCAGGCCCGGACTAATATTTATTTGGTTTTATTTGTCTTTATTGGAAAACAACATTTTTTGTACTTCATTTGGAGATTTTGGTATCACAACATACAAGGCAAAGGATGTTACCATAAATATTTTTTGAAATTGTATAATGTACAGGGTGATCTACCATAAATGCCAACGTCATTTTTCAAAAGATCTTTCGGCATGCATGCTATAAAAAAGTTTTCGAGGAATCTAAAAATTCGATAAAATATAGGATGTTTTATTTAAAATAAGAAACCTTATGTCAACATTTTGATATTTGCAATGACACTTGTCAACTTTGGCAGACATATTCTAATAGACTGGAAAAGGTTATACAGCTTTTGTACCAGCAAGCATGCCTAATAAAAAAGAAAAGTGCCGGTGGAATTTACAGTAGATCGGATCAAAATATAAAATACTAAATTTTTTTTAGTCCGGACCTGGAATTTAATTTTTTATACACTGGTAGAAGTAGCTTTTGGGGCTCCTTATGTGTCCCAAATTTAAATTAAATACGTTTATTGGTTTCCGAGATATGTTCGTTTTTATTTTTGTAATATTTTCATAAATCACACTGTATATTTGACAAAAAGACACAAAAATTTTTTTTAGCATTGGATATGAGTTGCCCCTGGTCTGTAATACTTACCATTAAAATATTTGCATTTCGTCGTGAATCACCCTGTATACAGGGTGAAGTCTTTAAACGGAACGGTGCTTCTAGCGGGTTAGAATTTGGTTGAATAAAAAAATCCAAAAACACGTCAACTGAGATTTTTAATTTCCTTTAATCGTGCAATCTTGGATTTTGTCTATGTCATTTAGTTTACGAGTTATGGCAATTTTTTAGCCTGTATAATTTGCAGTTTTTCAAATCTGCAAACAATTCTCTCTTCAGCAATACCACACAGTAGAATCTATCTTTTACGATAATCAATATGTTTTTATCTAAATCTGTATACAGTGCAAAAATTAATATTTTTAAACCTAGTTTAAAGATATGTTTTACTGTAGCTCTAAAAATTTGTAAATATATTTGACGTTCACATCTATATAATTGTATAGCAAAGTGATGAATAAATTAATTTGAATTTGAAAAATATGGAATACTTCGATATTCATTCAAATATCCCCCGTAAAACAGGGCATAGACAACAATTCCATGCAAGAAACCATAAGAAATAGAATATTAGTGTGTGGTATTGTCAAAAAGATAATTTTTTTTAGAATTAAAAAATGTCAAACTATATCTAGGGTATCCGATTTAAAAAAATATATATTTTTTTGCCATACCTCTTAAACAAAACGTTGACAGTTGACGTGTTTTTGGATATTTTTATAAAACCAAATTCCAACCCGCTAGAAGCACCGTTCCATTTAAAGAATCCACCCTGTATATATATTTGCTGCCTGGAATCTTTCGAAAAATTGGCTTCCATAATAATCCACAACGATGATTACAAAATTTCTCTATCACGTCAGGATTTTTATATTAATATAAATATATATTTTTTAATATTCCAAAGATTTTTCTTTTATTTAAAAGAAGTATATACTTTTTTGCAAACCATCTTAAGTATGTGAAATTTTAGTTCTCTACCTATGATATTTTTAACACGTGTCATTTTTTTAAATATATTTTATAATTTTTTATTCTATTTTTTACTTTTTTGTTTTTTTTTAAACGTGTCCTATTTAATAAATATATTTGAAAGACTTAATTATTTTGTGCTCTTTAGCCTCGTTTGTATGAAATTTTTCAATCTCTCTCAACCACCCCAACCAACGTAGTCTTTCCCTTCAAAATTAGGACACTTTTGTAGTAGAAATGATCGTAAGGCTCGTGGTGTAATTGATTTTTTTATATCTCTTTAAATAGCCCATAGTTTTAATTTCAAAAATTAAATCGGGTCACTATTTCGTCATAATACCCTTAGACATAACTATCTGTTTATCCTTTTTGAATTTTGTAATGATTAACTGGATTACAGGAATAAGGTCGTTATGGAAACTCTAATATTAGGCACTTATCGGACATTAAAGGAGGACTTAATTAAAGTCGGCAGTATTTTTCACAGTTCTACACAAAGGTAAATAATTCCTACATATTTTTAGGCACTTACACATCTGTTATGGGACTGCGCAGCGCGGCGCTCATCTTGGTTGCTGGGGCTATCCAAAACCTACGTTTAGGCTATCCAGCCAGAGCTTTTGTGATCGCGGCGCTGTCAAAATAATGTTGACTTAACATAATGTCAACAATGTCAACCTTATGGATTTAGATGACATGTTTATTAGACAAAAATGTCAGAAACCTTTTAAGCTTCGTGCGGAACCACCGATATACCAACCTCGTAATTGTTGAAAATAATGCCGATATGTACCGATAAGTCTCTAATGGGAAATTGCACCGTAAGGTTAACAGTGGTTTAAAATTTAACAGTAGTTTAAGATTGATTTTTGTCTTGCACCGCAAGTTAAGCCAAGTTTAAGTGCTGTTAAACTACTGTTAAATTAAACTCTCAATTTCGGCGGATTAAATGGGTTTAAACTATAGTTAAGACAGTTCTAACCTAAAAAGGTTGTTGTTGTTGTTGCCATAAATAAATAATGTAAATTTGCTATTCCGGTGTTTTTTGTGAGCGGTCATGGATAGTTTCGACGAAAGATAGCTGGAAGAGGATCAAGATATTTTAGTATATAATAGGGAAGACGATTTTAATGGGAAGTGCTCAGAATTCTTGTGCTTAGATAATAATTAATCCTAATAAAATATCTGGTAAAGGTTCGAATCATATATCTACAAAATAAACAAAAGTGATAAAAATAAAACAATCAAAATCAGAAAGGTCCAACCAAGACCTGTCTTCATCTTTTAACAATCTTCTTTTTGTTTTTAGAAACAACAGTTTCTCGCCTATTAATCAATTATTAACAAGGTAGGGGACTACATGGGAATTCAGGAATCAATAGCAAGTTCGATTGTCTGCTGGGCTTTCACAGCCTTGGCTTCATACTGAATTTTATAACAAAGCAGACTGTTAGAAGTAATTACTAAGTATGCCATAAAGTGCATAAAAATTCTTGCAGAAACTGATCTTATGGAGGGGGGGGCTTGAGTAACAGCAGAGTCTCAGTAAACCGTTTTATTCTTGATTTTTGAGAATAATTTAAGTTTTAGAGTCGATATTCAAGGGCTCTAGGGAGAGGGGGCTTCTTGCATAGTTTAGTTTTATTTATTAATAATTTTTACGCGTAAGTGCTTTTACGAGTCATCCAAAAAAAAAAAAAATTGCATAGGTCTCTTTTCAATTATTTTGACATTGTTTTTGGTGGCGATCATCCAGAAGTTTTTCGCAATAGAAAGGGGTATTTTTCTGTAAACACTCAAGCTGTGACTGACGCAAACCTCAAGACTCTAAATGTAGTGGCAAGATGGCCGGGATCAAGCCATGATAATAAAATTTTCCTCATAGAATAACACAAAAATTTGAAACAAATCATTTTCCCAATTCTATCTTGTTAGGTAAGTAATTAGAAGGCAGAGTGAGACAAGTCGGCGCTAGACCAAGTGGGCGCAAGGACAAAAACAACAACAATTTTTTTTAAAATTAGTTTGTTTTGGGTTTGGTTTTTATTCCGGGGGATTTTTTTGGGGGGTTTAAATTAATAATACTTTTGCGTCTAGTTGTCCGTGCGCCCGCTTAGTGTTGGGCCCAACTGTCCTAGACTGATTAGAAGGTTATTTGTATTGGTGCTTGTGCCCCATTAACAGGAATCTGATAATAATAGTTGGAGCCGTGTTCAATAAATTTTGTCCCCCTTATAATAATAATGAGACAAACACTCATTTTTGACCCAAAGAGGCATAATTTTTGACTGATAGCTGTTCTTTATACCACAGAAATAATGCCAGTTTTTTTTCAAAATATAATTTACATATCATTCCTTTCAAAATATCAGTAATTATGTATTATTTTGAGTTTTTTTTTAGGAGATCGTGGTTACACCCACTGTTGTTAATCGAGCTCAAGCAGTGTACAGTGAATCTTTAATAAGGACAAGAAACTCTGTGAAAAGAGTGTTTGGAATATGAAAAAGACAGTTGCCTGTCTTGTTAGTTTTTAAAATTATTATTTTATATAAATCATGCAAAACTAATTTACTGTGAAAAAATTAAAAACTTGCACCAAATATTGGCTAGACGAGCCATTTTTTAAAAATCCAGTAAATTATTTTTTTTTGATTTCCTGATAACTTAGAACAATTTCAATTAATATATTATTTTTCAAAGTTTAAAAACCTGAGTTTGTAATAGTACCTATACCGTGAAGTCATAATTCTGTGGATTGATTCACAATGACCGGATGACACAAATCCCAATTGTGCAGGGGAGCCAAAAACAGGATGCCTTTATATTGATCCAAATGATACCCGGACATTCGATTTTTGTAAATTTAATAATTTTGAATACCTACAGTAAGATTCCAGCGTTAAATTTATCTTAAATGCATGCAGATCAATCAAGCGAGTCCAAATCTATAAAAAACTGAATTTTGCAAAAATTTTGACATCCGCCCTTTGTAAACCAAGCCATAGAGATGAATGTCACTATTTTCCATTGCAAGGGGTAAACCAATCTCAAAATGTCTATAATTTGATGACCTGTTTTGAAGGATATGTGTGCTGTTGATTTTACAATAAACTTGGCTGCTGCTTTCTCCCAAATTTTTTTCTGTGTTTGTTGTTTTGTCTCTCCCTTTGGCTTCTCTAATGTTTTTAAATTGAGGTTTTGCCATGATATTTATAAAGTGGATTTTTTCATTTGAGGGAAAATTTTATGACCTTGCTCTTTTGGCAGCAGTGCAGAAGCTAGATCACTTAAGTATTATCTAATTTCCATATAGGGACTCTAAATTGCTGTTGAAAAATCTTGAAGAATCAAAAAATTTACGGGTAACAAAAACAAATTAACCTAAAAAGTGTTCTCTGAATTTAGTTCAGTGTACCAACTTAGTTCAATTTTAACAGCTGGTTATGCTAATGCGGTGCAAGTAAATGGAAGTTAATCCGCCAGTTTATTTTAAACTAATAGTTATTTTAAACAGTAGATTAAGCAAAACGGTGCAATTGGACATAAATTACCGAAGTAAATAACTTATCGCGAAAGCGTTCAGTGACTGGTCCGAAAGAGCACAGTTATGAAGGAACCAAGCAGGAACGGGTTAACGCCGGAGTAAAGGGATACGCAGAGAGATTCACGCCTAGATCAATTGGACACATAAGAATTGTTTAGCCCACCTTCCCTCACGTAGGGCCACTCAAGACAACCTTAGTATTTTTGTACGTATAAGCAATAAAACCAATTTGTGGTCGTCTAAGTTAAACCCGTGTGCTAATTGCATCTAGTCAAAGGGCTCACCCTTGTGCAATTTGAACCTTAGAGCACATTCCGTATCTCTACCCCTTAGGCAATCGTCCGGTTTGAGCCAATTCTGTTAACTCAACCTGGCCGTTAAAAGTGAAAACTTATAACGATATAAACAAGTAGTCACCCTTTAGCTTTATTTTACTGGGACATGACACGAGTTTAACTTACACAACAAAACACTAAATCTAGGTTGGCCTGAGTGGCCCTACGTGAGGGAAGATGGTGATTTGACGTTGACAAATGGGCACTTACATTCTAAACAATTCTTATGTGCCCAATTGACTCTCAACTCTCTGCAACGGTCAAAATCTGGATTGCCATGATATGGCCATTAGGATAAAGACGGTTAAACACAGAGTTAATTTCAAATGTTACTACTGTTGTTAACAATTTAAATATGTCGAGCTTGAAATTATTTATCTTATCATTTATTTAAAAAATTTTGATAGTAACTCTGCTAAGTGGCTTTATTAAGTTTTTTAACTGTTAAAGTTGATGTTTTTTTTTTTTATTTAATTATTTGTTTTTCATTAGGAACTTCTTGTTAAAGAAAAATTATATTTTTTCTAAGTAAGTAAGTAAGGGATAAAGACGGTTCAATCTGAGCCTGCCCAAATAGCTGACGCATGCGCATTGGAGACCCGTTTTTAATCCATTTTTGCAGGGGTTTCCGGTACGCCTTTTATCATAAAGAAATATACGTAGACACTTAAAGTTAATTTTCGGTTTTATCAGCATTTGTATCCTCTCTATTGAGTCGACCTATCGAGCAGGTGTAGTTTTAAACTAATGGCGAATGCGTGACAGCTCCAGCTGATCAAATCAGTGTAAACATCGTTTGGTACGCAGGGATGGTCGTTACGTTACGACTCCCTTGACGGACCCAACGAGGTTTTCGTGCATTTGATCAGCTGGAGCTGTCACGCATTCGTCATAATTTTAAAAGTGCTCTTGCTGGATTGGTCGACTCGATAAAGATAACGATACGAATGCTGATAAAACTGAAAATTAACTTTAAGTGTCTAGTATCTCATAGTTATATGCGTGAATCTCTTTGCGTATCCCTTGTCTCGTCGTTGACCCTGCTTGGATCCTGCATAACTGCCCCCTTCCGGACCAATCAGATTATTTGATCATAAAGTAGCCTCCCCGATCATGTGTGCTTTGTGACCTACAGGTGTTCACCAGTAAATAAGACATCGTAAAATCGACATATTCAGGGCCCGTATTCTTCAATTTTAGTCGTCCGGCTTAGGTCCCCAATTGTTTAAAAAATTGCTTTAAAATTTTGGTCGAGGAAATCAATGATCGGATGTATAGGAGCCAAGATGGCGGCGATTAATTCAAAATGGACGTGTATTTTTTTTTTAATTGTAGGTTTGCCATCAAAACAAGATTATACTCGAATCCTTAGAATTCGATAGAGAGGAATTGAAAAAAAATGGTTACATTGACGTATGGTCTTCATCGTCCTTGAAAAGTGACACATTAAAAAAATGCATTTTGAGAATTTTTTTTTCTAGTTTTTCATAATTTAGTAAGCCGCGACAGGTCTCTTGTTGTAATTTTATAATTTGGAAAGAACATCAAAATAACTTTTCTATTTGACTTTTAGCTTACAGAGTGATTGGTTTAGTTATACCAGGCCAGTCAAAGTAAGATTTTTTAAAAAAGCTACATCATGCGTATCTTTTTTATTTTTTGAGAAAACAATGTCAAATTTGGTACGATTATTACAAATATGAAGGACAACTGCTATTCTAAAAAATTTTTAAATAGGTGGCGCTGCGGATGACGTGGCACCCAAATTTACGATTTTATATTTGATAAAAGTTCATATTTTTTTAATAGCTTAGATAAGACATGCATATTTAATAAAATAGTCGATTATGTATAACTAAAGTATGTAAATTTTTGCAAAAATAATTTTTGTTTGATATGGTCATTGGTCGCCTAAATTTCTTTTTGAGTATGTAAAAAAACGGGTTTTTTAACATTTCCTTCAATTCTTCCTAGCGACCAAAAATTTGGCTGGATATACACGTTGATGACTTTTGATGTATTAGAAGGTCCCAACAAATCGACTCAGATATGAAATCCCAAATTCTATCGGGCCGTTTTTACGCTATAGACCAGTAAAGTTGACCTAACATGTGTTTAGTCACCCCGAATAGTACTCTAAGATACCCTATTGGCAAAAAGTTAATTAGAAAAGTTATTTTGATATTCTTTCTAAATTATAAAATTACAACAAAAGACCTGTCGCGACTTACTAAATTATGAAAAATTATCAAATAAAAATTCTCAAAATGCATTTAAAAAAAATTAAATGTCACTTTTCAAGGACGATGAAGGTCACACGTTAATGTAACAATTTTTTTTTCAATTCCTCTCTATCAAATTGTATGGATTCGAGTAAAATCTTGTTTTGATGGCGAACTTACAATCTTTGAAAAAAATAGACATCCATTTTGAAAAAATCGCCGCCATCTTGGCTCCTATACGTCCGATCATCAATTTCCTCGACCAAAATCTTAAAGAATTGTCTAAAGAATAATTGTGCCAAGTTTCATGCCTTCTGCACAAAATAAACAATTGATTACTATTTGGGACTTAAGCCGAACGACTATTTCGGGGAAGGGAGTGCTCCCGGGAATTAGAAACGCACCTGATTGGCCGAATTCTCATTTCTGTCAGTTTTGGCACTAAAATGACATTAGTTATTAGCGATTTTGCTTTCCTGCCTTATACGAGGAGAACAAACTGACGGCAAAACCGCTCACGAACAAATTCATTAGTGCCAAAACAGACATAATAGTGACAGAAAACTGAAATTTCGACGATTCCCTTCCCCGAAATTGAAGAATATGGGCCCAGGACGTATTAGGTCAGAGAAAACGGCCGATGAAATTTGTAGGCCGGTACGACCATTTGATTTTAATATATTTTTTTCAAACAATTTCGAGAAATTCAGCTGGGTGTTGATAAATTTCCATATCCTAGTAATTTTGACATGTTGGGGGTGGAGGTCTCGCCCAATATTTTTGTAGACCACTTTTATTTTCGATATTTGTGTTCAATTATTTTACGAATCAAGTGGAAAGCAATCATAAATCTTCAATACCTTGTCAAATTGGCACGTTCCGTGGCTTTCATATTGAAAACGCCCCAGTTTTGTAGGTTACGTCAAAATGAAATCGTTCATATAGTTTCAGCCGGGTGTTCATCATTTAAGAAGGCCGCGTGATATCTTGCGGACCATAGGTAGGTGTACAGTTGCCGGTCGAAAACCAAAATGTTTAATATATTATTATTAGTGGTGGTAATAGGGACCTATTGAAGATTTTTTTAGCCAGGCAATATTATGGTTGGGTAGTATTTTAACATTATGGAGGTTTTAAAATCGGCTACATACAGTCCTTATTTTGATATTTTAAAAAAGTTAACTTAAAAATACAGCACGAATCAAGGCTGAATTAGTTTACATCGAAAAAAGTCAAAAATATCCAGTGATGAGCAAAATATTTAGAGATTTTAATTTTTAAGATTTAAAACTATTAATAGTAGTTTTCCGAACTAGTGGCTAGTGCTTTTTTTACAAGCGTTGGTTTAAATAACGAACGCAGCGAGAACTTTTGGGTAGGGTGGTGAGGGGTTAAAGGGGGAAAAGAGTAACTTTGGAACAAAAGCAAGTAGCGATATACGGTTTTCAGATTTAAGTTTCCATGGATATGGACTACAAATTTTGTTATAAAGTCCAAATTCGTGAGAGCTTGAGTTTCCGAGTTATTTGAAAAAATGTTAAAATTAATAAAAAAAGAATCATAACTTTAGAAGTAAAGTAGCTATTGATATGCAGTTTTCAGATTTTGATTCCGTAAATATTACCCAAAAATTTTGTTATAAGGTTCAAATCTTTCAAAGCTACAGTTTTCGAGATATTTTCATTTCCTTTTAACATAAAATAATTGATTGTATGGTTGACTATCCGTGCTCTCTAGCTTCAATTTTTTTTGATACCTTTATCAAAAAATTCATGAAAAACGAAAATACCTTTTTTATCACGGGCGCAAAAAAAGATTTCTGTCCGTTTTTTACCCAAAATTAAAGAGAAATAGCGGAAAATAGTAATATTGAAAAAATCTAATTACTATTGCCTAAAAATTAAGCCATTTTCGCCACTTTTCACCAAGTATTTACGAAAAAATCATTTAAAACATTGAACGTAACCGAGTAAAAAAGCACATCGCTATGAAAACCATTGTTATTTCATTTACCAGCCGCCTTGATTTATAGTGTAAAGATGGTGTGTTGCGAGAAGTGCTTATGGGACTGCTTGATGGCGTTCATACAGACAGAAAAATAAGATAAGATAACATTACAGAAAGATGGCAAACTTTTATCTTCTTATTTGATTTTGTCTGAAATCGCGTTCCGCGCATGACCGTGACGTTATCGCGACGAACGAATTTTCACCAAAATTGTTTTGTGAACTTAACCTCAAATCTATTCTTATTTCTTTGTTTATTTTTTTTTTAATTTTTGAAAAAAAGGAAAAGTTTTTGGACAGCCATTTGAAAACGCCGTACGCGAGTCCACTAACAAAGAGAAGAAGAATAAAAAAAGAAAAAAGGTAAGGCTGCATGCGCAAAAATTCGCGTTTTGATTGGCTGGGACTGATCTCTTATTTTGTGTTATTTCTCTGTGTGAACACTCAATTTTTTGTATTTTATAATAACTTATATTATCTTATGTTATTTTATTTCTGTATGAACCCAGCTTAAATATAAATTAAATAGAATATATTTTTTCAATTTGTCCAAAAAAAGTTTTCAAAAAATTATTTTATATTTATTACTTATTTGCTATTCCCTCACAAATTCTTCAAAGAACTTTGAACGGTAAAAAAGCCATGATCATGGCAACTGCAATGTATTAGTTGAATGTAACTGCAAAACCATAATTATCTAAAGAAAATATGAGTTTTACTTACTGGGCTGAAGAATTACTCTATAATTCATCAATAAATTTTGACTCTCACTTAAATTTTTCGACAACATTTCACTTGATTACTTTTTTACACTTTGGCTTTTTTACTTAAATTTGGAATACTCTCCTTGCTCCCCGCCTCAAGATATTTTTGGTGATGTTCCAGTACTGGAGTTGAGCCACTTATTCTTGAGTATTGATTTTCCCTACGGTCCTCGTTTGTAACATGCGCTGCGAATACACATATACAGGAAGTGTCGATACAATGCTTTTTCAGATAACAAAAAACATTTTAATTATTCATCACAGAAATTTTAACTTGACATGACGCAAAATTAGGATTTAAAGATCAAGACTTGTCATTCCTGACTGTTGTTTAAGATAAACAATGTCAAGAATAAACGACACATGACTGGTTTACTTTGAGCATATAACCATATACTTATAAACTAAATATACACGGCATTTTTTGTAAGCAAGATTACTCATCTAAATCTAGGAAGCTATGAAAATTTTTGGAATATCAGCCGTTTTACGCATGCGCGGTGCCCTTACTGCGATGACCGATGGCATATAAATGTCACGTTTCACGTTGACAGAAGAGTATTTACTTTAAAAAAACCAAGCAGTTTTCGCTTTTTTACTTTTTTTTATATATAAAACTCGTTTATTTCATAAATATACAGTACATTTCCTAAACCTAAATGTTGAAGTTTACAAATTAAAATTAGACACCTTAATAAAGGGAACAAACTTAAATTCTAACAGTGAGATTTACTAAGATCTAAAAACGTACCCCCCACAGGTCTAAACATTTACACCTAACCTAAATTTTACACCGCCTAAATTTTAAAACCAATTTTCAAAAAACACTTACCCAGACAGAAAAAACACAAAGTTATTGATTAGTTTGTATTGTTATTGCAAAATATCACTGAAAAACTGTTTTTTTTTTCTCAAAATACACCATATTTTAGAAGAAAATGCCCTAAAACTAATTTTTTTTGACAGGTTTCAAAGTGGCAAATGGGTAAATACGCCAAAAATTTGACACATAATAGCTTCACTATTTGTGTTTGAGGTTATAAAGTTGGTGATTTTTTAGACCACCTTAGGGGGCTGGTTTAAATTTATAGCCCCCAGAAAGCATTGTTTTTTGGCATTTGGTAATAAGTTCGTTAATAATTTCCCTAAGTAACTGTTTTTACAAGGATTAATTTACCTTAATTAATATCCCAAGTTGTTCATTACCCAAAAAACACCTCCTATTTTGTCCAGAAAAACGCCATATTTTGAACCCGTTTTCAGCACAAAAAATATATTTATGAGGGCACTACGAGGCAAAGCAAACATAACTGAAGGTCACTGATTATGAACGAAAAATATAAAAAATAAAAAACCCAAAACAACTATATTAATTTATTTACAAACTGAAAGTAAAACATTGAGGTTATCTAAAAGCCCAGTCAAAAAAACTTTTATCACTCAAAGCCTAGCCAGTGGATGTTGGTGCAAGCCAAGGTGCAAGCAGAGGTAAAAGATCCGAACTCGCTGTTTGTGATTGAACGCAGCGCTAATATTTTTAAACTGACATTTCAACAGTGACAGAAATGTAAAAAAAAACTTGCATTTAAGTTTTTTAATACATTTCATAAATAAAAACACCTTTTAAATAAATACAAAATCAATCTACTCCTTATTTTATTATTACTAATCTAAATCGTTGTGTGACATCAAGTATTAATTGGAAAAATTAATTAACAAGGGTAAGTTTTAATTAGAGTGACATATAACCCCAATGTTAATTTATTCTACAGGTGGGTTTAAATTTTTTAATTTTCTTTACTTCTAAATTGAAAATTTTGTCTTAGATCCAACAAAAGATTATATTAAGATGATTATTCAATAAACAAATTTAGTAAAATTCTTCTTATAAATGAAACTATGCCCAAAACTCAAGGAGGGCTGGTTTAAAATGCTTAAACCTAAAAATTTCACTTAACTTAGGACCGTTCTAAAGTAGACTAAATCTTTTTAGTAAATCCCACCGTAAGTGTTTTAACTATTTCATTGTAAATATTTTTATCCAACTTATCTAATTTTTTACTAGTATATAGAATGTAACTTTTGTGATCCACTACAGAGATATTTTTGTTTTCCAATACATATTATATATTAATCGCATTTTAATGATCGAAAAATTAATAAGATGTAAAAGTGCCAAGGAGGATGTCTTTTCTGGATGATACCAAAAATTTTACAAGTAAGTTTATTTTTCTCTGTGTAAATTTACAAGTATATGGTGCAAACCATTACAAAGTTAACTGTGTGTGTAATGTGAGTAAAATTAAAAACCGAAAAAAAAACACACCACTTTCGGAAGCAAAACAACAAAAATGGCGTCAGGAATAATATCAGTCCAACGCACTTGCGCAAAACGGCCGTAAAATATTTATTTTTGTGGCTTACTGGCTAACAAAATTGCCACTTTCAGGGCGTGTATATTAAGTTTATAAGTATAAAGGCTGTTCCAAATTCGATGCTCACCATGGGGATCTCCTAAACGGTAGGAGATACGAAAAAGTTTAAATTAGGGCAAAGTTGATCTGGACTGGGAGAACCCTGCCTTTGGGCTACCAGAACTCAGCATCTGGGTTGTGGTAACTCATGGTCTGGGCTGGAAGAACCCTACCTTTGGGGTACCAGAACTCAGCACCTTGGTTGTGGCAACTCATGATCTGCGCTGGGAGAACCCTGTCTTGGGGCTACCAGAACTCAGCACCTGAGTTGTATAGTATAGTCAGTCGGGGTAACTTTGAACCATTATGGGTAACTTTGAGCCAGTTGAAAAATTCAGTTTAGACATATGAAAAATTCCAACATATAGTTTTCCAAGTTGCTCAAAGTTACTCACATTAGTTCAAAGTTACCTCAAATTACTGTACTAGTTGTTTGACTGTGAAAAATATAAACAAAATCTAAGATTTTAATATAATGCTGTGTTAAAAACGAAACCTAAAGGCTGAACTATAACGCTAAAGCCGTCCCTAAGTCTAATACGCTCAGAAAAATATATATAGTTGTAAATTAGGCTTAGGAGAGAGTTAGCGGCGTTAGTAAATCTCAGCCATACTGTTTAAAATAAAAAACAGACCCTATACATTGAGCACTCCACACTTTCATATTATTTAGAAAATACAATAAAACACGTTAATATTTTTCACTCGTGAACCTGCCGCTGCACCGGTAGGATACCTGCACATATGACCTACACTAACTAATTTGATTGATTCGTTTCTGAGTGTGCCAGTATGGCACTGTCCACTGCGACCACTATTGTTATTATATATTCATCCCCTTAAAGAGGCTCGCAACCACGGATCACCACTCTGTGATCGCAACTTGCTTTGGTCAAGCATTATTCAGATCCAGTCCGTCGATCTGTGGTTTACCGAAAATACGTTGACGCTGACTTGCAATGGCCGGTCATTCACACAGCACATGTCTGGCCGTCTCATCATACTCCATACAGAGCCTACATTCGGTGTCCTCACTTAGACCCATTCTGTGTAATGGTACTTTCAGCCTGCAGTGTCCGGTGTATAGATCAACCATTGTCCGGATGTCCTGCCTAGTGAGCTCAATGAGTTTTCCGGCCCTCTTCCTGCAGGGTTCTGTAATGAACTCTTTGGAATGTGCCAGTCTCGGCAATTCTTTCCAGTATTGGTGGAACTTGTTTTCCATCCAGCCTGAGAGAGCAGTGTTGATTGTGTTGTATGCTATCCCAAGCACTGGTTCGGGTCCAATAAAGACGGCAGAGGCCGCTTCACGCGCCAGCTGGTCGGCAGTCTCATTTCCCCGATGCCCAGAATGTCCCGGAATCCATACCAGCGACACAGTGTTTATTCGCCCTAGGTTGTTCAGTGTGTTCTGGCAGCTCCTAATGGTTCTCGAGCACCTATAGGATTCAAAAGCCTTAAGGGCCGCTTGACTGTCGAAGAGTATCTTTATTGATCTGTTGCACCAGTTATGATCTATCATCCAACCTGCGCTCATTTCAATAGCGAAGAGTTCCGCCTGGAAAATTGTAGCCATTCGTTCAAGACTATGTATAATCCTCCTTGAAGGCATTTTGGATCCGTCAGTGTACCAGCAGCTATCTTCACTTGAGAAACTTATTCTTTTTGTCGTCCAGTCCTCCCTATCTGGGAGAACAGTGTTGTATAGCTTTTTGCTGTTTACTGTTGCGGGCATTAGATCCGGTAGTAGGCCTAGAATACAGTGGCTCTCAATTGCCCGCGTTAAAGGGTTTGGTACTACTTGACTTGCACCCCATTGGTTGGCTATGATTCTGTAGGTTGACTTCATAGCCTCTTTCTCCAAGACAAGGTATAGAGGGTAATCATGGGTCTAACTACCGTGATATACAGTCAGTACATTTGTTTGGGGCTAACGCCCCAAGATTTACCGCAGATTCGTTTGAACGTCCATAGTGCTGCATTTTGCTTTACTTTCTCCAGATGCGCATTCCATTTAAGTGTTTTATCGAGTGTCACCTCCAGATATTTTACTACAGATGCGAATGGGATTGTTTCACCATTTAGTACCGGAGGAACAAGAAAGTCAAGCTTCCTTTTTTTGGTGAACGGTATAATAATTGTTTTGCTAGGTGTTACTGTGTCTAAGACCTGTTGTGTTTTTCCGGAGATGGACCTCTCTGGAATATTTTTTATCACGACTACTATGTCGTCAGCAAAGCCTTGTGCAATTAGGTCTATCAGTTGTAGACTCGCAAGAAGATCGTCCACTAGGAGCGACCAGAGGAGGGATGACAGAACACCCCCCTGAGGGCAGCCTCTTGCGGCTCTGAATCTAACAACTTCGTTGTTCATGGTCGTGTCGATTACTCGATTTTCTAACGTGCTTCTTATGAATCCATTGATAGTGGATTCAATCCCTCTACACTAACTACATCACAACTGGATATGAAGCTAGCAACCGCCAGCCAAAGCAACCCGCAAGCCTGAATATGTGCAAAACTCGACATTCGGCAAGTACCGCCTATAATCGGATTCACATGTGTAAATCCCTGGGTTTTACTAACTAGACGGCGGAAAAAATAAACCATGATCATGAGTTAGAACAATTCAGGCCCTGAGTTATCGTAGCCCAGACCGTGAATTACCACAGACCCAAAAAGTTAATACATAAAACGGGGCTGGGGCAATCCCATGCCTGAATTGTGGTAGCCCACGACTTGCTGAGTTCTCCCAGCTAAATTGAAATGGTTTGGGACAATCACACCGTGTGCTATAGTAACGCACTGTGTGAGTTCTGGTAGCCCCAAATTTTCAACCCACGGTGGTGGGTGGCCCCGTTTTCTCAGTGTACTGCTGATATTTCCCTACATTGTATAAGTAGACTTGTTTTATGAAACAATGCGGCAGCACTATGCACTAAAGGGCATTTTGGTATTGACAAAAAGTATGACTTAAGAGCGGGAAACAGTTGAAGGACGCGTTCCAAAGCTGGAAGAAGGGCGAGCCAACGTATATTACGGTAGCCTAAAAGATTTTAAAATTTAATTTCTACTAATGTCCAGAATTCTTTTATTTTTCAATTCTAACAGTGTAGGTATAAAAAAAATAAAAGACCTTTTCTACATCTGTGGGTAAAATGGCACAGGCTGATTTTATACAATTGTTTAATATGTGGGCCATGCAACCAACTCCACTAATAGTATTATTATTAAATCCCTGTTTTACTTTTGTGTACACATTATTCTGCCCTAACCGGCTAACACCACCAAAATTTGAATTAGTATTATCAGTACATAATGCAACTATTTTTTCACTAATATTGTATTGAGATAAAAAGTTAATCAAATATTCACTGACTTGGTCTGAGGTTTCGCCAGGTAAATCTTTCAGCTCTAAACTTTTTAGTTGGATGCCATTAGTGGGTAGAAAATATTTAATTAGAATTGGCACAACTTTTGTATTTTTTGGTTTGACGCATCACCGCAAACGGTAGAAAAAGATACTTTTTTTATACCTTCATCAAAAACATAATTTTTGTAACTGTCTGCATCAGATAACTAAAGCTTATTTTGTTACTGATGCAAAAAAAAACTTTTTTTTTGATCACGGGTTGCCTAAAAATTAAGCCATTTCCGCCAGTTTTCACCAAGTATTTACGAAAAAATCACTTAAAAACATCGTCAAAATATCAAATTGTCAAAGATTAAAATGTCGCAACAATGAACGTCATCGACTAAAAAGGCACATCGCCATGGAAATGATTGTTATTTCATTTACCAGCCGCATTGATTTATAGCGTAAAGATGGTGTGTTGCGAGAAGTGCTCTTGGTTCGAGATTTTTTAAACTATTTTCCTGTTTTCCTTGGATTTTTTGATAAAAGTATTAAAAAAAATAGTGTTCACATCTCGCGGCTAAACTGTGCTTTTTTTACTCGCATTTTTAAATACCTCGCTGCGCTCGTTATTTAAACTAACGCTTTTAAAAAAGCACTATTTTAGCCCACTGCTGTGAAAACATTTTTTATCACGGGTGCAAATTTCTGTCCGTTTTTTACCCAAAATTAAAGAGAAATAGCAGAAAATAGTAATATTAAAAAAATTAATTATTCTTACCTAAAAATTAGGCCATTTCCGACAGTTTCCACCAAGTATTTACGAAAAAATCATTTAAAAACACTAACATCACCGAGTAAAAAGGCAAATCGCTATGGAAACCAGTGTTATTGCATTTACCAGCCGCCTTGATTTATAGTGTAAAAATGGTGTGTTGCGAGAAGTGCTCTACGTTCGAGATTTTTATAAGTATTTTCCTGTTTTTCTTGGATTTTTTGATTAAGGTATTAAAAAAAATAGTGTTAAAAACTCGCGGCTAAACCGTGCTTTTTTACTTGTGTTTTTAAATACCTCGCGGCGATCGTTATTGAAACCAACGCTTGTAAAAAAAGCACCATTTTAGTCAACAGTTGTGAAACCTACTATTTCTAAATCCTGCTTCATAAACGTAGGTTCAAAAATGCCTTTAAATATATCGCTTTCGATTTTGTCCGTGCGCTTTTGCGTATGTAAGTTCGAACATCGATTGAATTAATTTTGACTCATAAAAATGCCAAAAACTACCCCAACATATAAAACTAATACTTGGAGACTAGACTGGTACTCTGGTGTATTTTGTATAGTTTGTTTTTTGCTATCGATTCGTTATAGTAAAAAGCCCGACTGGTGGATGGACTGTGGCTGAAATCAGTCAGTGTTTGAACTAGTGGAGGAGGCCAAAAATCCAATAGTGTTTTTGTTGGTAAAATTCTCCTTTTTATTTATATTTACCTTCATATGGACATTGGGAATGTATTTCTCATTCTGTTATTCTAGTGTTTGTGGAGCATTTGTCCATGACTTGTTGAATTGATCGTTCGTATAATTCGTCTATAAAAACTTATGTCACACTGATGATCCCTAAGAAGGGTGAAACACGTGTTTTCGTCTAGTCTCCAAGTCGCACCCGGTATGTATTCTTGTGGTACTCCGGTGAATTTTGTATAGTTTGTTTTTTGCTATCGATTCGTCATAGTAAAAAGCCCTGATGGATGGACTCTGTGTATGAATTCATTCAGTGTAGAACTAGTGAAGCAGAAGGAGGCCAAAAATCTAATAGTTTTTCTGTTGATAAAATTCTCTTTTTTATTATTTTTTTTTGTTTTAAATGGAACACCGTGTATCTTTTTTAAAATTTAGAATGCCCTTTTTGCTTGATGCGAAAAATATATATATATGTTGGATTTATCAAGGACGGTTCTGGAGAAAAAATAAAAATGCTTTCCCATAAGCACAACGTGTTAGACAGGTAAAGATAGTTTAGATGGTTCTTTCAACAAATTGCTCTTAGGGAAAATTATTTTTCTTTTTTTTTCTCGAGGACGGTCAAAGATAAATCCAACAAGTTATATATTTTTGGAATAAGGAAAAAACCATTCTAAATTTTAAAAACATAAAATAAAAAAGTTTACAAAAAATTATGTAGCTTCTGTATAAAACTGTTTTTACAGCTTCCATAATAAGGGAGGTAAGAGGAGGGGCGAAAATATGTTGTATATTAAAATACAAAATAATTTTTTTACTAAAACCTCAAAAGTGTCCCGCTTTAAGCACTCAGAAATATGATTACCATAACTTAAACCACACCAAAATTTATAGATACTTTTTTAAGGAGAACAAGTGTATCAAAAATTGTTTTTGGCCAGTTCTTGGTTTGGAAGCTATAAACATAGCAGTCATCAATTTTGCGCGGTCGTTAACACAAAAAATGATTGAACGTGGACACTCGAAAAAGTAGCGCAAGTGTGACGACCCCAGGTGTGGTTGGAATGGAGAGTTTTTAAGGGAGTGCCGAAAGTGCCTCCAAAAGTAGAAAATGTAAGAAGACGTTTTTACTGTTTTTTTTAACTTTTACTACTAATATTTATTTGTTTAACAAAAAGATACAACAAGGTACAACCTCAAAAAAAAGTAAATAGCCTAATCAGACTTTCGCTGATTTAATCCTACACTTGCAACGGCCTAGCTTAAGATTACACAAAAACAACAGTAAAAAACGTCTAATTACATTTTACACTTTTAAAAACTCTCCATTCCAGCCACACCCTAGAGTCGTCACACACGCGCTACTTTTTCGACTGTCCACGTTCAATGATTTTTTGCGTTAACGACCGCGCAAAATTGCTGACTCTAACTTTTTAGTTTAGGTCTTGATTTCAAAAAAAACTCATACATGCATTTTTTCCTATGCCAGAAAATTTAGCTTTCCATTAGTGTATACTATTGGAAGGCACCGCCAGTTTAGTATGCCTGACAGTTTAAAATTCAGTGTGACATCCTTAAAAATGCCACAGATATCAACATTTACAAAAGTTCAAATTATCACTCGAGTTATAGAAGACGGCTGGTCTATAAGAACAGCGGCCACCCATTTTGGAGTTGATAAAATGACGATAATGCGATTGAAAAAGCGCTGGATTGAAGAAAATTCTACGGATAGGAAAGATGGATCAGGACGATCAAAAGTAAGTTCTGAAGTGCAAGATGAGAGACTTATTGACCATCTCAGACAAAATCCTTTTTTAACGTCGGTTGAAGCAGCTAATGTAACATTATTTCCGGGTTCTTTAACAACAGTAGAGTAACGAAATCAAAAGTCTCTTGTCGAGTTGCTGCAAAGAAGCCTTTTCTAACAGAAGAACAAAAATGGGCCAGAGTGATTTTTACACTGAACAATGTTCTTCGTGATAATGACTTCTGGGAGAGAGTGGTTTTCCATGGCGAAAAAAATTTTCATCACCTTTAAGCAACAGGAGAATTTTAGTTTATCGTCCACCAAATTCTAAATTTGAACCCGAATATACAAACCAAATTAAAAAAGCTGGACATTTTTCTGGAAACATGTGGGGCTGGTTTAGTGCTAGAGGTTTGGGTTTTTTTTGGAGAATCGAAGGAAGATTCAATAGTGAACGATATATTCAAATCCTTGAAAACGTTATGCTGCCATCTATGCAGGCTTTACATGAAAATAATGACTTCGTTTATCAGCAGGACAACTGTCCAGTACACACGGCTAATGTTGTTCGATAATGGTTTCAGAATAATAATATAGAAACACTTCCTTGGCCAGCCAACAGCCCTGACCTTAAAATAATATACCAAAGGAATTGGAGACCACGAAATTGGATCAGCTCTCAGAAGACTATCAGTATTTTCAAAATTTAACCTTTTCAATGAACAGACGTTTGCAGCTTGTAATAAAGAAAAATGGTGATCCTATTAAATACTAAATTATTTATTTTAGTTCTTTTTTAAGTTAATATAATTAGTATTAAGTTTACCATCGTTTTTGTCCTAATCCAAGTTTCCTATTCGTCGAATTACCGCCCTCTTTATAGAACAGCCTTCGACCGTTACTCGAGTGATAATTTGATATTGTTCCATAAAGACTTTACTAAAACATTATTTTTGCTGATTTTTTAGTATTATGCATGTTTATTATAAGTAAAAAAATATTTTCAGTTTTAGAGACCTTTTTTAAACAATATGTTTATGTTTAGCTGGTAGTCCGTATGTATTATACACTTTTAGAAAGGTCAATTTCGTGACTGCATGTATGCGTTTTTTTTAAAATCAAGTGTACATTGAAATTTAATTAAAATATGAACGAATACAGTGTGCTTGATGACAATATAAGTGTATGACAACAACAATACCTGACGGTAACATTTTTGGTCAATTTGAAATACCTACAAGGTTACTGAGTTGCGAGGCCTATAATACCATAGAGAAAGTAATTATAATACACCATATAAAATCGGCGTATGCATTTTATGTGGCCGGCAGTGTACTTATATGTTGTATAACTGTTTGTATTCACAAACTAAATTTAAACTAGAGATGTGTGATTCGTGAACGATTCGTTCACTATGATCGAATCACTTGCGAGTATTGAGTGATCGAATCATGTTTGCTCGATATGATTCAATCAGTCAAATGACCGACGAAGACAGAATGAATCAAACGAGTGAATCAAATCGGAACGGATCAACGACTGACTGACCCACTGTGGCGATACACTGAATTTCCAACGAAATAGCTCAATCGCTTCGTTCCTTTGATTCGAATTCCTGCGCGCGGGGTAATCTGTATGAAAATATAGATTTTTTGGTCAGCAGAGTATGTCCTATTTAGCTGCATCCTGCATAGACCTTTTTTTTTTGGTCACCATTTCCTTTAATTTAATTTCAAATGATTGATTCAATGATCGATTCAAAAGATTCGATCACTCTAGAAACGAATCACTGATCGATTCGTTCAGTACAAAATGATCGATTTACCCACATCTAATTTAAACCACACCTATAACTATCCTAAACTTAACATAAATTAAACTATGAACTAGCCACAATATATATATATATATATATATATATATATATAGAATAGCACACCTTATAAGAACCATATACATATCTATCTAATCTACTATATCAGTATAATTTTGATACTGGTATAAGTTGCATGGGACAGAGAGAAATGTTACTTACGTATTTTATTTGATATATGGTTAGCTTGCATGTAGCGCACATAGAGCGCGCTGCGCGATCGCTTTGAATCGTCGGTATTATTCCTGTATGAGAGAGTTTTATATTAGGGATGTCCTGTGGACGTCCTAAAACCGTTTGAGTGGTTTAAACCGATTTCTGGTTCCATATCAAACGCCCCCAGAACGTATTATACTTTTTGAACCTATAGGGCGTCTGAGCATAAATGGATTTTATTACTTATTTAAATAACTTACAAGACCAATAAAAAGCAAGTAAAATAGGAACCAATCAAAACCAGTCTCGGCACGTCGTAAAACTGTTTAAGCGCTTTAATCGGATTTTTGGTGCCATGTCAAACGTCCCCAGAACGTACGTTTTGGACCTAAGCGTTTGGCATCAATGAATTTTATCACTATAATAAATAACTAAGCTTACAAAACCAATAAAAATGTAACATTGGACCATCCTAAAGACGGCGTAAGTCACGAAGCGGACGCCCCGGGGATGTTCAAATGTCCGGTGGCGGACATCCCTAAGATGTTTTAGGGATAAAATTGGTTCATCCTGAGAAGGTATTTAAACCTTAAGCGGGACGTACCTGAGTCGTTCTGTGAATATGTCCTGTAGACGTTTTCTGTATACGTCCCAGAGACGTCTTTATCGTACGTCCTGTGGACTAATTATTTTGTAACATTGGACCTCCCAGAGACGTTCTAAAGACGGTGTAGTTCTGTGAGTATGTTCTGTAGACGTTTTCTGTATACGTCCCAGAGTTCACGTATCTCTGTTTCTTTCTCTCAAACATAGTCCGAAAAAGACAGAGATATGCGAACTGCGAACTGAACGGCGAAAGACGAGTTTATAATTACAAGTTTATAATTTTGTAACATTGGACCACCCAGAGACGTTCTAAAGACGGTGTAGGTCCCGAAGCGGACGTACCGGGGATGTCCGATGGCGGACGTCCCAAGGACGTTTTTGGGACAGATGTGTGCTACTTGGGATGGCGCACCGGCTATATTCTTTTTTTGTTTTTCAACAATAAAATGATGGAGTCTGATTTGGTAATGTGCCAAGTTCAATTGGGAGAATTCTTAGATAGAGAAAGATTCGGACACCGGCAAGCAAGTTCTGTCAGGAATATTATTTAATGGTGGGTTAATTTATACATCAAAACAACAAAGGATAAAATAACCCAGGAATTATAAACCGGGGATAAGAAATAAAAACAAAGTTAACGTTAGGTTTGGCAAACTGTCACTGGAAATTCATTTTGACGATGACGTTGCGGTTGAACCGGTGACGGCACATTTCGAAATCACGCAAGCGCCATATTCTACGCCAAAAAACGACACTTATTAAACCAATTTTATAATATGGATGTCCTGGGGACGTCCTACAACTGTTTGGGTGGTTTAATCCGAATTTTGTGGATTTTATCACTATAAATAACTCACAAAACCAATTAAAATGGGACTCAATCAAAACCAGTCACGAAATAAATATAAATCAATTTTATAGTATGGATGTCCTCGGGATGTCCGAAAATTGTTTGAGTGGTTCTATCCGATTTTTGGTCCCACGTCAAACGTTCCCAGAACGTTTGAGCATTAATGAATTTTATTAATATAAATAACTTAAAAACCAATAAAAACCAAATAAAATGGCAACCAATCAAAACCAATCACGAAATAAGTATATATAAACTAATTCTATAGTTATGCTGTCTTGGGGATGTCCTGAGGATGTGCAAGTTTTTCCAATCGATCTTTGGTCCCACTTCAAACGTCCTCAGGACGTACGTTTTGGACCCGGGACGTTCGGACCTTAATGGGACGTCCTAGGACGACGTGTGCTACTTGGGAAGCTACGAATCCATTTCGTTGTGGTTGTGGTTATTTTTCTGGTTAATTTTAGAAAATTTTGGCGCAATTAATTTTAAAAATAATAAAATATTACCAGGTTCCAACAGATAAAACACATATGTTGTAAAATTAAGCCAATTTCTTTATTTTTTCTCATCTCTAAATTTTTTTACAGATGACAGATTTTAATGCGTTCCAAAACCTCTGGTAAAATCGATGCGTGGTAGTGGTAGTGGTTGTTAAACCACAGCGGTTTTCAAAGTTGTCAAAATATTGAGTGTTCCAAAATTTCCCTATTATCTTAAATGGCTTTGATTAATTAAATCACACACAGGTGCTACCTATTATAATACTTAAATGGTACCTACTATGAGGCACACTTGGTATATATCCCAAAAAAGTCAATAAGAAATATGAATTTCATACATTTGTGGCACAGAAGGGATACATATGAGATTTATTCAATTTTCAACAAGATGTACTTACATATGCTATTGTATATTTGCATTATATTGTATATTTGCATTATATATAGGTTTGCACTGTATAGTACCTAGGTAAATGATAATTTAAAAGACTTATCTAGTGTGACCATTTATAGTCTTCTTCAGAGTAGGTATATACTGTACTCTTTTTTAGGGCTTTGTACTCTTTTAGCTTATAGAACTATACTCTTTTTTCCTCATATCACGGAAATGGCCTCGGAAATTTAGTTGTCAAATATTCAAACCAAAATAAAAAATTCACAACCAACGCTAATAGGGCTCATCTAAGGCTAAAAATAACATGCGGCGCTATTAAATTATTATTTGGTTAAATTTTACACAATTTTTAGCAGCTATACTAATAATTATATTAAACAACCCCATTATATCACAACTCAAAAGAATTAAACCCTGGGGATTAAAAAAATAATAAATATTTTTTAATATAAATTAGTTAGTTTTATAGCAGGACTAAATTTAACATTTAATTTTAAATTAACTTATGCCATTTTTGTGAACGAGGTTATAAGCTAAGTTGTAAATATACTTTTACTTTAACTTGAAATACTATACTTTTATACCAGATTTAGAAACTGTTGAAAAATAATTTTAATCTCTTTAAAAAATAACAAACATCCTGCCATACGCCCGTCAAACGTATCGGCTGCATGGGCGGCCATTTTGTTTTCGATAATTTGCATTCATAAAGGTGGTGTTGCTCTGGCAAAGGGAACAATGGAAAAATGTATGTTCCATTCAAACTGCACCGGTGGACTTTTTGACTGCACCGGACGAGTGTTAGTGCACAACTGGTTGTGCACCGGTGGTGCACTCAATTTTACCAAAGGAATACGCTATAAGAGTTGACATTCCATCTTTTCCGAGATTGTGCGTTTTTGGTGTTGTGAGGAGCAGTTTTCAGTTTTTTATTTTACGTAAATCATAATCATACACATCTTCAATTTTTGCAAGATTTAATAGTATTTTTCTTTTGAAAAGTATGGCCAAACAAGTGAGGAATAATCCTGGTAATATAAGAGGTCCTCGAAGCCCTCAAAAGGCGAAAAGGTATGTACAAATTTCACAATTTTGTTCCAATCCTTGGTTTATATCATTATCCTAATAGTAGTGATAAAAAATGAATAGACCTGTTTACCTAAAATTTAAGGGTGGTTCATGCTTAAATTCCTTTTCGGTAACTTTTTCCTTTAGAGAAGCTGGTTCATGCTAAAATTCCTTTTTCTTAACTTAATGGTCAAGCCATGATGGTAATTTCAGGCTTAAAATATTTTAGCATAATTTTTAAGGGGTAACGTTTTGATGAAGCAATTTTTTACTATGTTTTTCACATTTGTGTGCCATTATATTGCTCACATTTTAAAGCTTTCTTTCCAAAATTTCAATTTCTAGAATAAAACAATCAAATTTTTTAAGTTTTCACTGTTTTTTTAGTGTTCAAAAAAAGTACTGCCAAGTCTTTAAAAAAAACGTGTCCTACTAAAGTGTATTTTAGCACATCTAAAAATAATCTAACAGGTATCTAAGAAAATTATTTTAAACTCATCATGGCTTGACCATTAAGCTGTAAATATAAACTTTATGGTAATTATGCAGTATACGGTTTTTTGCCATTTTTGATTTATTATGAAAAATTCTTTATAGAGGCACCTATTAGGGTCTCTAGGTGTGACCTTCGGTCACTAATCATAGTCTATCAATCAGCTGTTGATAGTGGTTTCTCCAGTCAATGTCAGTCAAATTATCTCTTTTAGTTTACACAATATTATTGTCATGTTCATTGGCTTTCATGAAAAATAAGAAGTCCGTCAGATAATTAAGGACACTAGATATTTGTTTATAAGTGTGCTAATCATTTTTACATTATTTATTATTTACTTTTTACCTATAGCGTAGTATAATTTATAGTAACCTTATGGGGCATTTTTGGACCAAATGGATATCTCACATAGAGGGTGTGGATATGTCATGTTCCCATAATATTTGCAATTGATTTGTTGGCAATGTCGCATCTTATATTTTATTATTCGGCGCCAATCTCTCTCCGTTTTTTTTTAAAGCTGGTGTTCTGTCAGTGAATCATTGGTTTGTTGAATTGGGTGGTTTAGATGCTATGAATGTGATTTTTTCACTGTGGATTTTTATTGTGTTTTCTAAAGGATTATATTACTTCTGATTATTAAACAGGTAAGTTCAAACCCTTTTACTGTTTATCTAGGATACCTAGGACTTTTATGTCAAATGAATTTTATTGTTTTATGTTCATTTATTTGGGACATTCTGTTCTAAAACATGTCATCTCTGTTTAATTCGTACCTATGAGAAAGATAAAAATCAGGTAAATTCTGCAAAATATCACATGGGGTATTGGTCTTTTCTTTCAAATCATTCCGGTTTGAAACATTTGCCCTTGGTGTCCAATAAAATAAATATAAGTAGATTCCTAGTATAATTCTATTTATTATTTTGCATATTTTTCTAAAAATTATGGTAAAGCCATGAAGGTAATTTATGGCTTAAAATATTTTAGCATAATTTAAGGGGTACATTTTTTTAAAGCAATTTTTACTATGTTTCTCACATTTTTATGCCATGATTTTGCTCACATTTTAAAACTTTATTTCCAAACTTTCGATTCCTAGAATAAAACACTCAAGTTTTTCAAGTTTTCACTGTTTTTTTTTAGCATTTAAAAAAAGTACTGCCAAAAAACATTCTTTCTCTGTTAAAAATGAAAAATATTTAAGGTTGTATTTTTTTATCTTTTCCACACAAATTTAAACTTAAATATTTTGGTAGAGATAAAGGATAGACATTTGTTTGGTATTTTTTAAGGATTCAGAAAATGACATGATATACAGGAGTATACCCTATATAAAAGGGTATAGATTTCTTAAAACCACTTTTTTATCTAAAATGATCCTATATAAGTTTTTTTTTAAACCTATAGTTCTCTCAAAAAATCATTATTAGGCTATAAAGTATTTTAGAGAAAGATGAAAATAATTTAAGGTAATTGTTTAAGAAAAATTTTTGTTTTGTCATCTGTATGTCTGTCATCTTTAGTGGTGTCGTGCATCTGATTTTTATTTTGCCATTTTTATCCAAAAACAAGAAAAATTTTTAATTTTTTAAAGCGTAAAGTGTTTAAGACATAAGGTATTATTAATTTCTTTCAATCAAAGTTCTTTAAAGTCTTCAAATTTACCAAAAATGTGTTCTATTATAAGTGTATTTTATCACATCTAAAAATTTAATAATAATATTAAAAATAAATTAACTAAATTATTTGAAGGGTCATCATATAAATGAAAAATATTTAAGGTTGTTGAAGAGAGACATCAGGCTATAAAAAAGTATTTTAAAGAGAGATGAAAATAATTTAAGGCAATTGTTTAATAAAAATTTCTGTTATGTCCTATGTCTTTCATCTTGAATGGTGTCATGCATTTGATTTTTATTTTGCCATTTTTATACAAAAAACAGCAAAAATTGTAATTTTTCAAAGTATAAAGTGTGTGAGATATAGGTAAGATAGTATTAATTTCTTTCAATCAAAGTTCTTTACAGTTTTTAAATTTACCAAAAAACATGTCTTACTATAAATGTATTTTATGGTAAAGCCATGATGACCCTTAAAATAATTTTTTTAAATACCTGTTTAATTATTTTTAGATGTGCTAAAATACACTTTAGTAGGACACATTTTTTGGTAAATTTAAAGACTAAAGAACTTTGATTGAAAGAAATTAATACCACCTTATGTTTTAACACTTTACACCTCTCTTTACACTTTGAAAAATTACAATTTTTGCTGTTTTTTGGATAAAAATTGTAAAATAAAAATCATATGCACGACACCACTCAAGATGACAGACAGATGACATCAGAAATTTTTAGTAAACAATTGCCTTAAATTATTTTCGTCTTTTTCTAAAATACTTTTTTTACAGTCTGCTGTCACTCTTCAACAACTTTAAATATTTTTTCACATCACTAAAATATCTCTCCATCTACCTCTAAAATTCTGCCCTCTCTCTCTAAATATTTTTTATTTTAACAGAGAAAAAATATTTTATGGCAGTACTTTTTTTGAATGCCTAAATAAAAAACAGTCAAAACTTGAAAAATTTGAGTGTTTTATTCTAGAAATTGAAAGTTTGGAAAGAAAGCTTTAAAATGTGAGCAATATCATGGCATAAAAATGTGAAAAACATAGTAAAAAATTGCTTCATCAAAAACGTTACCCCTTAAATTATGCTAAAATATTTTAAGTCATAAATTTAAGGGGTAACGTTTTTGTTTAACCAATTTTTTCTATGTTTTTCACATTTTTATGCCCTGATTTTGCTCACATTTTAAAGATTTCTTTTCAAATTTTCGATTTCTAGAATAAAACATTCACTTTTTTTTTGGTGTTCAAAAAAAGGACTGCTAAAAAATATTTTTTGTCTGTTAAAATGAAAAATATTTGTGGTTGTTGAAGAGAGGCTGTAAAAAAGTATTTTAGAGAAAGATGAAAATAATTTAAGGCAATTTCTGTTATGTCATCTGTCTGTCACCTTGAGTGGTGTCGTGCATATGATTTTTATTTTGCCATTTTTATGGTAAAACCATGATGACCCTTAAAATAATGTTAAAAAATTGAAACAAAAATAAAAAGTGGCCTCTAAACAATCTTATTTTGCACCCATTAAGAACCAATTCGAATTTGTTGTTTACTTATTTAGACTTGATCTTATATTACCTACTGTGGATTACCTAGCTATCATTTGGTTTTTTTTCAATGGGATTCATAGTCAGAATTATACCCATTTGTAATGACTTTATTTACTTATTGTTTTCTGTGGAAACACCTTGTATAAGGCTACCTGAGAAGAAGCTATGCTTTTGACAGTCTGTCACTAAAATTAAGGTGTTGTGATAATGACTGATCACAAATATTAATATGTTGAAGCTAGTTAAGCTAAACATTTTCCATCTTAGCAAGGACTGACAAATGACTAATTTTCATCAGTTCAAAATTTTAGAAGTCATGAAGTTTTTTTTTGTTAAAAACTATTAGTTTTGGTATGAAATATCCCTTAGCAATTATTTTTGAATGTTATGTTTTTTTTGTTAAATTTTTTCCTCATTTATCAGGGAATAGTCTCTGGAATTTAAAAAAAAACCGGAATACCATTTCACACTGTTTACAAGCAACAAACAATTTAGAATAACTGCCTATATTTTAAAGAAAATCTGTTGTAGTTAAATAAAATTAGTTTCAAATTTGACTTTAATATATGTTTTTTTTGTAGGAATTTGCTGTTCCAATTATGAGCTAGGACAACATAGCATTTTTAATGAAAAAATTCTGTGTTCTGATCACTTTGAAGACAGGTTTATAGTTGATACCAGACTCGCAAAAACTGCTGTTCCAGTCAAACATTTGTATTCCAGACCAGAAGAAAGGCAAGTTTAGATCTTCTGCTTTCTTTAATAGTAGAGCCAGTGGAGTATGTATCTTGACACTGACAAAGCATCAGCAATGTACTAACTATGAAAGTTCTTCTGAAAGCCTGGTTTCTTCTATTGGATTTAATAACTGGAAGACAGAGCCAACCCCCATGTTTGGGTGGCGTTTTGCAAACGATACAAGGTGTTAAAATTATATTAAATAAGGTAGAACAAGAAAAATTGCCCTACCTAACAACAAGGCAATTAAATCCAGATCCATTTGTATATCAATTTTCTAAATATCGCCAACAAGGGGGGTATAATCGTAACCCAACAGCAAGGACACTAAAGACCAGCTTTAAGTTGGGTACTGGTATAAACTTGATGGAAACCCCAAAATCAAATTGTGAAGATGAAGGGGAACATAATGTGTTTGTATAAGAAGGTGAATTTGACAAAAAAATAGTGAGTGATGCTGAAAATTTGGACGAATTTTCTTTACAAAATTCAAGTGTGGTATATTTTGCAGGGTATTCGCTATGAAGAAATTGAAAAAAGTTTAATTGTGATCTGTGTTGAGAATTTTTATGTGGAAATTTTGATATTTAAATTGACAAAAATGATTCTTTGATATTTTTTTAAAATTATATAATATTATTGATAGGTGCTATCTAAAAGTTGCTTCAGTCACACTAAAGCTTATTTAGAATTTTACATTCAAATATTTTGCCAATTTCTGTTTGCCCCAATATAATTTTATATATTTTGAAAAATATTGCATTGAAAAACTCAGAAAAACTTGTAAATTAAGCATGATTGCCAACACTGGTTACCCCCTCAACTTTTGTATAATTCTACCAAAACCACTTTGATAAAAATTATTAAAAATGGTGTCATACCATTATTTCAGTTTTTTTGTGGACTTTTAATTAAAATCTTTTTTTATGAACTGTTAAATATATTTTTTTTAAAGTGCATATTTAAGAAAAATAATACACTGAGGAATACACCAAACTGCATACACAAATTTTCTGAAAAAATATATTTTCTTAATTAAAAGTTTAAATCGAAAATTTTATTTTAAGTTTATTAGTTTTCAAGATAACAGACGTTTCCACAATTTTTATTCAATACAATTAACATTGCTTGAAAGCTTGTGTATCCAAATCTAGTAGGTATTGTATATATAAAAGGTATTTTTTAAAGAAAATTTTATGTGGAAATAAAAAATTATTTATTTAAATGTAGATCTACTTATAAATATGAATAATTAAAAAATATATATCTAGATTAAATTTTATGTATAATTGTCTTCCATTTGCACTTTGGGTTATTATAGGTTAATAGTGCACACAATTAGTTTTTTATTTTGAAAATAAAATATTTGAGTTTCTAAAATGCCTTGTTTTTATTCAGCATAAAATTCATACCTACACATTTCAAACATTTTTACTTAAAATACAAGTTGTTTTTATTTTGTAGTCGAAATGTTCCTAAGAAGGTGTGTGATAGATTCAAAAAGAAAAAACTGATGGTTATGTGATGATGAAATAGTGACCTGATTTCATTTTTAAATTAAAAATCTTTGTTATATATTTTATATAAAGTCACATAAAAAAATCAGTTACCTTCACCAATAGTTTTGGGATCATTTCTACTGCAAAACAAACTTGTATTTTTGCTGGCGACCGCCTTTAAGTAGGTAATTATTTACAAGCATTTTTAACTGACCTCTAGCCTTCTTATAACAAAAAAATTTAAAATATAAAAATAAAGTAGCGAATTGCAGACTTATCTCTAATAAAAACCAACATATCTTATCAAATTTTAATTTATTTTGTTGTAGGAAAATAAAACAAAACTATTAAATTGTTAGATTATTGCCCATTTTTAATTTTTTTTGACAGCTGTCAAGAGGTATGGCATAGACTAATATAAATATATTTTTAATTTAATTTTTAAGTTCTCTACAATTTAATTTAACTCTACCATCAATCTCAGTAAGTTGATAAGTTCTACAATTCCATTCAACGAAGCATTCATAGTTTTCAGATATTTACTCTTAATAATTTTAGTAATAAATGATTTTTTTAGGAACTTATTTATGTTAAAACAAATCTACTTACCTATTATTCCAATGCCACCTTTGAATTTTTATCATAATAATATGAGTATTTTGCTTTATATTATACACCCTAGGGACAGCCGTCAAAACTGTCAAATAAAAAAAGTGGGCATGACCTAACAATTATTTCAGTATTTAATTGTTTCATCTTTCTATGATGAAACTGTATAAAAGTTGTGGCTAGGTACATTTATAAAAAGATCACCCTGTACATATATATACCTTTGGACAAAAACCTTAAACCCTAAAAAAGCTTTAAATCTAAAAAAAAATTGAAAATTATTAATTATAGCAAGCTGATCAAACAACGGTAAGAAGGTACCTAATTAAATAGCAAATAAAAATGACAACTTTCTTTTAATAAAAGGGTCTCACTAAAGAAAATGGAAAAAAAGGCATTACTTTTTTTAAAAGATCCATTTTTTCTTATTTCTAAAACCTGCTTGACATGGAGCAATAAAATGACAATTGCATGCAAGTCTTGCTTTAGTAGTAACAGTAAAGCAAAATGGAAATAGAAGACTTGCATTGTCATTTTCTTAGTGAGTTGTAGTTGGCACCATGAGCGCCCCGGGGTTGCCTCTGTCTCTCTCTTACTAAGTAAAGAAATGCAGAGATTAATTTTCAAAAAAAAAACTCACTAAAGCCCGCTTGACATGGAGCACTAAAATGACATTTGCATGCAAGTTGTCTATTCTTGTCTTGCTTTAGTAGTACTGGAGTGAAATGGAAATAGAAGACTTGCATGCAATTCTTATTTTATTGCTCCATGTCACTCAGGCTTTAAGCCTGTTTGACATGGTGCAATAAATTGTGAATTGCATGCAATTCTTCTCTTCTCATCTTGCTTTACTGGTAACTAAAGCAAGCAAGACAACTTGCATGCAATTCTTGTTTCATTGCTACATGTCAAGCAGGTAGTAAGGGTGGTATTATGAATGAAATTGGCACAGTTTTAAAATCAACATTCGACCAACCACTGCAAAACAGACGACATCCACGTTTTTCATATTTCTTCTTTCTCTTTTTCTCTGTCAAAAAGTAGGATCTCGCCCATTTTTTTTGCGTTTTTTTATGAAGATACTAAAAAATTCACCTCACTTTCTATTTCCAAATTTGGTTTATATCTTTTAAAGATGGCGGCAAGAAGTGAAACAGTGGATGTGGCATTAGGGAACTCTGAATGCTTGTCTTTGCATTATCGACGAAGCATAAATGTATTAAAACAATATAATCACAATAAAAATCTTCTTTTTTCGCTTTAGTCACTTCTATATTTTTAGCGGCAGTTAGCAGCTCATAGAAACATATTTTAATAACTAAGTAGATTAGCTGTAAAATAAATCAATCAAAAGTACTACATTTATTATTTATTTACATTTTTGGTGCAAACGTCAACAAAACAGCTGATTCTGACGGTTCTTTAGAAGGCGATGTTGCCAAACATCGCATGTAATTTTTCAAGTTTTATTTTAATATTATTTGGCAAAAAGAGAGAGATAGCGACCCAAATGAAATGTTATGAAAAAACATTTTGCTTTTTAATTTCATGTGAGGTCCTTTTACAAAACCCTTTATTCTATAGTTTCATTGAGAATTTAACTTATAAAAGGTTGGTTAAAAAGATACAGACATGATAAATAAGTATGTGTAATTAAAAAAAAAATGGAAGTACATTTCCCGAATACGGGTTTAAAAACAATAAAAGGGTTCATTATATTTTTCACTCCCTTAACTCATTATTGGAGCGTTGAATACAAGAATTCCTTTCTTTTTTTTTACAAAGTTCAACATTGCTTCCCATGCTATGGGAGTAAATAAGTACAAACATAAAATATTACCTTATAGTAAAAATCGAGGTAAAAATTATTTAATAAGAAAATAAGTTACCTAGAAATAATTATTTTTAAAATTATTCCACAGATAATTGCGAGGATAATTGCCTTTAGTAATAATTTTGGTACACAAAATTTAATAAAGCCTCAAGCAAGAAAATATTTTTTTCCAAATCTTTTTTGTTTGGCTTGTCATTTATCAAATGCTGATTTTTTTTATTTATCACAATAATCTCCTCTTTTTAGACTTTTACAAAATCTTACAAAACTTATTAACTTGCTTACACCACCAGAACAAAAACTTTATTATTGCGGCCACTTTAGAGATTTAAAAATATAATAAAGTTTGTGTCTTGCCAAATAAAAAATTAAAGTATGTTCCTGGTTTTGTCAACTTATAGTTTTTATACTGAAAGGCATCAATAAGTTGCAAACTTCACAGTTTTTTAATTAATTTTTACTTGGCAAAGCAAAAATCTTAGACAATAGCCTGTAAGCTTTACCACTTGTCTTCTGGCTTTAGGTTGCTGTTAGTTGTTGCTGTACTCTAATCTGGCACATAATAAATGCATAAGTGGCATTATTTACCTCCATCTCCATAATGTCTTTGTAATAAACAATAGCATTTTTTGCGAGTGCTAATCTTCTCTGGAATTATTGCACATAAATGCTCATTTTATGCTATCTCTTACTACTATCAATAACTTTCCTATAGAAATGTCATGCTTTTGGTGTAAGATTAACCTGTCTGGTCACATTGACTTTATTAAGAATTAAAGAGCGCCTTTTTTGAACTGTAAAAAGAAATAAAACAAATGTTAGCTAATTATTTAAAATAATAACATTTATAAATACATTAAGTTTGTAAAAATGTAAATAAATCAAACAAATTGGTATTTCTCAGGGTGTAATTTTTTTAATTAATTTATGACCGACATGTTTTGAAAGCTCAGAATGCCATCATCATGAGTCCTTAGTTTGAGCTAAAGCGTAGCAGTTTTGGTAAAGTACCAAAATTTTTTTAAAAAAACCCATTGTGAGAAAAACTTTAAAATTTAAAAAGCAAAATAAATATATAAATATGCAATACATTATAGTTATTTAATTATGCCATGGATAGACTTCGTGCGGTACTAAGAAAACTAAGCCTGACTTCTGTTTAAGCCTCAGTTTAAGGTAGGTACTTTAAACACTTCTAAGTACTCGGATAGTCAGTTTTTTTTTATTTTATAACATAAAATATGCTCACTTTAATCATTTACTTTATTAACTAAAGTAAAACTATTTTCCTTTTTATCTATTACTCGATGTTGTTTTAAAAGTTTTAAACTACCTACGATTTTGTATTATTTTAGATATAAGACTTTATACGTGATTTCTGTCTGTTATAATGTAATAATTTTTTTACTTTGTAAAACTTTTTTGTTGTTGTAAATTAGTCTTGACTAAATAAAGGATTTTATACATATATACTTGCCTTTGTTATAGTCATAACCATCAGTAAGCAAGTGCATTTAACCTAACTTTTTTGATGTTTTGCTTTATTTACTTTTATTTTTAGTAGTTTGTTTTTAAAAAAATAAGGTCTCATAGAAACAATTTTTTTTGGAATCTACAAAACACTTGGCAACATGTTTTTTGCTTTTAATTTGTCTGTATAAAATTTTTGAAAATGTTCATTTCATTCCTATCTACATAGTTAGGTGCCATACTTAAAATTTGGAACTCGCGCATGCACACTTATATTTCAGCTCGTATTTCAGATTCAGATATTGGTGCTAATATATGCTCTCGCATTTACACAAGTCAAAAAAGTAGAAAATACAAAAATATAGCTTTAAAACTTAAAACTAGTAAAAAAAATTAAAAAATATCAAACAAGTACAAACAATATCAATATTTTTAAAATAATAAAATGCACAAAATGTTCGACACTAGGTACTAAGGTGTTGTTTTATTAGCTAATAGTAACAAACAATTCCTACATACATAAACTAAAAATAGTCAAAGTTATTAATAATGTTCAAAACACGTAGAAATTAGAATCAAATAAATATATACTTAAGCCAATTCAAATTTATCTCCAAAAAGTTAAAGGAAAATTATGAAATAATCGAGGGGGTAAACATGGCGTGAAATCTGGTGTACCACCTCTGTGAAATCCGTGAAGACTGTAAATTACGTATTACATTTTTGGGACTATTACTTTCTAAATCTTGTTCATTTTTATTAAAATACCTAATAAGGAAGATATAAATATATATCCTAATTTTTTAAACATGAGTTTTAGTCTCGGTTTAGTCTACTACTACTAAGACCATCCGTACCAATTTACCTGAATTGTCCATATATGTAATTTGACGGTATATGCACGGCCTCAAAGAATTTACCTTTTTGTATAATATTGAATCGGCTGTAGTTTTTGTATTGATAAAGTTTTTTTTGTAGTTTATTCGTTTTCCTACTACACCTTGCTGCATTAATTAATTTAAATGGGTTTCTTAAATTTAGCTCTAAAAAAATTTTATTTCTTATGGTTATCCATGTTCTTAAGGTTTTTTTGAAACAATAGGCGCTTGTAGAGAATAGTGATTTATCTAACAAGTGCGGAAAGGGTCAAACCATATCAAATCAAGTACAAGTAGTTTTTGTTATGGATTTTTTTAAATCCAAAAATTGTTAATTCTGGTTCTTACAAGCTCCAACACAAAGCTCAATATTTTGAAAACTATTGCTATGTTTTCATGGATATTGAATTCGTTTTTAATATGTTTTGAAAACTTTTTTTTCATGAGTTTTTATGACAGGTTTTCAAATCGATTCTGAATCGATTTGAAAACGGTTTTCAAATTTTGATATTTGGCAGCTGACATATGTCATAGTTTGTTTGAAAGTTTTAGACAATGTTGTGTTTGAAATTAACTCTGTGTTTCGGACTTCCATTGCCTATATTTTATTTATACACGACGTTTCGATCAGTATAATCTCTGACCGTCTTCAGGTGCAAACTGTTTGCACCTGAAGACGGTCAGAGATTATACTGATCGAAACGTCGTGTATAAATAAAATATAGGCAATGGAAGTCCGATATGTCATAGTTGTCACATATTAATTTTTGAGTTTTGGTACTTTTTTTTAAAAATGTATTTTATTCAAAAGATTATGTTGGCCATTGCCACACATTTTTTTTTAATTTTAATTACTACTCTGTTTGCAAGTGGAAGTAAAGAAAGAAATGCTGGACTGGCATATGTGCATAGCACATACACTTTCGAGCCAAATATTTCTTTTATTTTCCATAATTAATTTTTTTAAAGTCTTTAAAAAACAAATCTCTGGTTATTTAAGTAAGGTTATGTTATTAATCTTCTTTTTTCTATACACTCCACCAAATTTTAGAATGCCGGTTCCACAGTTTCACTTCTATTTCTCTCTCTCTCAACAAGAGTGAGAGCAATAAAATATAATTTGGCGGCTGTCTCGTAATCCGACGCAATACGCATGTGTAAACTCAATCCCCGTTTTCATGGAAAATCGGTATTTCGATCTCAATACGATCTTGATCCAACCCTAAAAAATTTTCAGGGTCGGATCTAGATTGAAATCGATTTGAATACTGGAAAAACAGGCGTTTTCATGGACGGTATCGGATTGAAATCGTTTTCAGAACGAACTCAATTCCCATGAAAACGTAGCATATATTGAGATTGGGTTATACCTTGTTTTAAAGGTATTTAAAAGACCTATTGAATGATGTGCCTCATGATATGCTTTTTTGAAATTTATTGTTTGAAATTTTTTCAAAAAACTTAAATCTCAAAATACCCTATTTTTAATTTAAAAAAAAATATTTTTCTTTGATGTTTCTTCAACATACAAAATTTTAGGATGGGGAAACGATGGCTCCCATCAATTTTGGTTTATATTGATATTTACAAAAAGGGTGATATCTGGAAAATTATTATAGCTATCATATAGAGCGATAGCTTGTTTTAAATCTTCTGGTGACCTATTAAATGATGTGCAACATAATATATAATTTTCAAATAATATATTTTCAGAATGTAAAAATGTTATTTTTAATATATTTTTAGTATACGTTTTCCTTCAGTTAAAATATTTACGTTGATTCTTGTTTGAGTTCTCGAGCCATCCCTCCACATATTTCTTCAAATGAACTTGTTAATTCCTGAGATTTTTAGAGGATAAATTTGAGAAGGTGCTAATAGATATTGTAACCTACAAAAAGTGGGTTACAGTAGATAGATGCAACATGAAAACCCTCATCAAATCAGCAGACGATTTTATTGAAGAATTCAGTGAAGACTTGGCTAAACTTAAATCCCACTCCTTTTTTGCAAATATGCAATAAGAATACTACAATGAAGTTCAAAGTAATCTAGCCATGGGAGAAGCTTTGATAACGTGCGACTTTGCTGAACATTTTTCATTCGTACTGCAGGATGAAGAAGTTCAGCCCTACCATTGCACCCTTTTATGATATACTTTAAAAACGAAGAAAACGAGACGAAACATGTAAATTACGTTTTTATATCTGTCTGTTTCATCCACAATACGGTTGCGTTTCATTTATTATTCTTCCAACTTTTACCAGATTTAAAGCAAAAAATTAATAACTTATCCAAAATATTTTATTTTTGCGATGCCGCCCAATATAAAAACAAAAAAACATGTCATCATTTAAAAGAGTTTGGGATTGAGGCAGAGTGGAATTTTTTCACTACTTCGCATGGTAAGAGTGCCTGGTGTCTGATTTTCGAATCCATGCGAAAATATCCGTATACATATACTAAATAGTACACAATTTTTATGTCAGTTTCTTTTTATACCGTGTGAAATAAGGGGCGAAATATAAGCCGGTACGTGTGGACCGCGTTCGAATTCGATTGTTTATTGCACGAGTGGGTGGAGGACATTCGTGTTGTTTCGCATGAAAAACTGGTTATTCTTTCACGCACTACCTATGAATCAGCATATCGGTAAGTAGTCGAAACCATACGAAATTATTCGCATGCGACTACTTCCGTCTCTTCCTATACCGTATAGAAAAGGAGGCAAAAGATATGCCGATATGCTGATTTATGGGTAGTACGTGCAAGAATAACCGGTTTTTCATGCGAAACAACACGAATGCCTCCACCCACTCGTGCAATATTGCGTTAAACCAGTCGAATTCGAACGCGGTCCACACATACCGGCTTATCTTTCGCCTCTCATTTCACACGGTATAGAAAGAGACTGACATAAAAATTGTTGATTATTCAGTATACGTATGCGGATATTTTCGTATGGATTCGAAAATCAGACCCCTGCCCTGGGCAGAACTATTCGAGCTGTGACGTCACGGCTCGAGCTTTTGCATGTTTCAGAACCCGACCAAGCCGCGGTGCGATCAGTGAGAAAGAAAATTCCACGATGCATGGCTTTCTATGGACGATAAAAATGGACACTTGATTAGTTCTTATTTAAAAAAAAAAAATGATGACACAGGCTTTTGCATAGCGTGCAACAAAGATGTCTCTGTAATAAGAGGCATGTACGCAATTAATCAACATGCAGTTGGAGATAAACACAAAAATCCCTATAAATTGAAATACGACAGGTTGGTGAAGTGAAGTTAATGGTAGAGACGTGTCGATAATACTTTTTTTTAACAATTCTCTCAAAGTTTAAAAAATCTACAGCTGGGTTTATACACGCAAATTTTAAAATGCCTCCTTTCCATTCCTCATGGAAATGCGGATCTGGAAAAGGGATTGTCTACATCCGGCAGAGTTCTTACTAATGATAAGATTAAGCTGTCAGAGCCCATGTTGGATGCTTTACTGTGCATTAAAGGTTATATTTTAATTTACCTTGATAAAAATGTAAATAACATGGAGTTTACCAAAAAATTATTAAACCTTGCAAAAACCTCTCGTAAAAATTACACCAAATATTTGGAGGAAGAAAAGAGATTAAAATGTGAGGCAGAAAAAAAGAAACAAGATCAAAAAGAACGCCAAAAAATTTAGCAATCAAAGAAACCTATAAAGATTCTAGAACAAGAATTTAAGACCGTCGAGAAGCAGAAAAATTATAAATATGAGGCTCGAATAGATCTTTAAATGAAGGAAACAGATTTGATTGAAGCAAATATGGCCCAAGGGCTTCTAGAGGCCGTACAAAATTTATCAAAAGAGACCTCTGACCTAGAAATAAAAGCAACTGATTGAAAAATAAACAAGAGAAAAGCCGATATGCTGGAATTTTATGGCAAGAAAAAAAAATACGACAGGAGTAATCCATCATTTTTTTGTAAAAATTTGTAAATATGTTCTATTATTTATAAAAATAAAAAGTACATTAATAAATAACTAGTTAGCCAATTGCCTGTATAATATTATTATAATAACACATTATATACCCAATATCAATCAGGAATAAAAATTTCACTTTTTCCAAGAGCCAAAACAATGCGTCAAGGGCTAAAAAGACACTAACCCCTAAATGCACCGTAGGCACTTAATCGCTATTGGCTATCTAATCCATTCTGTTTCTTTCTTGATCCCACATAAATGAACAAAAAGGAAGCATGGATTAGCTAAACTAATTCGAATATTTTTACGGTGCATCTGGGGGTTAAATCACGAGGTTTGTGTGATATAAAGTGTGGAAAATTTATCCCCTAACTGTGAAAGAAATGTAGCTGTTGCTTTTAAACTTCTAGTGCCTCCGCCAAAAGATGTATTAACAAATTTGATTTGTTTAGTTCAAACTGATTTTTTTTCTTGTCAGTTTTTTAGTTTTATCGGCAGTAATATAATATGTGTAAAATTTAGTAATATTCTTTAAAAACTTCTTCAAAAATTTACATAGAATATCCACTTTTCCCAAAAATCCTTACATAAAATTACTTATATTTTGAATCTTGTTTACATATTTACATAATAAAAATGGTAAAACTGAGTATGGACGCTGGGGTTATGTTAGCTTCTTTTTTGTTTTTTTTTTAAGAAATGACACTGGCTTGAAATGGCCGAGAAACCTAAAAGCTTCTCATTAATCGAGTTAAGAACAAAAAAGTTATGTGCCGTTAATTAAACAGCGGTTATTAAAATAGTTTAATCACGTGTCAAATTTATTAAGTAGTATCTTGTTTTGTTGATTTTGAAGAATACCTGAAAATTCGTATATCAAATTTTAATAAAAAATAGTAGTTTTAACAACTAGTGACTAAAATAGTGCTTTTTTACAAGCGTAAAAACGCGATTAAAAAAAGCACAGTTTAGCCGCGAGTTGTTAACACTATTTTTTAATACCTTTATAAAAAAATCCATGAAAAACAGGAAAACACTTTTAAAAATCTCGAACGAAGAGCACTTCTCGCAACACACCATCTTTACACTATAAATCAAGGCGGCTGCTAAATGAAATAACTATGGTTTCCATAGCGATTTTCCCTTTTACTTGGTGACGTTCATTGTTGCGACATTTTAATCTTTGACAGTTTGATATTTTAACGAAGTTTTTAAATGATTTTTTCGTAAATACTTGGTGAAAACTGGTGGAAATTGCTTAATTTTTGGACAAGAGTAATTAAATTTTTCCAATATTACTATTTTCCGCTATTTCTCTTTAATTTTGGGTAAAAAACGGCCAGAAATTTTTTCTTGCACCCGTGAAAAAAAAACAAGTTTTTTTGCATCGGTAACCAAATAAGACACGCTTTAGTTATCTGCAGACAGTTACTAAAATCATGTTTTTGACGAAGGTATAAAAAAAATATTTCATTGTGAATGTGCTCAAATGTTTCCCAACATTAAGCAATCTTGAAATCCGTGGCTGACATTTTAAGTATAACTTTCAAATAGCCAAATACTAATTTTTATTTCATTAAAGTTATGAATCTTTAAAAAGTCTTATTTTATATACTTTGTTTACTTCCTCCCCTCGTTCCTTTTCTCGTGAGGTAACCGCTGTTAAAAAAATGACTCTTAGTAGGCCTAAACGTAGATCGCAATTATACATGAATTATATTTTTAAGACTTTCGATTGCCTATAACTTTAAAACCAATGGACCGATTAAAAAAAAATATATATTACTGGAAAGGATATAGATCATATTTTTGAGAACAAAATTCAAGATGGAGGCATTGATTAAAGGAAAAATAAAAAGATGGGCGAAGTCTAAGTAAAATATCGTGGACGCTTTTTGGTCCTGGCGCTGAGATGGCGCTCGCGTTCTCCTGGGACGTGATGAGTGCTGTTTTCCTTCGCTTCGAGCTCGAGTTTATACAGGTTCGGCAATCCCATATTGTATCGCATTAAAAAATTGTCTTAAATTTTAAAAATGTCAAGATACTGCTCCTACTGGAACTGTCTCAATCGTAAAGTAAAAAAAATAATTTTTTAAGTTCACAGTGGATAACAAAAAAATGGAGTGGGTGTCCTTTCGAGTACTCGTGCTAGTAACAAGGCGAGTAGGCATTTAACTTATCTGATAATGGAAAAAATCAAATTAGTTTTACTAAACTTAACCCAAAAGAAACAAGAGTGTCCATACGAGTACGCGTGCGAGTAATAAGGCGGGTAGGCGTTTAACTTGTCTGATAATGTGAATAATCAAATTAGTTTTGCTAAAATTAACCCAGCATGTCAAGACTTAAACAAGAGTGTCCATACAAGTACGCGTGCGAGTAACAAGAAGGCGAGCGTAACTAACCTAGTATGTCCATATTTGACCTAGAGTGTCCATGCGAGTACGCGTGCGAGTAACAAGGCGAGTAGGCGTTTAACTTATCTGATAATGGGAAAAATCCAATTAGTTTTGGTAAACTTAACCCAGCATGTGAATACTTAAACAAGAGTGTCCATACGAGTAAGCGTGCGAGTAACAAGGCTAGTAAGCGTTTAACCTATTTGATGATGGTAAAAATCGAATTAGATTTGCTAAACTTAACCTACCATGTCAAGACTTAAACAAGAGTGTCCATACTAGTACGCGTGCGAGTAACAAGGCGTGTAGGCGTTTAACTTATCTGATAATGGAAAAAATCTAATTAAACTTAACCCAGCATGTCAAGACTTAAACAAGAGTGTCCATACGAGTACGCGTGCGAGTAACATGGTGAGTAGGCGTTTAACTTATCTGATAATGGAAAAAATCAAATTATTTTTGCTAAACTTAACCCAGTATGTCAAAACTGAAACAAGAGTGTCCATACGAGTACGCGTGCGAGTAACAAGGCGGGTAGTCGATTAACTTGTCTGATAATGTGCAAAATCGAATTAGTTTTGCTAAACTGAACCCAATATGTCAAGATTTAAACAAGAGTATCCATACGAGTACGCGTGCGAGTAACAAGGCGAGTAGGCGTTTAACCTATCTGATAATGGAAAAAATCCAATTAGTTTTGCTAAACTTAACCTAGCATGTCAAGACTTAAACAAGAGTGGCCATACGAGTACCTGTGCGAGTAACAAGACGAGTAGCCGTTTAACTTATCTGACAATGGGTAAAATCTAATGATTTTTCTAAACTTATCCCAGCATGTCAAGACTTAAACAAGGGTGGCCATATGAGTACGCGTGCGAGTAACTAGACGAGTAGCCGTTTAACTTATCTGACAATGAGTAAAATCTAATTGATTTTACTAAACTTAACCCAGCATGTCAAGACTTAAACAACAATGGCCATACGAGTAAGCGTGCAAGTAACAAGGCGAGTGTAGGCGTTTTACTTATCTGATAATGGGAAAAATCCAATTAGTTTTGCTGAACTTAACCTAGTATGTCCATATTTGACTAAGAGCATGCGTACTCGTATGGAATCTTGTTTAAATTTTGATATACTTAAGTTTAGCAAAACTATTTCAATTTTACCATTATTAGATAAGTTAAATTCCTATTCGCCTTGTTACTCGCACGCGTACTCGTATGGACACTCTTGTTTAAGTCTTGACATGCTGGGTTAAGTTTAGCAAAATCAATTAGATTTTACCCATTGTCAGATAAGTTAAACGGATACTCGTTTTGTTATTCGCACGCGTACTCGTATGGCCACTCTTGTTTAAGTCTGGACATGCTAGGTTAAGTTTAGCAAAACTAATTGGATTTTTCACATTATCAGACAAGATAATCGCCTACCCGCCTTGTTACTCACACGCGTACTCGTATGGACACTCTTGTTTAAGTCTTGACATGCTGGGTTAAGTTTAGGAAAACCAATTCGATTTTTCCCATTATCAGATAAGTTACACGCCTACTCGCCTTGTTACTCGCACGCGTACTCGTATGGACACTCTTGTTTAAATCTTGACATACTGGGTTAAGTTTAGCAAAACTATTTCAATTTTTCCCATAATCAGATAAGTTAAACGCCTACTCGCCTTGTTACTCGCACGCGTACCCATATGGACACTTTTGTTTAAGTCTTGACATGCTGGATTAAGTTTAGGAAAACCAATTCGATTTTTCCCATTATCAGATAAGTTACACGCCTACTCGCCTTCTTACTCGCACGCGTACTCGTATGGACACTCTTGTTTAAATCTTGACATACTGGGTTAAGTTTAGCAAAACTAATTCGATTTTTCACATTATCAGACTCGCTTACTTGGAGGCTTCAAATATTAAAAGCATGTAGGAAAAAAAGCACCATAAAAACCATTATACCTGAAAAGTTAAATTAGATTTTCTATTATTATAGAGTTTATTTAGCAATCAATTTAGTAAAATAGTTGTGCAAAGAAGACCCATTGTACAGATTTAATATTTTATTATCAGTAGTTTCATCTAAATCTAATGCGTTCTCAGATTTTGGATTGCCGACACGCATTAATTATAATCGCACTGCCAAAGTGATGTAGCTAGCGGGGCAGCCAGCTGCGTGGGTGTAGGGGTCGGCGTCCACGCTGAAGCCTATACCTTCGCTTCTCTTTTTATTTTTCCTGTACTCCAATGATGGAGGAAATTTTAAAAAAGCAATTTTTCACCTGGCTGATTTTTTTGTGTTCCACTGACACAAAAATAATTTTTCTTTCTGAAAGATGCATTTTTCCCGAACACCAAAATGTATCACTTGCGAAAATCGGTAAATAGTTAAAGAATGCAAGGGGTCTTTGTTCTTGGTGTATTTTAGCCATATTTTGCTAGGTATTGTTTAAATTAGATATTAAAAATTCATTTCATTCAATTTCAAGATGGGGCAGCATAAAGTTGATTTTTTTTAGGAAAAATAGGACTTAATTTAATTATTTTTAACGTTTGTATTTCATAATCGATTTTTGTAAGTGACACATTTTTGTTTGTTTTGAATGAAGCTTCAGAAAAAATAGTTTTTGAGAGTGGCGCACAGAAAAATTTTGATGGGGGGCGAAAGATTGCAACTTAAATCTTTCCACCATTTTGGATTTTTTCAAAACGTCATTTTTGACACTTGTTCTGAAAAATATAAAGTATATTCTTTCCAGACGTGTAAAACTTTATTAAATGACCCCCATTTTTATTACAGGAATTCAAATGCTGCAAAAACACTTAGGACTCAAGGAAATATGAAAAATAGAGTGAACACATTTAGATCAGAGTCATTAAACGTCAAGTCCAAACCAAAACTAAAGGGTGGAATTAGAAAGCGCAATGTTTCTTCTCCAAATAGATCTCCAAATTTTAACCCAAAGAGAGTATCAATAAATAGGCAAGGAATAGCTAACCGCATATCTAATATTTTATCTACCCGCCCTTCAACAAGCAACAACAAGGTTTTAGATGCTCGACAGAGGTTGATTCAAAAAAAAAGAGCGGGAGTTCAAGACGCCAGAGATGTGTTAACAAACAAGGCCAGAGGACAAGATGCAAGGAGCAAAATTAAAGGCATGGTGGCTGACAGAGTGGTTACCTCAAGCCGTTCAAATATCAAAATAATAGGTAATTTTTGATAGTTTATTGCGGTAATAATCCCAAAAATAATAATAATTGCTAAACCTTTCTCAAAAAAGTCCACAGTCCCTTACAGTTTATGGTAGGTTGGCTTTTGTGTTATTTATGAGAGTAAACAGTAATCGATGATTAAGGTGGTTTATTATTGATGTGAAAAAAACAAAAATAGTTTGCAGTTCACCATGTACGCTTAAAAAAGAGTTCGATATATTTTTTTGAATTTTATTAAATGTCTGTCTTGATTCTTAAAATCTAAATTCATCTTTCCATAAAATTCAAAGTTAATAAATTCGGATAATGTTTGATGAGTTTATGCATTTAAATAAAAAAGGCGAACCAGGTCAGAAGGGCTAAAATTATAAATGGACTTATTTATTAGTTAGTATCAAATAATACGGCAACTAAAGTGATGCAAACCCGATCTCTTTTTTACATTATAAAAATTACGAAAATATTTTATTTATTTTGGACATTTGGACATCGCTATATGGGAACTCTGAAATCTAGAAAAGTTATGGTTTAATTTTTGCTTTAGGTAGCAACATTGTCCAGAAAGTAGACAGAAACGGTAAAATCAGTTTGGTGACAAATAAAAATGGTAGAAACACATCTGACATTAATATGGCGATCCAAAAAGAACTGGGTTTGGTGCAATCGCCAAAACCATCTGTAAAACTAAGGAGACCGGCTCCTTTGAGAAAGCCACAGAACCAATCTGCCAGAGGTTCGGTTAAAGGTAGGTTTTAAGGATATTATATATAAAATACGGTATTTTTGGTCTGTACATATAACTTTGGGATTATTGCTATTGTTGAGGTTATCTTTATTTTTAACGATGACAAAATTTTCCCAAAATAGTTATTCGTCAGTTTACTTTATTTTGTAGTAGTTGACGTTAAATATATATACTTTTTTTTATAGAGTTCTATTGTATTGTTCTGTTTTTCAAAAATATAACCATACACTTAAATACGCGACGCTCACAATAACGAAGAGTAAAAACCCTGACAAAAATACCCTATTTGCATGTCGTTTAATGCTAAAAGACATATAAAACTAAATTTAATATATTCGATTTCAAAACAGTTTATCGGAATTTGATGTTGTGCGCCTCTGAGGTCCATTTTTCATTCAATTTTTTTGGGGATGTCAACAAATTTTTAACGGGTGTATATTTACTGGGTATATTAGGTAAAAACCATGTTTATTATTAAAAAGCATGCAAAAAATATTTTAAGGTTTTTTAGTAATATATTTTTATCAGGTGAGCGCTATGGGCTAGTTTATATCAAACAAAACATTAAATTATACATTTTTTTTAAAACTGCTGGATTTTGGTTCAGAACATAGATAAGAACTTTGAACCAAAAGTGCTCTCCAAAAAAAATATTGCACTAATAACAGAAACTTTTGGCTTCTTTTGTAAAATACATTATAGTTCGAAGTCAATAAAATTTTATATAAAATATTTAAAAAAAACGAATTTTGTCTCAAATCCTACAAGGAAAGCCTAGCCAAAAAATTTATTATTTTAGGTCCTTTGCCACTAAGAAAAACCTTCCTAAACGATATGGAGTATGGACCAGCAGCAGAATCCATCGTTTACTCTTCAGATGCATACAAATGGGTGAAACCTAATCACAGGCCTGCTTCACACTTGATTAGCGAACTGGACAGCACTAGACAAGCTCTTAGGGATGTTATGCGGGAGGAATTGTTACTAGCTAATAGTAGGAGTATGTACCAGGATCTCGTTCAACCTAGGTAAGACAGTTTAAATACACAGTTAAATTATTCCTAGTCATACTTTAGTTATTTTCCAAGATTTTACATATTGTTTAATATCACTTAAGAAAAGCAAGAATAAGTGTTATCTAACTGTAATAAATGGCGGAAATTAAAAAAACGCGATAAAAATCAGTCAGAATTTAGCTATAGCCTAGATTTTTTTTCCAATTGAGAAATTTGTGCTTTTTCAAAAAAAAATGTATTTCAATAAAGAAGAAAGAAAAATCCTCGTAGGCAGATATGGCGAAGATAAAACTTATGTCCTTCTTATACCAGCATGCTGAGTTTATACAGAAAATAAAACAACAAATAAGAATTAGCCCTGCGATTGGTCAAACAAAAATATGGTTTATTATTGTGCGTTCTTATTATATTATTTTATTTTGCTGTATAAACCCAGCATTAGTCCTCTAAAAATGTCTTTCAAATAGTTTTAACGTGACTTCTTATCAAGTCGGCAATCTTTATTAAAAAAACATCAAAAAATTTGAAAACAAAATAATAACAACATCGAGAAGGCTCACCTGCCCCCAGAGTCGGTGAGCATCGATGCCATCAATTGGATAATTTAAGAACCTGATGAATATCACCAAGAATCATAGATGAATTTACAAACTCTATTTACATTTAAAAAAGAGAAACAAGTTTTTTTTTGCTTTCTTATACCATGTTCGTGTATTCGCTCACCAAGCTTCAAATAAACAACGTTGCCGTATCGGCCTGCCGTACGGAAGGTCTCAAATTCGAATCCCGACTAGGTGCATGGATATTGTGTCTTTGTCTTTATCTTTGCAAAAAACTTGGCGAAAACTGGGCATTGATCCTTTAATGGATGGAAAGAAGAAGAAGAAAAAAAATTAATTGTATGTCATAATATACAATGTATGTCATATATCTAATTAGTAACTTTTATTGAGATAAATAAGTCATTATAATATAATATCTTAATTACCCAGCCTTTGACTGCAGATCAACATTCCGACAAGCCTTTTGGCTCAGGGAAGTGGATCTTAAGTACTTGTAAATATTTAAACTGTGATAATGTAATAAATTGGGTTCAATTTAGTGCTTATGAAGCATACAACAGAACCATCACTCTTAATTTGCCAAATAAGTGTTGTTAAGGGCTCAGTTGCGTAATCGTACAATTTATTTTACAAACCGTAGTACCAAGCAAACAAGTTAACTCACTTAAAATAGGGAGCGCAAGTCCAGAAGATAGTGATTCCGATCTAGTAGATTTGGGTATAAATTTCCCTTTTAAAGTGTACCGTAAAGTGGTAGATAGGTACACTAACTTGCACATAAAATGCGTACACAGGCAGTAAAATGTTAGTTTTTTTTTAAACAGTGTAACTAGCTGTTATGTAAGCACACTAAAGCTCAGACTCATTCTCATACAGATAAGGGACACTCACAGTGAGCTGAATTCTGTATTGAGGCCTCTGATCTCGAAACGCGCGTTTCAAGATCAGCAAGGCTTTAATATAAAATTCAGCTCACTGTTCCGAGATGAGTGGCCTTAATACAAAAATCAGCGCACTGTTGCTCTTGTAACAAGTTAGAATTTTTATCAAGTTAAAATATACATATCGTCTTCCAATTCATTTATTGAGTAAACTAAAAAAAAATAATCTTAATATCCGGTGGCAGCACCATTTTTGTCCAAATCTTTTTGTAGACGTCGAACCATGAAATTTGATAAGTTTCGACAGTACTGGACATCGTCAGTTTCGAGGCCTCCAATTTCTTTGGTAAATGATCTTTACCAATCTTCCCCACACATTCTCCATCGGATTCAGGTCTGGACTGTGCGATGGCCATGCTAATACTTCAATGTTCTGGTTTTGACACCATGTCTTGCAAACATTGGCAGTGTGCACGGCGCAGTTATCATGCTGGAATATGAATTGGTTCTCTGGATAGAGAACTTCAACCGATGGCAACATGACGTCCGAAAGAAGCTCCAGATAACGTACTGCACCCTGAACTGAACTGACCGACCATCAATCTGCCAACATACCCCCAGCCCCCGTGCACTAGTCCCACATGTTGACGGAAAAATGACCCGCCCTGGTTATTTGATTTGTCTATCGCTCATCAAGCCGAGAGTGTGGAGGCCGATAAACTTTAATTCTTCTGCGATCTGAGGAGGATTGGAATATTTTTTCATCGGTAAATATTACCCGTGCCCAGTAATCTTCATCACGGTGACGATTTAGGGCAAAAATTACTCTTGCCTGTTTTTGTTCTTGAGTTAGTTTTGGTTTTCTTGCAGCAGTACGGCAACGTAACTCAACCTTTTATTCTCCTACTTGCCGTGGAGCAGGATGCAGGAAAATTTGTCACTGAGACTGCGTTCACTGCGGAGTCGAATGGATTTTCCCTCAAGTGAATGAGCAACGCTTCGTCACTAGTCTTTTTAACCTTGCCAGTGCCTTCTTTTCTTTCTAAACTGTGTCGCTTTTTTTCGCCTGAAATTTGGAGAAGCGTGTTGATTGAAATTTCAGTTCTTCATTTTCTGCAATAAATTGGTGAGTCCTTTCCAATCTATTCTTTTCTTTCGGTACCCTGATTCATCAGGGGCATGAGCGATAAGGAGGGGGACGGTGTTCCCCCTGATAAACCACCCTCTTCTAACCCTCAAGACAAGGTAGGCGTTTCTAACCCAACTTCTCAAAACTTCCCGCCTAATAACTATTCTCAAATTCTGCCTCAAAGAATCCAAATTCTCCCTAAAATTTTCACTATTCTTTCGCCAAAAGGCAAACAAACAGCCCAAGATATATCTCAATCTCAATATTTCGAAATTCCCAATCAAGACTCCTTAAATCAACTTTCCCAAGAAATCCAGAGAGTACAGCAACAATTTAGTCAAGATCCAGTTGTTCTGGAAGAGGCATCCAAGGTGTCAGCTAATATCCGAAAAACCCTTAATAGGAAATATGAATATTCTTTAACAGATTCTGGTTCTTTTATGATCCTAATGGAAACCAATGCTCAAAATGTTGGAAATTTACACCCCATGAATATGGGTAAACTATTCTATCAAAAAAAAAATTGAGGGCATTCTCAAAATTACTAGAAAGGGAGCTAATAAAATTGGCATCCAGTTTCGAACTTCAGTTTTTGTTAATAACTTCCTTAAAAATGAATCATTTAGTACAGATAATGGTTACAGTAAGTATATCCCTCAAAGATTGGTTACAACTAGAGGTTTGGTCAAAGATATTGGTGATATCATTACTGAGGACGATTTCTATAATGTGGCAACGGCCACAGTGTCATCTATTGGTAGAAAAGAAGAACCAGTGAAGATCCTTAATGTTAGAAGGCAAAATAGGAGAGTTAGGTTAACTGCAGTTGATGGTTCAATTGTCTTCAAATCTGTCCCATCTAATAACTATATAATTACTTTTGAAGGGAAACGCCTCCCTGACTCCATCTCAGTCTACAATGTTGATAGAGAAGTCTCCCAGTTTACTTATCCAGTAATGCAATGTGTCAATTGTTGTCGTTTTGGACACCTCAAAAATCAATGTAGGGGTAAATCCAGATGTGGCTTCTGTGGAGAAGACCATATGTTATTTGTCTGTGATAAAAGAACCCAAAGCCTTAAAAAAATACCTTGCCCTGATGATCATTTAAATGAATCTAGAGAATGTAATGTGGTTGACTGCATGGTTAATCCTGTACCTAACTAAGTGTTGTAATTGTGATGAAAAACACCAAGCTACTAACAAAGCTTGTAAGGAATATGTCAGACAAAATTCTATTAACGAAGCAATGAATTTCCACAACCTCTCTTTCTTTGAGGCAGCTAAACTCTTCCCTAAAGAAAACAAGACGTCTTATGTCAGATCTTCTCATAACTTCCCAGTTATAAATTCTGTGGATAAGTTATCTTCACCTTCTACACAGTCACTCCGACCATCCCAGTATAATAAAAAAGGAAGTTATGTAACCATTACCAAAAAAAGGAAAGTTGCCCCTCACACTGAATCAGGATATGACAAAATTAAACATAAAGAAAATCTCTGGCCTTCTTCTGGTAGGCGTCCTTCCTCGCCCATGTTCTCCAGATCCCAGATGGAAAAGTCTGGTCCTAGTTCGAGACCCTCCGATATGTCTTCAGAATCAGAGATTAATGTTAACCAGGAGGATGACTCTTGGAACAAGTTCTGCAATGTCTTTGCTCAATTCAAAAATCACATTTTATCTGATCCTAGCGTGGATCCCAGCATTCGGTATAAAATAAATCACTTTTTCAGTTCATGAAACATTTCTACTCCCTAGAGTATCTTTCACTATTTCCTCCTACTCTTTTGTTAGGGATGATAGGTGGGACGCTTGGGGAGGTGTTGCCCTTTTTGTCCAACAATCTCTTAGATATAATGTAATAAACACTGACCATATACCTCACTATCCTAGATGTCAGTTTATAGTCCTGGAATTTTCTGAATTTTTTTTAAATTAATATGTATAACCCTCCCAATGTGAGGATTCCTCCTCAGCTCCTGGAAGATATTTTTAATCTAGTTATTGATAAACCATTTATCTTCTTGGGTGATTTGAATGCACATAATCCAGCCTGGGGCTCGGACATAGACTCTCCCATTGGAACTCAAAATGGTGAGATTATTATTGAGTTTGTTAATGATCATAATCTGCTTATTTTTAATAATGGTCAGCCAACTAGGTTCACTCGATCAAATATCCATAGTGCTCCAGACATAGTTTTTGGTACTCGCCATTTCTTGGGGCAGTTTAATTTCTCGGTCCATAATAATAGGGGGTTTAGTGACCATTTCCCTATAATTTGTCAGTGCAACAATTTTACTACCAATTTCCCAGTGAGAAGACCGTTGGAAAAATTTAACTGTAACAAAGCTGATTAGACGGGATATTCAACCCACATTGCAAGGAAATTAAATATTACCCCTCCTGGATCTTATGAAGATTTTTATAATATTATTGTAGAGTCAGCTACAGAATATATTCTCCAAGTTAAGGCCTGTGACAAAATTGATGTCCCCTGGTGGGATCAAGATTGCTCGGATGCAATCCGTAGAAAAAGGGATGCAATGCGTGAATATTTCGTAAATTCCTCCTTGGATAACTTTATCAATGCCAGGAGAGTAAGAGCTCAAACGAGAAAATTTCTACAAGATAAAAAAAGATTGGGGTTTAGAAAATTCTGTGAAGACCTCTCTCCTAGGAGTAGCATATCAGAGGTTTGGAAGGGGATCAATAGATTCTCTAGAGCTTATCATAGAGAAAATATTCACTATCCTATTAATCTTGATATCCCTCAGGAACTACTTAATTCTTTGTGCAATCCTGGTCTCCCTCCTAATGGAGATCAGGTAGTTTTCCAGAACGCTGAACGTTCTAAAAAGTTCCAGATGGAGAGATGTATGCTGCCATCTCCAAGAGGAAAAACACAGCTCCAGGTATAGACAAAATTTCTCCCATTATGATCCAAAAATTACCGAGGCCATGGTTTTTTTGATTAATTACTTTAATAATATATTAGTAGGCGAAGTAAATATTCCAGAGGCATGGAAAACCCAAATTATAATTCCCATCCTTAAGCCAAATAAGGACCATTCTTTAACTACCTCGTATCGACCTATAAATCTGTCGTCAAGTATTAGTAAAACTTTTGAAGTCATGATCAAGAATAGAATAGATTGGATGCTGGAAAATCAGAAAAAGATGAGTGATTCCCAGATGGGATTTAGACGGGGAAAGGGCGTTAACGATAACCTTGCTATTCTTACTTCATACATCCGCTCTAATTTTAGTGCTGGAAGACTGACAGTACTGGTTACTTTGTATCTTTCTGGAGCTTATGATCATGTCTCTGTGGACAGACTATTTTCACTTTTAAATCAAGCTAACATTAATGAAGACATAGCCTTGGTGATCAAACAATTGTTAACAAGCAGATCCTTGATAGCTAGAGATAGGCTTACAAACTCTTTGACCCCTCCTCAACAAACAAGTAGGGGGGTTCCACAAGGGTCTCCCTTAGCTCCTATTTTGTTTAATATTTATGTCAATTCGCTAAGGGATGTCGTTTCTCCTGAGATCCTCGTTTTACAGTTTGCAGATGATGTTGGCTTGTGCCTTAGTGGTAAATTATTACCACTGAATATTATTCAGGATATAGTGGGAACCATTAATAATGCCCTACTCAATATTTATAATTGGACTATTCTTTCTTCCTTAAAAGTCAATCCCGCTAAGTCAGCAGCCATCCTTATGGGTCGTAGATTACCTCCTGGAGTTCGGCCTAGTATAATGTTTAACAATGATATGGTTCTATGGAAAAATAGTGTTAGGTATTTGGGTATTAATTTAGACCATAAGCTTACATGGAGTCTTCAAATTAACGACATGATTAAAAAAGCTTCTGGTGCTTTAAACATGCTGAGGTTCCTGTGTAAAACATGGTGGGGTGCCCACCCCTCAACAATGCTCATCTTTTATAAGGCCTATGTTAGGTCACATTTAGATTATGGCTCTATAATCTTGGGAGGATGCTCTAAAACTAATTTGTCAAAATTGGACAGGAATCAATATCAGGCTCTGAGACTTGCCCTTGGGTATATGAAATCTACTCCTGTTAATGTTATCCTGGGAGAGTCATGTGAGATGGACCTCTCCCATAGAAGGATCTTGCTTGCATCCAGATTTATCCTTAGAGCCGCTTCGATTGATGATAATCTAGTTATACTGTATATTAACTCCTTATTAGACAGTTATGCAAATAATTATAATTTTTTTCGTAACAAACCTATTCCTCCCCTTGTGGAATTACTGAACTAATGAGAGGAAACATCCAATCATCTAATCTTTTTCCATGCTACCAATTTCCTTTGGAGGTATTGTTTAAGATTGTTTAATAACCATAACGAAAATGAATTCAGATCTTTTTGCTTTAAGAAGTGGAACCCTGATTATGTTTCCTTTTTTACTGATGCTTCCAAGGACACAGAGGGTCGAGTGGGAATAGGTGTGTTCTCTCCGGAGCTGAGTTTGAGGGAGGGATGTGGATTGAGTAGCATCCTTTCTATCTGCTCAGCCGAGGTCCAAGCGATTAATAAAGCCTTAGACATTATCTTGATCCGTCAAATTAGAAGAGCAGTCATTTTTGTGGACTCTAAAAGTGCATTGGAATCTATCTCAAGACCAACCAGCCTTGATGCTAAATCTAATTATTTGTACTTGGAAACTAAAAATAAGCTCTTTGAAATTAATTGCCACTCAATCAACAGTCATGTATAACTCTGTTGGATTCCTAGTCACTCGGGCATCAAATATAACGATATTGCTGATCAAATTGCAAATAATGCAAGAGAAATTCCTCCTATAGATAACCGACTTGGTTACTGTGAATATTTACCTAACCTTAATAACATCATTTGGAATCGATGGTGCGTTAAATGGAAAGAAGAATCATTATATAAAGGGAAAATTTATGGACAATTCTATGATCGCCCGCCGAAGAAACCTTGATTCGTTTATCTAGATCTTCTTAGAAAAGACATCACTACTATCTGTCGTTGAGAAGCAATCACTGTAGCTCACCAGCTCATCTAGGAAGAATTCATTCTAAACCTAATGACGAATGTGATTGTGGAGAAGTTGGTACTCTTCAACATATTATCTTTGACTGCCCCCGCTTCTGGAATAATTCTCAAATTCTCTATCAAGGACTCACCAAAGAAAATATTCCGACCCCTATCGATATTAACTCCATACTTTTTAATGATCTTAAATTGGAATTCATAGCTAAATCTATTTCTAAATTTCTACACGCTTGTAATTTGGAACTTTAATATTATTTCTTCTAAAAACTACCTCCTTCTTTTTCCTTATTTCTTGTCTAGATTAATATTTTTAATCATTATGATATATTATAATACACTAATCTATTAGGTATTAATTCTGGCCAAATAGCCCTGGCAGCTGAGGCCAATAGAAGTAAATTCTCTCTCTCTCTCTAAACTGTGTCTAGCCAGCCAACGGCTTCTTACTCTGCAAACTGTGATTTTGTTATCATCATAGTGGTCAGCCGATTTTCTCACCGACCACCCAACACCGTTCTCAACTAAAAAGCCAGTTAACTCATTTTCGTTTTAGTATCCTTTGGCCTATGATCGGCGCCATATTGACACCAAACTGACAGAAAATCCATGTTTTACTTGTCAATTTGGTTATAAAAATGGCACCCACAATAGGCTAAAGGGCACTGAAGCGGTAGGAGTTAACAGGCTTTTTAGTTAAGTACAGTGTTGGACCACCGGTCTTCACTAAGTTGCGTTATTATTTGCTTTTTCACAAAAGTAGACAAATGTCTCGGCATATTGAATCGCAACTGACAAGACTTCATGTTGACGCCTATTTGTCATGAATGTCTACATACCCTGCTCAGAAAAAAACAATTTTACTATTCCAATGTACACAATTTATCTGCTCGACTTACTCTTAATTGTGGACTAGGGACAACGGGACTCCATATAGTTGCAGGCACGGCACTACCATAAATCCAAAGTCTTTGTAATCACTTAAAGGGCGCGTCCAGCCACGTAAGTATGAGCGATATTTTTTTTTAATGGGTGTAATTTTTTGGTAAAAGAGGTATATAGTTCTCGTATGAGACGATTATTCGATCTGTCACGGCGAGCGTCCGTGGCATGGGTTCCTTTTCCTCTTCTCGCCCCCTCGGGGGTCTTCCATATGATTGCCAATTCTTAGGTATGGGGGAAATTTGTTTCAATCAGGAAAAGGATAATGGGAAGTATATGTGTAAAAGAAAGTAAGGGAAAGTGTAGGTGCATCGAGCAAAGATTAGTATAAGCTAATCTAGATTAATTAATTTTATTCAAATGAATATTTGATTTATCCTGTACGACACTTATATACAGAGTACTTAATATACTGTAAAACCAATTTTAATCGACATTAGTTTTAATATTTAAATAATAAAATCGATCAAGGAAAGTAAAAAAAAAGTTATTATTTCTAGTAACTCAATGTAACAAAAAAAAAATAAAAAATAAACTTGGTCAAAAAAATAGTTTGCCAAAGAACGCAGAAACTGACCAAGTGTCTTTTTTAAAAAATTATCTTGTTTTTTTGCTTTCTGGGTTTATGTTATGAGCAAAGCCTTTTTTTTTCATGTAGAAGTACAGGATGATCCATTATAAGTCTCTTCCTCCCCCCCTTCTAGAGGCTAAACTAATAGAGGATTCAAACAAAAACTGGCTTAAAGAACTATTTTCTTAAGTTTTCTCTGATAGTTTGCTTAAAATTTTCCCCAAGTTATATACAGGGTGTAACAAAAAACATGTATTCTTTAAATGAGACAATTTTGGCATTTTTGAGTTCTCCCAAAAATCTAGTTTTCAAAAACACTACATACTACTATCAGTATCTTATCTTTGGCCCATTATTTATAGTATCTCATAGTTATATTATATTATGGTCAAGACATAATGGTATTTTAAGGCTTAAAATATTTTAGCATAATTTAAGGGGTAACGTTTTTGATGAAACACTCAAATTTTTCAAGTTTTCTCTGTTTTTTAGGCGTTCAAAAAAAGTACTGCCAAAAACATTTTTTCTCTGTTAAAATGAAAAATATTTAGAGATAGAGGGCATAATTTTAGAGGTAGACGGAAAGAATATTTGGTGACGTGCAAAAATTTTTAAGGTTGTTGAAGAGGCTATAACAGAGTATTATAGAGAAAGATGTACATAATTTAAGGCAAATGTTTACTAAAAATTTTTGTTATGTCATCTGTCTCATCTTGAGTCGTGTCGTGCATATGATTTTTATTTTGATATTTTTATCCAAAAAACAGCAAAAATTGTAATTTTTCAAAGTGTAAAGTGTGTAAAATATAAGGTGGTATTAATTTCTTTCAATTAAAGTTCTTTACAGTTTTTAAATTTACCAAAACGAATTTTGGCCATTCATCTTGAAAGCCGCCATCTTGAAAGATGACGTCATATCAACTTCTTCTACACGGATACGAACAAAACACCCGGTGACACTTGATTGTTTGACTAAATAGATATTAATCCCACATAATCACAAAACTCTTTCATTTAAAATCCCACGGGATAGAAATTATCGACGTATGCCTCTACACTATTAGAGATTTAATCCTTCTAGATAAATTGAAGAATTTGTCTTTTAATGTGTTCATATGTCGCCTCTTATTTACTGCTGTTTGAAGATGGTAAACAATGTTGAACTTGAGAGTAAGCAAGAGTTTCGAACTTCCATTGTCTTTATTTTTTACTTTTCCACAAGTTTTGAATGCTTATGTATCTGCAATCGTCATCAGGTGAATACTATCACACACTCAGACTAGACTACATCATTTTATATACTAGCATATGTTCAGTGAACCATAAAACTAACCTGTGTTTAGTAAACTATGAAGTTTGCCTTTAGTTGGTTCCGCCCTTTCGCAGTTGAAATCTGTTGCCTCCGAAAAGTATAAATTTTCCAATATCCTTGATGGTGAAGCTTTGTTGATAAAATACATTCTGGTTCCTCTATATGAATGCTGTTTTATTGAACTTCCACTTGAATAGATTTTCCTCCTTAACGACGATGTTCCCTTGTCGAGTTTTGCGGGTTTCTCCGATGTAGGTATCCTCACGCTCGTTTGGTATTTGGTAGATTTCGTAAATTTCGTTAAATTTACCAAAAAAATAAATTTACCAGAAATGTTATGTTTCCAGAAGCAACCATTCTTCATCCAGACGGTTTTGTGTATCAACAGGATAACTATCCTATCCATACCGCACGCATTTCTAAACAGTGGTTCCAGCAAAACAACATCGAGGTTTTGCCATGGCCGGCAAAAACTAAAGTGTATTTTAGCACATCTAAAAATAATTTAACAGGTATTTAAGAAAATTATTTTAAGGATCATCATGGCTTGACCATTACAGGCATCGCAACTCAGTAACCTTTTAGGTATTTCACATTGACAAAAAACGTCACTGTCAGTTTTTGTTGGTGTCATACGCTTATATTTAAAAATGCCCCAACTAAACGAATTCGAAAATTTTCACCAAATTAGATAATGGTTGGTCGGTTTGAAGAGTAGCGGCCTATTAAGGACGAAACAAGGCTACAATTGTAAGAATAAGAACAAAGTATCAAGAAGAAGGAACTATTCCACGAAGGCGAGGTACTGGCTTGACCCAAGTCGCCTTAGCAGAATCAGCAACTGATCGACTTTCTTGAAGACCACCCATTTGCGATGGTCCTAGAGGCGAAAATTGAGGCACATGTTCCTGGATCCATAAGAACAACGCGCAGGCGGATAAGCCGTTCTACGTTTATATCTCACGTTGCTGCCAAGAAGATCTTACTTAGTGCGGAAACGACGCAAGCCAGGTTAATTTTTGCACTAAACTATTTACTACAAGAAGAAGAATTTTGTCAACAAGTGGTCTTCACGGATGAAAAAATCTTTCAATCCCACAATGACAGCAAACAAATTTTAGTATATCGCCCGCCACGAACACGCTATCTCGAAAAATAAATTGCTGGGAACCAAGACCGGGCTGGAAGATTTTCCGTGAATGTGTGGAGTTGGATATCGGCGAGAGGACATGGGGCTCTTTTTTAGAATCCATGGAAGATTTACGGCTGAGGTTTATGTTGATATGATGAGAAATGTTATGTTTCCAGAAGCAACCATTCTTCATCCAGACGGTTTTGTGTATCAACAGGATAACTATCCTATCCATACCGCACGCATTTCTAAACAGTGGTTCCAGCAAAACAACATCGAGGTTTTGCCATGGCCGGCAAAAACTGACGCCAATCCCATGGAAACTGTGTGGGGCCTTATAGCAAAAAAGTTAAAACGAATGAATGTTGTTCCCAGAAATTCCAACCTTTTAATGGAGTCATAGTCAGATAGAACGACGAAGTCATTGTTTCAAATCCAAATTTATTTCAAAATTTAGCAGATTCCATACCACGAAGACTGGCAAACATTATCGAGGCTGATTGGGCAATGACACGATACTAAAGAAACGTTTTAGTAGTGTTTTTTTAATCATTCCTTTACATTTTTTTCGCTCTACTCTGATCTAAACTAGTAAACTGACTTTGTTCTAAAATTGACCTTCTTAAATTTTAAACGTGAATATCTCGAAAACCGTAAAATATAAGATAGTAGTGTGTAGAATTTGATTTGTCGGAGAATTCAAAAATGCCAGAATATACAAGGTGTCTCATTTAAAGAATACCTGTTTTTTTTTGTTACACCCTTGAGGAGAATTTTAAGTAAACTATCAGAGAAAACTTGTTTTAGCCAATTTTTGTTTTAACCTTCTATCACGCTTAGTTTAGCCTCTAGATGGGAGGGAGACATATAATGGATCTCCCTGTACCCATAATGGCTCTCCCCAGATGGGTAAAATAATCATAGAATTTTGAAACCATAATTATTTTTATTATTATTTTTCATGAATTCAGGAAGTTGGCATAGGAAGTAACCAAACTAAAAATAGCGCGCTGTGCTCGCTCAACAAGCCTCCCCGATAAATAAATGAACGAAATATGTTCAGTTTACAGGGGAGTCCGAGAGGGCATTTTCCAAGAGGAAACATTCGAGACAGAACACCTATTGACCCTCAAATAGTCGGACATCCTAACCTCCAAAGGGCAGTGGGTGAGAAGTTTCAGGGGCTATTCTGGGGGATGGCGACAAGGGCACGAGTAGAGCCTAGTCGTCGGCACGTTACACTTCCACTCGTGGAACCTTCCTGTCCTTTGGATAAAGGTCAAGATGTTTGACTATTTGAGCTCCAGAAGGTATTCCGACTCGAATTCTTTCTCTTGCAAAATTGCTTTTCTGATTCCTCTGAAGGCTGGACATTTTCATACTGAGAAAGCAAAAAATCGTTAAAGTTATCGGTTTTTTATTAATCTCAAGTTTGAGTTAATAGGCAGTTAAGTTGGTCATAGAAGTTACGCGTTTTCATCAATGTCACGTTTACGACATTTATTACATTCTGAGTCTGGTTTTCGTAGGAAGTGACCGATCGACTGAGAGAAGTAAAGGGGTTTAAAGTAAGTTGGTCATAGAACTTACGCGTTTTCATCAATGTCACGTTTACGACATTTATTACATTCTGAGTCTAGTTTTCGTAGGAAGTGACCGATCGACTGAGAGAAGTAAAGGGGTTTCGTCCAATAGCGTGCTCTGAAAGTATGAGCACACGAGCTTTCTTGCAAGTCTCATCTATTGGTTCTAAACTTCTCTCAATCGACCATTCTCATCTTACGAAATCCAGAATCTTCAACTAGACGTTAACTAGCGTTGTTTAACGTCTGCTCTGTGTTGCTTACGTAGCGAGTTTTGCCGAAGTCCCAACTCAAACCAAAGCAAAGAAAATAAGATGGAAATACGGGTAAAATAGATAGAAATACGGGTACTAAAACAGACAGAAACGTCCGATCCGACAAATTTCACGTGTACGCCTACTGAAAACTGTCTAATAGAGGATCAACTGTATGAAGAAAATAAACTGTTATGTCCAGTGTTTGATAATGAAGAATTTTGTTATACTTACTTATTTCAGATCAACAACCAGCAGACCTCTCCGCCTTCAACCGAGCACATACGTCAATCTCGTTGAAGAAGACGAAGAAATGATGGAAATTGCTGCCCCGAGCAGAATATCCCTTCAGGGCTCTACCAGGGTCTCAAATGTGCACTCGAGACTCGACACTGGTCCTGCGTCACCTTTATCGCATGGCATTTTAACTAACGCCAAGACTAAGGTGGTGGTTCCGGCCGGACATAGGATTGTGGTCTCTAATTTGCAGAACACCGTTACGGAGGATGACATCAAGGTAAGAACAAAACAGTTTTTACATCTTTTCATAGTTGCTTTTAATTCGTTTATGGTCAAGTCTAAACTTAAATTATTTGGCAGGAGCAAAGTGGGTGGCAACGTACATTTGACATTTGATGTGAATGCGAATTATTTCAATCAGCTTAAATTCAGAGATTTTTGACTGTACAGGGTGGTCCAAATTCGAGGGGTTCTGAGAGAGTTTGGCATATCCAGTCTATCCTATCCAATTTTCAGCAATCACTCGATACCGAGTATGATTTTCCTCTATTCTGTATCGTCGCTATCTGTTGTGCGTTTTTTGATGGCTATGTTAGCCAATTCTCGAGCCGCACACCCTTCCACAGTCCTGCCACACCCAGTCTCCGGCAGCAGCCGGGTGTTTTTGGTTATCCATTCTTCCATTTTGTCGCTCCTTTCTACGTTCTCTCTTTTCCGTCTCTAGTCTACGTCGCACTGTGGAACGACCCCATGTAAAGTCCGGACATTTCGGAATAAACAAAATATTGTAATCTTAAAACAAAAACCATTGAATAGTATTCAGTAAAGTCCACTGTATTTATTGGCATATAACCTTTATTTTAGTTTTATTTTTTTTTATAGTTAAAATGGCTAACAAATGTGATTATGTAGAAATTGCAATTTTTTCCACTTCCGGCGGTAGATGTTCCTCAACAAGGTGAAGCATGGCACCTAAAAATATAGAGAATAGCGAATAACACACCCTTGTTTAACGCCTGTCGTAATCTGGAGTGACTCTCCTGGTCCATCGTTGCTCAGGACTGTTGCATTCATATTGTCGTGTAGTAGTCTAAGAATTTGAATATATTTTTGAGGGCATCCAGCTTTTGCCAGTATTTGCCAAAGGGCTTCTCTGTTGACCGAGTCAAATGCTTTTACTAGGTCTATGAAGTCCATGAAGAGGGGGCGATTTTGTTTTCTAGATTTCTCTTGAATTTGTCTGGCACTGAAGATCATGTCAGCTGTGGCTCGATTGGGCCTAAATCCACACTGTGTCTCGGGCAGATTTTGTTCAGCAATCGGAATTAATCGGTTTGATAGTATCCGTGCAAGTATCTTTCCAGCAACAGAAAGCAGACATATACCTCTGTAGTTTCCACATTGGGCCTTGTCGCCTTTTTTGAAAATGGTAACTATAGAAACGTCTCTGAATAAATCATTTAGTAAATCAGTTATCTCCCTTGCATTATGTGGAAGTGCACCGTGGTGTTGCAAATAGGTTTGAATATTTTGCCGTAATGGCAAATTGTCAATAAATGGCTTTATCTACTCTTCCAATAATTTGTCCCCTATAAATTCCAACCCACACCTTAAAACTGAATCTGCCCTGATTGGCTTGTTCCTGTTTCCAGTAGTAGCAGTTATATCTTCTGAATATTCCATTGCTGGTGATAGTTGCTTCATTTGTCCAAATAACTTCTAGCAAAATTGGGATCTTCTTGACATTTATTCAAATACCAGCGGCAAAAAGAACGTCTTGGTGCAAAATCCCTTTGGCGGAGATCTCTTGCCAGACTCCTATAGGTCCTAGGCCGTAGCTTTATGAAGGACCCATATTGTTGAAGGTGATGTTTTATTTTATAAAATATTTTTAAAGAAAATTGTCTTCTTTCCGCATACCTTTGAAAATATAACTCAGATGGCAACTGATGATTTTCATTACTTTCGATATAGCACTTTAACATATATATATATATATATATATATATATATATATATATATTTACATTTTGTAAAGCCAACACAAAAACTGTGACAGTTCAAAAATTGTTGTTTCTGTTATGGCCAGTATTCAAGAGTTTCTGGATTTATTTTTTTTTTCTTGACAGCCCAACTTGATCATTAGAAAAAAATTACTACTATTTATACTACCGACCGAATTTGTCAGAGCTCACGCAGCGCCTAAATTTTATAAGAAAATTAAAACTGAAAAAAATGAGAGTTGTTTAATTAAAAAAATATATGTTTGTGTTATATCTCTAAAACTAAACGTGCTTTGATAAATATTTTTAGATAGGTAAATTCCTCGTCGAAAAATCTATAACAACTTACTCAAAAACTCGTTCATACACAAAAAAGTTATGTGAGGTTTTTACAATTTTTCAAAATCTCTGTAGTTTGGACACGGATTGACATATCAAGATGCGGTCTTCACTATTTAACTTCTCGTAAAAATCCAGGTCATAACATGTATACTCAATTTTAGCTATCTAAACTGGAAATGCCAAACTCCCTCAGAACTCCTCGAATTTGGACCACCCTGTACTTTCAGCAGTCGATTGAGCAGCTGTTTTTGACAGATCCAGCACTGGCATTAAAAAAATTTAATCTAGGTACTACCCAAGTAACAAAATCAGTCGCGACGTGGTGGCCGTCTCCACCTAAAATAGTATTTCTGACTATAGGGTTTTTATAGGTTTTCTCTTTCCCACATTATTAATTGAAAATATTTTGATCTTTTTCCAAACTATATCAGAACATACACCATAAAATATATGAATACACATATCATAATCTATACCTAATAATTACCATTTTATCAACCACTTTTCTGAAGTTTTTAATTTATAGACCCATACCGATTAAAAATGCTGACTTTTTGATAAAAAAAAAAACGGGCGTTCCCCCCGTTTTGACCTAGTTTTATTTAAAATGTTCATAAAAATCGGAAATATTTCAGGTAAAGATTTCCAAATTAATTGTCTTTAGTTTTAATATGTTTTATTAACTAAATATTAATGTTTTTACAATTTTATTTTTATTGGTACATGCAACTAATCAGAGCGAGGTATTTTTAAATTTTGATTTTGATTTGAATTCCATGTTTAATAGAATGGCCGTCGCACATCCAGGGCCGTCGCACATCCAGTTGACGGTGCATCGATTTACAATGTCAGTAAAGTAGCGATAACTCGTGGCAACGTTTTTCCACTTTATGCACATTTATTTGTTACTGCGTGGTAGATAGGTGACCGTGTAGACTCTATAACTTTGTACTTTTGTGTATTGAGTAGGGGCTGCTGAATTGTAACCAAATTAATATCAGTAGAGTCGTTACCTTGTAAAAGTAATATTAAAGAAATTAAATGTGACAATTATGAAATAAGCCTTGGACAAAGTTTTTTTGTGCTTCTAGTAATGGTATATAGTTATATAGTAGAATATTACTTCTGCTTATTACTTTATATTTTTTCGACTATGTGGTAATTTTTTAACCGTAATAGTGATCACACCAAGTGACAATAATGACATTTTTCCTATATTTACTTTTTTGTAGGAAATATTACTACACTTTAACAACCCATTTTTGGTGGTAATGACAATGGCACCAGTGAAATTGACTATAATTGTTGCTTGGGTATAAATAAAAAAAATAACATAAACAGCTGGTAAAGAAGGGTTATGTTAAATCCATCCAGCGATCGGCATCGGCTCTTAAAGCCGATGGCACTTGCTGGCATCAGCTGCTTCCAGCGGAATTTTTTAAGAACGTGCTTGATGGCATCCGAACATTATCAAGAACGCGCTTGCTGGCAGCGATTGCGAAAACTATATAAAACTCGGCTAAGGAACAAAGAAGTAATTAGAAAAATAAAACGCCAAAATTTTAAAACTCTGTATATTAACTTTCTAACAGTATATAGGGTTTTTTTTTGTTTAAAACAAGGTTCAAAGTGGTCAGGGAGAACCTGGAAAAATCAGGAAATTTGTATGCTCTAAAAACCCAAAAATGACTTAAAAGTCAGGAAAAAGTTAGGAAATAAGGAACCCATAGTGTGCAACTGTTAGAAATAAACCTGGTAAAAATAGTGTATGAATTCTCCCTTGTATTCAACCCCTCGTGACAAATGGGGCGTGCGCAGATAATTGTTACCGAAATTCTTTCGCAACCGTGCAAAAACAAGAAACAGAGAGTCACTACGTTTGAGCATTTTCGTATTTTTGTCCGCACCAATGAGGATGTAAAAAACGTGCCAGTGTATTTCCGCCCTTATTGCACCGGCTCTTACCCCCATTTTCACCGACTTATTTTTATGTGTACATTAACTAAAACGTCCATTAATCAACGAGAGAGAGAGAGATAGGTAGAGTTTCCGTCTTTTCCACACTTGTTGTTAAAGAGAGTTTTAGTAAAGGACAGATAAAAAATATTCGGTGCAAATGGGGGTTAGACTCTTTTTGCTTGTTATAATTAAAGCGTAAAAATTTTCCTGTTTTCCTGCGGAAATCTATTTTTTGTTCTGCTTGTGTGCTTTTTTTGTCTGCTAGTGGAAGAATTTAAAAAATCTCAGATAGAAAAACTAATTTTAGTATGCATTGGATTGATCCTGATGCGAAAGATCCACCTGATTAGGTAAAGTGACTTAAGCCAGTAGAAACTGGAACAGTCCAACATGGGCCGCCGGGTAGTAAAATCCTAGTTTGAAGAATCCAAACTAAATATATGACAAGAAATGAGCAGCAAAACCATGAAGAGAGTGTGATGACAAAAAATAATGAAGCTAGTACCTCAAAAAATTCTAATAATATTTCTGATACGGAGACAAATATATTTATGACAGATTTTTTTTCTAAAATAAGACTTTGTATGATGCCGAGATATTGCATGTGATGCTTAAATACTGTAGTGACTGTTATTAAACCCAATTATTTTGTGTTAAACAACGTTTACGGTTTGGCGTATGCGTCAGAAAAAAAAAACTGGCTTATATTTTATGTTGGGTGAAGGTTTGGCGAATGCGTTAGAAAAAAGTAAAATTGCTTGAGTTTTATGTTTAGTGGAGACATTACTTGCCTTCTGCATTATTACAGGATTATTAAGGTATTACAAGAATGTTAAAGGTTTTCCGAATGCGATGTAACATGGACAAAAATGTCAGAAAATTTTTAAAAAATAGTCAGGGGAGAACATGGAAAAGTTAGGGAATTTGAAAATTGAAAATCACTTTAAACCCTGTAAAACAACATTGATTTTTATTACCTGTCACTGTCGTTTGTTTTCAAACTAGATTTAACTAGAGTTTTAATTATATTACTTTAATAGAAGAGTTTCCTTATCTCCTATTTTTTTTCACTTTGTAAAAGTCAAGTAAAATTGAGTACATGAAAAAATTATAATAATTATTAAAAAAGCAGGGAATTTAAAATAAACATTTTAGTAAAACTCAGGGAAACTGATTTTCTTTTGGAACAAAATTAATAGCGTATTTCCTTGGTAAATTAAGTGCTCCGGTTTAGAGCTGTTAAAAAATTGCCTATAATCTATAATTGTGCCAAACTATAAAAAGCATAAAACTTTAAATATCAGGTTTAACTATCGAAATTATAACAACATTAGTCGGCACTATTTTTGACAGGTCCACGTAAAGATAAACAATTACTACATATTTTTCGGCACTTACACATCTCTTATGAAACGGCGGTGGAGCGGCGCTCTTCTTGGTTCCTGGGACTATCCAAAACCTAGGTTTGGGCTATCCAACCAGAGCTTTTTTGATGGTGGCGCTGTCAAAATAATGTTGACTTAACATCATGTTTGTACCTGCCTTTAATAAAGGACAGCATTAACTTTAATATTTATAGATGGCACAATATAAAAATGTCAGAAACCTTTTATTAAAGTCAGGCTATGCCGACTTTGTGTACCGATAAGTTCCTATTATTCTTAAAATCCGCATAAAATGCGGCACGAGCCCATAAAGCTGGTGCGGAAAAAACCGCATTCAGTTCAAACTGGAAAATGGAACATAAAAACTGAAAAAGTGCAAATCAATGAAACAGAAAAACCGGCAGTTTTGCCCTGGCAGTGCACTATTTTCTCAATGGAATACGCTATAAGCATTTATTTACTTACAGGAACTGTTCGAGGACATAGGCCACCTCCTATCGGCCAAGCTGATCCGTTCCGGTGTCGCGGAGGTCATCTACAAAAACCTCCCTGACGCGCAAAAAGCGGTCGACACCTATCACAACCGTCAGCTGGACGGTCAGCCAATGAAATGTCTGCTCGTCAACAAACGGCCAATGAACCAACCAATGACCGCCATGGCCCAGCCAATGATCAAAACTGAAGGGTAAATTGCCGTTCTTTTGTTTAATATGTCAACACAATTGCCCACGGCACTCTGGATTCGACGTCTAAGACAATCCAAGCTCCATTTAACTGGTATAAAAAAATGCATTTAAATCAGTTAACCATCCTGTCACTGCTATGATAATGTAGTTGCATCTTGGCTTTCTAGACCGTATCAATCCAGCTGCGAACATAACAATGAGAAAAATGACAAGGGCTGGCCAGATGGTTTAAGCCGTCCATAGGTAACTTCGAAGCAGTTTGCTTTATTATCAACTGGCTTGGCGCAGAAATTTAAGGAGAATTTAATCATTTCTCAGTAGCTGTGGATTGGTGGGTTAAATAAGGTGTGGGTAGCTTTTCCAAACCACTTATTATTCCTTCCCACAGCAAATAACCTTATCTCCGTTTATTTATTGAATTTGCTACCCAACCCGTTTTTTAAAACTACTTACACTCTGTCTTTGATGTCAGAGACCAGTTATTTTGAAGCTGTTTTTTTGTTTTGCGCCTGGTAGAGCTGTTGTTATGAATGTTTAGTCGTTCCATCAAAGAGTTTTTGCCAAAGACCCAGTTAAAAAATGTTGGTATGACTGCAGCATCAGGATATTGCTGTTGTACGAAGTAGGTAGGTATTGGTAACTTTTGTCAATGTTATATTGGTACTTTTTTGTAGAAATATGATCTTTTTTTTTTATTTAGATTATTTTTAGCAGACAAATAAGCATAATTTATTTTTTGGACAACAACAGAACTTATAATAGTAATGCCAATGGGTGCCGAAAAAGGGGGTTACGCAGAAAAATCATACACATAGGCTAGTTTATCCAAAACTCAATGAGGGATAACCAGCAAAGCTTAAGTTTGCAGTAGTTATCCACAAATAAAATATTTAAATTATAAAGAATATTTTAATTATGATAAGTCGTTAATGTAACCTTGACATAAACAATCAAAAATTTTATCTACACTCGATTCCAAGTTTTCAGTTTGTCAAAACATCTGCTGTCATCGAATCTGATGACAGTTTTGGTAATTTTGCTTTATCTCAGTATTTATACAATAGAAATAAAAAAGCGGCAAAATATTTTCAAAAACGCTTTGACACTCTGATACTTCTAGAAAAATTCTAACAGTAAGACCTTTCCAAATAATTTTGCGGGTAGCTTGTTATTTTCGACAGTTGCTATACACTGCGCTTTTAAATCGATTTAATGTAGTTAAACTTATTTTCTTTTTTTTTATTTGTATGCACAATTTTTTTTCTCCAGATTAATTGGGACAAAATTTGACATTTTGTTTTATTTTCGAAGTAAAGGAACACTCATCAAAAATCAAGAACAAACGTAGTCTAAATAGACTTAAAAAAACATTTGGTTTTGGCAAACCTAAACATTTTGATCTTTGGTGGTCATCATGAATTTGGTCCGCAGAATTTGGAATGAGCTTTATCACTCAAATCTTGAATGACACACTGTATGCAGTTACAAAAGGCACAGCCACATTACTCCCCCTTCAAGTGAGTCTCAGTTCTTAAGAGATATTTGCCATATTTGCTTCCAGAACTTCTGCGTCAAAAATTTCGGGTTTTAAACGATATATATATAAATTATCTTCTCTGTGCATTAACTTCTAACTTGAAATTGTTGGTTATTCTAACACCCGGTTCCACATCTACGACTTTTTCGTACGTGCCCGCTCACGCGTCACATGACTGTCATACAATTTCATATTGACATCATGTGACGCGTGAGTGAGCACGCACGAGAAAGTCGTAGGTGGGAACCGGGTGTAAGAAATTGCTTGACAGCATCTACTTTGATGAACAAATGACTGCATGTTGCTAAATCTTTGGGCACAAAAGCTTTTCGACTACTGTAATTTGAAGTATGTTTTGGGCGAAATCGATTAATAATATGAAAATCTTCAAGAGAGGGGTTCTGTGACAATTCAACACCTAATTTCTCAGGTATATTTAAGGTAAAAAAATGTGTATGGTCAAGATCCATACACCAGTTCAGCACTGCATGTACCAAGGTCTTCTTTAAGAAGAACTCGTAGGACATTTCTTCGCTTCATAACACTTAATAGAGGCTTTGCGAGTCCGGTGAAATATTGCAATAATTCTATTTGAAAATGGATGACAAGGTGTTGTTCAAAGTGAGTAATAACAAATAATTTTAACAATTCCCTGAAAAACAGATTCGAATTGCTTTCCTTGGTCACTAGACATTTTTAGTGGTACTCCAAATCTTAAAAATCTAGTTTATAGAGCTCCTAAGCTATAGTTTTTGCAGTTATATCTGAACACTTCTTGACCATTGCCAAGGTATACATATACATACCCTTAGATTAAAAAGAGACAAGATATCTGGTCCAACGAAAACTCCTTGGCAAATAATAACCACTGTTTATCTACAAATAAAATAAAAACAAAACAAAGGTGGGAAATATCGATTATTTTTTTATCTTTTTAAACGACGCGCGTTAGTACGATAGGAACAGAGAATTCTGTGTCAACCACTTTAGGTTGTGATTGGCTTGTGGGCGGGGAAAGTCAGCAGAGCGCAGACGGTCGGATGATATTATTGACATAAGCTTTTTCCTGTTATTTATTTTAAAATTCAGGATGTTTTAAGCAGCTTGGAAGTCTTTTTAAAACCACATTTTGCCAAAAAACATTTATAGTGTGTTTTTTTACCAGTAGGAGAATATCTCAGTGCATTTAAAGTGATATTTTGGAACAAATCTTCCAATGTTTTGAAAACAAAGCGGGAGCAAGTGAAATCAGTCAGTGGCGGTACATGCCGGTAGGTACACAGAAAATTAAAAAAAGTTTATGAAATATACTTAAATTAGTAGATCCTTAGATTAAAATATCAACCAACACGTTTCTTTTAAATTTTCAATTCATCAAATGAGATATTGTTGAAGGTTTTTTTCGAGGTTTTTTTTTTATAAAGATGATAAAATAAACAAACTTGCAAACAACAATAAAAGTTAATTCAAATGTGTTCAGGTTTGTAAGAATATTGAATTCTTACCTCTACCGCCGTTGCCATCTGCGCTTCCCTTCGAATTGATATTTGAATCTTTTTGTATGTCCTAGATGTCTCCATATACCCTACTAAGCATTATTGACTTTATTGTGTACTGAAGAAGTTTAAGTAAGTTTCTGCTAATGACCAGAAAAAATAACAAAATTTAAGTCATCTCCAACAGCGAACTTAGACGGCGACAGCATAAGTCTTTGTGATACAAAGATGAGTGTGAAGAATGGTATGTTTGCCTCTGTTATATTGTAAGAGAGATAATAAGTACATGTATTTAGGTTAAGGTGTTCTTTATTTTTTTCATATTTTAACTTTTAGTATGACATTTTTGGGGATGTCTGCCATAATAAGAATCTGATTCAACTGAAATTTAGCACACATTTTTATAGCCGTTAATAATATAGTATATTATTATAAGGTACTATAAAACAAAAATGCTTTGAATTTTTTTTTTTAATTTTTCGTTATTTTCAGTAATTCTAGGACTTTTTAAAATTATTTTAATGAATCACGGTTCCTCGCTTTTCTCAGGTTGCCTCGAGACAGTATATAAAATAGACATTACCATAAGATGTACCAGTTTACTCCCTCTTGATATGTGTTGGGTTTGTTGTCAATAGCAGTAAACTTTATTTAAAACTTGGCTCTTTAGAACAAGGTGCTAGATGTATTAGTTACTTATATTATTGTAGGTTATTTAGTCATGGATCACGAGAGCAAAAATTACATTGTTTTTTCTTATTTATAAGTAACTACTTAAATTTGTTTCCAGTTTCCAGGAGATGTGAACTGTGTTGGTTTTAATATTTGGCATAATTTTATTGTGTTAAAAATTGAAATTGCAATAAATCATATGCAAATTTTGTAATAAATTTATTTTGTATAAAACCACTACAACCATTTATTAGTAGGGAGCTTCCAAAGCTCAAATTGGCAGAATTATTTTTTGCATGTTATTTAAATTATTTTGCAGATTTCATATTATAGTAAAATTTTAATAATATAATTCATGTGTAAATTTATATTTAAGTAGGTAGGTACGCCACTGGTATGTTTATTGTAAACAACAGAAAGGTAAACATTGTTCCATATAATAATATAACCAAAGTCTCCATAAGTGTCAGGTATCTTGTCTCTTTTTAATCTAAGTACGTACCCAATTCTTCACATCTTTATTATGTATTATATTATGTCAGCAGTCCAATGTCCTTTCGGGTCTTGCCTAAAAGCCATTTAGGCTAGAGAGCTACATTCGCACCCTCCACGAATAGCGTGGACTGTCTGCACTGTAACTGTTACCCCCAGGACGTCTTCAGTTCATTGTCCGCCCATTTGTTGAGCTCCCTCTATACCTGTTTCCTTGTTATTCCCAGAAGAGTTTCCGGTACAATGTATTAGTTTTCGGTCCCTAGTCTGACAAGTTCGTCCGCTTTCTCAATCCCTGGTAGTCCCTCATGATCTGGGACCCATATCAGCGGTATCCTCTTGTCTTGAGCCAGTGTTGTAGTGCTTCAGCGCACTGCTCCACCAGACTTCTGACTGTTTTGGTTGCACTTAGAGCCTTGAGGGCAGCCTGGCTGTCGGATCCTATGTATATAACCGTAGCGTGTTCTCCAAGTGGATAACTTTTCTGAACTTCTAGGCTTTCCGCGTACACTCTTGCGCCTGTTGTCTGCCTGCCTGGCAGTTTAGAGCCATCCGTGTAGCAGACCGTCGCCTCTCTGCTTAATTCCGTTCGGAATTCTTCCCTTTGCCGCTCACTCTTTTCTGGTATGGTCATCCTGTACTTTTTATCGAACCTCCATGGTTTAAGCGGTGCTTTCACTGGCAGTCTTAGGAAGGGCAACTCTTTCGTCGCCAGTCCCTTACCGCCAGATGCCTTCCATAGTCCCTGGTCCCTTAATCGCAGGTGTGTCCTTATTGCCTCCTTCTTGATCCAAGTTGGAAGCGAGGGGAGACCCAAGATTGTTTCCAGGGCGTAAATGGGGTCGTCCTCGTTGCGCGGGTTATCCTTCTGCAGGCTCCCTTGTAGGCTCGTGAGCTTTTTGGATATGGTCGACTTCTCTACAGCGGGCCACCAGACCACTGATCCGTTTTGGATCCGTGGTCTTATGATGGCCGTGTATATCCAGTGTAGGATCCTCGGGCTAATGCCCCAGGTTCGAACGACCACTCCGCTCACCTGCCAGAATGTTGTCTGGACTTTAACGGTCATTCTTGCAACATGCTCGCTCCACTTGAGTCCCTTGTCCAGCGTAACCCCCAAATACTTAAGTTGTGATACCTAAGTTAGGAGTCTGCCGTACATTATGGGAGCTCTGAAACCCTTTAGTTTTCTCCTTCTGGTGAATAGGATCATATCTCGGTCTTTCCAGGTCTGCCTGCACCAGTCTTTACCTTTTGGAAAATCATTTAGCTTTGCCTGGTGCTCCGCAGCTTTTGGAATAGATAGAGAGGTGGTGGCAGTAAAAAATTAATCATTTTATCCCATTTAAGGTTTATATACTTTAGGCATATTAGAAAAAGACACACCAAAGATAAAAAAAATGTTGGCATACGTCTAGGTGAGGGCTTTTTCTACAGGGAGCCCCGAAAATTGTAAAAAATAATAGCTATATGAACTTATTTCATCCCATCTGCAATTTATATTAAAACAATCTACTTACCTCAGGAATTAGGAATTTAAAAAAATCAAATGTTACCCGCTTATGGCGTGGCGTTCACGAGTAGTTAATATTTTTCCAAACATTTATGATACATCAAAAAGTTAGTCATTTCATCCCTTTTATAATTAGTTATTATATCACCGAGATAATAAAAAAAAATATGCCTGGCCTCGAGGTGGGGTCTTTTTTTTACAGGGAGGTCCCAAAACTTGCTAAAAATAATAGCTGTATAAATTAATTTAATCTCTTTTCTAACTAGTGCTATTGTGTTAAGGGCTCCACCAATATAATAAAAAAAAAATATTGCACACCTGTGTAAAAAATAATTGCTATTTGAACTCATTTCATCTCTTTGCTGATTAGTGCTATTATGTTAACGACCACACCAAGATAACAAAAAAAAAAATATTTGGTCCTCTCAGGGTGGGGGTATTTTTTACCTGGAGGCAAAAAATAATTGCTATATGAAGTCATTTCGTCCCTTTTCTGATTTGTGCTACTATGTTAAGAGCCCCACCAAGATAACAAACAAAAATATTACACATTTCTGGGTGGGGGCGTTTTTTACAGAGAGGCCCCAAAACTTGCAAAAAGAATTGCTGTATAAAATAGTTTCTTCTCTATTCTGATTAGTGCTATTTACCAAACACATACAGATGACTGTTAAACAATTACTCCTCCGGCTAATGCCTCGACAGGTATTGAATTGGGCTAAATTTGTATTTGTTGAAACTCAACCTTCATGAATCTACTGGTTTAGTTTTATACCCAAGGCGGGATTTTTTCGACCTATACTGCAAAGCAGTGGTTTCCAAAGTGTGCGCCGCGGCGCCCCGGGGCGCCGCAAGAAGAAACCAGGGGCGCCGCTAGGCGCTCCTGATAAGGTAGAATTTGAGTTACGTTTGGCAACGCCGGCGCCGCATCCGCTATTAATCGAGTCTCGAGCCCGAGAGAGCAGAGCAAGTTTCTATAATTTCCAGAAGCCCGTATTCGACCTGCGCGTTGTTCGATGAGAATTTTCGCGAGATCTCTTTGACAGTAATTAAGTGGCCGTAGTCCGCTTTGCTAGGTTAGTTTACCTTAAGAGGAATTGTAAGCGGTTGAACTGTTATGATAAATAGAAGTAGTAATAGAGAGTTTTAGTAGTGATACAAAGTGTTGTGATTTACGAACTCAGGACACATAAACGTTCCAATATCGGATGGTTGCTTTGTTTTTTCGTAAAAAGTTAGCCACAAGATGAAAAGATTTTTATTAAATAAGGAAATTGATAGATCGAGACAGAGTGATCAAACATCGACAAGTGACGGAGGAGTAAAATGAAGGAAACATCGCAAATACGATGATAGCTATTTAAACTTTGGTTTTACTTCAGTAGAAGTAAATCATGAGGAAAAACCGCAGTGTGTGCTCTGTTTGAAAATTCTAGCGGTCGAAAATATGCTTCCAAGTAAGCTAAAACGACATCTCGAAACCATTCATCTTACGATGGTTGGAAAGTCACGCGAATTTTTCACAAGAAAGTTGCAGAATGTACAAAAACAAAAGAACGTGTTTACCTAACAAACTTCAGTACCTAGCAGCGCACTGCAGTTCTCTTTCAAAGAGGCATACAGGAGGAGAATCGGCGGGAAAACTAATTTCAAAGGTACCTTTATCTAACAACACTATTAGTCGAAGAATCCATCATATAGCTGAGAATCTTAATGATAAATTGATAGAGAAAATCAAAAGGCGAGGAATTTGGTCTGCAACTTGATGAGGCTATTGACAGTAATAAAGATGCATACTTTATTTGTTACGTACGCTTCCTGGATGATAATATTATTGTTGAATACTTTCTTTTCTGCAAAAGTATCAATGAAAGCGGAAAGGCTCAAGACTTGTTTCAAATGGCGCTCGATAAATGTCTGGCCGTTATGGTGGATTGCAAGCACTTATTCGCAGTAAAGCACCGTATGACATGTGGACCCATTGCATCATTCATAGGGAAGCACTTGCATCGAAGTCGTTGGGCTGTGAATTGAATTTGGTTATGGAACGTATCATAGACGTAGTTAACTACATAAAAAACTAGGCCACTAAAAACCAGACTATTCAAAATTCTTTGTATGGACATGGGAGCTGAACACATTGCGCTGCTATATTACTCCAGTGCACGATGGCTTTCACGTGGAAACGTCTTATCCCGTACATTCGAGTTACATTAAGAAATCCACATTTTCCTGGAAGAGGAAGGTCATGCAAGCTCCAGATACTTTAAGAATTCCGACTTTTTGCTAAAACTGGCATATTTGTGCGATATATTTGACAAACTGAATGCCTTAAATCTGTCTCTCCAAGGCAATAACATGCATATCTTGAAACTATCAGAGAAAATTGCAGCATTTAGGAAAAAAACTGCAGTTCTGGATAAGAAAAATTAATGAAGATGGCGGTCAAGATTTTGTCCAGAATTGCATAAATCCTCAACCTCTAATGATCTCTATCTCTCAAGACTTGCTGTCCCTTTTCACCGAACACCTTTCGAAACTCTCGGAATGGTTTGCAAAATACTTTACAGAAGAAAATGTCGAAAAATTTGCATGGATTCAAGATCCTTTCCATGCACAATCTCCACCAGAATTCACTTCACTAGAAGAAGAGAGTCTTATTGAACTCTCTTGCGATAACAGCCTAAAATCAAAATTTGCTTCATCTAATTTGGTGGAGTTTTGGGTATCCGTCAAAAATGAATATCCGGCTCTAAGTTTTAAAGCTTTGAGGATTCTAATCCACTTTGCAACATCCTATTTATGCGAAGCTGGATTTACAGCTGTAGCTGTGATAAAGAGCAAATACCGTTCAAAAATCAACGTGGAGCAAGAAATGAGAGTGGCTGTGTCAAGCCTTATTCCCCGTTTTGAAAAAATGTGTGCAGATCACCAAGCTCACCCATCACACTGATTTTTTTTTCCTTCAATAATGTATTCTTGTGTGTTAGTTTAATAATAAACCTATATGAGCGTTAGATTGGAGTTGTTTTCATTCATGTTTTTGTAACTAGTGCCAATATATTTACAATGGTGTTAAATAAAGTGTTTATACAACGCTTGCGCTTTGCTACTATACAGTAGGCAAGTTGCAAAGCACATATTTGATACATTATACATATGCAACACTTGTTGGACACAACTATAAATACTAAACCTGTAAGTGCGCCGCAAACTGAAAAAGTTTGGGAACCACTGCTGTAAAGGGAATCTGGACTGTGTTTCAGATAATCAAAACAAGAAGTCGGACATTTCTGAGAAAGCTACATTGTCCTGATGAGATCCAACAAGATTGAAACTAGTCGGTAAACTGGAAAACAAGGAAAGAGAAGATTCTTGAATCGTCGTGAATATTTTTTGGATTTGCTTCACATTGGGTGTAAGGGTGCACAGAGATTGAACTGTGACCAAAACGCGGCAGGTGTTCTGCTTGTAATTCAATACCTGTCGAGGCACTAGCCAGAGGAGCAGTTGTTTAACAGTCGTGTGTATGTGTTTGATAAATAGCACTAATCAGAATAGAGATGAAATGACTTCATATAGCAATTATTTTTTGCAAGTTTTGGGGCCTCCCTGTAAAAAATGCCTCTACTCAGAGGTGTCCAATATTTTTTTTTGTTATCTTGGTGTTGCCCTTAACATAATAGCACTAATCAGAAAATTGTTGAAATTATTATTTTTTGCAAGTTTTAGGGCCTCCCTGTAAAAAAAGCCCCACCACCTAATCATAATATTTTTACTTGATTCGTATGGATGTAAACTACAGTTTTATACTAGTTATACTAGTTATAATGTAGGTGAAATCATATACCTTATTTACCACCACCTCTCTATCTACAAGTGATGTTCGGTAATAATTAACCATTCCCAAAAATTTTTGTAAAATTTAGTATTGCTTGTACTTTTTTATCTGTTGGCCTGATTCTTTTTTCATTTTCATTGACCAGGTAACTTAAGAATTCAATGGATGATTTTCCAATTTCGAACTTTTCAGAATTGATAATGATGCTGTATTGTTGAAGTTTTTAACCAGTATGCTCAGGTGTTGTTTATGTTCATCCTCATCTTTAGAAGCCACGAGAAAATCATCGATGAACGGGAAAAAGAAATCCATATCTCTTGTGATCTGGTGTTCATACTTATTTATTTATTTATTTATTTATTTATTAGTTGAGATGCATTCCCAAGCCTAAAAGGAATTTTTAAATATTCAAATAAACCATAGGACGTTATAATTGTTGTCTTCTGAATGTCATCGGGATCTACTGGAATTTGGTGAAATGCTTTTACTAAATCTATTTTTGAAAATATTCTCTTTTTTCTAAAATGAAAGTAAAATCTCTTGTGTTTGGCAATAGATACCGATCTGGAACGGTGATTGTGTTGAGCAATCTGTACTCCCCACATAGCCTCCACTCTCCGCTAGATTTGCGTACCATGTGTAGAGGACTCGCCCACGGACTTTTTGACGTTCTAACAGATCCTTGTTCTAATATTAGATCAATTTTTTTTGGCAGGTGGTAGTTTTTCGGGATTCAATCTTTGAACTTTACGGTTTACTGGGCAACCTTTGAATTGTTTAGGGTGGGTTTAGTTAAATTTGGAAATTGATTCAAAGCAAGTCAAGGGCAATTTATTTTTTAATACTATTAACACAATTAATTACAAATAATATAAATGTTCTTTTATGATCCTTTTGCTGCTCATATCAAACAAAATATTAAAATTTCGTAAAAAATGTCCTCCAATAATTGCTAGCAAGCAGATGCTATGACAAATCGCCAAGTGAACTGTTTGCCTAGACCCGATGAAAGTGTCAAAGTTTTTGGTCTAAATGTATCAATTTTGTATCTATATAAATAAGATCAGATCTACTACACTGAGGACGGTCGCAGGGCAAAACAGAAGCATGAGCTCCAGGGTCGATTAGAAACTTTAATTTTGATTGGGGGTCGAAAATGAATAGGCGACATTCTCTTGTTTGACTATCATCGTCTGTCACCATTAATGACGTTCTTATGAGTTCCGTATGTTTACTGTTACTGTGAAAATTACATGGCTGTATACATTGGTGCATTGCTCTTACATTTGCAAGGATACCAGCAAATATCGAATGGTGAACTCAATCGAGCTCTAAAATATTGTTTTTGTGGTCCTGTCAATCTTAATCGTGAGACCTGATTTGTTTCGCATAACTTTTCCAAAGGTTGTTCTCCACCATACTGAGATTCCTTTTGATGATGTTATCTATTTGACTGTCCTGGGCTCTCCATCTGACAAATATTTCTTGTAACTTTTCAATAGAGAGAAAATAAGTTGAGTAAAAATTTACTAAGTTCCCTCTCAAGAAATATATAAAAATGTATTTATTAACAGGTTTTCATTTTAAATATTTCTGATGTGTATCCAGACTTTACCAGGGTGTATCCAGTCTTTATATCTAGGCTCTTCGAGGGTATATTCAGATTTTTAGATTGTATCAACACCGTTCTCAACTAAAAAGCCAGTTAACTCTTATCTCTTCAGTGCCCTTTAGCCAAAGATTGCCGCCATTTTTATAACCAAATTGACAGGTAAAACATGGATTTTCTGTCAATTCGCTGTCAATATGACCGCTATAGTAGGCTAAAGGATACTAAATCGAAAAAGAGTTAACCGGCTTTTTATTTAAGCAGGTGTTGATTGTATCCAGACTTCCAGTAGGTATACAGACTTTTCCTGGGTGTATCCAGACTTTTCCAAGGTGTATCTGGACTTTTATTATATTTTATATATCATGTTTATGTTGTCAAAACCTTTAGCGCCAATAAACTAAGATTTTTGTCTTATCAATCGCGCAAAAACGGCTACACCGATTTGGATGAAATTTGGTTAGAAAATGGGATGTAACCTGGCTACTTTTTATTTGAATTTTGCTCAATGACTTAAATTATATGGCACTTAAACTTAAATTTTTCAAAAGTTATTTGCATTTTTTATGAGCTCTACAGGGTTCCTAAGATTTTCCTTAGGGATAGGATTTCAATAAATCAAACAGAAATGGCATAGAAAGTTCTGCGCGCACATAAGAAACAGGTATATTGAGCAATGGTGCCAGTTTGTTATTATCTCCCGAATGCTTTCATGAGAAAAAATTGTCGCCACTCTTTCATTGTGAGCATAAATCATAGTTGCAATAATAACCGTTGACAAGATGTCTGCTAATTCCGCTAGATGGCGGCCACACCATGAGATGATCGAGGAAAAACTGGGATTCACAGGCATTGCATTTTTATTTCCTTTCGAGTCGCTTCAGTTTCGTAAATTTTGTGTTTTTAAAATGCCGTATACTGGAGAAGAAAAGATTTTTATTATTAAAAACTACATAAAAAGTGACAGTGCGGACGAGGTCATTGGGCTTTTTGTTTTTGCGTTTCCAGATCGACCGGTTCCTGTGGCTCAAACTGTCTACAACATTTATCATCGTTTTGAAAGGTACGGGTGCATAAATGGTTGTAGAAAGTGTTACCACGACGGCGAAATACCAGAGCATCCCGTTCTTCCACACAGGGTGGAACGAGACGAAATGGTATGCGCTTACGTTGAGGCACATAAACCATGTTCGATGAAACCGATTGCGGAGACACTGGATATTCCCAACAGTACTTGCCAATGGATCCTAAAAAAATACGGCTACAAGTCGTTTAAGATTGGGAAGTCGCAGGAATTGCAACCAGGTGATTATTTTCGCCGGTTAGAATATTGTGAGGTTATGAGGGATAAATGTGACAGGAACGAAGATTTCCTATCAAAAGTTTTGTTTAGTGACGAGAAGACATTTGAACTTTATAGCTCTCACAATCCACAAAATAGCCGCTATTGGTCCCGCGAAAATAAACATCTGCACGCAAGTGTTAGAACGCAACATCCTCAAAAATTAAATGTTTGGAGCGGTATTGTCGGGGATCACATTATTGGACCCTTTTTCATTGAAGGGAATTTGAATAGCCAAAAATATGTTGATCTTCTCCAACACCAGGTTTTACTACGGTTGAGGGAACTCAACATAAATTTGGACGAATTGTGGTTTCAGCAAGATGGCTGTTCATCCCACAATTCACGCCAGGCTACAAATTACCTTCGTCAGGTATTTGGTGATAGAATTATATCCGATGGCCTCCTCGATCACCAGATCTTGCGCCAAATGACTTTTTCCTATGGGGTTGTTGGCACGACAAAATTTTCCAACACCCTCACTTACGGCCTACTCTATCACCCCTGAAATGTTGGCTGCTACGCGCCAAGAGTTTTACAATAGATTGGGATATTGTGAGGCTCAAGAAGGGGACAGATTTGAACGTCTAATCTAATTAAAAGTTAGATGTTTCAGGTCCAAACCACAGCTTTTTCTTGCTTAAAGGAGGCGGCAGGGTTCATTATTTACGATACTGAGCGATAAACTCGTGAGGTTGTTAACATTAGAAAGAAATATCTTCACTTTTAATTAAATTTCTTTCCATTCTGTTCTACTAGTGAAATCTATCCGGAAACGGCCAAACCATGCAGCTAGCACTAGCAGCCAAAGAAATCAATAAACGGCGCTGTTTTTCCTGCAGAGCTTTTTGCTTGCGATATTATTGATTTTAAATAAAGCTGGCCCTACCCTACATTTGATATTTTCGAGGTGTTTTATGACATGATCTCGAAACATGTAGCGAACCAATTCTTCAAAACTAGCGGGAGGGTAAAAGCGAAAAATAAGGGGCTGCCAATATTTGTTACACCCAAAAAGGGGTGAAAATATTTATTTTGCTCTGTTTCTTTACAAAAAACGTTTTTTTTTTTACGAAAAACTTGAGCTCTGCCACTTTTTTTATTTTTTTCTTCAACTTTCTCGAAATTTTCGTCATACCGTAGAAAAAAATTATTTCCCCCATGGTCATACTCTACTTTTATTTGAAAAAATTTAGAAACAGAGACAGGATCAGTTTTCTTAAAACGGGGGATCTTGGTTTCGAGTGAGAAGATAAAGGGCGCCGCAGGCAAAATTTTTTCAATGAAATTAGCCGAACGCAAAAATGTTAGAAAAACAAAGCACGAAATAAAAATGGCGCCGCTTACGTAATTAAAATAAGTGAAACGTTTTTTTTGGGGGGGGGGGTAGTGGTCTTGAAATCGTTACGTAATATTAGGGGAGTGGCGTGCCAAACCGTTACAAAACATTACATAGGGAGGGGGTCAAAAATTGGTAAAATCACCGTTACGTAATTTGTGCACGGCCCCACATCTGACTGTTCCTCCTTTTTGATTTCGAATCAAAGTGCCAAACCCGGGTTGGACGTTCGAAGGCGTCAACCCGTCCTATTTGCTTGATAAAGTTTCTACGGAAATATCTCAGACGATTTCTCCGGCCGTGTATGAACGCTTTAGGTTAGGCATTTGCATGCATCTCAGTCCCCAGCCTGTAAACAGTACGTAAGGACAATGGTTACAAAATGAAAAGCCGAAAAATATTTTTTTTTACGATATCTTTCATCAGTTTGGTATTAAAGTCGAGCAAAATCAATTTTTATTCCAGTCCTAAAGGTATGAAAATGGAAAACATTAGAAAACAACAACCTGGCATGGATTTACTACGTGTAAGATGTAGTGACAACATCGCCCCATGCTCATCCTTTTCTGCCTAATGTGCTTTTCCGTTTGTCTGCGTCTTATACACGGCTGCTTGGCCCCCTAAGGATTTGCTTAGGAACCCTGTATATATATAGGTTGTCAAAAATTTTAGCGCTATTAAATTAAGATTTTTATAAGCTTTCCAACGAGGTATCTCAAGGTAAGTTTTTGGGGCTAATGCATGGGGGAAGGCTGAAAAATAATAGGGGTCTGCGAATTTTTGAGTTACAGTGGCTACAAAATGAGCGACGGACAGACCAACCGACAGACAAAGCGACGGCGTCTGGAAACGTGCTTATATGGACTAAGAACCACCAAATTCGTGGAGATTTTTCAAAATCTCAGAGTGCGATTTTTAGATGATTACATTACTTCCCTTAGCGAGGGAAGCAAAAAGGGCAGGTATAGGAGGTAGACTTAGGGTGGGTTTACTGTTAGTAAATTCAAGGCTAAGATTGGTGCAAAAAAATTTACTGGGTTTAAACTGCCTAAAAAGTTTTTATGAGATCTTTTTAGTAATTTTTTTGATAAAATTGATTTTGACATTTATTGAAGCGGTTTAGTAATTGCAGTCTTTCTTTTGAAATATATTTTTATTAAACAATCAAAATACGCTGTCTTTTACAAAATGCTCTACAGTGAATCACAGAATGCTGGGCCTTTTAAGCAACAACTATCTTTTATTCGATTTTTTTTTTAGGATAAGAAAAGCAGTTATGTCGACTGGCCCTTCCAACAGATTGGTACCTGATATTAGTACCATCCACAAAGTTCTTTTTCAGAGGAAGTAATTTAGTTTTTTTCGATGTATCTAGTTTGTTATATGTATCTACTAAGAATTAGTGTAAGATTTTTCTAAAGTTATAAAAACGACAGCTAAAATTTTCTATACTTTCTCTAACTAATGAGTTCGAATAAGTTTTTTTAAATTTTATAATGATTTTTTAGAAAGATACTGGAAGTCAAACTCAGCTGCGGCTCGTGGTTTTTAAAAATGGTGGGTGCAAAGTAATGGCGCCGGGGGGGGGGGGGTCCTATGAAACTAACGCAGACAAGCCACCATTTTTTTAAAACTAAATTTCACATAGGACTACCGCTCGGTTGATTTTATTTAGTGTTGGACGGCCTAATTTAATTTCAACTTTTTTCTAAAAATAAACAGGTAAAACGCTTTGTGACCCAAACACGCCTAATATGCTTGTCGTTCTTATAGCAACCACGGATTTATCCGCAATCGGATTGGCTGGCCAGCACCGGTCAGAATGATCAGGCGGGTGTTTTCACCGCGAGACTCTGCGGAGGTAAATATTGAGTACACGCTTACTCCACCGTTTAGATTATAACGTGGAGTTTCCAAGACACGTAGAACCACTTTCTAAATTAGGTACAAACGACGCGCTGCTTTGGTGTTTTAATTGGCGGTTTGATTTACGTTAGCAGGAAAGTTTAATTCGTGTTTGCTAAGTCTAAGCTACAATAAGTTGCTTTTTAATAAATACTAAAATATTTATTTTATTATTTCATTTTATTTGGGGGTGGCGTGACCTGTGCCCGATGACACCAGCCGCCGCTGCTTAAACTTGTTTGAGTTTATTTTAGTTTCTAATTAAAATATTTTTTGTAATTAGCGAAATTTGTCACTTTATAATGGACATTCTAACAAGAGTATGTTTTATATTACGTTAGTTTTTTGTGTTTATAATTTTTTTAAGTTATTCACAATTTAAAAAAATCAACATATTGCAGTTTTAACGAATTGTATTTTTTTAAATTTATTTTTGTGGTCTTTCGGATTGAGTCACGGCTAGAAAATAATTTACAATAAAAATTATTTAGTACACACCAAGTTTTTGCTTTCAGAAATCATCTTCCACGCTTAATACTATAATGTATTACGGGTGTCCATAGTTGGGCTGATAATGGTCAATTAACCCAAAACGTCAATTGACTTGTCAAAATAAGAAAAAATGAACTTGACAGCGCTCCTGTCACACTCAAACACGAATCTATCATTTGGTAGATCTTAAAAAAGTTCCTGTACAAAGTTTTAAGAGTTTTTTGACAGCTTTAAGAATAAAGGCTCGGAAAAATAAAATCTAAAAATTAAAATTTATTTTCTTCTAATTTTAAGCAAAGCATAAAAGTGCGCAACTGCCCCAATTTAAACCTTTTCATATCTCCTACCGTTTAGGATAATCCTCATGGTGAGCATCGAAATTAGAACACCCTGTAGATCTTTAGAGAATTTTTTAAATAAAATCTTTTTTAATCATTTCTTCTTAAATCCTGAATTTAGTTGATTTTCTAAGGAGAACATGTTTTCGAAAAATTGAAATTTTCTTAGCGCACGCTTCCTACAAGAGGTTAGATTTACCTCTAGAATTAAAATAGGTTCTTGCCCACTTTGATGAATTGTATCTTTTAAAGATCCTTTAAATTATGTACCTAATTTTAAAATTTGGGAAGGCTCTCGTATACCAATACCAGTCCATTAATTTACACGTGCATGTGAAGGCATTAAGAGGACCAAGTCCTGGAATGCTTTTCCTATTTAAATTTTTGGGTAAAAATTCGCCTCTGAAATAAAAACTTTCTTTTCTGAAATATTGCGTATAACTTGAAAACCAAGAAACTGATTACAAAAAAATACCGGAAACTTCAGATTTTTGAGAAAAACTGTCAAAAATTACATTTCGTAAAAATACAAGATGTTGGATTTAAAAGAATAGCAATTTTTCACCGCTCATGAAACTTTAGTGGCAAGATGAATTTTTCCCAAACACAAAAATGTATCACTTGCGAATATCGGTAAAGAATTAACAATTAAGGAGGTCTTTATTCTTGATGTATTTTTGCCATTAGATAGGGATTGTTTAAATTAAGCAAAATTAATCTTTACTTTGGCTATAATTTCACAGAGGCTAAACCGATTTTAATGAACTTAAACATTTAAAAAAGCCTATGCATTAGACATCAACAGTGGGATTTACTAAGATCTAAAATAGTACCCCCCACAGGTCTAAATATTTACACCCGTGGGGGGTACTAAATTTTAAAACCTATTTTCAAAAAACACACATACAGAAAAGATACAAAGTTATTGAATATTTTGTATTTTTATTGCAAAAAAAACAGAAAAACTGCTTTTTTTCTCAAAATATTCCATATTTTAGGAGAAAATGCCCTAAAACTAATTTTTTTTGACAGGTTTCAAAATGGCAAATGGTGAATACGCCAAAAATTTGGCACATAATAGCTTCATCATCTGTGTTTGAGGTTATAAAGTTGATAATTTTTTAGACCACCTCTGGGGGGTGGTTTAAATTTCTAGCCCCCAGAAAGGATTGTTTTGTGGCAATTGTTAATAAGTTCCTTTATAATTTCCCTAAGCAACCGTTTTTACAAGAATTAATTTACCTTATTTAATATCCCAAGTTGTTTATTAATCAATAAAACACCTCCAATTTTGTCCAGAAAAACGCCATATTTTGAACTCGTTTTCAGCACAAAGAATATATTTATGAGGGCACTACGATGCAAAACAAACATAAGCGAAGGTCACTGATTATGCACGAAAACTGTCTCCAATGAAAAAAATCCAAAACAACTGTATCTATTCATTTATTTACAAACAGAACTGAAATTAAAACATTGAGTTTATCTAAAAGCTTAATCATCAAACAAAGTTTTCCACTGAAAGATCGCACTCAAAGGCCTCAACTCTGCAGCACCGAACAGTTCGTTGAGCCGACATGACTCCTTTGTGAACGCATCAGTTGGATTCAGCTCTGTTTTTAGCCGAATTTTTTTTCATGACCTACTTTGATGAAATATTTTTATTTGTGGTTCCCCCTTTCAAATAAATACGAAGTTAATCTAATTCTTATTTTATGATTACATATCGAAATGGTTTTGTATGAGAGTATTAATCGCGAAAATCAATAAACAAGGGTAAGTTTTGATAAGAGTAACATATAACATCAATTTTAATTTGCTCAACAGAGTTTACCATTTAGATTCCCCCCTAGGTTAAAAAAACTTCTTTTAAATAGAAATTTTCTTCTTAAATCCAACAAAAGATTGTGTTAAGATGATTCTTCACTAAAAAAAAAAACAATTAAAATTATTCTTATAAATCAAACTATGTCCAAAACTCAAGGAAGTTGGTATAAATTGCTTTAAACCAACAATTTCACTTAAGCTTAGGACCTGTCTAAAATAGGCTAAACTCTTTTAGTAAATCCCACTGTAAAAATTCAATTTCAAATTTGACATTCAAGAAATTTCAAGATGGCGCATTTTAAAGTTACTTTTTTTTTTGTAAAAATGGGACCTAATTTAATTATAAGTGACACATTTTTATGTTCGTATTGGATGAAGCTTAAAAAACATTGAGCCCGTGGCGCACAGAAAAAAAGTTTCATGGGGGTGAAAAATTGCAACTTTTTAAAGTTGTTCACCATCTTGGATTTTTACAAAACGTCATTTTTGAATATTCTAAAAATAGTTCCAAAATTATAGGCAATCTAAAGTCATTTTTTGTGGCCTACTCTATAATACTTTCTGGGAGACCTGTCACAAACACGTCCTAAATAAAAAATAACTTATAAAAAAAGGGCAAAAAATAATGTTCTGTCAAGAATAGCCTCGGTATAGAGTATCAGTAGAGGTTCTAAAGTATAAATAATAATAAATAATCGGTTATGGAGGATAGTCTACGTCTCACCATGCAATGTGCTGTTTGAAAGAGATTACTTTCAAACGACAATTTCAGTAAAATTTTGTATCTGAGGCTTTGAAGTTTTATGTTGCAGTTGCATGATATAAAGTTGAACATGGTTGACATGGAAATTTAATTATTGGAAAAAATGCCAAAAATTGAGTGAACTATGCTTTAAACTTAAAATAATATTTTTGGTAAAACGTCCTACCAGGACCTTGACTAAAGGACGCTTTTCTGTGACATTTAAAAAAAAATGACTAAAAGAAAGTACCTTAGGTGTGGAGAGTAGCTTTGATCGAGACATTTGTTCGCGAAATATTTGTTCGAACGGAAATTAGTTCGAAAGACATGGGTTCGAATGGTAATTAGTTTAAAAGACGGAACGGAAATTACTTCGAAAGAAATTGGTTCGAATGGTAGGTAATGGTAATTAGTAAGATATTTTTTTCTAGCCGGGTTAGATTCGCTTAATTTTTCTGGTAAAGTGGGTTTAATAAAATAACATTTTTCTTTATTTTTTATTCCACCCAAAATGTTATTTAATTAAACCACAAAGGTCCTTAAAATAAAATTAGAGGGTGGAAGAGCATAAAAATTAAGACCTGACCATGACAAGGTGAAAGCATCTACTGCTAGTGCTTCAGGAAGAAAGACACATAACTCTTGCATTTCTTATTTTGATAAGTAGCAAATAAGTCAACAGATGGTTTCCCAAACCTGTTAACTATCTTTTGAAACCCCTGATCTCACAATTCCCATTCTGCATCTGAAATTTATATTCTAGATTCAGAATCTGCTTCCCAGTTATCTTTGGAATTAACATAAGATGCATGAATCCAAAGATCTCTGGTTTGGCACCAAATCCAAATCTCTCGAGCAAGATCGCTAAGTTTCTTGTATTGTATACTACCCATTGCCTTGGTGTTGTCAATTTTAAGTAAAATAACTTTTGACTTTAAATTTGAAGCAAAGCATTTTAGAGCAAGAAAAGCAGCTGTAAGTTATAAAAAATGTATTTGCTTTTTCTGCATGTCCAAGTTCAACCAGCCATGTGCTTTTTCTTTCTCACACACACCACCCCATCCCGTTATTGAACTATCTGAATATATGCACAGATCATAGGTGTCCTGTTATTTTTAGAATTTAAAATATTTTTTTTGCCACCAAGACAAGTTCTCTATCATTTCCTTTGTAATACGCATCTTTTTACTAAAATCTTGGTGGTTTCCTGCCGGGCAAGCAGCCACCAAAGTACCTATAAACTGCAAATATTCTGATTGGAATGGTTTGGAGGCTTCTTATATATTTAATAACATTTATATTTTAATGTTTGTTTTCTGACAATTCTATTGTCATTTTATGGCTATGTAAAATAAAACCCAAAAACTGACCTGACTTAAATGGTTGTAGACAGCTTTTATTATAGTTGATTTTAAAGCCCAGAAGTTTAAAAAGATCAAATGCTATTTTTGTACTATCTAGGCACTGTTTTTCTGAGTCTCCGAAGAGGAGGCAGTCATCAAGATAAAGAATGCAAGTAATATTTTATTTCCTTAGTTCCGTGACGACTGGTTTCAATAATTTTGTAAAAACAAAAGGTGCAATTGAAAGGCCAAAAGGTAGAACCTGGAATTCCCAGATAGACCCATTAAATGTTAACCAAAGAAACTTTCTGTATGTTTTATAAATGGATACTGAGTAGTAAGTATCCTTTAAATCAATCGAGGTTATAAAACATTCCTTAGAAATTAGCTTTAGAGCTGTACGTATATCTTCTCATTTGAAATGTGATGCCTGTAAAAAAAACAGTTAAGGTTAAAAATAAACCTCTTATTTACTCCATCCTTTTTCAAGGTAAGAAAGAAAGGAGACAAAAATTGATCAGGCAGGGGGTTCACCTTTTTAATTACTTTTTGCTTCTCAAGTGCTGTCAATATGTCAGAAATCTCATTGACCTCTGTAACATCTGTTTTTACACCTAGGGATAAATTGTTGTAATGGTTTTTGGCAAAAAGGTATTTTGTAACCCTGAATCCACTGAAGTACATATTGAACATATTGAGCCAGCAATGGCAGTTAGTATTACTGCTTGGACCAACCTCATTAGATTTTATTTCTGAGGTTGGTATCTCTCTCTCTTGGTTTGATGCTGATTTCGAGGGAAGTGCCCATTTTGTTGCCTCGGTGGATCCCTCCTTGAGTTGTACCGTCGAGGCGGGGCTTGCCTGTTTAAATTCCCCAGAATTTTGCTTTTGGAGGCTTTATTTTTGGGAGACTACTTTTCAATTCTTTACCTTGTTTTTCGAGTGCTTTTACCTCCTTGATTTTTATACCAAAATCAGCACCAGACAAAAGATTGTCAATTGGACAAGCATCGGCTGCTGTTCTTGCTTCTGGTGCCATCATGGTTAAGAGTGTAACCCGACGAGAAACAGGCATTTTATTATGGAGATCTGTTAGGATGTTTCCCAGTGTACATAGTTTTCTCGACTCGGGAATATTTTCTTTATTTAAAATATTTGTTGAGAAACTTCCCCCCTAAAGGTCAACCCCAATTGTCGTTGGTGTTCTAGGCGTACATTTTCTTTTTTTAATAAAGAAAAGTTTTGCTTAATATGTGGTTAACTTCAGGGTTAACTATCGGGGCCCTTGAGTTTTTGGCAGTTTTCTGGGAGATCCACTTTTGTGACAGTTCTTTACATAATTCAGGGCCCAACTTAGGAGCTTGCAAGGGTTCTAAGCCTACTGACCTTAGAAACTCAGTGTCAACTACATTGGAAGTATCATCTATGTATGTCCTTTTATTGTGGTACACTTGATTTAAAAAAAAAGTCATACATGCATTTTTTCCTATGCCACAAAATTTAGCTTTCAATTGTGTATACTATTATAAGGCACCACCAGCTTAGTATGCCTGACAGCTTAAAATTCAGTGTGACATCCTTAAAAATGCCACAGATATCAACATTTACAAATGTTCAAATTATCACTCGAGTTATAAAAGACGGCTAGTCTATAAGAAGAGCGGCCACCCATTTTGGAGTTGATAAAATGACGATAATGCAATGGAAAAAGCGCTGGATTGAAAATAATTCTACGGATAGGAAAGATGGATCAGGACGACCAAAAGTAAGTTCTGAAGTGCAAGATGAGAGACTTATTGACCATCTCAGACAAAATTCTTTTTCAACGTCGGTTGAAGCAGCTAATGTAACATTATTTCCGGGTTCTTTAGCAACACTAAATAGAACAGTAACGAAATCAGAAGACTCCTGTCGAGTTGCTGCAAAGAAGCCTTTTCTAACAGAAGAACAAAAACAGGCCAGAGTGATTTTTGCACTGAACAATGTTCTTCGTGATAATGACTTCTGGGAGAGAGTGGTTTTCACTGAAAAAATTTTTCAAACATCTTCAAGCAGCAGGAGAATTTTAGTTTATCGTCCACCAAATTCTAGATTTGAACCCGAATATACCATCAGTATTTTCAAAATTTAACCTTTTCGATGCCCAGACGTTTGCAGCTTGTAATAGAGAAAAATGGTGATCCTACTAAATACTAAATTATTTATTTTAGTTCTTTTTTAAGTTAAAATAATTAGTATTAAGTTTACCATCGTTTTTGTCCTAATCCAAGTTTCCTATTCGTCGAATTGTTTTCAATCCAGCGCTGTTTCCATCGTATTATTTGCTACGTTTTCATGGGAATTGAGTTCGTTCTGAAAACGATTTCAATCCGATACCGTCCATGAAAACACCTGTTTTTCCAGTATTCAAATCGATTTCAATCGAGATCCGACCCTGAAAATTTTTAGGGTTGGATCAAAATCGTATTGAGATCGAAATACCGATTTTCCATGAAAACGGGGATTGAGTTTACACATGCGTATTGCGTCGGATTACCAGACAGCCGCCAAATTATATTTTTTTGCTCTCACTCTTTTTGAGAGAGAGAAATAGAAGTAAAACTGTGGAACCGGCATTCTAAAATTTGGTGGAGTATATAGAAAAAAAGAAGTTTAATAACATAACCTTACTTAAATAACTAACGATTTGTTTTTTTAAAGACTTTAAAAAAATTAATTATGGAAAATAAAAGAAACATTTGGCTCGAAAGTGTATGTGCTATGCACATATACCAATCCAGCATTTCTTTCTTCACTTCCACTTGCAAACAGAGTAGCAATTGAAATTAAATGTGTGGCAAGGGCCAACATCATCTTTTGAATAAAATACATTTAAAAAGAAAAGTACCAAAACTCAAAAATGAATATTTGACAACTATGACACATGTCAGCTGCCAAATATCAAAATTTGAAAACCGTTTTCAAATCGATTCAAAATCGATTTGAAAACGGTTGCCTTTAATTTAAGTAAAAAAATATTTTCAGTTAGAGACTTTTAAACAATATGACAAATTGTCGTACTTTTGAAGTTTTTAGGCATTTTAGCTGGTAGTCCGTATATATTATACACTTTTAGAAAGGTCAATTTTGCGACTGCATGTATGAGTTTCTTTTTAATCAAGTGTTTTAGTAAAGTCTTTATTGAACAATATCAAATTATCACTCGAGTAACGGACCGAGGCTGTTCTATAAAGAGGGCGGTAACCCTTTTTTGGAGTTAATAAAATAACAATAATACGATGGAAACAGCTCTGGATTGAAAACAATTCGACGAATAGGAAACTTGGATTTGGACAAAAACGATGGTAAACTTAATACTAATTATTTTAACTTAAAATAGAACTAAAATAAATAATTTAGTATTTAATAGGATCACCATTTTTCTCTATTACAAGCTGCAAACGTCTGGGCACTGAAAAGGTTAAATTTTGAAAATACTGATGGTCTTCTGAGAGCTGATCCAATGCACGATAAATAGCATCGCTTAACTCGTCAGCATTTCGTGGTCTCCAATTCTTTTGGTATATTATTTTAACGATTCGACCCCATATATTTTCCATTGGGTTAAGGTCAGGGCTGTTGGCTGGCCAAGGAAGTGTTTCTATATTATTATTATGAAACCATTGGCGAACAACATTAGCCGTGTGTACTGGACAGTTGTCCTGCTGATAAACGAAGTCATTATTTTCATGTAAAGCCTGTACAGATGGCAGCATAACGTCTTCAAGGATTTCAATATATCGTTCACTATTGAATCTTCCTTCGATTCTCCAAAAAAAAACCCAAACTTCTAGTGTTAAGGTTTTATATTTTCAAATCTAAATTTAAAATTATAAACCCCTTAAAATAGTATTGCAAGGTGCACCAATCAAAATTAAGAGTTGGTCCGCCAAAAAGCGCGCGTTTCGACAGGTTCATTACTGTAGAAGCTCGCGGACAGCTAACTTCGAGGTCCAAAGGAGAGTGCAAGGCGTTGCATTGATACCCTTGCGTGTCAGAAAGTAAAAAATAAGTAAATTCCTCCCGAGCCTTACAATGTTCTTGTAAGTGTAAGAAATAAAGAAAAAGTCAAGAAAAGTTCATCGTGTTTAAATCTACAGTCCACTCACCCAAAAAAAAACAGCTCATCAAGGCAAGAAAGTGAAAAAATGGCCAAGTTTTCAGGTAATCATTAACTCCCGGTTAGCAGAAAAATAAGTCACGTTTTTATGCTAAACATTTTTGGTTCAATCGACCCGATAAAGAACAGACGCAGTCAACAAGTTCAAGCTTCAAACAAGTTAATAAAAGCAAGTGAAAACAAGAAGACAGTAAGAAAAAACCTCTGAAGGAACGAGTCGAGTTTCCAGAAGTCGTGCTGTGCAAATCAACTTGTAGGCACTCTAGTAGCGAAATTCTCGATCGCGTCATATTGAAGTGTGCGCGCGATCGGTACAAGAAATTCAAGTTCAAGGTCAAGCTCGATCAGCCGATCAGCGAAGTTTTCGACAAGCAGAAAAACAGCTGTTTGTAGTTGGTTTGAAGTTTGGCGTTAAAGTTTCAAGGCAATCCTGGGATGTGGTCACAAACCTTATAACCTTGGTTATAAGGTTTGTGGGTAATTATGCAGTATACGGTTTTCTGCCATTTTTTATTTTTTTTGAAAAATTCTTTATGGGGGCACCTTCTAGGGTCCCTAGGACCCCAAATCCGTCTGCGCCGGTTGGTTTTTTTTTTGATTTTTTTTGTTTTTTTTTTATTTTTTTTCACTAAAACAAACCAAACCAACACAGTCCAACCCAACCTAATCCAAACCAACCCAAAACAATTAAAAAAACACTTTACAACCCCCCCTGGGCACCCTTTTTTCTCGTTTGGTCGATTTGGGGTCCTAGGGACCCTAGAAGGTGCCCCCATAAAGAATTTTTCAAAAAAAATCAAAAATGGCAGAAAACCGTATACTGCATAATTACCGGTTTGTGGATGTTGTAAAAACCAAAACCGACTGTGTTGACGTTGGTATCCAGGTAACCTAGATTAGAAAAAGTGTGTTGCAGAGTCTATTTAGATGGAAATTGGTGTGTAAAGTAGCACATTCTAGTAGGTAGTATAGCATGTAAACAAAGCCACCAGGGCTTTTAAAGGAAATAAGCAGTAAGCAAAAGAAAAGTTCAAATTCAAGGCTCTATCCTTCATTCCCTTTCCTTAGGTTAGGCAACACCGTTCTCAACTAAAAAGCTAGTTAACTCATTTTCGTTTTAGTATCCTTTGGCCTATGATCGGTGCCATATTGACACCAAACTGACAGAAAATCCATGTTTTACTTGTCAATTTGGTTATAAAAATTGCAGCCACAATAGGCTAAAGGGCACTGAGGCAATAGGAGTTACGAGGCTTTTTAGTTGAGAATGGTGTTGGGTTAGGTTAATGTGTTGCGAGAGTAAAATTTAAGGTTATTTTAAGCTTTTTTTTGCATTAAAAGTTAGCATTAAAAGTTAGATTATAAATAGAAATCATGAGTGAAGAAAAAGATAAAGTTAAGGTTAATTCGTAAACGAGGGGGGCTTAAATCAAATTTAACTCGGTTGACTAACTTTTTTAACTCCTTAAAAATTCAGGCAGCTGGGTCAAACCATATCAAGTCAACCAGGCAATAGTTTTGACCATCTCCGATTTTGATGATTTTTGGTACACTTATTCGTCTTATCAAAAAACTCAAAAATCCAAGAAATCAAATTTTTTGGATGAGCGGTTTTTGTTTTATTGATTTTTGAAAATCGAGAAATTGACCAATATGTCCTTGACAGACACTTACAAAAATAGTAATATCTCAAAAACTATTGATCCTATAGAAGCGAGTGATAGCTCATTTTGAAGGGTTTTTAAAGACCTTTTTAACACAATATAGTTTGTTTAATTTTTTTTTTCTTTTTAATTTTTTTTTTTTTTTTAAATCTCAAAAACACATTTTTTAATTTTTTTCAAAAAAATATTTCTTTTTTTTTCAATGTTTTTTTAACATTTTTGGAAAATTTTAGGATGGAGAAATAATGGAGTCATACTTTTAAAAAATAATAAGATATTTAATACAGGGCTAATTTACCTAATATGGGTATAACGAAAAAATGAAAAGTAAGAATAATAGAAAATTTACAATAAAAAATATTTAGGTTGCTAATTTTTTTTGTAAAATATTTGAGGAATCTGTCAGTTCTTTTGCAGTTAGCGTATATGTCCTACCAGTGGCTTTATTTGGGTTGACCCGTCTTAAAAGAGAATTTTGATCTATGACCAATATATCAGCTTTTGGCTTTGGAAAGTAAAAAGACGGAGAGGGACCCTGAGGATGTAAAAAACTAACTTAATTCCCCGCTTTCTATATTTTTGCCAATGATACATCCCATCCACCAAAGACAGTCATAGTTTATGGTTACAAAACCGGAGTCGATATTTTCAATATAAAATTATTTATTTCTACAAGAAGCATATGGCTTGATTCCTACCAAGATTCTAATAACACGTTTTTGTAAAATAAAAACGTCATTTATGTGACTACTATGGCCCCAAAGTAATATACCATATTTTAATTGAGAGTAAAACATACCATAATAAATTGATTTTAATGAACTGTGACCTATAAAAATTTTACTTAAAACTAATAGCATAGCTTGCCGCTGATAGTTTTTTACATAGATCTCTGATGTGTGAAAAAAAATTTAGGTCTTTATCAATAGTTACTCCCAATACCACTTAACTTAACATTAACTTTTGTGACTTTCAAAAGTTAATGTATCTCCTTCATAAGTAAGGTTTTTAGGGACATATATGTCCGTGTTAGAGATAACAACTGCTTTTGTTTTTTCTGTGTTCATAATGAGTTGGTTGTTAACACAGTATTCAGACACTTTACCTAGTACGTCAAAATATTCCTCATGGATGTTCCCCTTCCGTTAAACCGGCATCACTATGTTGGCATCATCTGCGTAATTGGCCAGAAGGTTTGGATTTTTGATGACATGGTTTAGATCATTAAGATAAATAAATAACAAAGAGCAGAGGACCATCCCTGCGGAATTCCTGTCATTATGACGCTTGATTCTGACATTATTTTATTGTTGTTCAAATTTATTGTAACTTTTTGTGGTCTTTCAGTCAGATACGAGCAAAATAAATCCAAAGCAATTCCTCTAACCCCGTACGCTTCTAATTTTTCCAAAAGAATTTCATGATTTATTGTATCAAATGCTTTTGATAAATCCAAAAAAAGTCCACAGGCCGCTCCCCTAGATTCAAGAGTCGAAATTATTGACTTGTTCAACTCTAAAAGAGCCGATTCTGTAGACCTTTTCGGGAGAAAGCCATGTTGAAAATCGTTTAAAAGTGAATTTGTCAGAAAAAAATCTAACAGCCTCTTATGTATTAATAACTTTTTGCAAAGGATAAAATCAGACTTATAGGCCTGTAGGTGCCCCCATAAAGAATTTTTCACTTAAAACTAAAAATGACAGAAAACCGGATACTAAATAATTACCCTAAAATTATTAGCAGAGCCACAACACACAAAAAAAAACAAGTAAAAATGTAGGTAGGTACTATTCGTTACTATTACTTACCCTGCTACAGGAAATGGTTGTTCATCCTGTTTCTTGTGTTCCTTGGAAAGTTTCATTCGACAATTGTCACAAATTTTCATGCCAGTCTCCACCCCTTTAAAGGAAGATATCCAATTTGTGACATTCCGTAATGTTTCTCCTGACTTAATGGATCACAACACCTCACAAAAAATTTTGTCCATTGTTTTGGCTTATTTTGTGCCATTTTACAACACAAGACTCCGATAAATGTTTTAAATTAAAAAATAGCAATTTATCACATAAACCCCAGGTTTGCAATTAATTATTGTCAAAACTTTTCCTGTCTGAACCAGAAATGATACAAATAGTGGTAAGGGCCAATAAAAAGTAATGGGAGGAGCTAAACATTTTGCAGGAATTAACATGTTTAAATGTATAATGTGGGTGAAAAGATCTTGGGTGGAGGGGAGGACAATTGAAGAAATAATCAAAATTTTGCAGGAATAAACAAGTTTGGAAAAACCTTTTATGTATCTTATTTACAAGACTGGGAGCAATTGACAAGTTTTTAGATATAAAGAGTAAATATATAGGTATTTATCAAAAAATGTATGGTTTTTTCCTGCAAGGTTTTTTATATTATTTTTTAAAAAATAGAACCAATAACTTCTCCATCCTGAAATTTTCCAAAAATATTAAAAAAATACTGAAAAATAAATATTATTTTTTTGAAAAAAATTCAAAATGGTGTTTTCAAGATTTTTCAAAAAAAATATTAAAAAAAATAAAAACAAAAAATTACATGGTGATACACATCGTTAAAAAGGTCTTTAAAAAACCTTCAAAATAAGCTATAACTCGCTTCTATAGGACCAATAGTTTTTGAGATATTGCTATTTTTGTAAGTGCCTGTCAAGGGCATATTGGTCAATTTCTTTATTTTCAAAAATCAATAAAACAAAAACCGCTTATCCAAAAAATTTAATGAATTTTTAAGTTTTTGGATCAGAAGAATAAGTGTACCAAAAATCATCAAAATCGGAGATGGTCAAAACGAAAAGTGCCTTTTTTTTGGTTGATTTGATATGATTTTACCCAGCTGTCACCACCTTATCACCGGTGGATTTATGCAATCTTGAAACTAGATTAAATAGGGCAGAAATAGAATTGCTTTCGAGTTTTATTTCCCTTCAATCAGAGTTGGAAGAAATCGATCCAGACAATTTTGATGAAACCGAGACTGAGAATTTTGAAAAATCTTATTTTTCACTTGTAGCAGAAATGAAATATTTTCAGTCAAAAAACCCGCCATCCTCACAACCAGTCTTTCAAATGCCTTCCCCTGGTGCTCAGCAAGGGCAAATTATCACAGGAGGCAGTACAAGCCCTAGTCATAAGCAAGTAGGTGTCAGATTTACTGATATTAAGGTACCCAAGTTTTCAGGGGTGTAAGAGAAATGGCTGGAATGGAAAGACCTCTACCTGTCACTTGTACACAACTGTCAAGATATTACAACAATTGCCAAGTTTCACATGTTACACGGAGCGCTGGAGGGATCTGCAGCTCAGTGCATACAATCTTTGTCCATCACGGAAAACAATTATACCAAAGCCTGGGATACATTATGTAAAAGGTTTGACAATAAAAAATTAATTGTTCACAAACATCCTAAAGGTATTTTTAACCTGATGGAAATAAAATCTGAAAATCCCTCCTCATACAGATTATTGGTCGACACAATCACTAATAACTTAAAGTGTCTTGAAAACATGAATGTCAGTACAGACAATTGGGACCCTGTAGTGATCTTTTTTGTGACCAATAAGCTAGACATGGTAACATTGCGTGATTGGGAGCAATATAAGATTTCAGGGGATCTCCCTACACTTGATGAGTTAAAAACTTTTTTTAACAAACCGAGCAGATTTTTTAGACAAAGTAAACATGCATAAACAAAAAGATTCAAGTTTTAAACCAAAAGATCAAAATTCAAATTTTAAGCCGAAAACATTTGTAAATACAAATGAAAATCCTAGTTTAAAACAGTTTTCTTGCTATTACTGCCATCAGCAGCATTCAATTTTTAAATGTCCTGAATTTTTGGCATTATCTGCTAATGAAAAATTTAATAAAACTGTTCAGCTGAAACTCTGCACAAACTGCTTTAGCAGTCAGCACCAAGTGGCTTCGTGTGAGAGAGGCAGCTGCAAATTTTGTTCAAAAAAGCATAATTCACTTTTGCATCAGAGTCATTCACAAACTGCTGCTGTAGTGCTTAATCCCAGTGAATCACAGGCATCAGAAAAAAGCAATAATAGTGAAACTTCTTCCTAAACAACATCTTGTTCAAGTTCCATTCTAAGTCAAAGTCAAGTTCTTTTAGCAACAGCTCAAGTAAGTGTTGTTGACCAGTCTGGTCAAGAGCACACCTGCAAGGCCTTACTTGACAACGCTTCCATGTCAAACTTTATTTCAAAGGACTTTGCTGGAAAACTTAAGATTTCCCAGCAGCCTATAAATTTATCTGTGGTTGGCATTGGTCAGAATCAAGCAAAAATTAGTTCATCATGTGACATACAATTCAAATCATTGCATTCTGAGTTCCAATCAAATCTACACTGTCTAGTAATCCCAGAAATAACTATCAGACTTCCAAACTACTCATTTAACCCCAATATTCTTGAAATTCCCTCTCATGTCAAGTTATCCGATCTATCATTTTCAAGGCAAGTAAAATTGATTTATTAATTGGCGCAGATACTTTCTGGTCTCTAATGTCAAGTAGTAGCATACGTCTTGGAAAAAATAAACCAATTTTACAAGAAAGCAAGCTAGGCTGGATAGTTACAGGTCCCCTAGGCTTTTCAAATAGCACTGTAACAGCTTGTAATCGTTCTATTTCTAAAAATGTTGATGTTCAGTTGCAACTTCAGAAGTTTTGGGAAATAGAGGAATTATCTTGCAAGCAAATTTATTGTTCATCAGAAGAACAATTAGCCGAAGAACACTTCCATGATACCTATAAGAGAAGCCCTGAGGGTAGGTATATTGTTTCAATTCCGCTAAAGGAGCCTATCACAATATTGGGTAATTCTCAAGACCGTGTCAAGTCTCAGTTTTTACATCTTGGGCAAAAACTGGCTAAAAAACAAAAGTTAAAGGAAATGTACTGTAATTTTATGAATGAATACAAGCATTTTTCTCATATGTCTATTTTTAAACCTTTATCACAAGACCAAATCATGTACTTTGCACCGCATCATGCTGTCCTACGAGAAGATAGTGTTACAACCAAGTTACGAGTAGTTTTTAACTGTTCTGCTGAATCTACTTCAGGTCACTCTTACAACTCTATCCAGATGGTGGGACCTACTGTTCAAGAAGATCTTTTCTCAATTTTTCTGCTTCAGCAGATGTCAAAAAGGTACAGACAAATTAAAGTAGCTGAGGAATTTAAACCACTCCAATTAATCTACTGGCGTGAAAATCCACAAGATGAGCTTCAGATTTTTTTCTTTAAACACGTCACATATGGCACTGCGAGTGCCCCTTTTCTAGCTACTCGATGCTTGCTCCAGCTTGCATATGATCATGAAAATACTTATCCAGAAGTCTCTCAAGTTATCAAAAAAAACATCTATGTTGACGATTTATTGTGTGGATCAGATTTTGTAGAAAATATTATATTATTGTGTCAACAAATCTCTTCCATTTTACAGTCGGGCGGTTTTGAGTTAAGAAAATGGAAGTCGAACAATGCGCAGGTCCTTGAAAACCTAAAGAGTGAAAGTTTTTCCTCAGAACCATTCTATTTTGCCACAAGTGAATCAAGCAAAACTTTAGGCCTATTGTGGTCTTCTACAGAGGATGTTTTTTCCTTTAAAATAGAGCAGTTACCTGAAGTCAAGTGCATAACTAAAAGAATTATTTTGTCAGATACTGCAAAAACTTTCGATCCATTAGGTTTGATAAGCCCTGTCATTATTTTGGCTAAAATATTTCTCCAAGCCTTATGGAAGTTAAAACTTTCATGGGACCAAGAAGTTCCAAAAGAGCTTTCCTCTCAATGGAAACAATTTAGGACTGAATTATCCATACTTAATCAGTTAAAAATTCCTAGATTGGTTTCTTGTCCATGTCCGGTTAGCGTACAAATCCATGGCTTTGCTGATAGTTCTCAAAAAGCTTATGGTGCAGCTTTGTACCTACGTGTTCAGCAAGACAACCAGGAAGTTTTTGTAAATCTTATTAGTTCCAAAACTAGAGTAGCTCCAATTCAAACAGTCACAATTCCAAGGCTGGAACTTTGTGCTTCCTTGCTTTTAGCACAACTTTTCGAGAAAGTAACTAGCTGTTTGACTATAAGTTTTGAGAGTTATTACCTTTGGTCAGATTCCACTGTAGCACTTGCTTGGATTCGCACATCTCCACACTTGCTACAGACATTTGTTGGTAACTGAATTATCATTCATTGACTAAACTTAAGCGTATTTTTGCTTATGTATTGCGATTTATAAATAATTTTAAAAAGTTCAGAGAAGATAAAACCAAAAATTTCAGCGCGTTATTTAACTGTCACAGAGCTACGATAATCTTTAACCAAACTATGTCAAATGGCTCAAAGAGAATCTTTTCCTCAAGAATACCATGACTTATCTAAAGGAAAAACTGAGCAGTCAAAGCAAGCTTCTCAGCTTAAATCCATTTATGAAAAACAGTTTAATCCTTGTTGGAGGTAGATTAAAAAATTCCCCTTATTCTTTTGAAAAGAAACACCCTATAATCTTGTCTCCAAAAAATTATTTAACAGTTCTTATTTTCACAGAAGAACATTTGAGACAAATTCATTGTGGCCCTCAAATGTTGTTGGCGTCAGTTAGGGAAAAGTTTTGGACTATATCAGGAAAAAATCTTGCCAAGCGCATTGTCAGGGAATGCATAACGTGTTTTAAGTTCAAACCAAGGTTTCAGACTCCTTTAATGGGAAATCTGCATGAGCCGCATGTATCTCCAAGGCTGCCATTCTCGGACACAGGTGTAGACTATGCAGGTCCATTTTCGGACAAGGACCGGAAAGGTAGAGGCTGCAAAACTCATAAGTATTATTTAGCATTGTTTATTTGCTTAACAACTAAATCCATACATTTGGAGCTAGTTCCAGAGCTGAGTATGTTAGCCTTTCTAGAAGCCTTGCAACGTTTCATTGCACGCCGTGGAAAGTCATTTCAATGTCTGATAACGGTGGGAATTTTATTGGGACAAATAACAGGCTTCATGAGCTAGGTTCTTTTAAATAAAGCCAGCATCGAAGAAAAAGTGGCAACTGACCATGACATAAAATGGTCATTCATTCCTGCATATTCCCCCCATCAAAGTGACATTTGGGAGGTTGGTGTGAAGTCATCAAAGCACCATCTTTTAAAGGTCATATCAAATACTACTTTAGAGAGTCTATCAACTTTCATAATTCAGATTGAACGGATATTAAACTCAAGACCGTTAACTCCCTTATCCCCAGATCCCAGTGACTTGGAAGCCCTCACTCCTGCTCATTTTTTGATCGGTAGATCCTTGAATTCGCTTCCTTATCCTGATGTCCAAGGTATTCCTGAAAATCGTTTAAGTCATTATGAGCATCTCGAACTGCTTAAACAACACTTTTGGTACCGTTGGTCAAAGGAGTACTTGAACCAATTGCAAGAGAGAACAAAGTGGAAAATTAAGTTTGCACCCAGGCTCAGATAAAGTGGTAAGAGTAGTGTCAGTGAAAACCACGACCGGTATTTTAAAACGCGCCGTTCATAACGTGTGTCCATTACCTATAGATGACTCTTAAGTTTAGTTTGAGGCTCAATGTAAATGAGAGGCCTAGTGCCCATGTATTTAGGTTAAGCTAGGTTAGTATCAAACTTTCAGGCTGGGAGCATGTTAAGGTTTTATATTTTCAAATCTAAATTTAAAATTATAAACCCCTTAAAATAGTATTGCAAGGTGCACCAATCAAAATTAAGAGTTGGTCCGCCATCTTTTTTCGTTAGAAAACTGGCGGTTGGTATAAAAAGAAAAAGCGCGCGTTTCGACAGGTTCATTACTGTAGAAGGGGAGTGCAAGGCGTTGCATTGATACCCTTGCGTGTCAGAAAGTAAAAAATAAGTAAATTCCTCCCGAGCCTTACAATGTTCTTGTAAGTGTAAGAAATAAAGAAAAAGTCAAGAAAAGTTCATCGTATTTAAATCTGCAGTCCACTCACCGAAAGAAAACCAGCTCATCAAGGCAAGAAAGGGAAAAAATGGCCAAGTTTTCAGGCAATCATTAACTCCCGGCACCAGCAGAAAAATAAATCACGTTTTTATGCTAAACATCTAGCACTAAACCAGCCCCACATGTTTACAGAAAAATGTCCAGCTTTTTTAATTTGGTTTGTATATTCGGGTTCAAATCTAGAATTTGGTGGACGATAAACTAAAATTCTCCTGCTGCTTGAAGAGGATTGAAAAAATTTTTCGTCAGTGAAAAACACCCTCTCCCAGAAGTCATTATCACGAAGAATGTTGTTCAGTGCAAAAATCACTGACCTGTTTTTGTTCGTCTGGTAGAAAAGGCTTCTTTGCAGCATCGACAAGAGACTTCTGATTTCGTTACTCTTCTATTTATTGTTGCTAAAGAACCCGGAAATAATGTTACATTAGCTGCTTCAACCGACATTGAAAAAGGATTTTGTCTGAGATGGTCAATAAGTCTCTCATCTTGCACTTCAGAACTTACTTTTGGTCGTCCTGATCCATCTTTCCTATCCGTAGAATTATTTTCAATCCAGCGCTTTTTCCATTGCATTATCGTCATTTTATCAACTCCAAAATGGGCGGCCGCTCTTCTTATAGATCAGCCGTCTTCTATAACTCTAGTGATAATTTGAACTTTTGTAAATGTTGATATCTGTGGTATTTTTAAGTATGTCACACTGAATTTTAAGCTGTCAGGCATACTAAGCACCACCAGCCTTATAATAGTATACACTAATGGAAAGCTAAATCTTGTGGCATAGCAAAAAATGCCTATATGAGTTTTTTTTTTAAATCAAGTGTACCTCTTGGGTTACCCTCATCACTGTTCACCCTTGTGGCACCTGGGTTACCCTCTGGTATAATACTTCCCGGCGTATCTCTAGGATTACGCTCCAAGGCCGAGCCTCTTGGACTGCGATCACTTATGGAAGAGGATCTATGGTCATACATAGAATCCGTAGGAGATTTTGAATGGTGGCCTCTTGGATAACCTTTTTCTATTCTCCTCAGTCGTTCCTCTAGCTCCCTATACCTTTCCTGTTTTCGGTGTTTACGACTGCTTCTAGATTTTGATCTAGATCGGCTTTCGGAGTCTGAAGAAGAACTTGATCTGTGTCACTTGTGCCTTGACCTGGATCGATGACGTCTAGACACCTCTGAAGAGTTTCTGGATTTGGATCTAGAACGACCCATCCTAACATCCTAATATGAGTTTTCTTGTAGAAAAAAGGCGATTTTTAATTTTTTCAAAAATTCTACGTGTGGCAAAAACGCACAAGACATTAATGACAGTACCAGAGAACAGAAACAAGGAGGTGAAGAAGGTCATGTACCCCTTTTTCATTTTTTCTCTGGACTTTGTGGCCAAACCGTGCAAAGGCACTACTACATAGTTCAAATCACACAGATTTTGCGAAACACTGAATCATAAATCTCTTACCAATTACCATCCAAACGAATTTCTTTTGAAGTAATTCCCATTCGAACTAATTTCCGTTTGAACCAATGTTTTTTGAGCTCGTGATTATTTGAACCAATGTATTTTCAATTAATTACCAGTTAAACCAATGTTTTCGGACAAATACACAGGGTGGATTCTTTAAATGGAACGGTTCTTCTAGAGGCTTTAGGTACCATTTGTGGCATCTTTTTGGAAAGCTTGTTGAAAAAGAAACCTAACGCACTACTTTTTTTTGACATCTGTAAACCAATGTGTCAAAAATTTAAATAACTATTTTTTTGTCAATGGTTTTAGCTTCAAAATAAACTATATATTTCTCTATTTACTAAGCAGAAAATACAACACAAGGACATTATTGGAGGCCCTCACTGAAGGACCAGGGCCAACCAACATTTTTTTCAAGAGCAGGTACCACTTGTGGAACCTTTGTCAATTGTTTTAGCTTCAAAATAAACTTATTTACTAAGTGGAATAAAGAAACTACCACAAAAGAATATTATTAGCGTAAAATTTTGAACACATGGGTTGACAGATGTCAAAAAAATGTATTTAATGGAATTTCTCTTTTTACAAGCTTTCCAAAAAGCTGGCACAAATCGTACCTCCTCATGAAAAAAATGTTGGCCGCCAATAATGTTCTTGTGTGTTATTTTCTTTATTCCGCTTAGTAAACAAAGAAATATGTAGTTTAATTTGAAGCTAAAACAACTGTCAACAAATAGGTTTTTTTTTAATTTTTGACACATTGGTTGACGGATGTCAAAAACATGCCTTATATTTTTTTTACAAGCTTTCCAAAAAAAATGCCACAAATGGTACCTTCTCATTTAAAAAAAATAGTTCGTAGTCCCTGGGCCTCCAGTTGGGGGCCCCAACATTTTTTTTTAAAAAGTCATTAAAGATTCGCTTTTAGCTTTTTTCAAAACCTCTTCCCAAAGTCGCTAGAAGCACCGTTCCATTTAAAGAATCCACATTGTATATGGTATTTTATACATACTTACACTATAAGAGCTTCCCACATAGCAAAAAAAATTGCATGTATATCCAGCGTATATACGAAAACGGAGAAGGATATTGCCCTGGATATCACCCAGATATTCATCTGACGTGCATAGGAGCTCCAAAAAAGATCCAATTTAGATCCAGAGGTACCCATCCATCCACTGTGACATCCAGTGACATCCACTGAATATACGTTATAAGTATATTCTGAACATGTATTAATTACTGCACAAAAATATTCGAGTTATATTCTATTACACCAAATTTGATGTTCTATGGTATATCCATTATGGTATATATTTATATATTATATCCTGTCGATATCCGTCACGATATACAAAATGTATATTTGTCCAAATTTTAGTTTATTTTATGGAGGGTATATATAAGATTTATATTACTGCAATATAGTAATCCTTATAACACTGATGTATTCAATGAAGAATGTCCATTACAAATCGATGATCATATATATAAGGTATATAAGTTTTGTATATACCCTGCATATATTGTAATTTATATTACAATAATATACCCACTTAGCACAATAACAATAATAGGTCGCATCCTAAATTTAGAAAAATTAACGTGAGTAAAATTAACATCAGAAACACATGCTCTCACATAAATAAGCATTTTTTAGATGTACTTTAAAATGGTAGAAAATATTGTTTTTTATGTTATTGGTATATCCAAAAAATATACGGTATCACGTACAAAAGTGCTGTTTGTTAGTAAAAAAACCTAAAATGCCTAAATTTAATGTTTTTAAAAATAAAAACGCATTGGACAGCTAAAAAAATTTTTAATAACAATAGTTTAAAATTTTGAAAGATTTTTTAACAAGAAACAAACACTTTTTCCTCATTTCTTAATTTAAGCAGTTGAATTACATTTTTTTTAATTCCATTAAAAAATTTAGTTTAAGTCAAAGAGAGCAAAGCAGTATATTAACACTCGCTGGCACCATATCGCATTATTACCAGTACATATCCTATGTTTATCTCGATTCTTTTTGGTGGTTGATATCTGTCTCTATCTACAGCATCCTTAATCAGTTTTTATGACAATATGAAGCTTTGTATTCGTGGTGGTGTATAAAGAAAGGAAATTTCTTCTTGCTGCAGCTACATCTGGAAATAAAATATTTTTATAAATAGATAATACGTGGCATATTCATTTTTTAATCAGTGTTTTTGTTTGCTGGTGGTACAAAGCAACATTTTATAATAAAAAAACTATAAAAATGCCATAGGCAAAAATTTGCTTAAAAATGTGGTATTTTAATCTTTTAAATACAATACTGTAAAACAAAAATTAAGTTTATAAAAAAAAATATAAAGCCAAAACTTTTAAAAAAGTAATTTTTAAGTTTAGTAACAAATATAAGTAAAGAAAAAAATTATACAAGTTCTCTACTCAACAAAAAATGATTATGCCAATTTCTGGCAAATTAAAGCGTGAATATCCTGAGCACTTTCGGACATCATCGTTTTAGTTTTTAACAAAAGTAATATATCAAAAACTAAAAATAACAATCTATAAAAAGACACTCAAAAAAAATCTTTTGTAGGGTCTCAATTTTTCTTTAAACTGAATTAAAAAAAAGTTCCCGACAGTTTATACTACTTACCCTGCAATTGTGTGCAATGATTATTGTCTTTTTCCATGTAAAGGAACCAAAGGTATAATTTGTGTTGTTTCAAAATTGAGAGGCATGGTAAAAACTACCCATATTTCCATCAAAAGTCAACCTGAAATAGAAATTTGGTGATTGACAGTTACCATTCCTAACGATTTTATCAGGTCAGAACTTATTTTTGAGTAGACTTAATTTCACAAAATCCTTAAATTGTTGCTAATTGTAAAATAAAACTTTAATATTTTATATATTAAATAAAAAAATAAAAATTGCAACTTGGAAATAATAATCAATTAATAATAAATATTGTTCGTGGGTTTCCATTTAGGTAGGTATTTCATTTCCTGAAACCTCGTCCAGATTTAGATCAGAATGAAATGTTTACCTAAATTATTTATGTTTATCAAATTGCCTGATTTTTGATATGAAAAAAATGGCCAAGGTGCATTTTTTTCTAATTCCACCATTTATGAATAAAAAAACTGTAATCGGCTTTATGTACTTACCCTGCAGTCCCCAAGAGATGTAAAGTTACCAAAGATGGTGGGAACAACCAACGAAATTTTCATCAAGGGTCCATCTGAAACAAAAAATAAAACCATACAACTTTCATATTTGCTTTTAGAGATCTATTAGGAAAGAAGAAAAATAAAAGTTTCAAAAGGATTCTTCTTTTACAATACACATAAATAAATAAAATAAAAATATAGGTAAATAACTTTAAATTAATCAGCACAAAACTTTTATAAATGTACAGAAATCTGGGTGTCAGTGATTTACGAGGTGATTTATCAGCTTTCTAATTTAATATTTGGTAAACACAAAAACCAGTTTTTTTACATTTTCACAAGAAAACCAACCAATACAACCGAAGTAAACCCAACTCAACCCTAAGAAAAGGTTGTTTTTGCTCTAGATATAACCGTCGTAACTTTAGACACTGTGAAACAAAAATGCAAAATACACTGCCTCCCATATAGGTCAATGTTTCTTTTAATTTTACAGTATAAACCTAGCTTTAGATAACACAACACCTGCTGTTCCTGATTAACATTGACCCTTCTCTGTCCCTTTTTTACGCAGTGCGTCAACGTCGAAAAGCAACATATATCGTCAAGTTGAAATTCAGAATCGCGTTTATCTACTTACCTGCAACAACTGGATGTAAGATAGCAATTCCCTGGGGGACAGTCCATTGTAGTTTAATCCAACCAATAATAAAAAATATGGTTTTTTGCTACAAAACTTTAGAAAACGGCACAAACTCACTGCACACAACTCTATAAACAAGCGAAACAAGCTTAGTTCCGTATTTGCAATGCAGAGGAAGGATTTATTAATCTCGTATCTGATTGGTTGAATTGAAACCACGTGGTACACGCGCTAATGCGTAGAGGAAAATCGAGCTTGCAGGGTCGTATACACCGCTAAGTGGTTAATATTTAAGGCTCCCTCACTAAAGGAATCCTTGAATACATTTTAGCAATTTAGTGGTTTTTGATTCATTGAGATAAGTTTGGCCACTCGGAGAGAATGTGATTCGCCAAATTTTGGCAAAATGTTAAGTCACAATCTAACCCGCGTAAAAAATATGTTAATTATAGCAATATACCTACGATTTTTTAAAGATATATAAAACAAGGAGGATCTGGGTTAAGTACATTTAAAAAAAAGCATTAAAAAAAGCAGAAAAATGTTGTGATCTCTAATGCTAACAAAATTTAATTATATGTTATAACAATAATATATTTAATAAAGTATTCCACTCCACGAAACAAATATTTGGGCATATTTCTTGTGCAAATATTCAAATGATATTGGGCTAGGATATGTCTGCCTTGAATACAAAAAACAGATAAACAGAATATACTACAACGGATACACACTGAATATTGGAAAAATAGTCATATTTTTTTATATCATTTCTTGCAATAAATTTTATCTAAAAAATATGTAGTATTTTAAATGCAGAGGAAAATATTAAAAATCTTTTTTAGAGAATATTACGTGATAATTATAAAATTTATATATTTACTTTATATTAAAAAACAAATATTTGGGTAATATTTTATTTTAAAATATTAACTGATATTCGGTTAAAAAATAAAACATATATTTAGGATGTACGATAGCGCATATACAGTAAATATCCGTTTATGTTTCCTTTTTTTAAAATGAATCATGTTTTTTTTTCTAATATATATAAAATATACATACAAAACGTATATCCTAATTTTAAATATCTTTGTAATATACAATATCCAAGACTTGCTATGTGGGTTATTACTTTATAATTGTCGCACTAATGATATAATGATTTTTAATTTGTGATGTAATAAGCTATATACAGGGTGTTTCACAACTTATGTCAAAAACTTTTATAGCGTATTAAGTGGACTGCAAGTAATATAAAAATATACAGGGTGGATTCTTTAAACGGAACGGTGCTTCTAGTGGGTTAGAATTTGGTTTTATAAAAAAATCCAAAAACACGTCAACTGAGATTTTTAATTTTCTTTAATCGTGCTAATCGTGGCAAAAAAATATACTTTTTTAAATAGGACACCCTGTATAGTTTGACATTTTTGAATTCTAAAAAAATTATCTTTTTGAAAATAGCACACTAATACTTTATCTTTTATGGTTTCCAAGATAGAGGTAATTAAACTTGCAGGGAATTGTTGTCTATGCCCGGTTTTACGGGGGATATTTGAATGAAAAAAAATATCTTGATTATCGTAAAAGATAGATCCTATACTGTGTGGTATTGCTGAACAGAGAATTGTTTGCAAATTTAAAAAATTGCAAAATATACAGGGCGTCCTATTTTAAAAAAATTTAAAAATTGCCATACCTCGTAAACTAAATGACATAGACAAAATCCAAGATAGCACGATTAAAGGAAATTAAAAATCTCAGTTGACGTGTTTTCGGATTTTTTTATTCAACCGAATTCTAACCCGCTAGTGGGTTAGAATTGGCCATTTAAAAGGGTTCACCTGGACTTTTTCAAAAACTGTTAAGAATTGGAGAAAATGCACATCTTGAAATTTTTATGGCGCGCATCCCCTTTGGGGAAAGTGGGTGGAGTGATACCTTGTACCCTACCCTCCTGAAAATTTCAAAAATCTATCGATTAGTTTTTGAGATATTCACTTTCACAGTTGCATGGACAAATGCAAAAATATCTTTTGAAATATTTTTTTTTATTTTTTGAGAAATCCCGGGACACGTCGACTTTGCTGTTGTTAATAGTACATTTTATCATTGCATTTTTTTTCTAGGATACATTCCTACGAGAGGGGAAAGTTACGTGTGCAACTTGAGCTTACTTTGAAAGTAAATATCTAAACAACGAATCGATAGATTTTTGAAATTTTTGCACGATTGTCAAGACATTCAGGAGTCCTTCAAAACAAGCTATCACCCCAACCAAACCAGCCAAAAAGTCTCCCCCTTACAAACAAAATCAATGTGTTTCAGCATTTTCTCCAATTCTTTACAGTTTTACAATGAAGTGACAAAAACCCCTAATCGCTGAATATTCTCATAATTAAATAAAAACGTCAAGTAATGACTCTATTAATGTAAGGGGACGCAGAAATAAATTTGCTTGGTTATAAATTAAAACAATATTCACTAATTCGCTGTTTAATGTCAAAACACAAAACAAAATCAGTAAAAAAACTAATGCTACGCACCACAACGCGACGTGACATTCAAAACTAAACAAAACAGCCAATATCGTAGAGTTTGTTTACTTTCAGTTGTACGATAGGGAGATAAGAGAGCGGGGCGGGCAACGCACTGGCCTTGATGCTTGTTTTTTGTTAGATAAGCTTTAATGTATGAAGGCGTACAAAATGTTTTAGCACATTTTTGGTTATTTTTTGGGAATAATTTTGAGCAAATTTAAGCGAAATAAATCGTCATTTTAAATACCGACCAGTATTAGGAATCACGTTTTTCATTTTTATACATAAGTTGTGAAGCATCCTGTAGACCGCTTCAAGCTACTGCGAACATAGGGCGGAAGAAGTCTAATTTGCCAGTGTACGTACATGCAGGGACACCGCACGCCTATCAGTGAAGCAACCAATACTCAGGCTTGCGATCACCACTTGCATGACTTTCCTTTGGTATTTAGTACGCCTCTAACCACGGTGCTGTGTGGAGCGTAGTCAATGAAACCGGAATTTGGTCAATAAATACGCAAATTTTGATAACGTAATTTTCTTATTTTTTGTCACTGATAAATAAGAGCGTTTTATTGTCAACTGCTCAGATTTATCAGTGACGACGTGTTACAATGAAAATAATAAGGAGAAACAAAATAAAAGCAAGTTCTCAAAATAAAATAATATATTCTAAAAACCAACAAGATTCTCCCAGTCAAAAAAAAATTAAAGCAAATCTTCGAAAAGTCCTCCTTGCTCGGCTAGACAATATCCGAGCCTACTATAAAAACCCCTTCTAACGTTTCCAAGCATGTTAGGGGTGATAATTTGAAAAGCTTCTTCAAAAACAGATAGAAGTCATTAGGAGCAAGATCGGGAGATCGAGCTGGCCATAAAATAGTTCCCCGTGTACTTATAACCCGATTAGGAAATACATTATCAAGATATTCCCTAACAAGGCCAACATTGTGAGCGGAACAACCATCTTGTTGAAACCATGTTTCACCAAATCTTACACCTAACAACTGCCTAGCAGTTGGAATAATGTGCTGCTGCAGTAGATCCAAGTATCTAGGACCATTCAAATTGCAATTGCCGTTAATAAAAAATGGCCCAATTACGTGTTCCCCTACAATACCCCCCCAAACATTTAGTTTTTGGGGATACTGTGTTCTTACGTCAAAATACAAATGCAAATTTTCCCTCGACCAATATCGAACGGTTATGACGATTTGACCATCTGCACTTTTTCGGCAACTTCGTAGACATCCATTTTTGGTTTTAAAAATGTATTATTTCAATTAAGAACTTACCCATCTGTTTCTCGAGCAAGGCAGAAATAAAACAAAATAATAAAAACAAAATGAATTTCCAAAAGATAACACTGCAGCGTGCTTCGAATCCACCTCGGTCGTACGGCACGGAGAGTAAATTGGACTTGATTCCCCCTATGTTCGCAGTAGCTTGAAGCGGTCTGTGTACCGGTTCTGCGTTTACCTTTGAAATATTGATTTTTGATAAGCAATATAAACAATATAACCAGACAGAATAGAAACCAGTGATAGTTCCAAATTTTTTTTATTTTTTATTGTCAAGATATTGTTAACAAAATTCAATTATTAGAAAAAAGAATGTTGCAGACCATTTTGCAGCTGCGTTTCCCGAACGCCCAATCTCACATCTGTATCTAGGAAGAAACACTTTAAAAAGTAAAGAGAATACTCAGTAGTATTTCTATGTTACGAACGCAAACCCATAATCAAGGAGCATTTGGACGTCGTATTTCGGTTCTCTGACGGCGGCATTCATAACCCGACGTTGTAAACTGACTATGACGACGACCTTAAGACTGGCATTTGCACTGAAATGGAGCATCAAAATTTTGGTCGTTCCGACGGCAGTAGGCGACTCTCGTATTAGCGCCGGACTGACCAAATCTGACGACCAACAACATTTTTTTACTAAACCTATATTTTTTTTTTTTGTTAAATTTGTAGATTTTTCACAAAAAAAGGATCAACCGCATCATCTAAGCCAAATTTTACTAAAAAGCTACAAAGCTTAGTACGATTGCTTAATAAAGAAAAAAATCAAAAATGCCTCCACAATGGTGAGCCTATTTCTGCTTTGATGTCATGGCGTTTCTGACAAAATACCAAAATTCAACCAGATCAGACCAATTCCGACAACATCTCCATAATTGCTACAACTAATGCGCCCAACTTTATACTTTAAGTCAGTACGTTCACTAACATGTATTCACTAATCTTTGTCTAAGTCAGCTGTGTAAACGGGTATAAGTCGTGCTCCGACTATCGCGCGCCAGGATCGGATTCCGACGTTTGTGCCTGCACAGAACAAGACTGAAGTTTACCTTTCATTTGTTATGATCATAATCATAATCCCGACAACAAATCTAAAAAATGTTTTAAAGAAACCGGAGATCCAGCCAGGTGATCACATGTGACCAACAGCTTATTCTTATTTCTTATCTTATGTTATTTCCTATATAAACTCAAGTTTATTTTTACCTAATTTATTGGATCTGCTAGTTGCTCCTGGGGGGGGGGGTCACCTCTCCTGTATTTTAAGTACTCTATTTGTTTAGCTTGCCTCCTGTAAAACGTGTTAGTATGTCTAAAAGCCTTTTTTTTTGTTCTTCTTTTAGACATACTTTCAGTGCAAGAACAAAAGGGTTATGGCGTCGGGTCTTCTTTCTGACGTTATTTTTTGAACAAAGTGCCTAAATGTGGCTGACGACGAAATAGGGCGATTTGTTTGAACTAATTGTGGCTGGTTCATCCACCACATCCACGTTCACACACCACACGTCGTATTCAGTTATTTCGTAGTTAATACGATTATGCTAGACAACTAGGATACATGACCCGACCGCGATTTGCAGTATGGTATAACAGAGAAACTAACGTCTCTGTCGCCAACGTCCTTACGTCGTCAACTAAACTACTAGTTATAAGTTAAGACTACTAAAATTTTCACTTGATCTGACGTCGGATCAAGTCAGAAACAGTCGGAGGTCGAAAAAATGCAGCTTGGGAACTCGGTATAATGACTAGGAGGGAGGCCCTCCCTTCGGAGCGGAATCCATCTACTGGTACACAGACCGCTCCAAGACCGATGAAGGCGTAGGAGCTGGCATATTCGGGCAAAAATACGAGACTAGTCTCTATAAGCCTGACAAACGACTGCACAGTGTTCCAAGCTGAAGTAGCGGCAATACATCACTGTGCCGAAGAAGAGTAGAGGAAAACTCTCATTCGGTAGTTATATATTCACATAGCCAAGCTGCACTTATAGCTCTAGAAGCAGTGTAAGTGACCTCCAAACTGGTTTGTGACTGCAGAACAGCTCTAAATAGGCTGGCAAGCATCAAAAGGGTGACACTAGCCTGGGTTCCAGGCCATCGGGCACACTCTGGAAACGAAAACGCCGATGAATTGGCCAGACAAGGCTCGGCAATAAAGTTTACAGGGCCTGAACCATTTTGTAGGATCGCTAAGCAAGGAAGGAAGCAATCTATTTGCTCACCAAAGAGACGAACGGTATGTGGGACAAAGACAGACCAAACAGTTCATTAAAGAACGTTCACCAAAGCTGACTGCAGAACTTCCTAGTAAGGAAAGGAAGGTTGTCAGACAAATAGTGGGGCTTCTAACAGGTCACTGCAAACTGAATAAGCACTTGTATGCAGTGGGATTGGTAAAGATGAAGAAGCCTCATTACATATCCTATGTCAATGTGAAGGCCTAGGTAGAAAGAACCAGGGCCTTACGGGGGGACCTAGAATTTCCGCGACCAGAAAGCTATATACAGGGCACACTGGCAAAGCTTCTGGGTTTCATGACAAGTGGGGGGCTGCAACTTGTTTTGTAATTCTAGCAAGGCAGGGAAGAAGAAAAGGGAACCACAATAGATATGAGAAGGTCGAAGTCTACACTACCCCATTCTAATCTAATCTAATGACCTCATAACGTAACTCAATTTTTTGTACTACTTTTATACGCACCCGAAACCGGGTTTAAGGACGGTTTTAAATAAAATCGCTTTCTCCGAGGATATATACGTCCTTTAAATGTCAGTTTAAAAAAAAAACAAAACTAAGTTCACAACAATCGATAAAAACAGGGTCGAGTATTCCTTTAGGTTGGAAGTAATGCGCTGTTTTTAAAGTGTTTATACCGAAACCTAAAATCGGTTTTAAAGTGATTCCTAAATCGCTTTAACATAAAATCGGTTTAGTACTTAAATGGTTTTAGTGGTGTTTATACGACAAAATTTTCAAACCGTCCTTATATAAAAGTGCCCGTATAAACAAAGCAATTTAGTATCGTGTCCAAGTAAAATGTTTTTAAATGTCATTGTATGTTACACGTGCGGTAAAAGGCTTATTACAGTACTCGTTTGGCAATATTCCCCGCTTACAATAAAGCTTATACCGCACTAGTAATATAAACAACTATTCTATGAATAATGGACGGGTAATCAAACTACAAATAAAACAAAATAGAGACTTTTTCGTACATTATTATATTTATATCAGAGAAGATGAATCAGATGTTACTTCCCTTTTACGGCCCTAAATGTTTTGAATATTTAGTTTTTTTTGTTCCCTTTAGAATTATTAAGTCTGGTTTTTGTATTTTTAGCAATACTTTTTACTCTTGCATGTTTTTAGGATATCACCTCAACAAAGGTTTTAATTATTTACCCCTGAAAATAACCCCACAAACAATGCCGGCATGGGAAAGTGCCTTACAAACATTGGCATCTATTGGCAATGAGAATTTGACGCACGGCAATCTGTGCGTTATAAATACCTTAAATACTCGAGCCACCGGCCGAGCGACGGCAACGAATACGTTTAAAATGATGGCAAATACACACTTAGCATGGTTTAAATGTAGAGGAGCACTGCATACTAAATACCGGCATTGCAGGCAATATTGGCAAAAAATATATGGGGTGATTCACCATATTTTTCCCACTACATAGCTCATTTATTATTAGAGATAGAAAAATAGTTTAAATACAAAAGTTGATTAGTTCTTCACAAATTTTAAGAAAATTCAATAAAAATTTTCAAAATGTCAGGTTTAGACTTAGACATCAACTTTCTTATTTTAAACTGAACACCCTGTATATTTTTTAAAATTTCGGTAGATCTTTTTTCCTCTTTCTTAAAATATACCATATGTAGGGTTTATCTTTAGCGGTTCTCGAGTGAAATAAAAAATAATTTGCCATAAGGGCGATGTGTTAGCCAAGGCAAAATAGTCTAGGTGGTTTTTTGTTCAACACATTGCTCTTAAGGCAACGTTACTTATAACTTATACACTTATATTTATATCCTAGCATGAAGACAGAAATGGAAACCATATGAATAATATTTCTCGTCTTGGTCATGCCAAAGATAGAGGAAAATAAATTGTTTTAAATATTTATTAAGAGGAGGTTTTCCATACCACAGTAAATTGCAACAGGGAAAATTTTATTTAGAATCTCTTTGATTGTGAATCAAAACAATAAGGTTTGCTTCAGTTGCTTTATATAATAATTCCTTGCCCAAAAATTTAAAAACTTAGTACTTCCTTCTTCTTGTTCTAAGATAAGATGAATATCTGTGCAGCATCTTTTTTCCTGGATGTTCTGCCCCCTTTCCAGTCACAGGCATCCCATAACCAAGCCTTAATAGCATTTTCAACGACAGAATGATGAGAAGTTGGTTGACTTCTTGAAGGATTTTTCTTTACGGAATTTAAAAAAGTTTAAATTGGGGTAAGTATAGCTGTAAATTATTTTCTTTTTGATAAACCAGTATTTTGTTTTAGGAAAAAGTAGCCCTTTTTGCTTAAAAAGTGACAAAATATCAGTTTCTCAAAAAAGAAAAATAAAAACTTTAATCTAGTTGTTTTATTGGCAAGTTTACGTTAAAATAAAAAAATAGTGCCACAGACGAGTTTTTTCAAATTAATTTTCTCGGCTCGGTTTCACAAGAAATTTGAGGGTCATCAGTCTTTGGGTTACCAAGAGAAATTTCAGTGTCAGAAAATGACTTGGACGTAGACTGAATTGATGAATCTTTAGATGGCTCGATTCAACACTTCAACTAAAAAGCCAGTTAACTATTTTTTGATATAGTATCCTTTAGCCTACTATAGAGGCCATAGTGACACCAAACTGAGAGAAAATTCATGTTTTACCTGTCAATTTGGTTATAAAAATGGCGGCAACAGTAGGCTAAATGGCACTGAAGAGGTAGGAGTTAACTGGCTTTTTAGTTGAGAGGTTTTGCTCGATTACAAAAGAAATTTGTAAATTATCAGTGTCAGTATCGCTTAAGCATTGTAGATCATAATGTGAACTTTGATTTTCTTGTAAAGTGGCGTCTAGATCACGATTTAATGCTGGGTTTATACAGGCAAATCGAAATAAAAATAATAATTAAAATTAAAATTAAAGTTGAATGAGCTTATGGAGAACAGTGTAGGCATTTATACAGCAGAAATAAAAAGATGGGTAACTTTTAACTTTTATTTTTATCTTAGAACGGATTTGAGCATGCACCTTTGACGCACATAACCGCACTTTCATTTGTTGTTGTAATTTAAATGAAGTTTTTTTGCATTTTTTGGTTTGTTTTTAACAGATATTATTAAGGAAAACAGCATGATGGAGTTTAGTTTAATTATTTCAACTATTGGTGTCATTCACTTTTGTATACATATGCAGAAGCTGTGTGCTGATCGGTTCAAAGTTATTTTTATTTGGCTGTATAAACCAGAATTATTTTTTATTTTAATTTTTATATGCCTGTATAAATCCAGCATAAATGACGATTTTTGGTCGCTTTACTGGTAGTTCTGAACATTTTTAAGTCTACTCTAGGCAGACCTTATTTAAGAACAAAAGAATATGAGTACTTACGCAGTATTGGCTTCCACATCCATGGTGACTTGAAAGTCAGACTAAATTTAAGCCAATTTTAAAAGAAAACTTGCAAAACACAAAAAAACAAACCACGAAAAGGAAGCCACATAGGAAGAATCCGCAGAATATTATTAAAATGGCGTCGGCAAGTACGTCAAGTTGTCAGTCGTACGTCAGATGTCAATCGCGCGGGAAATTTAAAAAATACGGCGTTCAAAAGACACGATATCCGGCAATGCGTTTGATCGGACCGGAAAGGTGGTTTAGAAATGCATGCAATTTTCACGCGTTTCACTTGGTATGTAAAACACGTTTTTCAGTTATTGGCAAAATAACATAAATTTGCCAATACATCAGCACTAGTAAATAATCATTGGCAAAATAGCGCAATTTTGCCAATAATACTACTGTAATAAATAACTAATGGCATTCACTTGCCAATAATGCCAATAAAGCAAATACACCTTACCACCTTTCATTGTTTGTGGGGAAATAACTAATTCCGTCAAAAAATCATGATGCTCCATGGTAGGTTTCTGAAGATCTTAAAAATTTAAACTGGACCCGTATTATCGTGGTTAAAAACATTAAGCGCTTCCGGAAACGAACGACATGGTTTTCTACTATTCGTTTTGGGAAGTGCTTGGTTTTTGAGTACGAGAATACGGCTTCTGCTCAAAAATGTAAATTTTTCGAAGTGAGTTCGGCACTTGGGCGCCATGTCCTCGTGTAACGGGTTTACCTTGTGGTTTGAAACCCTCGAGAAAGGTTAAACTTGCGGTTGGAGATTTTTTATCCGTAATATAACAAATAAATTCAATCGTAGTCACTCAAATTAATACCTTGTCATTAAATTATCGTAAGGTCACTACGACACTGGCGTGGCTTTGTTTGTACATGCGCAGTAGATTTTTCGCCTATGGCCTGGTGGCCCAAACAGTGCCAAAGCCAATCGCGATTTTGAATTTTCTTTTTTGTTTTTTAAAGTTAGTTTCGTTACACATTTTGCAGACGTTATAGTATCTCACAGTTATATGAACTAGCTAAGCCCTGTGAGATATTAATCCTCCATGCCATATAACTATGAGATGCTATAATGGCCTAGCCATTGCATTTTCCAAAAAACACGTAACACCCGATTCCCACCTACGACTTTTTCGTGCATGGTCGCTCACGCGTCACATGACTGTCATAACATTTCATATTGACATCATGTGACGCGTGAGTGAGCACTCACGAGAAAGTCGTAGGTGGAAACTAAGTGAACTATATATCGCCCGGTTTCCACCTACGACTTTTTCGTCCGTGCCCGCTCACGCGTTACATGACTGTCATAACATTTCAAATTGACATCATGTGACGCGTAAGTGAGCATTCACGAGAAAGTCGTAGGTGGGAACCGGGTGTTAGTATGTGCGCACCTACAATAACTCTCCCAATCAAGTTGACCTAAAAAAAATGCGGAAGCCAAGACTTTTTCGCCTTTGCCGTTGCCCATGGCCAACCCCGATTTTTAAATGATTTTTATTGTTTTGCAATCATCAGACCATTATAGTATCTCATAGATGGTTTATGTACTCCACAACATTTTTACTCGGCTATATTTAGATGTGTCCGAAAGATTTTACTTCAAATGTTTGAAAATATCTCTGTTTGGTTTTTGGTAACTGTATTTTTTACCATTAATAAAATATTCTATATTATCTATATTCATCATTCATATCATCTGTAATTTTAATAAGTTATAGATTTTGACCTTATGATTAAAAAGTCTTAACGCCCCAACAAGATTAAATGTCGTCTTCCTAATATACAGATTATAATTATCTATCAAACTTTTATATCTCGCAAAATTAGAGGTGATCTTAAAGTTGACAGGCATTTTCGAACGTGGACTATTGAGTACCGTAAATATTTTGTCCACACCTACTGTAGGCCACAAAAAATAAGATTTTGAATTAAAACCAATGATCCGATTAAAAAAAAATACATAAATGGAAAGAATTACATTTGTTTAAAAAAAATTCAAAAATAGCAAATTTTCACTCCATTATTTTATTCATTATTGAATAAAAATAATTTTTGATTGAAAGATACATTTTTCCCGAACGCGCAATGTATCTCTTACAAAAATCGGTAAAGAATTAACGACGCAAGGAGTCTTTGTTCTTGGTGTATTTTTGTCATAGTTTGCTAGGAATTTTTTAAAATAAGAAAAATTAAGTTCTTATTTTGACCATAATTTCACAGACTACACCGATTTAATGAACTTGTTTTTTAATAAAAATAGGACCTCATTTAATTATTTTGGACGTCTTTATTTCATCAGTGATTTTTCTAAGTGATACATTTTCATGTTCGTATTGGATAGAGCTTAAAAAAAAATACTTTTTGAGCCAGTGAGGCACAGAAAAACAACTTTCATAGGGGCTAAAATTTGCAGCTTTTCCATCATGGATTTTTATAAAATGTCGTTTTTGACACCTGTTTTTGACACATGTCTGGAAAGAATGTATTTTTTTTTAATCGTACTGTTGGGTCCAAAATCATAGACAATCCAAAAAGTCTTATTTTTGTGGCCCACCCTATATAATATTTTAGGTTACAACCGAAAATGCTTATCAAAATAAGTTTACACTTTATACCCAAACATGGTCTTTAAAAATTCATTTTTTTAGTAATTTATAACATACCTACCAAAATTTTAACCGTAGGCTCCGTTATATTATGGATAATATCGATGGTGGCGTGGTATTTGATTTTCTAATTCTATATGTATCATTAATGTAATGGAATAAGTAAAACCAGTTTTGAATATTCTGTAAATAACAGGAACTATTTTACTAGAATACCTAATATGAGCATTTATGAAACACAAATATCATAACCATAATAATCCCAAATTTGCGATTAATACTTATTTTTCCCATATTTATTATTATAATATTCTTAAATCTTGGCACACAAAAGTTCCAACAAGGAAATATTAAAAAATAACATACACAAGTTACTTCACAATAACAAAAATGCACAAATAAAAGATGCAATATTTACAAAACATTTGCTCTAAATCACAAAATATTAAAATAATAATAAGTAAAAGGTTTTTACACAATAATAAATGCTGTATAACTTGACCAAAGATTGGTTTTTTATTAAAATTTAACTAGAGTTAAATACACCTGACTAGATGTTGGAGCAGGAAAATTTGCAGTTGTAGGTCAAACTTTTAGAGTTCTACAAGTGCGTGGTGTCCGAGTTTTTTGCGCCATAATAAGTTTTTTCCAAGATTTTTTCTTAAACCATATGTTTATTTTCAGGTTTTTTTATGTAAGTGACAGGATAATTAAATCTGTCGGACTATTTGTATTTGCGCCTAGGAGAGAACCATTTCCCAACCTTTGGAAAAATACATTCAAGACTTTCGCGTAGTGAAATAAATAAATTAAATGTCAAGAGGAAATATATGTTTTTGGTCAAGTTAAAAAACATAAATAAAAAAAATTACATAAAATTGACTAAAAAGCTGCTTATTTCTTCCTCGCTTGCCTGTTCTCCCTCTTCTTACATTCCATCAGTACCTCGGCATAAGACCGCTCCAATTTTTTTAACTTTCCCAATTCTTCAGAAGCCGTACTAGGTTTAAACTGGATATATTTGCCGCTACCCTGACTAGGTGTTGGAGAAGCAACATTTCTGGTTGTAGACCAGAATTGTAAAGTATTTCCGTTCCATGAACTTTCAACAGTTTCAGATTCTGCAGACGTGTTAAGTCTAAGTTCTCTACGTCTTCTGCCTGAATTTGGTCTACTTGAGTAGGTTATTTTTGGACTGCCGATAATGTGTGTAACCGGGGAGTCAGATCTTTCGGAGTATTTGTTTTTGCGTCTAGAGGTGGAACGTTTTCTAACTTCCACGGAAATATATTCCAAAGGTTCTCTTACTAAAGGTTTTAATATAGATGATTGTGATTTGGAAGGTTCTGGTATCGGTTGTCCCTGAGATTCGATAATATTTTCGACAATAGTTGTTGGCTCATTTTGAGAGATGGACATCTCGGAAATAGTTGAGGATCTTATGCTTTGCGTGTCATCATCAGGAAAGTCGGGAAGTTGATCGTTAGATGGAGTCACTGGTGGCACTTTTGGAGTCAATTTGGCAATTGCATTGTCATCTAGTAAAGGTAAATCTTCCCCTTCTTCTTTATTTTCAGCCGCTTTCTTTAATACTTTAAAAATTTCTTTAAACAGATCTCTGTATTCAGGCCTGTCGCGGAAACGAGAGTCGAAAGGACTAGCGTCATCATAGATACTAAATTTACAGTCTTCTCCATCAGCAATGGTGCACAAGAACGAACCAACTCTACCTTCAGTTTGAGTTCCTTTGTTACTTGTTTCGTCGGCGAATCCAGATGAACTGGTCTCTGCTTCTGAGAAGTCTGTCGGAGTGGAAAACATTTTTCTAGTTTTCTTAAGTTCTTTCTCGGCTTCTACGCTTCCGCCATGTCCACTCTCTTCATCGGTATCTTTAGTAGAGATTGTGTGGAAGTCGCCGGACATTTGCATTTCTTCAGATTTGTTGCAGCGTGCAGGCTTGCGGTGGACCTCAACCAATGCTTCGTATTTCTCAACGAGTTCTCTATATGGGTTGCTTGAAGGTTTAACTTGAATTGGCGAGGATTGGTTTTCGGCGTGATTCTACGAAAAAATAAAAAAACATATTTAACTTAAGTTTTTTTAAATAATTTTGCGGGTTTAAAATTGATTTAATGCCAGCCACCTGGTTTAGTTTATGTTAGACCATCATCCTAGCTATGCGCATAACTACATCTAAAGGTGCAATGCTAAGGTAAATTTGGTCATTATGAATTAGGGGATTAATCATACAAGAAATATGTTAGCCGTTTACGTTTTCGCGATGAAGTTCGCGGAAAATAGTTTGAACGGATTCAAATTAGGATCAGTATTTGTTTTTTTATTTCATTATAACCGGGTCTTTGAGATTTAAAGTGAGACTTGTTTCATCTTTGTTATAAAAATCATCGAAAAGGGCAAAACTAACCCAAAAAGCAAACTACAACAGAATTTCTTGTAAAACTAATCCTTATTGTATAAAAAAAAACTAAGGTCACACTTAATACAGGATAGAATCAGAAGAAACCAGTGTTTTTGTTGTTTCATCTTTGTAGTAAACGAACACTATGAGATTAGTCACAAAAATAAAATAAAACAAACCTTCAATTTATTTTTTTCTTGGTTTGACGGTGTTTATGGTTAACGTTTTTTAACAATGCTATATCCAAATATTGACAGTTTTTTTCTGAGGAAATCTTCTTAATTATTATTTTTGTTCACCCAGATCGTATTTTCTCGCAAAAAAATATAAAAACCAAATTACCAATATATTTTAACAAAAATCATAAATTTATTATAGAAAATATAAAAGTTATAAACAGATGGTATACTTATTGTTACTTAAACATATTTTAAATTAACTAAAAAAAATGTACAGGGTGGTCTAAATTTGAGAGGATTGTGGGGTTTTCGGTATTTCTATGGACTCGATTTTTAAGAAATTATTAATGGTGAAACCCGCATGTCAGTATGCCAACGCATTTTTAAGCTACGGGGTTTTTTGAAAAATATGCGGTTTAGAATTTGGCCTGTATTTTTTTTGTTAATGAAAATTAATTTTTGGTGGACTGGAACTGGATTTTATCTCTAGTGTTTAGTTTTTAAGATATAACACCAAGTTGGTATTTTTCTTCTGAGAATCTTTTACTCGATTTTTGAAGTTAAATTTCCTTTAAAATGATGTATCGCACTCATGTTATTTTTTTATATTTTTCTATGTTTATATTTTCTTTTTGTTTTTTAATAATTTTTTTGTGTTTTTTTATTTTTTATTTTATATTATCATCCTTGTTCGTAAAAATTATCCTCTATTAAAATTAATAAGTAAATATGACAAAAAAAACAAAAAACTGAGCGATACATAAAAAAGTAATTCACACTAAAAAGAAATTTGTATTAATAAAAAAGTTAGAGGGCAAATTCTGAAAGGCATATTTTTTAAAAAGCTCTCGCCGTAACTCAAAAAGGGTTTACATACTGACATGTCGTTTTTACCATTATTAATCAAATTAATTAAATAAAAATCAAACCCAGAACAGGTATATCGTTATCTTCCTTAGAAATACCCAAAAGTCCACAATCCCGTCGAATTTGGACGACCCTGTATAACCAAAATAAGTGATGTTTACCAGATGTGCAAAAGAAAATATAATGTACTTAAACCATTTATTAGCGGATAAGCAATTTTAACCTATACAGACAGCACAACTTAGTCCAATGGATGTCCAGTGGAGTGAAGTTTTTGGACAATGCAGCTGTCCATTGGACAACCAAATCCGAAAGAAATTTTGTCCACGACATATCCGTTACATAATACAAATGTCAAAACGTTGGACCGTTCCAGGACATCCCAAAAAGGTCCAAAAGCGTCAATAAATTTAATTTATTATACTTTTGGGCCACTATAATTAATTCAATTACTATCCAGTGGACTAACCACTTTGTACAATAGATACACGTGGGAAATCCAAAAAGTTTCTTTTTATGGTTCTCTGGACTGTCAAAAATGGACAGGTTTTTTGATATCAAATGGAGTAAAAATTGACCTATTCAATGGATATTCTTAAATTATCTGAAAAATTACGTCAGTTTTACAGGATATAGTTTATTTTTGGTCTAATGGAACAGGAAAAATAATTCGTTAACAAACTTTCTTTAAGCAATATTAATTTTGAAAAAACTGAAGTAAAAGGAAAATAAATGAAAATGCCTGTTGGATATAAAACCATTACTAAAAAACAAACAGTTTGTTTTGGACTAAAAAACAAACAGTTTGTTTTGAACTAAAAATGGAAATCTTTTAGAGTTGGTTTTTTTGTAATCCACTCTATCTAGTTAAAACTTTGTCCCATGCATGGACAATGATTCTTTGGTGTCCAGTGGAGTAAAAAAAACAACTTCCAGTAGACCTCCAAAACCTGCTAAAGGACATTTATTACATTACATTAAAGGTTATTTGAGATCCAATGGATGACCGTCAAAAAACTATAAAGTATATCACTTTTGCTGAACAAAAAATGGACGTCCGCCGAATATAGTATATTTTTGTTCCAATGGATCAAAAAGAATCGTTATCCAAAAAATAACTGAAAAAAGCAGTCCTATATGGATCAAAATTGGAAGTCCTTTGGACTCAGTTTTTGTGGCAAGAAAAACCTTTGTTCAATTGATGTCCATAAATGGTCTATAGAGAATGCGGACGGTTTTGGACTAAAAATGGCTGTCCGATGGACAATACGCCAAATATGGAGGTACAATAGACACAGGTTATTTGAGGTCCAATGAACTAAGAAAAAGACATGTCCAATGGATGTCCGTCAAAAAACTATAAAGCACATCACTTTTGCTGAATCAAACATGGACGTCCGCCGGATATATTATATTTTTGGACCAAAAAAAAAACGTTATCCAAAAAATAACTAAAAAAAAAACAGTTCTTTATGGATCAAAATTGGAAGTCCTTTGGACTCAGTTTTTGTGGCAAGAAAAACCTTTGTTCAATATGTGCTGTCTAGGTAGTTTTGACCAGAGCGTATTAGCGATGTCGGTATGAATCAAAGTAGGGGAAATTTTGCTGTCAATAATCAACTGTTTCACTTTTGGTTCAAACCAAAAATAACTGCTCCGTAGCTGGGTTACCTTTTGGTTAAATTGACAGTACTTACAGTGTTGTTTGAGGTAGATTTTTTTAGCCGACTTTTCTGTGTGAAACAAAAAGAGGTATGTAATGTAATTATTATATTTTTTTAATATTATAATTATGACTGCATTTTCCAACAGTGTCGTGAGATATTACTTTTCATTTTTTTATTAAGTACGTTTATTTAATTGTTTTAGAAACATTATAAGAAGCAGCAATTCTTTGTCCTGTTTATACTCACATTTTTAAGGCAGTGGACTAACAAATCCATATCGGTTAACTTAATGGTTTTTAGTATTTTAATGAAGGGGGTAATGACATATGATGAACCAAAAGGATAACCAACAGGTGGGACCAAAATATTTTGGTTATCCGCTAATAAATTTAGATATTTCCAACAACTATATATATAATACTATTTTGGCACGATTGTCATTATCTATAAAATTCAAGCTGTTCCTGATAAAAACCAAATCTTACTTTTTAATTATGATACGATTTCGAAACATTTTCCAACAAATTATTGTGGGAAGTGAATATCCCCGCGAGTTTTTGCATACGTGCAATGGCAAAAGTTTTAGGCATTTTTAAGAAGTAATGCCAACCGTTAAAAAAAAACGGGAAAAGTAATGGCCGGCAAAGTTGAAGCTTCCATAAACGTATAGCTAGACTGACTTTCTGTACTGCAATGACCGATTTATTTGAAAAAAAAAGACATATTTGTAAACAAGAAGATTTACAAAAACTTTTACTTTAAAACTGACAGCCAGTTAACTCTTGATTTCGAAATAATTAAAATATCAACATAAAATGTATGTTTTCAAATCAAAATACACTAAAAAACCGCAACAATTTTATCGTGTCAAAATAGTTCCAGTTTTCATACGAATTTTCCCATATCAAATCGCACCGTGTACACAGCTAAAAACTTATGCGATTTGCACTCCGCAGAACCAGGCTCTAGTTGGTAAACATGACGAAACCCTAAACTACTTCTAATTTTTTTATACATAAAAAAGAGGTATACATAGATTAAAAGTGGAGTTGTAAAATCACAGTTTATTTTAAATCTCCCTTAACCAGTTTGTTAGTTAATGGAATTTTGTTTTGACTTATCTCTCGCAAATTCTAGTAAATTAAATTTATTTTACAGTTTTTCCTAAATCTTTATTTAGGTACTTGGTGGCAAAGTTCTTGACACAAATATAAGTTATTTGCAAGAAATGAGGTTTTTTCATATTTATGATATCATAAAGCTGATTATTAGAAACACATACCTCGTAATAGGATTAGTTGGACTTATGCCTAATTAACTAAAGGAACATTTTCGGAAATAGAAAGGTACAACACAAATTGTAGAGGATAATAACGTTATTGAACTGCAACACTTAATTGATTTGGTGTTCAAAATCTTCTTTGGGAACATATATTTTTTGAGGATATAATTCTGAAACCCTGAAATCTTGATAAAAGCTCAAAACTGTGTCCCATTTAACAACGTTAAATTTTGATTTTCAAATGAAACACCCTGTATATGTCATAACCTCTGATGACGTGATGTCATCATAAATACGTCTGTGTCATACATATATATCATACTTATTGACAAGTTTAAAAAAAAATGCATTTTTTAAAAAATTTTATGGATTTTTTTAAATATTTTTCGATTGGCAGCAGTGCAAAAGCCTAATAAAACCTACGGCTTTAAAGAAAGATTCCTTTAGATAGATATAGGAGATACAGCGAATTGTTCGTTTATCATATGGCCACCAAAACCCAAGTAAAAACACCTCATACGTTCTTATGAAAGTTGGTTAGGTTTTATATTGTTTCACAGGGTTTTACAAGATTCTACGAGAGAAGCTGACTTCCTTGTAAAATCTGGTAAAAAAAACTTGTACTTGACGAGATTTGTCTAGGTTTTTACAAGTTTGTTTCACATACCGCATAGAAAACATATAAAGCGTGATAAAACATTGTAAAATCGGACGCCCACGCTTTATCAGAATGTACAAAATCAAACCCGTTAAATAAAAGAAAGTTCAATTATAAAATCATTCACTATAGAAACAGCAATTCGTTAAACCAATTTTTTATCCGAACCTTAGTTCTTCAAACCCATTCAATAACAAATTCGAAATTTATAAGACCCGTTTTTAATCAAACGATTGTTCATCAAACTCATTCAATATCAAATCCGAAATTCGTAAAATCCGTAATTTACCAGAAAATTTTTGCTAAATTAATTGCGCATTCGCCAATACCACGCGGCAGCGCGGCGTTTCGATGCATTTGTCGCTGTTACGCGCGCATACTTGTACAGGTGGCGTTCAATAGTTTGTGTATAGATGTCACTTGCATTCACCCGTCGTGCATACATGTGTTATTGGCGAATGCGCAATCAATTTACCAAAAATTTGGTTTATTTATTAATATTTACCAAAAATTGATGAAATAAGGTTCGGGTAAAAAATTGGTTTGACGAATTGCAGTTTCTATGGTGAATCGTTCTTACGATGAATATTTTTATTAAATACGGTCAGATAAATTGATTTGATAAACCAGAGGCGTTCGTAAAATCTCGTCAAACTTTCCTAAAAGATTTGAAGCGGTTTTTTTGTCAGGGACTTCTCTCAAAAAACGACCTGGATGTTTTAAACAAAAATTTGAAGTGAAAAGTAGAGCAATCGATCCAAAACGTTCGTTAATTGCAATAAATCTAGATTGACCTGTGATCACGTGATCAAAAATCCGACGCGTCCACGAGGCAAATAATGAACGCGGCTATTAATAGGTAAAGGTTTCATTTCAATTTTTCTACTAAGACATATAGAAAAGTTGGGTACCAAAGAATTTTCATTCGTCTTAGAGTATATAGACAAATGCAAATGAAATCTTTGGCTATTAGTATATCCCGTATTTAAAAGATTCCTTTAAAGCGGTAGGTTTTGCCCAGCGAACACCGTTACGTAAATATTACGTAAAAGTTACAACACATGATTAATTTGTTAGTAAACAAGGTAAAAAGTAACGTACATGCACTGCATAATGCCATGCACAAATTTCCCCATTTTTACGTAAATAAGAGGTAATTAAAATAACGTAAATAATACATGGCAACAAAAAATTGGGAAACGGCAGATATCGATTTACTATTATCTAGAAGGTAAATCGAAAGTTAAAATTAAGGTCAAATTTTTTACATAATATTTATATCTCTTACAAGTCATACATACAGGTAAACGTGACGTCACGTGCTCTTTCAAATTTCAAATTAAAGTCATATTGTGTATATAATATTTATATTCTTCTAACGACACAACAAGGTAAACTATAATGTACATGTGCTGCATAATGCCATGCGCAAACTTCGCTTCTTATTACGTAAATATAACGTAATTAAAGAAACATAAGTTATGTTATGTATATATTACGTAAATTTTATAAAAACTTTTTTTATGTAAATTTTTTTACTTTAGATTTACGTAAATACAATGTTAATGTAACAGATATGTTTGCTGGGTGGTAGGCTTTTGCACGATCAATCGAAAAATATTTTTAAAAAATCTATAAAATAAAAAAAATCGTTTCTTACTTATTTACTAGATATCACATCAGGTTATTCTACGGATTTATAAATTAAATAATCTTTTCGCTCCAAAAGTTTTACTTGCATTTTTTCATATATTAAGAGGACCGTCATTATATCTATTTTCTTAATTTATTTTTGCACAAGTTCTCCCCAAAAACTGAAGTGTTGCAAGTTCTCATTCTACAAATCTATTTTTAAATACCTGCTCTTAATAAATTTAGTGTAACTTATGCTTAATGCAATAACTTAACAGCAAAAAGGGAAATTTTAGAGGCCTATACAGAGGTATAAGATACTTCTCTTTGATATACAGGCATAAGTCAACTAAGAACCCCAAGAAGCAAGCGGCTGGCGTAATCCAGTAGGCGGTATCTTTTTCGAGATATGATTCTCTTACTTGGAGGTGCGATATTTCCCTCTGGAGGGGTGTTATTTCCCTTATTTGGAGGGAAGAAATCTCCCCGTGGGGAAAGGGTGTATCTCTGCGGAGTATCTCCTCCAGGTCCAAGCAGGCCTGAGGGAGAGAAACAGCAGCTAGAAGTCTTGTTTTCATCTAGACTGGACCTAATTACTATATCATTGGGTTGGAGTGAGGTTGGGTTTGTTTGAAGTGTCTAATTTATTTGTAAAAATCGTCTTTCTGTTGTTGTTGCAGCTGTTTACTTAGTTCATGTTTGTCAACTATAGACAGCTGTAAATGATACAACTGAAATTTTGCAACGTAAAAATAGTTTTTTTTTTAATGTAGTCCAGTATCTTAGCATAAAAAAACTTCAAACATGGATGCATTTGAGATTTTTTTTGTCTAAAAGTAGAGTCCTGGAGCTTTAAAAAACGCCCGAGACACAAGCTATATGTCAACGGATTTAGCAGTTATGAGATCATGAAAAGAACCAATAAAATATTTTGATATCACTAAGTACTTAAGAATAAATGAAATCGAAAACTTATATAATTTTTTTTACATGTAAAAAATACTGGAAAAGGTGTACTTTTGCACAAATCTCCAAAAAACTTAATTTTAGAGTTATCTGACACAAAAACTGCAAGGAAGCAAATCAAAGCATAAAAAATTTCTCAAACACTGAGCTAATAAAATATACGCTTATTGTAGTCAGTGTTGTACCGCTGGTTTTTACATGATACTCGCATTTTCTTTTTTAACTTTTAACATATACACAACAAAGAAAATTAATTGGCATCACAATTAGGACCATTAAATTTTCTACAAAACAAGCATACTGAAGCGACTGTAGCGCGCCACGGGCTTGAGCTGTGCCCGTGGTTTTAATTTCTTTTAGAACTTAATAATTTATAATTTTTTTTTTTGCTTAAAATTAATCGTAAAAATTTCTTTTTAGACTTTTTCAGTGAGATTTACTAAGATGTAAAACAGTACCCCCCACAGGTCTAAATATTTACCACTAATTTTCAAAAACCACTTACCCATACAGAAAAAACACAAAATACCATATTTTAGGAGAAGATGCTCTAAAACTAATTTTTTTCGACAGGTTTCAAAATGGTAAATGGTGAATACGCCAAAAATTTGTCACATAATAGCTTCATTATCTGTGTTTGAGGTTATAAAGTTGGTGTTTTTTAGACCACCTCTGGGGCCTAATTCTTCAATCTCGAGAGAGGGAACGATCCCTCAAGAAAAGTGATAAATCCCGGGGAATGATCCCATCCCTCGAAAAAAGATCCTTTTCTTTAAAACCTCTTCGAAATTTTAGACTGAAAAATATATATTTTACGCGCATGCTGAGAACTGGGACCGATCTGGTTTTGGAGTCGGGGAGCGCGAACACCCAATTTTTGATACAATGGAATGAGCGATCACCGCTCAAGAATACGAAATGCGTTCGACGTGGGATCATTCTAGGTCATTCCCTGCTCAAGGATTAGGGTCCACGGGGCTGGTTTAAATTTATAGACCCCAGAAAGGATTGTTTTGTGGCAATTGGTAGTAAGTTTGTTTATAATTTCACTAAGAACCCTTTTTACAAGGATTAATTTACCTTATTTAATATCCCAAGTTGTTCATTAACCAATAAAACACATCCAATTTTGTCCAGAAAAACGCCAATTTGGAACCCGTTTTCAGCACAAAAAATATATTTGTAAGGGACTAAGAGGCAAAACAAACATAAGTGAAGGTCACTGATTATGCACGAAAAATATACCAAAGAAAAAACCCAAAACAGCTAAGATATTAATTTATTTACAAACTGAAATAAAAACATTGAGGTTATCTAAAAGCTCAGTCAAGAAAACTTTCCTTACTCAAAGCCCACTTATTTCAAAGCTGTAGCTTTCATCAGTAGTGGTTGGTGCAAGCCAAGGTACAGGTAGAGGTAAGAGATCCGAACTCGCTGTTTGTGATTTGAACGCAGCTAATATTTTTAAACTTTTTTGTTTTTTAATACATTTCATAAATAAAAACACCTTTTAAATAAATACAAAATTAATCTACTCCTTATTTTACTATTACCCATCTAAATCGTTGTATGATATCAAGTATTAATTGGAATAACTAATTAACAAGGCTAAGTTTTAATTAGAGTGACATATAACCCCAATTTAAATTTTTTAATTTTCTTTTCTTCTAAATTGAAACTTTCTTCTTAAATCCATGTTAAGACGATTATTCAATAAACAAATTTATTAAAATTATTCTTATAAATGAAACTATGTCCAAAATTGAAGAAGGGTTGGTTTAAAATGCTTAAAACCAAAAATTTCACTTAAACTAGGACCGTTCTAAGAAAGGCTAAACCCTTTTAGTAAATCCCACCTTTTATGTTTTATTTTTTTTTTGTAAAATTAAAATGTACTAAATTATGTGCGTGTAATTGCAATAATTTTTTTTTCATAAATTTTTGATTTATTTGTACTGCGTGATTAATTAATTATTCGAACACGTTGGAAATGTGGCGGGAGGGTAGCCAAAATCGTTAATTAGTTTTTCCCGACCTTTCATAGAATAATATTTTGCTAAAAAACAAAATCAAATTGATTAAGATACCTAACATCTTGCATGTTACTATAACGTTTGTTGCAAAAAGAACAATAAAAATATCTCAGTACAATATAATATTGACATAATAATATGGTTTAAAAGGAAATTTTTTTTGTTTGTTTGTTTGTTTGTTGCTTCAGCGCTGACATGGACGCCCACGCTTTATCGTAATGTGAAAAATCAAACCCGTTAAACAAAAAAAAGTTCAATTATAAAATCATTCACTATAGGAACAGCAATTCGTTAAACCAATTTTTTATCCCAACATTATTTCTTCAAACCCATTCAATAACAAATTCGAAATTTATAAGACCCGTTTTTAATCAAACCATTGTTCATCAAACTCATTCAACATCAAACCCGGAATTCGTAAAACCCGTAATTTGTCAGAAAATTTTGGCTAAATTAATTGCGCATTCGCCAATATCACATGAGCCGGAGGCGTACAAGTAGGTGGCGCAGCAGCGCGACGTTTTGGTGCATTTGTCGCTGTTACGCGCGCATACTTACAGGTTGCGTTCAATAGTTTGTGTATAGAGGTCACTTGCATTCACGCGTCTTGCATTCATGTGTTATTGGCGAATGCTTAATCAATTTAGCAAAAATTTTCTGATAAATTACGGGTTTTACAAATTCCGGGTTTTATATTGAAGGAGTTTGATGAACAATAGTTCGATTAAATCGGGTCTGTTAAATTTCGAATTTTTTATTTGTTTATTGTTATGGGTTTGATGAAATAAGGTTCGAATAAATTTTTTTTAATTAAATACGGTCTGATAAATTCTTGGTTTGATAAAGCATAGGCGTTCGATGACCTAAAACTTGTTTCTCGGGCTTTTTTTAAAGTTTAGAAATTCCTCTTTCAGTAAAAATCTCAGATTCGTCCAATTTTGAAGTTTTTTATCTTTCTTGGGCCTAAGACACCGGACTAATACGTTATTTAATACACCTATTTTAATTATATAAGTTGGGACAAAAAAAACCGTATATTTTTTTTTGTTGTTGTTTTGTTCCATAAGTTCGATTTTTGTGATTTTGGCTTCAGCGGAAATTTTTGTTAAACTTAACATTTTGTTAAAATCCAAGCTGCCAAAATTTTATGTGCGCCACTGTACTCGACATGAAACATTTGTCAGAAAGCCACGTCTTCGTCGAGCATAAAGAGGTATTAATTATTAAAATTAGACGAGAAGTAATAAAGGTTAACTCTATATAACTGAGATACTATAGTGGCCCAAGGATCCCAAAATGTGTAACAATAATATCTTTGAAAAAAATAATGAAAAAAAAGAAAAGAAATGGAAATATGTAAAAATCAAGGTTGACCTTTTGCAAGACCAAAAGCGAAAAATCTACTGCACATGCCTGACGCAGTCTGTTCACACCGAGAAAAGTTTTTGGCTCTGCTGCTATAGTATTTCATAGTTATATATTTAACCCAGTACCCTCTCCATACAGGCCGATCAACTCCTATTGATTTAGTTTCCTTTAATCCACCTTCGCCGCCATTTTCACTCAAAAGTGACAGAAAATCCATTAGTTTTCTGTCAATATGGCGACGAAGGTCGAGAAAAGGACACTAAAACGGTAGAAGTTGATTGGCCCATATGGAGAAGGTATTGCTTAACCCCAATGAAGCAGGAGCCCTTTTTAAAACATAGATCTAAAAAACTATTGTTCTACTGGGGATTTATTAAATCCTGTCTGATTTGTCATTTTGGGCTCTGCGGTATCTAAGGCTCTCTGCAACATAAGCCATGTGTCAAATTTGACATTTCATTAAAATCCGTATTGGCGTATGTTTTTTAATTTTAAGTATTTTTCACCCGTCCTGACGAATATTTTTGTACGCCAATGAGCCTGATTTTACTTATGCGAAAAGCCACGACATTGACGTGTACAGAAAGGTGGCACTGGTAAAAATCGGACAAGAATTAACAGAGCTAGCTTTACCCAACGAATAGGGTGTCGTTTTAAACCCTTTCTAAAACAATAGGTAAAATCGAGGGTAAAATGCATTTAACTAATTTTGCTGATAATTTGTTAAAAACTTATCCATTTTTTGTTTTCTCGTACATTGTGTGTCCATAAAACCAAAAATTGTAACTTAAACCTACATAATTTCCTGAGTTACTTGTTTTTTGTTTGACGATAATTTAACACAGAAAATACAAAGTAAAAGCTGGTGCATCACTTTCTGTTTTACGTAAAGCTTTGTTACTTAGTTCTTTTTTTTTACAAATGGTAACTTTTTGTGCACCGCAAGGTCATGGCTTTCCGGATAATTTAAATCAGGCACATTGGCGTAGAAAAACTAAAATAAAACTTAAAAAACAAAATTTGATGCATACATTATGTAGTACAGAGCCTTATAGCTTCCCAGCATATTTTAGTGGCGCACATACAATTTTGGCGGGGGTGTTAAAAAAAGGCAAATTTTAAGATCATATAAAGGATTTTCGATTATAAAAATTGGTCCTGGTTGACAACTTTGACATTGTTTTTTGACAGCGGTTCTAAAATAATGACGTCATTTATAATATTGTGAAGATATCTTTGATTTTATTCAAAAAAAGACTATATAATTTTCCAAAATTGTAGAGTTTATGTTTGCAGCCAAAGGGCCGAACCAACCGGCCAGGCTGGTTCTAAAATTTCCTAACCGGGTTGCAACTGTGACGTCATTGTTTTAAATCGAAAGGATCGGTTCCGGTTTTGGTGCAACCAGAACCAGGACCAATTGTAAATCGAAAATCCTTATAGTCTGAGGCTTTAGTTTTAGAACTTACGGTAACAAAACTAAAGCAAAAAAAAATGTACGTTTTTTTTTGGCCCACCTTATAGTTTGTTTCAATGTTATTTAAAACACACACTTATTTTAATTTAAGAGACTGTTATCGTCCACTGTAATACCCAATTTGACACTTTGTAATTTTACTGGATATTAAAGTTAATTGTATTTTATTTCTTTATTCTACAAATTCTGTTTCATAAAAATAATCACAATGGGAATCACAATTCTTACATTTAAAGAGCTTCAGCCAGAGCATCCAAAACTTTACCTAAAAAATTACTTGGAACGCTAGGATTTGCCATGGCATGGGCTATAAGTAGACAAGATACAATAGTAGCACATCTCAGGAAAATAAATGGCACCTACAATATAATAATATTAAAATCAGATATAATTAAAAAAAAAACAAGCATGAGCCCAAGCTGCTGTGATCGAAAATGGTTGAAGAAAATAATATTGACAGAATATTACCAGGCATGATACCAAATACAGCAATGAACGAATATGATTGGCTAAGATAATAATGACAGAATAGTCCTGAAAAGTCCAAATAGTGGAGTGCCCACGGGCGAAAAAAGGGTTTATCCTGACCCAAAGACTAATTCACGGTTGCCTTATCCGAAAATCCATCTTGCCACCCCCTCCCCCGTGTCGTTTACCCCCCACCCCCACTTTTAGAAAGGAAATTCAGTCGGCCATATCTCAGCAACGGAAATACATGAAAAAATTTTCTTTTTAACGTTGGCTAGAAGACCTCAAAAAGTGAATACATACAAATGGAAAAATGTTTTTTTCTAACAACTGATTTTAATTTTGGAGTTTTTTTGTAAACGAGCAAAAATATGCAAAAAAATTTATTCAAAACTTTTTTCATTTTTTCCAAGCTTTCTAGAAAGTTATGGTTTGTTGTAGGTTCATCTCCAGTCCCATAAATGTAAATTTTCGTCAGGATGTTCCAAGTATACTCAGTTGATAAGCAAATGGAGGATGAAATAAAACATATAATATGGACATGCTGAATAATAATACGCTATATCTCAGGAATTGAGTTACATTTAAAAAAAAACTTTGCTTAGGGGCGGGCGCGGTACGCCACTTTGTAAGCATTTTTTTTCGCACAGTAACACTTTTTGTGTCAGAAAACTTTAAAATTAAGTTTCTAGCAGATTTATCAAAAAGTGCACTTTTTCCAGTATCTTTAACATGTAAAAATTTGAAAAAATTAAGTCATGATTTTTTTTCAAAAGATGCCAGTTAGCACTTAGTAATAACAATTTTTATGGTCTTTGGGGTCCGAGATAGGACGATATCTGTTTTTGTGACGTCATAACTGTCAAGACCGTTGACCTATAACTTGTTTCTCAAGCGTTTTGTAAAGCTCCGGGGCTTTCAGACTAAAAAAAAATTTCAGATGCATCCATATTTAAAGTTTTTTATGCTAAAACACCAGACTAAGAGGAGAAAATGGTACAAAGAAAAATTTGATTTTTGATCGTTTATGGATTCGCAAAACAATCCATTACTTTTTTCTGTTCCAACAAAAATATTACATAGCTAATCGCGATTGTATCTTCGGTGCGTTTAGGGGTAAGTAAAGCACATAAACTCTAAAGCGATGTTTTGTTATAACCACTATACTGACAGACATACTTACATGAAATATGACGATTTTAAAAGGTAACCTTTATTTAAAAAATTGTGCAAGAGCTAGTTTTTGACTAGGAAAACAGTATGATAATGGCCTTTTTGACATAAAATTAGACAATTCAAAAAACCAATTCATAGTTTTTAGCATCACATACAACATAACATAGCCTAGAACAGAAACGCATGCCGAATACCCATGCACCACCACATAAATTGTTCTTTTAGAGAAAAAAACTAAATTTTAAATTAGAAATGTGCGGCGACCTCAAAAAATCGAGTGATTTTTGTTCTGAAACTGTTATTTCATATTGGAACTGAATGTTTAAAGAGTTTTTGGAAAGCTCTTGTAAAGTGTGAGCCCGATGTAAAAAAATAATATTTTAAACTCCCATGATAAATAAAAAAGTTGCAGAAAAAAATTATCAGTCCCGGTTTTTTTTGATCACCTTATAAAATAATTAATAAGCCGAAAGAAACTAAATATAATGGTTTTGTACCTATCACAGGAATTATTAAAAGTCTGTTTCAGCAACGGTAGGCTATATAAAATTAATACTAAATAATTTAAAATATTTTAGAAATAACCGGTTCAATAACTCAAATATTGCGTATGTTAGTTTTATAAAAAATTTAATGCAGTAAAAAAACCTTTTGTTTTTATAAAACAGTCAAAATTAGCATACGGCGCGTCGTGGCGGTTTGCCTTTTTGACTGAAAAAAAAACTTGGAAGTATCTTAACAAAATCTCTCTTAAGAATGAGCTGTGCCAGCAAATATTTATTAAAAAGTATATTTTTTGACCTTTGCATCCAATAATCGGGGTCTAGACTCAATGCTGCTAAAAATGTGGTTTTATACCATCAATGAGATTTAATAAAAAAAAGTCCAATCGACAAATTTGAACAAAATTTTGCACAGTGAAAGTTTTAAATGTAACCTTGGGGTGTTTTAAGTGGTTTTACATAATCTTGACGTTTTTACATATTTTGAAATTCTTTTTGACGTTTAAAAATGATAAAGGATTTTAAAAATCAAATAAACACATTTTGTGAAACCATTCGAATCGTGTCTGGGGGTGTTTAAAAATTTCTTATCCGTTTCCGCATCAAATTACCTCTTAAGTATAGTGTTATATATATATAACTGACATAATATGTATCTCGGTAACTATACTGAGGTTTCAATTTTTTAACACTGGAATTCGACAAGGATTAGAAAAGTTTTCTGTGGAACCCGTATTCCTAAAACAGACCTTTTTTATCTACTAAAACTAGAGAAAACATTCCCTCAAGCTTAAGAATCCCAGGTGCCTGACAAGCATGTTTTGCATGTGCCGTCTCACCTGTACGTTTAGTGCAAAAGAGGTGCGATAGTTTTGCGCAGACGCCTCGTCCCCTTCCGCCAGTAGTTCGTCCATCATGCTCGAGTCATCGTCCTCGGGTACCTCGCTGCCCGTCTGGTCGAGACTGCGCAGACACCGACTGCACATTTGGCCTTGTCTACACAAAAAATATATTTTGTTATTAAATCGTTATGACCACACGGTAGGTAAACGGAAAAAATCCCAGGATAATTGATTGTTACATATTAAAAAATACGTGAAAATCAAAAAATAGTATTTTGGGTTGAGTTGAGTGGGTCTAGCTTAATTGAGTTGGGTTTTGTTTGGGGAGGTTTTTTTCAGTTTTTTTTTCCAGGGGTTTTTTTACTAAATGTGATCACACTTACATCGCTAAACATAGAGCAGTTTTCAGGTTCTCAATCAAAAGTGAAGGGCATGATAGATGTGCTAATATTTATCAAACTTCTTGCCTTTATATGTGCAAGTAATTCGATGGGATACGAACACTTTAGTAGAGCAAAGGGTAGTGTAGAGGATACCTCACCCCTCGACACGTAAGTATATTTTTTGTTGCTATTAAATTGGTATGTAATTTCAGGTTTTACCTGTTTTCCGAGATATATTTTTTTTCTTCCAAATGATCAACTTTGAAACTCTAATTCGGAAACAAATCCTACTACTTAGTGTCGCACCGCTCTATGTATACGGTCAAGATCTTGCCCTGTGAATGAATTTTTGTGCCATTTTCACAACTTATCCTTCGCGACTCTTCGATATATAACTATATCTTTTTCAAGCTCAGAATGGATGGTTAAAAAAAACATGCGGCCGTCTTCGCGATAAAGATGGAGGCAAAAGTAGAAGCTACTAGATTCTATAGCGACAAACTTTCAAATCAATGCTGTAAGTTAAATTAAAAATACCAAATACAATCTACTATAGTGACAGATACAAAATAGCAAAATTTTGCTAATTTGTATCTGGTAATTTGTATTTTGCCAAAAAGTATCAAAACCTTAGTATTTTGGATCTTGGAATTTGTATCTTGCCAACAAAAATCGCGCAAAAAGTGAGGTTAGAAATCATTGTCATCTGTATTAAGTCTCTTGTATTTTTAATTGTGCCATCATCTTAAAGAACGTATCCAAGATGATTTGTGGACTTTCAAAACCGGGCCACCATATAACCGCGCGGACCAGAGCTGTTATTTGAGTTATAAGTTGAAATTTTAATATAAGTTCACGTAAAGCATTAGGGAGTTTTTGGGCCAAGGAGCGGAAATATCTTTTCTTTTGTGACACAAATTACAAAATGTAATTTTAGACGGTCCAAAAAGTCCCTATGGAAAATGTGTCAAAACTATTATCGTTTAAATATTGTAGGATGTAGGTAATTAAACCTCACTTACTTACAGTCTACAAAAATAAAGCCTATATATACTTTGCTGAATCTGAAATATGCAATTTTAAACAATATTTGAAAATTGGAAATCAATAACTAGCTAAGTGCCAAAATAAATAAAATTGAGTGCGACCTGATAAAACAAGCTAAGTGCCTGGCCAACAACGTAAAAAGCAGTCTAAATGGCAGGATCATGATAGTAGTAAATACAAAGTCCAACAGATAATGTTCGAGGTTTATGCCAGACGCTGGTGATGGAGATAAAATTGAATCGACGACTCCTAGGCACTTATAGTCCTGACCCCATGATATACCCCCGCAAAAAAATCTAGGTCCGGAGATTTTGACTTTTGATTCATGTTTTTGGTTCATTGTAGCAGTAATTTATCTTGGGGAGACATTGAAGACCCAGGCCAAACTATTTTAGTGACTACCCTGTATTTTTGTATTAAAAAGCTTAAAATTTGCATTTTTTTGTGTGTTTTCCTTGCGGAAAAAGGCGAAATATCAAAAAGTACAATCGAAAAAAGAAAACCACGGATCGAGAGACAATTTCTTTCTGCGTTTTATGTATTATGTTTTATGTCTATTAAAGATAAGTGTTGTCATGGAAACCAAGATAAACAGGATTATACCTGGCAGTTGAAGCTACATAGCGACCATGCACACCTCTCGAATTTAAAACAAAAAGTTTGTAATCCTTGGGGACGTAGTAACTGTGTGCGCCACCTGTCGAATAAACCGAGAAACAAAAACATCAAAATTTAAAAGTCCAGAACACCGTAAATACAGAATCCTGTACCTTTTAGCAGGTTATAAAGTAGAAACCTGTAAAAGTATAAGGTCACTGTAACATGACTCTTAAAAAGAGGTAACGTTCGCACACTAAATTATGTTAAGCCAAGATAAACTATATTTAAATCAACGTAATTTTCAATATTATTTCAATATTATGTTAAGCCAAGATAAACTATATTTAAATCAACGTAATTTTCAATATTATACAGGGTGTCCAAAAAACGACTTTAAATGAAAGTTCTAACATTTTTTGTCATTACCGTTTTCCTGTAATTATACAGAGTGAGCCAGCAATGAAGGGTAAAGTTCCAAAAATGGCCGTTTTAGACATTGGTTTATGAGAAAACTATAAGGTTTATAAAAAAAATATCGTCGAAATATGATTGTACAGGGTGATTTTTTATAAGCGTACGCCATAACTTGGGTAATGTTAGTCGTAGAAAGATGAAACAGAAAGTAAATTATTCGGTAAATATTTGTGAATCTTTTGATACTTTTTTGGCAGCTGTCAAAGTGTATGACGTAGCAAAATGAATGGTTTTTTTAAAATTAAACACCATGTATTTTTTTACATTTTTGAATTCTACAAAAATTACCTTTCCAAAAATACCACACACTATATAGGTCTGTCATTGACAGTTTTTGAGATATTTGCGATCAAATTTGTAAAATTGTCACAAATCGTAAAATAATAAATTTTAAAGTTGGCGTTGTAACTTCCAATTCCAAGTATTCTATTTGAATTTATATACACGAAAAAATTATGTTGGCTTAGGCCGACGTTTTTATTAAAATGCTGTATTCTAATGAAGAAAAACAAGATATTTTAATGTGTTTCATAAAAAACAATAATAATCTACAAAATACAGTTCGTCAATATCGACAAGAGTATCCGAATAGACCGTGTCCAGCCAAACCGACCATATTGAGAGTTTTTCGTAATTTTCGAAACACGTCATCTATTAAACAAAAAAAAGAGTTGTTCAACGAAATGAGGGCCCTAATTTGAATATCTGCCCCATTTTGAAGAAAATCCCCGTCTGTCAATTCGAAGTGTGTGCAAGTCTCTACGTCAAGAAGGCCAAGAAAATTTATGTTCCTATTCCAAAGTACGGAGTGTATTAAAAAAAAATTCTTATTCTCCCTACAAACCCAGATTTACACAAATGCTCACACCAGCGCAGAAAGTTCAGCGCGTGGAGTTTTTCCAGTTGATATTACGCCGAATGGACGAAGATCCACGTTTTTTATTAAAAATCTTATGGTCTGACGAATCTACATTCAGTACTTGTGGGGAACCGAACAGACAAAACCCCAGGCAGTGGACAACCGAAAATAGAAATTTTGCAAAATTACTAAGAAGACAGGGACGTCAGTCAGTGAATGTGTGTTGTGAAAGGCTCCAAAATAAAATTGCGGGATCATATTTTTTTGCGAGATCTCTACCAAAACCTACATATCTGGTACTTAAAAACCAGTTTATTTTCGAATATTTAAAAGATATGCCACTAGACAAGATGGGGCACCTCCCCACAATGTTGCTAAAGCCCGGAATTTTCTAAATACTCATTTTCGATGGCCTGCCAATAGTTACGACCTAACCCCTTTACATACTTATTTACGGGGATATCTAAAGAACCTTGTATCTGCTGTAGATACTCCCACCAGGGAGCAAGTTCGCAAGCTAATAACATTACATATAAAACATATAATAAAACATATAATAAAGAAGGCGACAGATTTGACCAGTAGTTTTTTTTTTAGTTAAATAGGTATATACTAATTAACTTATTATTTAATGGTTTCTATAACTCTAAATATTAATTTTTCTTTATAATTAAATAATATTCAAATGAGTTTTTAACTACATTGCACTGTAAATATCTTGAGAGACAACTGTTAGATTTTTCTGATACAGACACTATTGACTCAACTGTGTTGAGTCTACCGTTCTTGGCTTATACGTTTTTGGGAGGGACATGATAAGTCCAAAAAGTCGATTTTTCTGATATGGAACTATATTTTTAACAAATTTTCATTTAAGTCAACTGTGTTAAGGCTAGCGGTCTTGACTTATACGTTATAGTTTGTTTTTTTTTGTTAATCATATCGGTTTTTCCTCGAGATTTACAGATCCATTCTAAATCTTTAAATCGCTCTACTGAAAAATGCTAATTTTGGACTTAACAGGTGTCTCCCAAACACCTCATTATTCAAAAATATACATATAGGCAATTAATAAAAATAATACAAAAATAATGCTGAGCGTAGAAACCATTTTCCGTTGTTTACGATCAACACCTGCTTAACTAAAAAGCCAGTTAACTCTTTTTCGATTTAGTATCCTTTAGCCTACTATAGCGGTCATATTGACACCCAACTGACAGAAAATCCATGTTTTATCTGTCAATTTGATTATAAAAATGGCGGCAATCTTTGGCTAAAGGGCACTGAAAGGATAAGAGTTAACTGGCTTTTTAGTTGAGAACGGTGTTGTTACGATCAACCTAGGCTAACATGATTTATTTATGTTTTACGTAAATCAACCCATTGATACTAACAGTTGCAGTGGAAGTTCCAACGCCAACTTTAAAGTTTATTATTTTATATCTCAAAAACTGTCAATGACAGACCTATAGTGTGTAGTATTTCTGGGAAGGTAGTTTTTTGTAGAATTCAAAAATGTAAAAGAATACAGGGTGCTCAATTAAAAAAAAACATTCATTTTGCTCTACGTCATATACTTTGACAGCTGCCAAAAAAGGGTTAAATCATAAAGATGCACGACCATTTTCCGAATAATTCACTTTTTGTTTCATCTTTCTACGACAAACAATACCCAAGTTATGGCGAGGCACGATTATAAAAAATCACTCTGTTCATGCCATTATCAACAATTTTCATTTGGCACTTATCTTTGTATATATTCGGGCTGACCAAAAAAAAAACGTTTGAAAATAAACCTCAAAAATACCCTTAATTTAAGAAGAGTAACACAATAAAAGTATTTTTTTGAGGTAATACCAGGAATTTAAATTTTTTTTTTTTCAAATTTAACAATCTTAAAATTTTTGTACAGGGTCAGCCAAAAAAGTGGTCTTTGGAAGTCGCTAAATAAATTATAAATCGAATTTGAAAACATTTAATATATGATTCTTTCGATCACGATCTACTTATTTTTCTTTATATTGTTCCTCATTTATGTACAGTGGGAGTCAAAACTACGCCCTATATAAATGATATTATATTGTTTGAAATAATTATTTGTTTTTCTTTCTATCATTAATTAAACGAGCTATTAAATTAGCAGTTTTTACAAGTAGTGGGTAAAATAGTGTTTTGTTACAAGCGTTGATTAAAGAACGAGCGCATCAATTCTAAACGCTAGCTTGTGAAAAACCAAGATAGGAATGTAAAAACCGTTTTGCTCTATCCTTAATCGTTTTGATGTTACGGACTGTCAAAGTTAAAAAATGTCAATTTTCACCTATCAATATTTTAAAAACAGTTGAACATAGGTATAGGACATTATACATAAAAAGTACCTAAAATATTTTGTAGAATCCAAAAATGCAAAAATATACAGGTCGTTCAATTTAAACTAAGAATGTTGTTGCCAAGTTTTCCTGCAAATGGCAACACTGCAAATATGAGAGTATTTCCTAAAGATAGTTTACATGGACTTATGTTAGAATAGAAAGTTTGAAAAGTTTCCATTTTATAGTTTCCAAAATATTCTAATAGGTCACTCACCTTGGGACACTCGGTATATATGAACACTATTCCTCAATAATATAACGAAAAATAAGTAGATCGTGGTCAAGAAAATTCACATAACAAAAATTTGCAAATGAGATTTATCATTTATTTAACGACTCCTGAGGTCTTTTTTTGGCTCACCCTGTACACAAATTAATAGATTGTTACCTTTGGAAAAAAATATTTTACAATGCCTTGTATTATGTCAGATTGTGTTACTCCACTTTGAAAATTTATTTTAGAGGATGCGATTAAGGGTATTTTCAAACGTTTGTGTTTGGTTTACCCCGAATATATACAAAGATAAGTTCTAAATAAAAATTGATAATGACATGTACAATCACATTTCCAAAAGAGTTTCTTATAAACCAAGATCCAAAACCTCCATTTTTTGAAATTTACTCTTCATTGGGGGGGGGGGTGAACCAGACCCTGTACAATTACAGGAAAATGGTAATGACAAAAAATGTTTTAAAAATTTGCATTTAAAGTCGTGTTTTGGACACCTTGTATAATATTGAAAATTACGTTGATTTAAATATAGTTTATAATACCTAAAAATAAATAAAATTAAAAGAGATATAAATAAATAAAACGTAAAAAATTTGGTGTAACCATCCTGTTTATCTCGGTTTCCATGGCAACCCTTCTCTTTGATAGACATAGAACATAATACTTATGATGCAGAAAGAAATTGTCTTTCGATCAGTGGTTTTATTTTTTCGATTGCTCAAGTACTTTTTGATATTTAGACTTTTTCCGCAAGGGAAACACACAGAAAAATGCAAATTTTAAGCTTTTTAATACAAAAATACAGGTTGGTCACTAAAATAGTTTGGCCCGGGTGATTAATGTCTACCCAAGATAAATTACTTCCACAATAATCAAATATGAAACAAAAGTCAAAATCTCCGAACCCAGATTTTTTTGCGGGGTATACGATGGGGCCTGGACTATTGATTTCCAGTATTAGTTTTTTCCTAATAGGTTGAGTTGGTGTAAGATAAGAAAATGCTGGTCACGTGTGTGTAAATCAGTCCCTTACTACAATACTTACCGTACTTCGTCCAAGGTGTTCAGTTCTTCGTGCATACTTTTCATATTTAAATCATCGCCCCTGTGACTGAGTTGCACCACTTGGTTCTCCAATGCTTGATTTTGGCTAACCATAGTTGCCAGCTGCTCTTCTAGCTCCGCTATTATTCTTTCATCTTTGCTGCACTGTGCCCTACCAACATAAATGTGTTATTAGCAGTGCTAAAATAAATACTAAATAAAGAATTTCGTAATTATAAAAATATTCTTAAATAAATCAATTTCTTAAGGCTCTGTGAAGTTAGCAGCCAATGTGTCGAATTTTATCGCCAAATATTTGTCAATCGTTAGTGCTTCGTTAGTGATCCTTAGTGCTTTAATAAATTACGTTAGTGCTCCTTTTCTTTTTGAGATATTTGACTTTCTTTTTTTTCAAGGTCAACCGCCGATCATTGAGATAGAAGGCTTAAACACAAGTCAGTGGTTAGTTATTTTGTCAGTGCTTTCATCTGCTCTAAGTAGTTTCGTTAGTGCTCTTATGGTTTTCAAGATATTTAAAAATTTAGTTTCAAGGTCGTCAGTGGCACTTTTAGTCAAAATCACAAAATGATACTCATTTCTCAAAGTATTTCGTTAGTGCTCTTTAGTGCTTTGAAAAGCGTCGACTTTAATTTTTTTTTTTAAAAAGTTATCGCGTTCTTAAAAATCAAGGGCAACAGCCGCACTTTTATTCAAGATCACAAAATAAGACTCATTTCAATGTATTTCATTAGTTCTCTTTACTTTCCTTTCTTTTTTCAAAAATTATCGCGTTTTTAAAAGTCAAGGTTGATGCCGCACTGGTGAAGTTGGCAGCCAGTATGTCAAAGTTTATCACCAAAAATCTACAATTGGTAGTGGTTCGTTAGTGCTTTTTAGTTTTTCAGATATTCGACATTTTTTAACCAAAGTTCAGTCCGTCAATTATAAATAAATACGTGCAAAAACTGAGTTGGACAACTAAAAAGCACTAACAAAACACTATCGATGGTAAAAATTTGGTGATGAAATTCCACATATCGGCTGCTAACTTCCCGGACTGATCTTGGATTAAAAATGTCGAATATCTGGAAAATTTGAAAAGCAGTAACGAAACTGTTTAGACAACGAAAAAGCACTAACAAACCACTAACAATTGTAGATTTTTGGTGATAAACTTCAACATACTGGCTGCCAATTTCACGCGCCAGTTAGGCTTTAAAAACGCGATAACTTTTAAATTAAGAAAGTAAAGTCGAAGTTTTTTGAAGCACTAAAGAGCACTAACGAAATACATTGAAATGAGTGCCATTTTGTGATCCTGATTTTGACTAAAAATGCCGCTGATGAACTTTAAACTTAATTTTGAAATATCTTGAAAACCATAAGAGCACTAACGAAACTACTTAGAGCAGATAAAAGCCCTAAAAAAATACTAACCACTGACTTGTGTTTAAGCTTTTTATCTCAATGATCGGCTGTTGACCTTGAAAAAAAAGAAAGTCAAATATCTCAAAAAGTAAAGGAGCAGTAACGTAATTTACTAAAGCACTGAAGAACACTAACAAAGCACTAACGATTGAGAAATATTTGGCGATAAAATTCGACACATTGGCTGCTAACTTCACGGACCTCTTTTCTGCTGGTCAAAATTAATTTTTATTTACATCCAGTAAAACTTTTTTTAATTTTAGCCAGGCATTATTATGACCGGACAGTATTTTGACACTGTTGACAGATACGCGTGCGCAGCAGCCACCAGATTTAAAGCCGGCCATAATAGTGTTATGGTTTGACTTTATTTGTGGAAGTTTTAAAATCGAACGCCCCTCCTTATTTTGTCATAACTAAAAAATCCAACAATAATCAAAGCTAGTAAAGTCAAACATTTCCAGTGTTTTATCAAAATAATATTATAAATAAACTGCTCAAGAATTTTTGAATCAAATTGCAGTAAAAATTTGGGTTTACCTTGGGCCAACAATCCATTTTCTACAGGAAAAAAGTGCCAAATTGTTCTACAAGCATGAAATTTTGTTACTATTGTTAAGAAGCACATTTTAAGAGATTTGACCCGAGTAGAATTAAAAAAAAGACTAGGAATCGCTCGAGGGGAAGGGAGTAACCACTGTGGTCAATCATGTCACAAAACTTACCCGTTCGCAGTCCCTTGCAGTCCCTGCTACTGCCTAAACCTCAATAAACCCTGGATTGCAGATCCTAAGAGACCCTGGGAGTCTTTGGAAATCCCTCGGCAGTCCCCGGCAATCACTGACTATTCAACAAAATTGGCAATCATGTCATATTTTTTGAACTAGTGGTTACCCCCTTGGAATCGCTCTATTGCCATTTTTTAAAATGGCGGCCAATAATTTATTAAAGTTTTTACTATAGTTATTGGGTCATTATTATCGTCGATTTTATATATTTCGGGTGCGAAAAATTTTAAAAAATGGTTCAAGTCGCTATGACCTTGAAAAATGCAATATAAGGTAAAAAACGTCATTTTTAATAATAGCCAGTAAGTCATAATTGTACTCTACTTTATACAATGAACTTTAGGCTACTGCGAACATAGGGGGAATCAAGTCCAATTTACTCTCGGTGCTGTACGACCGAGGTGGATTCGAAGCACGCTGCAGTGTTATCTTTTGGAAATTTATTTTGTTTTTATTATTTTGTTTAATTTCTGCCTTGCTCGAGAAACAGATTGGAAAGTTCTTAATTGAAATAAAACATTTTTAAAAGTAAAAATGGATGTCTACGAAGTTGACGAAAAAGTGCAGATGGTCAAATGGTACTATCAAGGCAGACCATTGAGACTTATTCAAGAACTTTTTTTGGGAAATTTTGTAAATCGCCCAGAACCTAGTTTATCAACGATTTATAGGATTGTGCAGAATTTTGAAAAGTTTGGTTGTGTAGCGCCAAAAAACCGTAAAAAAAAACACTGTTTTGAATGACGAGCAGGAAGTACGAGATGTGATGATTTGCGCTGCAGTGGAGGAAAATCGAGTTAGTTAACTAGCCACCAAATTGCCGAAGCAGTTGATACGTCTTCAGCCACTGTCTTACCTGTTCTCAAAAAGAATAGTTATCATTCTTACAAAGCGTCAAAAACGCATTAAATTTTTCCGGAGGACAACTATCGTCGTATGGAAATTTGCGAAACAATGATGGAAAATCGTGATGAAAACTTTCTGAGATCTATTCTTTTCACTGAATCGTCATAACCCAACACACATTCGATATTGGTCGAGGGAAAATTTGCATTTGTATTTTGACGTAAGAACACAGTATCCCCAAAAACTAACTGTTTGGGGTGGTATTGTAGGGGACCACGTAATTGGGTCATTTTTTATTAACTGCAATTTGAATGGTTCTAGATACTTGGATCTACTGCAGCAGTATATTATTCCAACTGCTAGGCAGTTGTTAGGTGTGAGATTTGGTGAAACATGGTTTCAACAAGATGGTTGTCCCGCTCACAATGGTGGCCTTGTTAGGGAATATCTTGATAATGTATTTCCTAATCGGGTTATAAGTACACGGGGAACTATTTTATGGCCAGCTCGATCACCCGATCTTGCTCCTAATGACTTCTATCTGTGGAGTTATATCATAAATAAAGTTTATGGGCATGAAAGGGCTAATAATTTGGAAGAACTTCGGATTAAAATTGAAGAAGCTTTTCAAACTATCACCCCTAACATGCTTGGAAACGTTAGAAGGGGTTTTTATAATAGGCTCGGATAGTGTCTAGCTGAGCAAGGAGGACTTTTCGAACATTCGCTATAATTTTTTTTTGACTGGGAGAATCTTTTTGGTTTTTAGAATGTATTATTTTATTTTGAGAACTTGCTTTTATTTTGTTTCTCCTTATTATTGTCACATTGTCAGTGATTAATCTGAGCAGTTGACAATAAAACGCTCTTATTTATCAGTGACAAAAAATAAGAAAATTACGTTATTAAAATTTGCGTATTTATTGACCAACTTCCAGTTTCATTGACTACACTCCACACAGCACCGTGGTTAGAAGCGTACTAAATACCAAACGCAAGTCACGCAAGTGGTGATCGCAAGCCTGAGTATTGGTTGCTTCACTGATAGGCGTGCGGTGTCCCTGCATATACGTACACTGGCAAATTGGGCTTCTTCCGGCCTATGTTCGCAGTAGCTTGAAGCGGTCTGTATATTTTGAGTATGAAGTTATGAGTATTAAGTCGCTGTGACCTTCGATGACCTTCAAAAACGCGATATAAGTTTACAAAGGATGTAATTTTTGTTTTTTGAATTTTTTAACGTCATCCAAGATCAAGTTGACTTAACATTTTTTTTTTAAATCTTCGATCACGACCTTATAGATACTACAAAAACTAATACGTTTTCATATGAGTGTATATTGAAAATTTTACGTGTTATTTAACTTGCACTGCTGAATGTAAGGTCACTAAAGAAAATAGTGAATTAACAATTGTCTTTAGATTCTAGTACATATACTCAAGATATATAAAGTACACTCCAGTTATAAAAAAAATTATAAATTCAAAATAAAAATGACATCCTTCGTAAATTTGAATCGCATTTTGCAAGGCCGTCGAAGGTCACAAAAAATACCAACCAATGAAATTCACTAATCTTGCCATATTACCCAATGAGCAAAAAACATATCAAAATTTACGTTTTTTACGCTAAATTGCATTTTTACGGTGAACGACATAACAGTCATAGGTAGTGACTTAAAATATTTATGTATAAAATCGACTAACCACGTCCTTATAGATATTCTACTCTAAGGAAACGGAGTACAAGGAAAAAAACATTGGGGGCATATAAGAAGTAATTTGCCAACAAGACGTCCAACGCGCCGACCCGTACAAATACCTGGGTTACCAGCTTAATGAGAAATCAAAGATCAAAAGATCTTGGGTGAAAAAAACACTGGTTTCCCAGGGCGAAACATCGTTTAATCATTTCTCTTTTCGCTTTGGTCCTTTGTGTGGTCTATGTGGGATGCTCATCCAAGTTTGAATTTTCGTTTTTTCCACCCAAGATCTTTTGATTTTTTGTTTTTGGATTCTTTTCGGTTAAAGTCACTGATTTGGAGGTTTTTTAACTTCTTTCTTTTTTGTTCTCATTGCCTTAGGAGCATAACCCTATTAGAAATATTAACACGCCAGGACGAATCCGTATCAGGTGCCAACGAAAAAATCATTGGGGGCATATAAGAAGTAATTTGCCAACAAGACGTCCAACGCGCCCCTACAAATACCTGGGTTACCAGCTCAATGAGAAATAAAAGATTAAAAGATCTTGGGTGAAAAAAACGCTGGTTTCCCAGGGCGAAATATCGTTTAATCATTTCTCTTTTCGCTTTGATCCTTTGTGTATTCCTTTCCACCCAAAATCTTTTGATCTTTTGTTTTTGGATTCTTTTTGGTTCAAGTAACTGATTTGGGGGTTTTTAACTTCTTTATTTTTTGTTTCAATGATAAATGACCCAGTGTTGTGTGACAAATTAAAGGTAGACGTGGTCCGGGTCGCAGACGAATATCATGGCTTAAAAATCTTAGATACTTCGGAAAGGCAACAGATGAGGTGCAAATCGAGCTGATTATAGCCAATGTTCGAAAAGAGCATGACCTCTCACGTACTTTTTTAGTTCTTTGGAAGACAAAGTTATCTCGTCAGAAAAAGTGACGCTATATTTACCTGCTTTCTCTAAGTTGGGCAAGTAACTCTGACATTTGCTTGGTATCACTGTCCTGCTCAGGCTCGTCAGTCGCGTTATCCTGATCACATTCGGGTTCCCATAAGGAGGTTTTAAAGGTCGCTGTGCCGCAGGCAGTCTCTGATTGTCGAGGTATTTGGCTATATGGTGTCGACTAAAAAAGTTAACATTTTTGTAAATCAGTAAAATTTTGTGATTGCGCAAAAAAAAATTATAATATTTATTGATACAAAGAGTTGCCTAAAAAAACCGAACTTTTTTGATTGTCCTTTACTCAAAAAGTTTTTGTTAGATTTAACCATTCGGGGAAGGCCAGACTTTAAAATTCAAGAATTTGATGCCAAAATTGACAATTTCTTGAAATCGAAAAACATTTAAAAAAAAATATTTTATATGCGCCACTGGTGAAAACTTAACTTTTGCATTTAGAGCTTTATATATCCTTTATCAGATAAGAAAAGATAAAGTTCAAATGACTGTGTTTGGTGAACCAAATTCAGTCGGATCAAAAAAAAACTTCAATTTTTCGAAAAGTTTTGGAAAATGTCAATACTCAGATAAAACTGTATAAAAAACTGCAGCAGGGGTCAAAAATATCTATTTTTGAAAAATGTCGAGACCCATCTTGAATTTTTATAACTTCTCAATTTTGGCATCAAATTCTTAAATTCTAAAGTCTTGGCTTTTCAAAATGGTCCAAATTTTTAAAATCGGACAAAACCTGTTTTCGTGTTCCGTTTTTTTGGGCCACCCTACATATTAATATAAATGGAACAGTTGTGATAAAATTATTAGAAAAATTAACATTTTAAAATAGTATACCTATTGAACAAAGTTAACAAAACTACTCTTTTCCCATAGCTGAAAGGAAGAATCAGGGGTGCAATGTGTGTTATTTACTAAATTTTTCCTACAACTGCAAATTAGATGTGCTGCACGCAGCAGATACAGGGTGGCAATTTGAAAACTTTCCACCACCGATATTTTAAGAAACCATATCGCCACTGATGTTCCAAGTAGGGACCTACGACGTCTTGGGGACTAGCAGTTTAAATTCAAAAAAAATTAAATTTTGGGCTCAAATGATATGGAAACCAGAGCAGATATTAACAGAACAGCAGACAGGAGGTAAGGATGCTGTAGTTATGTATTTAGAGACCCACCCCTCGACGCAAGCCACGCCCACATTTTTTATTATTGGGTGTTTCCAATTAAAATAAAAAAATGTGAGCATGCGGTCTGCGTCGAGAGGTGGGTCTCAGAATTACCTTGACGCTATTTTGTATAATCTCTATTTATCTATTAAGTATCTCTTCTGTTTTTCAAAATTTAATTTTTTTTTAATATCAATAATTAGTGACTCAAATTAAAAAAAATACACTGTTGTAATGAAGATGCAAAACCCTTTTGAACAATCAAGATTCAGGTATGGGGTGATCTTCTGGTGCGGAGTGGCGGAGGCAGAAAGAGTTCTTTTGCTCCAGAAAAGATGTCTGAGAACAATATTTAAAAAAAATCAAGACAGTTGTAGAAATATATTTATTATATATATATCAGAAACTTCAGATATCTTTGACAAACTCAAATCTGATCATACATCTTAAAAAATGTCAAACACAACATCCTAAAAGTCTGTAATGTCCTGCCTCCCCCACTCCGTATGCTACCATCAAAGGTTATAAATGGCAAAATAAAAACATTTTTGACCTCTAAATAAGCTTATTACAGTCTAAATGAATTTTTTGAGGGATATTTAAAATAAATTCTTTTCTAAGATAAAATACTGAACTCCCTATGCTGACCCTGGAAGGAATTGGAATTTTTTGACATGATCTACACCCTATGTGTAAAATGTTTTTGTAAACATGATTGAATAAAGAATCTATCTATCTATCTATAAGGTGTCATTAGGGGCGGAGGTTATAAAATTTCAAAAAATTGGTCATAGTGGTCTGCGCTGAATGGGTGTGCGGGATAAACCTTTCAATACATCATTAGCCGTCCCCTCGAATCCGCCGATATGTTTTTGAGAATATTTTTGGTTCTGAAAATATCGGGGATGGAAAGTTTTACAAATTGTCCCCTGTATTTATTAAGCAAATTTGCTTTTTGCACGTGTCGGTCATAGGATCGGTAATACTTAATTACCATTGAAAGTGAAACTTTTATCACTTTGCGCGCGTGTTATACTTATATTTTCCTCAATTGCGTATAAATAACAAGTTTAATTTTTACCCTTTTTTCATAAAATAATTTTTAGAGTCTTATAACTAGGCTTTGGAAAGACAGAGCCGCACAAAACTATTTTTAGTGAAAAGGCAGGATCATTTACATAGGATTTTTTCCCTTAAGTTTGTATAGGACCTATATTTTCTTAGATAAATCCGGTGGCCACCCATTTGGTGGCCAGTCATATTTGGACCACTGTTTAAATAATATTTATGGGAATAAAATAAAATTTACCCGATTGGTTCTAAAAGATTTTTCCTTTACTCTAATGCTATGGTTAAGACATATCTTGAATTGAAGTTGTTTTTTAGGAAGTCGACTTGTGGTTTATCTTTATTTGTACCTTAATATTTATTAAATTTCATACCATTATTCAAGTGCTTTTCATACCTCTGATTTTTTTCCAGCCGACGAGTCAGGACTATCCGGCTGGAAGTTGCCCTTTTCATCTTCCTTCGTCGAAACATGCCTGAGTGCAATATATTCCCTGGTAACTGTATTTTTTGTCGGTGTCACTTCACTAGTCCTTGCTGATTTCTTTCTGAGAATTTCAACCTGTAAACACGCCACACACCTATGTAACTTTTAATTTTATACACTGAAAAAAAATGTATTCTGTATTTAAGAATAACTATTTGCTTATTTTAAAATATCAAGAATAAATGTTTCTAAATTAGTATGTTTATAGACTTATAACCTAAAATTTCATTTGGACTAGTAAAAAAATATAACCCAATCTTACGTTAAGAAATACTTAGCCTTAGCATTAATTCAATTAAATAGAATTTCTAGGTTTTGCAACAATGAGTATATGCTCTTAAATGTAGCTTAATTATTGTCCAAATAAGTTTTAGCATTCTTGCCAAAAAACCGTATTAAAACTCATAAATTAACATCTCTTCCACAGACTCTGGCGACAAATAAGTACTTATACGAGAACAATTTTCTATTAGATATGTAAAGCTTGTCCAACTCCAGTTTGTTATTATATTAGTACTTAGAACATTGAACTACTGGAAGGAGTCTGGTCTGTCTGGTTACACTGGTTGTTTTAGTGCAACATCTACAGTGGGGAAAGGGGATAAAGAAATCTGTGTTGCCAATTTTAATAACAGAATTATGCAACAAAAAACTTATTAAATTTGGATTAAGTTTTGACGCTTCCTTATTAATTAATTAATTAATGAGGTTTAAGATATATGTTGAAAAAGCTAATATACACTATATATAATACTATAATATAAATTTAACATGTGTTTTCCTTAAACATCTTCTTTTGTAGTCAACGTGGAAACATTGATTGTTTATTGCGGTTTCTCTTTTTCCTGGAATGTCATTATGGTTTTGAAAGTGAAAGTTTCAGCATTTGTCAATAGTGTTTTTTTTTGATATTTTTGTGAAAAGTTTGTGGCGAAAAATGGTTCCGAAGTGTATTATTATATGCAAGTTTTAACAGAAGCCGGGGGACCGCAGTATATCGTTTCACAGTTACGTTAAATTAAAATATTAACTAAATATTGGGTTAGAATTCACATATTTGGCCATTCTTGGTAAACAAAGGCAGGAAATCTGTGTTGCCGGCTTGTCATTAATTTCAGTGTAAATAGTAAATATAAAAACGGAACTAAAAAGTATTGAAGGTATTTTAAATAATATTAAAAACAGGGGAAAACGTATTAGGTTAACATGACAACAATGGGATGAAGATGTTAAACTCAAACACCCTGCCCTAGGTCTGAAAAAAATCTCCTTCTAGTAGTTCAATGTTCTAAGTAGCCTGTAGTTAAGTCATCGTAGTTTAATTTAGGTTGTAGTCATAGTTTCGATTACAAGTTAGTTTGATTTGTTGGTTTAAGAGTACAAGTTTTACCAAAAACGTGATAAATCGGATTGTTTCGAACCTGTTTTTGAATAAACTTAATTAAAATCTATTAAAAACCAAAATTCTATTTTTATAACAGCTCTTTTTTCGTTAAATTAATTAAAAAGACAGCCTTTAAAAATAGGCTGGAAGCCTTTAAAAATAGGCCGGAATTAGGTGCCGATTAATTAGGTTTTACATTTTTTTGTGAAAGTGAATTTTCAAAATCAGGAATTGTGGTTTTAAACGGCTACGGTAATTCGTGTTTGAGGTTTAAAAACTCCTTTTAGAATCTCAATTACGGTAATACGGTACAAGCAAATAAGGTGGCGACAAATTGTGGTCTAGTAACTCTCTAATAGCTAGTCAAAAATAAGGGCCCCGGAGTTTTAATTTCTATTCAGAATTATTTGTTTACCTGTATCCTTAAATCATCGATAGTTCCTTGTAGATCTTCACTTTTGGCTTCTAGCGATTCGATCGTTGCGTTCAAACACTTGACGTGTTTCTTTTCGGCCTGATTCTCTAAAACTAGTCGATGATTCGCTCTTTCTAAGTCTTGGATGCTGACCTCGAGTTGCTCATAGATCCTTAGTCGGGAATCGTTTACTTCTCGAAGTGCAACTGTTTGTTTTGTTAGATACTGGAAAAAAATGGTTTAATTCATTTTAAAATAACATATATATATTAACGCGCTTCAAGAGCACCTCAAAGATAAAGGTTAATTAGGACTCAATTTGCAGAGAATGCTGGGAGGAGGTCGAAGTCTTCTAAGGGACAGCTCTAGGGGATGGTCTGCGTATTAGTTTTTAGAACCCTTTTTAGAAAATATCGTATCGTCAGGTTTTGGAACGTGCTCCGTAATTTTTGACAATACTCCTGGCGAACAGTTTTACTCTTGTTCTCGTCGAGCATAACTGTGTTATACATTTTCGATCGATGTACTAATTTTTTAAGGTGCAGACATTTTTATAATAGTTATAAAAATACTTTTAATATAAAAAACTCAAAATTAAAAACATATTTTCTATTCAAATTTCATCTTGCAACTTTTTTGTTTGGTTGCTATTCCTCCAAGTGAGAAATCTACTTAATAAAACACTGACTGACAGACAACGTACATACTAAACCGCTGGGTCTAGACATTCTGGAAGCATACAGTTTTGGAAAGGATTTTTGACGGACGGGGTTAAATAGGGGAAGATGAGTGTTTGTTGGGAAGCTTACAATATTGGACACACGGCTAGTAGTCATGCAGGAAAGAGGAGCTGAGGCACGTCTGATCGAATGGGTAAAGTCTGTGTTAACAAAGAGGGAAGCACAGGCAAGCTTGGGAGAATCCAAGGTCAAGGTGGATGTGTCGGGGGCTGCCCTCTAGGCAGCTTCCTGTCTCCTCATCTGTGGTGCTTTATAATGGATGACCTCCTAACTCGCCTGACGCAGGAGGGATTCGACGCGCAAGCATACGCAGAGGACGGCGTGGTGAAGGTGGTTGGCCTCTTCCTCGCCACTGTCTGCGAAAGAATGCAAAAGATGATCAGAATCATAGAAGACTGAAGAAACGATCCTGTTCACCAGAAAAAGGAAACTAGAGGATTTCAGAGCTCCCATGGTGTACGGCAGACCCATAACTTAATATCAGAGCTTAAGTATCTTGGGGTTATACTGGACAAGGGACTCACGTGGCGGCAGCATGTTGCCAAAAAGACCAAAAAAGTCCAGGCAACAATGCCAGTAGGGACTCCTTCGAAACCATGGAAGTTCGACAAAAAGTACAATGTCACAATACCTGAACGGGATGGGTGGCAGAGAGAAGAATTCCGAAACGAACTAAGCAGAGATGCGACGGTCTGCTACACTAACGGATAAAAACTGTCAGCCAGGCAGACAACAGGCGCAGGAGTGCAATGTATGTGGAAGACCTAGAAGATCAAGAAAGCTACCGGCTTGGTCAGCACACTACGGTCTTTCAGGCGGAGGTATACGCCATTGTCATGACGGCAACCTTACCAGAGGTCAGAAATGGCAGGAGGGACATTTGCATGTTTCGACAGCCAGACTGCCCACAAGGCTCACCAAAAATTGTCAGTAGCTTGGTAGAGGGGTGCGTTAATGCGCTACAGACATTAGCTGAAGACGAACTTGCCAGAGCTGGGGCCGAAACCCAATATATTGGACCGGAGCCGCTCCTGGGAATCACAAGAAAGCAGGTGCAGAGCGAGTCCAAGAAATGGGCGAGAGATCAACTGAAGTCGTCTTGTGCGTTTATTCTTGAATCGAGAGAAAATTTGTTCCAGAGAGTCAAATTCTCTTGCAATAAATACAGTCATGCAATAAATTCTTATAAAATAATAAACCTGTAAGCATTTTTAGAATGTTAAACATCTTGGCATAGTCGTATATATTAGTACTCTTCTGATAGTTCATATCCAGTCAATGGAGCTTGCACAAAATGAATCAATCGCGATTTTGACATAAACTGTTTTCAAGTTTCAACCTTGGGCGAGGAAGGGCGTCTTTTAACACTTTAATCTTTGGTCACAATAAAACAAGTTTTTGTTCTGATTTTCACTATAATTTTGTCAACATGATACCACACAGTGACTTTTTCAAATGTACGGCATTTCAGAAAAATAAAAGAAAATTGTCCGGAAAATAAGTAGAATAAACGTATAGTTTAGTGTTTATTATTATCAAAAAATGATTCTTTATGGTCTTTGATCCTACAGTTTAAGAGGAACGTCCTGTTTGTCGTATGTAGAATTTAGGGCATGAACCACAATTTAACTTATATACCCCATTTTTGTAGTGTTTTGCAATTTTTCTTCATTGTTTTTTATAATCCTACCCAACGAATTTGTAAATAAGATTTAATAGCATCACTAGGTTTTCCTAGGTAAGTTAAAGAATGGAATTAAGTGTCCTCTTTAATAAATGAATAAACTTTATTGATTGCTTTTTTATGCTTCATTTTGTTATAAATTTGATCTACAATGTTGTTGTAACAAGTTCATAACAAAATGAAGCATAAAAAAGCAAAAAACTTACCTAGGAGAACCTAGTGATGCTTTTAAAAATCTTATTTGTACATTAAAAATATCAAAACTCATATAAAACCAATAATTCGTTGGGTAAGATTATAAAAAACAATAAAGGCAAATTGCAAAAACACAACAAAAATGGGGTATATAAGTTAAATTGTGGTTCTTGCCCTAAATTCTATATAGGACAAACAGGATGTTCCTTTAACTCTAAAGACTCATTTTTTATTAATAATAAACACTCAACATACGCAACATTTATTAGCAGAAAATCACGATTTTGATGACAATTTTGACATTTTACGCGTATAACCTAAAAGTTATAAAATTAATCTATTGGAGTATTTGGGGTCTTTGGAAATCAATAGATACAAAAATTCCCCTAATTTACCTGTAAAGGTAATTCCCCATTGTTAAACTTTATTATTTCTTAATACGTTTATTGTATTTATTTTCCCCGACAGTTTTTAAACCAAGTATTTTTATATTTTTCTGAAATGCCGTACATTTTTGAAAAAGCCACTGTGTGGTGAAACACGTGTCATGTTGACAAAATTATAGTGAAAATCAGAACAAAAAAAAACTTGTTTTATTGTAATTTTAAAATGGATTTTTATCAAGTACAGGTCGAAACTATCAAGAATTTTAATCTTTGGTCTATTAGAGTCTTTGCATTCGAATAGGAAATATATTCAAAAAAATCGGATCACATGCCGAGATAACTGTCAATTTAAAACAACAAAAGGACCAAAGATTTTTTTTACCCAAGATCTTTTGATATTTTGGTTAAACTGCCAATTTGTTGACATTTTAAGGCCAATAATCAAAAAGTATACAAAAGGTATAGGAGGTGTAGACGAGAATAAATTGAAAAAAATTGGAATTCAGCGTTATCAATTTAGTTGGTATTGCCATTGATGCTCATTAAAATCGCTCATAATGCGCCTGTTCTTAGGTAGCCCATTCCGAATTTTGACAGCGATTATCTGGTCACCTGTCAAATAACGTTGCTCGTGCCTATTAGAAAAAATTTTTCTGAATGGGTCCTTCCCTGTAATATTTGCTTACAAATTTCCATTTAAAAACTGGGTTCTCTGTAAATTTCTACTTCTCGCAAATACTATAACATATATTTTATTTCCAGTTTAGGTATGAAATGTCAATGTACCTGTTTATGAACTTATGGCCAATCATTTTTATCAATATAGTAGCTGATATTTTAATAAACTTTTCGATTATTTTTTGATGAGTAAAATATTAATATAATTTATGAAGGAGATAAACATTTCCAAAATTAGTAAGTAAAAAGTCTTCAACACAAATTCTATAAAAAAAAATTCTTAAAATTTAGTACATGTTTCGTGTTTAAGAAAATCCAGTATCATCCTAGAACAGTATCAGAAAGCAGCACGGCGTAAAGGGCGCCTCTAAAACTCTACAATCGGTTTTATACCAATAAACCGCTTTCTTAAATCGCTTTAAAATAAAATCGATTTAGTGCTTAAAGCGATTTTAGTAGTGTTTATAGGACAACATTTTTAAACTGTCCTTACATAAAAGCGCTTTAAGAGGCTCGTATAAACAAAGTAAATGATTACTGAATAATCAGTTTATCAAGTTTGTATTTATATTTTTTCCAATACCTATAGTAAATAAACAAATATTCTAATCTATAAATCATCAACTGTATAATCCAAGTAAATTAATAGCAAACAAAACTTAGTAACTGCAAGCGCGGATTTGGCATCAAATCTAGGGGGGGTACTCAGATTTTAAGTTGTTTATTTCATACACTTTTGATTTTAAAGAAGGCTTAAATGCACCGAAAATTTGAGAAAATTACTTTAAAAATGCAATTTTTAAGCCAAATTTAACTAAAATCACAAATGTGAACGTATCATAGCACCGCAGGCGAAAATTTTTAAGAAAATTGCACTGAAAAATGCATTTTTTTAATTTAAAGTTAAACTAAAATTGTAAATATATAAATGGTTTCAAAGCGCAGCAGGTCCAAATATTTTTTAAGAAAGTGATACTACAAATGCCATTGTGAACACAAAATTAAACTAATAACGTAAATAAATAATAAAAGGTGTTATAGCGCCGCAATTTATGCCCTACTTTTGATTTTCTAAATATTTTTGTAAAAAATTCAAATCCAGGGTGGGGGGGTTAATTATCCCCCTACCCCCCTGAAATCTGCGAATGAGTAACTACGTATAATTGTTTCAGTTATAAAAAACATAGATAACAAGCAAACCACAAACAAAATCTAATAGCTTAATACTTTTTTTTTGAGATATAGGAAGTTTTTTAATTTGAAACATTACCTTTTATATAAATATAATCTGGTTCCCACTTAAGACTTTTTTGTGTGTGCGCAATCACACGTCGCATGATGTCAATATGAAATGTTATGACATTCATGTGACGCGTGCGCGGGCATGCAGGAAAAAGTCATAAGTGGAAACCGGGTGTAAGATTCCTATCTCAAAAAAAAGTTCGTTCGTTAGTTTTTTTTTGGGCAAACCGGTCAATGACTCGATCAATGTCAATATCAATATGTCTCTTGATATGCAGCAACGCTAAGCCCGTCAGACGAATTTCCGTCATAGTGTTTTTAAGTACTTATATTTTTAATCTTCTGAGGCAGGAGAAGCTTCTTTCTGACGAAGCATTACTTATTAACAAACATCCAAGAATGTTTTTATCAACGGAAAAATATCGCCACACTTGTTCATTGCCTCGAAAACGTGATCATATACCTATGTTTTGATTTAAGTTTTTGCCTACAAAATATTGTAAGAATTTGTGTTTTGCATTAATCAAATAGTTTATAGTATTCGGAATTTTATAGTATAAAACTTGCTATGAATATGTTCAGGTCAAAAATACTTAATATTCTCGTTATTGATCCTTGATTTTATGTACGAATGGATTTTGTATAAAACTTGTTTATAAATTGAAACTCTATAATACTGTTCTGTATTTCTAATATCAAAGTGTCCCAAAATACTGTGGAGGGATTCTAGAATGTCTTTAAAGGAACGTTCTGCACTATCTCGTTTTTTCTTCAAAGACTTGACCCTGGGACCGCCACTGTTTGTAATAAAAACACGTTGAATACAAAAATTCTCTGGTTCATTTTGTTGCACTAATGTAATTTATTCGAGAATTTATTTCAATATTTCCCAAATCAGAAAAGCAGCAGCCAAAATCTAAATAAATGAGATTGTAGTTGTATGTACTAGTATCCTTAACGGTAAAGCCATGATTGACCCTTAAAATAATTTTCTTAAATACCTGTTAAATTATAATTAGATGTGCTAAAATACACTTTAGTAAGACACGTTTTTTGGTAAATTTAAAGACTGTAAAGAACTTTGATTGAAAGAAATTAATACCACCTTATGTTTTACACACTTTACACTTTAAAAAATTACAATTTTTGCTGTTCTTTGGATAAAAATTGCAAAATAAAAATCATATACACGACACCACTAAAGATGACAGACAGATGACATAACATAAAGTTTTAGTAAAAATTTGCCTAAATTATGTCCGTCTTTCTCTAAAATACGTTTTTATAGCCTGCTGTCTCTCTTCAACAACCTTAAATATTTTTGCACTTCACTAAAATATCTCTCCCATCTACCTCTAAAATTCTGCTCTCTCTCTAAATATTTTTCATTTTAACAGAGGAAAAATGTTTTTTGGCGGTCCTTTTTCTAAACGTCTAAAAAAACTGGAAAATTTGAGTGTTTTATTCCAGAAATCGAAACTTTGGAACGAAAGCTTTAAAACGTTACCCCTTAAATTATGCTAAAATATTTTAAGGCTTAAATTACCATCATGGCTTGACCATAAAGTTTTAAGAAAAGTGTGATTGCATTTAATCTACTGTCATCTAATTAAAAATAACAAATTAAAATTATAATAATGTAATTCTGACATAGGTCTCGATTCTTCAGAAACGACAGAAAATCTCAGCCGTCAAAATTCTGGAAAGTGGCGATTTTTACTTATTGCCTCAGTTAAAATAAAAACACAGCGTCCTTAATATTTATTCTAACGTTGTAAGAGTGCTGCTTTGTATATTAAAAATCTTAAAGGTTTGTTAACACACAAAAATAAGATTATTAAAATACATTTTTAAAAAGAAATACTAGTTTTCACAACTAGTGGCTAAAATAGTGCTTTTTTTACAAGCTTTGATTTAAATAACGAGCGCAGCGAGGTATTTAAAAAGCACAGTTTAGCCGCGAGTTGTGAACACTATTTTTTTTAATACCTTTATCAAAAAATCCAAGAAAAACAGGAAAATGCTTTTAAAAATCTCGAACGAAGAGCACTTTTTGCAAGGTACCATCTTTACACTTAAATCAAGGTGGCTGATAAATGAAATAACAATATGGTTTCCATAGCGATGTGCCTTTTTACTCGGTGACGTTTATTGTTGCGACATTTTAGTCTTTGACAGTTTAATATTTTGCCGATTTTTTCGTTAATACTTGGTGAAAACTGGCGGAAATTTTTAGGCAAGAATAATTAGATTTTTTCTATAGTACTATTTTCCGCTATTTCTCTTTAATTTTGGGTAAAAAACGGACAGAGATCTTTTTTTGCACCCGTGATCAAAAAAAAAGTTTTTTTGCATCGGTAACCAAAAAAGCCATGCTTTATTTATCTGCAGACAGTTACTAAAATCATGTTTTTGATAAAGGTATAAAAAAAAGGTTTTTTCGCAAAAAAACTGCCTACAAAAGTTAAAATTGACCTATTTTTTATTTACCGGAACAGCATTAAGACACTAAATTTTAAGGAATATTAACAAATAAGTCCTGACAAAAAGCAGTTAGTGTAAACGTGTGTTTAAAAATCGTCAGATTTTCGGACGCTTTTTGAAGAATCGCGACCTACGTTTTGCCAGAGGCTGACACATTTTTGATGTTATGTTCATTTTGCTGCACGAATGTAATTTATTTGAATATTTCCAGATTCAGAAAAACAGCAGTCAAAGTGCAAAAAAAATGAGAAAATGTGTCTTAGTTTTTTAAAAAATGTGATTGACATTGAATTTTGTATCTACTATCACCTCAAAAATAACAAATCAAAATTATAACAATGTTACTTGACATTTACTGCCAGAAGCTGACTTGTTTTGACGTTATGAAAACAATAGAAATATGCGTCGCAATTTTTATTCTCTACAATGCAATTACCAGTAGAAATATAACTAGTGCATAAAATATTTCCTAATGGAAATATTTTATGCACGTGTTATGTTTTGATCGGAAATTTCCCGAGTTGATAAAAGTTTATTTAGATAGTTGCTAAAAAGTTGATTTTAATATTTTTTCTAATGCTAATAGTAAAATAAAACTTAAACTTAGTCCTGCTTCTGAAAACTACAATTGCTATTGACAGGTCGACTGTTTTGATGTTTTGAAACTATAAATGTCAAAAATGACAATTATCCCCGGAATATTTCCAGATGCAATTTTCAAAACTGATGCAATTTCCACTTATCAATTTTTGAAAATTTTCGTGTAAAATTTCCAGTTAAATTGACACTAGGGAATTTTCCGCTTTAAGTTTACGAAAATTGCACACTAATGGGAGTTTTATAGATAGATATATATGTGTTTCCCCAAAAACACACTAGACTTTTAACCATGAGTAGAATAGTTGCGACAATTTACGAAAATTGTAGCATTATTTATTATATTCACATTCCCTTAATAATATTTATGCGAAGAAATAAATTAACTCATTTAGTTTAGTTTGTTAAAAAAAAAATATTTATCCATGTTTCAAATTTTCAGAGACCATAAGTTAAGCGCAAAAGACAAAACTGTAAGTTTTTTAATATCATACTGTATTGTAATATACTCCATTATATTATCGGTTTCAGTTCGGGAAATAATACATTACATCACTAGTCCGGTAAACTAACTAAAAAAAATAAGAATAAAATAATGGATTTCCACCCCACTATGAAATAAAACGTTGTACGATACACGGTTGTGAAATGTCATTGAAGTACTCGTCTCGAAATTCCGGACTCGGCTCTTTCGTCACCTTGTCCATAAATATTTAGACTTGTACTTTAATAGAGCATTTCCCGGGCTTGTAACGTAAATTACTATAAGATTGAGGATGGTACATGAAAGCTACGACACCTTTTGTTATTTTTTTTAATAATTTTTGAAGGTATTTGATTGGTAACTGCATTTAATTTTTGACAGCCATGTTGAAGTAAAAAACCATTCTCGATGGTCAAATTTTGAAAAACTTTTCCTATATGTTAATAGTGTATTAAAAACAAGGTTTGAAATTACATTTGGCGCGATATGTTGGTGGAGTGAGCCGAAGGCGAGGTCAAAAAGTCAAGCGAGCGTGCAAAGAGGTTTTCAAATACTTTTATACGACTGCAAATAAAAACCAAATTGATTTTTTTTTGTTTTTTACTAAATTATAAAACGGTGCACAAAGATGACACACACGGTTAGGGTTGCCAACCCATCCCGATTTGTCGGGACTGTCCCGATTTAGAGCAAAATGTCCTGCGTACTGACAAGACCCTTGTTAGTACGTAATCAGTTCATTACCGACCCTACTGATTCTGTTGATCGGGGAGTTAAAACCATAGTTAGTGCAATGATGTTGAGTTTCAAATAATAATTTATGATTTCTTGTGTTCCGTGGCACATATGAAACTTGAATATTGATAGTAGCTCTACAGATCTAACAGTGACATGATCATAGTACTTTCTACGATTGTCTAGATTTGTTAAGTTTAACAGACTTGTTCGCTGGTCAAAATCAATTTATTCAATAGGTATGTGTAATTTATAGCATATAAAGCGCAAGAACTTTCTTTGTATTTTTTCCAAACGATCTTTATGAATCTTATAATATGGAGACCAAATAGTACAACCATATTCTAGAATTGACCTTACAATTACAAGGTAAGCATTTCTCAATGTAAAAATGTTGTTTACGTCTTTCAATGTTCTAAACAAAAATCCTAGCAATTTCCTAGCTTTATTTGAAATAATTGCATGCAACAAAACTGAGTTTTCTATCAAAAAAGACACACAAGTCATGCATGATAATTGCAAGGTTTCTCCAAATTGGAGTTTTACATTTGTCAACGTTCAGGGATAAGTTATTATATTCACACCATGCTGAAAACCCATTCAACTCTTGTTGCAAAATATGGCAATCCGGGCCTCCAAACTTCTTATAATTCTAAAGAATTTTAGATCATCAGCAAGAAGTACACAGTTACAGTTTTCCATTTATAAATCCTTTAAATAACAATGGAGACAAATGTCCGCCCTTGGGGACACCTAATAAAACATTAAACTCGGCGGAGACAGCATTCTCTATTTTTATTGCCTGGCGTCTTTCAGTTAGATTAATCCGAAACCAGTTGAAAGCTGAGCCATGGATACCCATGACTAAGTTTATCAAGTATTTTGTTATTATCGACCCTGTCGAAAGCCTTGGATAAATCGGTATAGATGACATCTACCTGATACCCACTCTCCAAGGCTTCCAACAAAGTTTCTTCATATATCAAAAGATTACTAATTGATAATTTACCTTTTGAAAACCCCTGTTGTTGGTTTATAATTATGTTTTGGAAATATGGTGCAATTTTATCAGTGTATCCTGTAGAAAATAATCTATTTAAAATTTTAGCCAAAATACTGGACAAGAAAAATTTACAGTTTTTTTATGAAAATTACTGGTAAACCATCTGAGCCACAGGTTTTTGTGTAGTTTAACTATTTTTTCCTACGAACAAAATAATGGATTTCACACGATTTGCATCCTTAGAAAACGTTAAATTTCACCCCTGTGCAGAAATTAAAAGCCAATTTTTACAAAAATTAGTGCAATTCAACAGTGTTCGTAAGAAAACTAGCGTACACAACTCGATAGAAAGTAACTTTCTTACACTCGCGTGCTGTTTTACTCGGCTAACGCCTCGTTCACAACATTCACGCTCCTGTGAAATTTGTCACTTTCTTTTCTTGTTATGTAATATACTATTACTTTGCTTTGTTTCGATTGAAATTTCTTAGCTAGCTTCTAAATTAAAATTAAAAAACCATCAATATTTATTGTTTTATTTCTAAGCGTTTTTGAAAATGTCCAGATTTTGCATCAAATGTCCTGATAATTTAGAACAAATGTCCAGATAAAACAAAATTAAAAGTTGGCAACCCTACACACGGTATATGCAAACTACCGATTTCATATTGAGTTTTCCTCATATTCTAAAGCAGTCGTATAAAAAATATACTAAAACCTCCATCAAAACGTTAAAAACACCTTTTGTTTCAACTTTTTTGGGGTCAAACCTCATTTGCAGTCATTTATATTATATAATACAAAGTGTGTCTTGAATAAACAGATGTAAGTTTAAAAATTTGTGAATTGTGAATGGGCGTCACTCTTCGAAACAAAAATGCCAATGCCTAGGAAAGTACAGTTATATATGTTTTCTATCAAGTAGTAAAAAACAAATCCACCTTGAGAGTACAATAATAATAGTAAACTGCAATGTAGATAATGGCTATAAGACCTGCTAACTGCTGATATTTTTTAAAGATATATATGAAACAATAATTATTATTATGGAATTAACAGTAACAATAATTGTATAATACATTTTCAGCTAGAACTAGATCTTAGATCACGATACATTTCCTCTGAACCATAAAAAAAGCTTATAACCAAATGACATAGACTTGGCAAAAAATGTTAAATACAAACGAATCTTTAGTTGAGTCATCAAATGATTTGCGCTATATATAGGATGGGCCACAAAAGGCGAGTCTATTTTGTACCCTCTACAAACTTCAATTTAAAACAAAATGGATATTCTACAAAGAAGAAGACTTTAGACATTAGAGTAAAGGGAAAATATACCCTAGGTTCAAGTTAAAAATTTGAGAAGTATTCCTTTAAGATTCAAGATGACGGAAACCTAAAAAATGGGTAGCATTTACACTCCCCCCCCCCTCCCCCTGAAAATTAGGAACCCGTAGTATTCTTTAGAACAAAATCTAAGTTATTGCGACAAAGGCCCTTTGATCTTAGTAGTACATACCACTTATTTCAATTAATTGGTTGAGCATTTTTCTAAAGAGAACTGTTCATTGGCACAAACATACATTTTAACTACATACAATTTAAAAATTTAAAGATTTTTTGGAAAAAAATGTCATGTCAAAAAATTTCATTTAAACAATCCAGGGTGCCGACAATTTTAAAAATAACCTGAGATATGTCAAGAAAAGCTCTATCCTTTCTTTGTGATTTCTCTGGACCAATCTCCATTTTTAGGCATATTGAGCTAATCAGCGATCACTGAAATAAGAATACTAAAAACTACATTTAGAATAAGGGCCAAATTTCTGGTATAATTTAGTATTAATTATTTTATAGCAAATTTAATTGATTGTGAATTTTTAAATAACATTTACTCGAAACAATAAAGATGGAGTTTGGTCCAGAACTACATAAATTCACTAAGACGAACAAAAGTAGTGTAGATCGATCATAATAATCCAAACTATCGTTGGTTTCAAATGTATATGATTTCAGGGGATGGGACTTTTTGCCCTTTCACCACGTAGACGTTTCGTCGCTGGCCGATTCGCCGCAAGAATGTTTCGCTGCGGAAACTTTTTTTTTATTATTTCAAAAAAGCCAAATTTGCAACTGAAGGATCGAGCAAAGAAGGTGTTATGTAAGCATTTAGAAACGATGATATTTTAACATAAAAAACGTAACACAACTTTTCGGTTTTCATGAAGCGATTTGAACGCGTTTTGAACGATTTTTCGTATTGTACCAGTTTTTTTTTTAATTAAATTTCGACAATTAGAAAACAAACATAAAAGTTTGGTAATCTAGCTCATCAGTCTCGGTTAAACTTTCATTCGTTTTCAATACGATCCACATTTTCACGACATCTCTAGATTCCTATACGATCCCAGAAAAAGACATATTGAACTGAGCATGAGGAAGGCCAAGATTTCAATTCGCGTTATCACGATAATTTTGAAAGTGAATCATATTGAAAACGCATTCAGTTCTGCATGAAAATATAGTAAACAAAAACTAAACAATCCTTTGGTTTCAACATCTTTAAGCAGTCGCGTAGCCAGGGAGAGGTTTTGGAGGTTAAATCCCCCCCCAGAGCCCTCAAAAATAGCTAAAATTTTCCCCAGCCTGTTAAACTGCTCAAAGCCCCCCCAGAGCCAGTTCCTCGCTACGCCACTGCTTTAAGTCAAATAGCTTTATCTACTCTTAACAATATTATAGTAAATTATAATGTCATATTTCTTGAAAGGTAAATATAACACCACAGACAGGACTATAAAATTAAAATTCTTGTTCTGCATAACGTTACATTACTACAATCTACTGAGGTGTAACATTTAAATTCCTTCTCGTACTCTAAAAGGAAATTGTTATTCTGGGGCTCGAAATTTCTTGTTCTGCGACCGGCTATAATTAGCGAACGCCTATGGCCTATCAAACCAAGAATTTATCAGACCGTATTTAATAAAAATTTCACGATTCACCATAAAAACTACAAATTTTTTATCCGAACCTTATTTCTTCAAACCCATTCAATAACAAACTCGTAATTTGTAAAACCCATTTTTAATAAAACCTAGAAATGGTCAAACCATTATTTTTCAAAACCGGAATTCGTAAAACCCGTTGTTTATCAGATAATTTTTGCTAAATTCATTGCGCATTCGCCAATAATGCATGAACCGGAAGTGTATACACAGGTGGCGCGGCGTTTCGATGCATTTGTCGTTATGTGCGCACACTTGGCTAAAAGTATTCACAGGTAGTGTTCAATACTTTGGGCAAGTTTGTAAATTCATCAGATTTTTTCAGCGATGTCATCAGTTTTTTGACAAATGAAAGATGACTTTAATCTGACATTACATGTCGTTGAGTTCGATGAGCCATCGGAAATTAAAAAAACGCTAAAAATCAGTCAGAATTTCGCTATAGCTATATAGTTTTTTTTAAATTTTTCGTAGGGCTTCAGGAGGATATGGCGAGGATACAACTTATGTCCATCTTAGACCAGCCCAAATTGAAGATTTATTTATCTCCTCATGCTGGGTTTATACAGCAAATAAAATAAAACAAGAAATAAGAATTAGCGCTGCAATTGGTCAAACCAATACCCTCTCCACATAGACCGATCAGCTCTTATCACCTTCGCCGCCATTTTGACAGAAAACTAATGGATTATCTGTCACTTTTAAGTGAAAATGGCGGCGAAGGTGGAGAAAAGGGCACTAAATCGGTATGAGTTGATCGGCCTATCTGGAGAGGGTACTGGTCAAACGTGATCATGTGATCACAAATATGGTTTTTTTATTGGGTGTTCTTATTATTATATTAAGTTATTTTGCTGTACAAACCCAGCATTAGTCCTCGAACAATGTCTTTCAAATAGTTTTAACTCAACTTCTTATCAAGTCGGCAATCTTTATTAAAAAACACATCAAAAAATTTTAAAACAAAATAATAACAACAAAAAACAGCCCCCAGAGTCGGTGAGCATCGATGCCATCAATTGGTGAATTGGTAGAATTAATCGGGTAATTTAAGAACCCGATCAATATCACCAAGAATCATAGATGAATTTACAAACACCGGCGCGGCAGGCGACTCGCCAACCTGTGTGTACGGCACCGGTTCATGTATTATTGGCGAAGGGGCTATTAATTTAGCAAAAATTTTGGGATAAACGAATTCCGGTTTAAAAAAATAATGCCATCATGATTTGACAAATTCGGGGTTTTATGAAGGATGGGTTTTACATATTACGAGTTTAATATTGAATGAGTTTGATGAACAATGGTTCGATTAAAAACGGGTCTTATAAATTTCGAATTTGTTATTGAATGGGTTTGAAGAAATAAGGTTCGGATAAAAAATTGGTTTAACAAATTGTAGGTTCTATAGTGAATGATTTTATGATTGAACTTTCTTTTATTTAACGGGATTGATTTTACACATTCTGATAAACTGTGGTCGTTCTAATTAGCCACATCGCACAAAAGACGAGATGCTAAAAGTCAAGGGGGCTCCTTCTTGCTATTGGTGGTTTAAATCACTTGACCTAATTTTCGTTACAAAAGTAGTTCAAACGGCGTCCTACTGCTCAGGGCCTGTATTCTTGACACCCGTGCTTGTGAGTGTGATCAAATTTCGCACTTCTCACTTGCTTTGAACTATGTGAAAAATGAGAGAGGTAAATATTCACCGGTGACTACTCACCTCACCGGTCGTCAAGAATACGGGCCCAGACGGGCACGTGATGGTGAGTGAGAGAACTGCTTCACTCAAAAATCGTGGTGCGCGGCAGCTCTGCGCGTGCACATAATAGTATTATGATTCTTCGATTCGGTTGAAACTACTTTTCTTCTCTCAATTATAACCTAGTACACCGGCCATACCATAAAGGTATAACTTAAATAGAGACATTATGTTTACCACAGTTTCGATCAGACAAAAGGTAAACAAGTTGTACCTCTACACGTAATGTTTTTAAAAACATATTATTTTATAACTTTATTATTTACATGCAATTTTGCAAATTCTCCGGTTTATAAGGAAATTTGGGTATATTACATAATTGCATTTAAATTTCCTTGAATCTGCATAATTTTAAATCAATAAAGAATTTATAATGTGCAGGTACATGTTATGGTACTTGAAATATACCTCATTTTTTCGATCGAAATATCACATAAAATACCTGATATTTTGAACGAAAGAATAATTATTTTTATTTACTAATATATATCGAGAAGAAAACCTACAGCAATGTGACAACCTCGCATTTGTGGCGGGTTGACCCGCCATAAATGCCACAATTTGTACGCTGCTCCATTAATAATTTCTCTTCGGCGTTGTAGCCTTAGCATAATCAAGGTTTTGGTATATTTTACAGATTATTGGGGAGTTTTTAAATTTTTGTGGCAAAAGTGATGTGACAAAGTGCGTAGTGTGACGAAACTAGTATTGCAATAAATATAAAATAAAATATAGGAAAGACATAATTTGTTGGGATATTTTTGCGAATTTCTGATAAAAAAAATATGATAAGCACTTATAATTAGGTGCGTATGATATTTATTTATAACTACATTAACAGTTTTGATACTATCTGTAGTCAGCTTAGTTTTTCTGCCGAGATTTGTTTATAAATAGTACAAGCGTTCCCGGTATAAATAAAAAATTTTTAAAACATTATTATATCAGACACAGGATAAAGAATGTATGTTTGTTACAACTTTTTATTTATAATATTTACATAGTTCATACTCCACATAAGATTTTGTTGTATTTATTAAAAATGTAAAGATACTTTTTTACATATTAAATAAAAATTATAGTAGAGTGTATAAATTCAATCTTTTTTTACACAACGAAATACCATCATATAGTACCTATAATATAGATATCTTCGTTTTTCAAAATACCACTATTCTTAGTCGAATTTGGTTATTTTTTCCACATTGGTTTTTTGGTAATTTGCCTAAACAGTGCGGAAAGTGATACTTTTGACACATTTTTTGTACAACAATTTCCTACTTGCATAAAAAGCTTCTGCCAAAGGTTATATATATTTGGTATTTTTAAAATTAAAACCAAAAAATAATTTTGTTTCCATTTTTAATTTCATCTAGTTTATAAATGCATCTAAAAACTCCTATCAGACTTAAAATTCACCCCATGCTAAAAAATACTTTTACCTATGATAATTTTCTAATAAAGTTTTGCAGGTCACTTGACATTAAATAAAAGTAAAGAAACTACTTCGCAACTGCGTGTGAAAAAGTCTACTGTTACATATCAATTTTAGTGTGGAAAGTTCAACTTCCCACAAGCCGAGCGTAAATGTGTGTTCTAAAAACTATTTTTTGATTAAGAAAGAAATCATAAACACTCGCAGAAAAAAAAATGTAACTAACCCTTGCGGAAGTGCCTTTCCCGCCCGGACTCCTCCCGTGCGTAAAAGTATCACTTTCCGCACTAGTTAGGCAACTATCTGGAAAACATTTAAAAAATGAATATTTTGTATTTTATATCTTTACATAAATATTTTCACAAATATAATACCCGTCCATACCTCAGTATCAATTATTTTTTCAAAATGACAAATATAATACCTCTCCATACCTCGGTATCAATTATTAAGTATAAAAAAATTAAAGATTGTATTTTCAAAAATATTTGACAAGTCTGAAAATAAGGACCAAACCTTTTTAAATTTATAAATAACGAGCCGCTTCTGGCCGCTGCTAAACGTAAGGTGGTTGGAGCATGTGTGAATCTGGTGCAGCGTTGCCAGTGGAACATAAAATGGTTTTCCCTAAATCTAACGACTATTTTACTTAAAGTTTCCCGAAAAATCACAAATAAAATAGTAATCTGAAACCCGGTTCCCATCTATGCGCTTCTGATGCCACCTACTCAAAACAGGCATCACGTGGTCTAAGAGTAAAAGACTATTCTGTTACGCACGCCTCTCTCACTAAAAATGAGTTATTGGGGTCAAAAGAGACCTAAATACAAAGTTTTGTGATGGGGTCTGTCAGAGACACGATATAACAAGCCGCGAAACCGATTTTTATCAAATTTGGCTAGAAATTCTTTGTACCAGGCTTGGGTACCAGGTTATTCCTAATTAGTTTTTAATGGGGGTGGAGGGTTCAAAAGAGGCTAGGAGGTAAGGTTGAATTTTCACGAACGATAGCAGTTAATGACACACGGTTTTCACGTTTACGTGAATTATTTACCTCGTCCATTATAAAATCCGATTGAATTTCACCTGATTAATAAGCGAAAATCATCCGCTCAAAAACTGCACCTTGTCAAAACTGATAAGTACCTCCGATAATACTATTTTTTTTCCTTCTCGGTGGCAAATAATTTTCTTTCTTTTGACTTTTTGTAGACGGTTTTTGATGATTCCCTGCATTTCTCAACGAATTGATACTATTTCCATGTTCTACTTTGGCAAGATTGCTAACGGCTGTAGCTCTCATAAAGTGATACCTGATTTTTTTTATTCGCTGCATTTAAATCATTTTTTTCCACAGCATCTTTGTTCCAATTCGACAACTCATTCCTGCCCACAGGGTTATTTTTAAATCAGCCTGTACTGTTTGAACACATCCATGTTGTTGATTCAACGTCAAAAAGAGCTTTCCGTGATTAGTTATAATTGTCTATTATTACTTACTCTTTTAAAAAGCTAGGATTAAAAAAAACTGTATAATTATTCTTTCCTATAGTGGCTTAGATTTATCTTAGTTTATCTAGATTTAGGCACATGTGCCTTTTTGTTGACTAGGATTTCTTCTCAATTATTTTAATGGGAGAAAACAAAGTTGAGTGGAAGAGAGCTAATAGAGAATTGCGAACTCTGCTTTTTTTCGCTAAAGTTAATGGGGGCTATACGTGCCTGCTAGCGCCATTTATTTCTACTGAAACTCGATTTACCGCACCGCTCCCCAGGGAGCCTTTAAAGTATTTTTATAAACTATATCTTGTGACACGTCTTCTTATACTACTAATTCCACCCCGCTGATTGCAAATCTTTAGTCTAAATATACCTATCAAAGTTTTTGAGATATTTGTAAAAATGTAAAAATAGGGGATAATGCAGACCATTTTCTGAGAGCTTGCAAAAATCACACAGTGGTAGTTTTACGATGCAATTTTTTTTTCATAGCGGTAGAAACTTGAATTAGTTATACAAGTAGTAATCTCTGAACTGGGCGTTTTTTGATTAGGAATGGTATGTTCTTTTGAACAGCAAGCAAGTTCAAATTAGTATTCAAGACTTGTCATAATATACAAATTTTTTAACAACAGTTTAAGGATACTAATTTTTTTGAGGGAGGGTGGCCACAGGAACGGACCTTGCACCACCGATTCCTGGCATGGTCGGTTTTTGGGTAAGAATGATAAAGTCTTTCCAAGGCCAACAGTTAAATTTTTGTACCCGATGAATCACCGTAACGGTCTAATATGTAACTCATATCGAATTAATATTTTTTATAGGTACCTACCTCGATTTCTTGTGCTTGATCTTCAATAATATTCTGATGTTGTTTTAGCGAAGCTTCAAGTTCCTTGTTTCGTTCCAGTAGAGTCTTTCCAAGTTCAGCCGCCAATTGTAAATCTGCAAAAAAGAAAACAAAATCTTATTAGCTGAGCCTCTTATAGCTAAATAAATTTCTTCTAGAATTACAGTAGATTTAGACTGTTATCTGACCTAATATGCTTAGCCTCTGAAAGAGGTTAGAAACTTCAGATACTTAGTTACATTTAAGCGCAGACCTGGCCTTAAATCTAGGAGGGAGGGTAATCAGGTTTCAAATTGATAATTAACCTTAAATAACCAAAAACATGTTTGGAAGCGCCGTAGAAAGTACTTTACAAATGCCATTTTTCACAGAAAATTAAACTAAAAACGTAAATATTAATCAATGGTGTTGTAGCGCTGCAGGCGAAATATTTTCGTTCTGATTTTTGAAATGTCTGAATACATAATAAATCTTTAGATAGACAATTTCTTTAGACTGAATATTTTTTTAAAATTTTTGGTGTCGGATTCTTACCAAATTCAATTTTTAGAATTGTTCCATCACGCAAAACTACTAAACGGATTTGGGCTACTGGATTCCTTGGACTTAGATGGGGAGGGGGTAGCTACAATTTTAAACAAGCGCACGGAGTCGTTTTCAATAACTAGTTTTTTTAATAAATGACTGCTTCATCCCACTTGGCGCCTTTGCTTGTATTGGGTTGGATTGGCAAGAAGCATCATTCTCAACAGGTGCATCCAAGTAGCGGGGGTGGACCCGACTGAATAAGTCGGTGACTAAATCCTGTTGGGGAATGTCATACCGCACCCCCCTTCACCCACTTCCCTCGCTCAGAAGAACATATATTATATAAAAAACCGCTACTCATATATACATGGGTTAGATTGGGTTGTGGGAGTGTATTCAGACTTTTCCATGGTGTACTCGGACATTTTCACAGTGTATCCAGGTTTTTCCAGAGTGTATCCAGACTTTTCCAGGGTTTTTCCAGACTTTTCCAGAGTATATCCAGACTTTTCCAGGGTCTTTCCAGACTTTTCCAGGATCTTTCCAGACTTTTCCAGGGTGTTTCCAGACTTTTCCAGGGTCTCTCCAGACTTTCCAGAATGTATCCAGACTTTCCCAGGGTCTTTACAGACTTTCCAGAGTGTATCCAGACTTTTCCAGAGTCTTTCCAGACTTTTCTAGAGTCGTTCCAGACTTCTCCAGACTTTTCCCGATTATATCCAGACTTTTCCAGGGTCTTTCCAGACTTTTCCAGAGTGTTTCCAGACTTTTCCAGGGTCTTACAGACTTTCCACAATGTATCCAGACTTTTCCAGGGTCTTTACAGACTTTTCCAGCGTGTATCCAGACTTTTCCAGGGTTTTTCCAGAGTCTTTCCAGACATCTCCAGACTTTTTCAGGGTCTTTCCAGACTTTTCCAGAGTCTTTCCAGACTTTTCCAGAGTATTTCCAGACTTTTCCAGAGTCTTTCCAGACTTGTCCAGGGTGTACCCAGGCTTTTCTAGGGTGCACGGACTTTTCCAATACATTTTATATGTGCTATATATATATATATAGATTCAGACTTTATTTTTTCTAAAAACATTTCGTTTTACATGTGCTGTATATATATTATATATATATCCTCGTATACATAAGATTTTTGTCCATTAATCACACAATAACGGCTAAACCGATTTGTATGAAATTTGATTAAACCATAGAGTGTGACCTGGATCTTATCCTAAGCTACTTTTTATTTAACATTTCATTTCATAACTCGAGATATATGGCACAGAAAATTGAATTTATCAATTTTTTTTTGCATTTTTTATGTGATATATATATATATATATATATGTAGTACCAAATTTTGGCGCCATTCAACTACAATTTTGATAAACTTTCCAAGAAGGTATCACACGGTAAGGAAAAAAAATATTTTTAGGGATGAAGTTTTTTGGGGTTAGCTCCAAAGGGTCTACTAGGAGAATGCTCAAAAACAATAGGGGTCTGCGCGTCAACAAATGTAATCACTATGTAAAATTTTGTTATGATTAGTGAAGGATTTTTTGAGTTAGAGTGGCTACAGAGTAGGCGACAGACAGACCGACAGACACAGTGACGGCGTCTGGATTCGTGCTTATCACTATTCGAAACCTCAAAATTCGTGGAGGATCATGAAAATCTCGAAGTGCGATTTTTCGATGATTACATTACTTCCCTTTAGCAAGGGAAGTAAAAATTGCGCATTGCAGTTATGACCTAGTTTTGGCAACAAATCGGAAATAAAAGTAGCCCCGGCCCAACTTGGCAACCAACCCAAACCAATTTTTTAAATATTTCAGAAAAATGTAGAAAAAAATCAACATTTTCTGCTCAAACTACAAAAAAATTTGCCTGCAGAGCTATAAACACAGAGGAAGGTACGGTATATTCTCTGTGCTATAACATTATTCATTATTAAAAATTTAGTTTAATGTTAAGCAATTTTTATTAACATCATTTATAACTTGTAAAAATTTTAAAATAATTTTCCCAAAATTTTCGCTTGCGGCACATTTGACATAATTTTGACGACAAATCTTTAAAAAAACAAACGGAAGATGGCTGTGGCACCGTTAATCTAACGACTAGATCCGCCCATCCACATAAATAAGTTTTTGTCGTACCCAATAATCCAACTTCACCTATTAAACCAATCCCCCCCCTTTCAAAAAAGCTGCGAACACCCCTACAGCTTACATGGGTCAATTTTTGAGAAAGAAATCATAAACGTTATCAGTCTATGTGGTTGTAGCCTATACTTTTCTGGCTTCGGAAGTTGGTACCATTAGAGTTATATAGCCAATTTTTGTAATACTGTAAAAAGTATCTATATACCTTAAATCACTTTTTAACAGGAGTTGCTATTTATTTTTATTTCAAGACTCATAAGTAAATGAAAAACCAAGGAAGAGTTAGTTATTTCATGCAAAAGTCAGGGAATTTTGAGAAAAACATCAAAATCAAGGAAAATTGGAACGCAACCCAGAAAAAAATTCAAAACCCATGAACCTCTACAAAAACTCAATTCTTTAAAAAAATAATCAAGAAAAAAAAAATGTTAAAAAAATTACTGGAATTTTTCATAAACGGTCAGGAAAAAACGGAAAAAGTTACGGAATTCGATGAAGGTTTGTTGTCTGTACGAACCCTGTGTTTATTTTTTTAAATTGGATTGAAGTAGGTACCTACTTACCAGAAGTATATCTTAAAAAACATCGTAAATTAGTAAAATCTATTAACTTGAATTGCTAGGTTTTGCCATATTACGACAGCCATGGACTGATATTTCCCAGGATTGCAGGTTGACGTTGTTCTTTTAAAAGTTTATAATAGCTGAAACTATACGCATCCTACGCATGGGTGAAGTTAGGGGGGACTTGGGGGGGCTTATTGATCTGTACTCAAACACTTTTTCGTATGATAAGGAGGTTTTTAAAGGCTGAAATGACCGTAATAAAGAACTTCGTTGGGAAACGTGGCGAAGATATGATCATATACGATATTCGGTCTGTAGTTAAAAAAGAAGCATTGCCAATTTCTTCTGCTTCATGTAAATGGTCCTTTTCAACAATGCAAGGAATAAAAAATTGGCTAAAGTCGACCATGAATGAATAGTTATCTAGCTCTTGTGCCCTGCTAAGAAAGAAGAGCATAATCCCACTTTTTCCGAAAGAAAAAAGAAATATTTAAAAAAGGGTTTGAGGTAAAAATTTTAATTTAAACCCTTATATTTTTTTATATAAAGCTTATGTCTCCTTTATTTTACTTGGGGGACCTACTATTTTAATAAAGAAGAGCATAAGTAACAGAAAATAGCATATATCACACTTTTCCTTTCATAATACTAAAAAAGAAATTTGCACATGTGCTGTTTTTTCTTAGCAATGCCTTAAATTTCTTTGTAACATACGCTCGAGTCCACTTGCTGGAATAAGCCCTTATTCTCTAGTAAACCGTTCCTAAGCGCAAGTCAATGTTTAAACAGGTGTTTTATTTACTATTTGCTTTAGTTTTGTATTGTTGGTGTGGGTGTATGCTATTTTTTTCTAGTTTTTTGAAGTTTTTTGATATCCTGTCTATAGCATACGCAACAACATTGGCAAAAAGACAAAGCCAAACATTTTTAAATATTATATATTTTGAATGTAGAATTTTTGCAGTGCTTCTAACTAAAATTAAAAAAAAATTGTATCTTCTTTAGAAAAAAAGTTACAGGCTAAAAACCAATATAAAAACTTTAAAGCTCTTTTTCTCGAAAGTTAGAAAATGTCACTTATATGCTACTTTTATTAGCAGGGCAGTCTTGTAAACATTGAAAATGATATTACAAAATCCCTAAAGTTGGATGATGTTCTGAATTAATTTATTCAAACAGGAAATCGGAAGATGTTACTTCAATAAATTAGTTTAATAACAATGTTTGTACAAATTATTTTGAATAAATTTTTAATTTAGATGTTTTTTAGAATTTTAGTATTTTTGGAAGATTGCTTTTACAGTAAAATATGCATATACCTTATCCTAAAACATATAACCAAAAAGTAAAAGTTCAGATTAAATAGTTTAAGCTTCCCAGATCTGATGACCTAATTTCGCCCATGATCCTACGTCGCCGCTCGTAATCGTAATGCTATTTTTTTTCTTTCCTCCACTTTTCGGACGTATTTTTAGTCCGCAATGCTTTTAAAGTTTGCTACTTCTGACCGTATTATTTATCAAAATAAACTTAATTAAAAACGAGTTAAAATCTAGAACAAATGTACAATGAGCTTTTCGAGTGCCATTTGATTGGTTGTCAACCTTATGAAAGAAAGTTTCATCGCTTGGCGCGCTCTCTTACGATTTACTTCTAAGCTTCATTATTATCCTAGGAGCGTAAATGGTCCATTACAGTCGTGTTAAAACGCTCGTTAAACTAGTATTATGGGTTAGTGTTAAGTAAAATAAAAAATGATCCCTTTTGAGAACTCTCTGTTTAAAGAAAAACTTTTCGGATGATAAATCGCACAGAAAGTGCGTAATATGAGGTAATAAATTATCGTTTTTTTTAGAACACCTACGTCTTCTCAAAACTTCAACAATCTAAACATGTGAAATTTAATGTATTTCTATTGTTATATACGACCCAAAAACCAAATAATGCATTTTTTTAACGGTTTTTATTGACTGGTTGGCGCATTCAAATTCAGGTTACCAACTTAATTACAAAAAACTATTCTTCATACCACACCGCAGATTCATGCAAATAAAGAAATAGTATTCAATTTGGTTACCAAATGCCACAAAATTGTTTGTAAAATAATCGACTTTAAATGAAATAAAAATTATAAAATAGAAAAAAGAACGGAGTTCTTGCCACAAAAATGTTGTTGAAAAATGAAAGAATGCGTACGTACATTATATAAAATAATAACGATAATGGTTTAAATAAAATAACGTAAATGTGTTTTATACCTTTATTAAAAACACTATTTTAGTCAATATCTGTAGATTACAGAGTTATTTTGGTCACTGATGCAAAAAAAGCTTTTTAGTTGCACACACTGGCACATCGGCGACGAGTTTCGGGGGGAAGGAAGGAAATGGGTAAAATTACCTCCTCCCATGATTTGTAATTAGCCCTCGTGCTTCTGAAGAAATTAAATACTGTTATAGTATTTACAATTGTAGTATAATTTTAAAGTTTTTTTATCAGTAGCATTTAAAATGTCAAGTTTTCTCTAAATTTTCGCCTACGCGGCGCACCCAAACTGATCAAAGACTGTAAAGGACTTTCTAATTAAATTGCAAAAATGTAATTTATTTTACATAAAAAAAAATAAATAATAATAATTTGCTTTAAAAAAAGTAATTACTCCGAAAAATATTTAAAAAAAGATAATTTTTATTTTTTGGTAAGTGGTACTTTATGTGAATATTCTTTTGTTTGGATGTGGTTACATTAGAACACAAATTAAAGTTAAATTTTGTTTGTTGAATTTTTTCTTCCAACCGCGCAACCGGTGCAATCCTCCACTACTCCCCCCCCCCAGATTGATTGTCACACGTCTTTGGTGGTTGCACACGGATGCAACAAAATTTTATGGTTCGTTATTGTGAAAGAATAGCGCGAAGTTATGTTCATATTTCAGAAAAATTAGAAATTTTAGCCCTTATTAAAGTTTTCTCTAAATCTTCACAAAACACGATTTTAGTAACTGTCCACAAATAACCAAACCGTGACTTTTTTTGTGTTATCTACCAATGTTTTTTGATCACGGGTGTACAAAATTAGATGTCCATACATTTTTACCCAATGAAGAAAAATAGCGCAAAATGGTAATATTAAGAAAATCTAAACATTCTCACCTAAAAATGAGGCCCTTTTCTCAAGTTTTCTTCAAGTAGGTACCTAATAACAAAAAAATAATTTCGGAAATGGGAAAAAATAACAAACTGTCAGAAAATAAAATGATCAACAATGTAAGGTCATCGGCGAATGAAAAGACACGCTATTCTACAAAACCACCCAACAAAAGATTTATTTATTGAGAGCAATGTTTTGACTATTAGACAAATTTTTATACTATAAGTACACTTGAATCGGTATATAAATTAAAATAAAACACCTAAAAATCTACCACAGCATAATATTTGGAGCAGATCAAGAACTAATGAACCTATAAGTTTAGATATAGTTAACTTTTCACCTTGTAAACGCCGCGCCATGTATTGTTTTAGTATAGGTCTGAAATATTGGTGACATAATGAAATATTGTCTCGAACTGACTGAATGGATTAGAGGAGAAACTGTTCCAAACTCGGAACCCTAAAATAAAAATATTAAAATAATAATAAAACTTCTAAATTTATGTAACAGCATAACAGGACTCCAGATTACTCTGTTGGTCAATACAAATACAAGTGACAAATGGTGTAAGTAAGTTTATATGTAGGTGCACCTCTTCTCTACCACAAAACGATTTCTATATTTTCTGTAGGAAGTGTGTGTATTGAAATGTAGCTATATTGAATATGTTAATATATTTTAATGTTTTTATGTTATCTATGTTGTATTAACTAGTTCTTTTTGATTTTATTGTATCTGTTATTTTAAGTTTTTAAATGTGACAAGCCATTTAAGGCCCAACAAAAATTGTGATGTTAAAAATTGTATTTAGATGGAAATAAACGAACATTTACACTGTTGTGTAATCCATCAGAGCCGTCCTTAATTTAATATAAAAAAGGTGAACTGTCACTGTCAGTGGATGTTGTGATATTTTATCTGACGGAGTTTTTATGTGCCACGCTAGTGGTGGGTATTTAAAGTACAACATAACAAACAAAAGTAATGCCAGTATATTAAATAGAAATTAGTGTCTTTTTTTTTCCTCGCTAAAGAGCAGTAGAAAAAAATTTCATGAAAAGTCATGTCATTAGTGTCATTTTCGAAGGAATTGACGGCGTCGACCAATAGAATCTGTGCGTTTCTGAGAAATAATTGTTTACACGGAACCAAATTTGAAGTTGATCGGATATGTAGAAGTTAGTCAAAATTGACTTGCACAACAAGCAATTAAATAAAACTGGTAAAAAAGGTAAAACGTATTTTCATTTTTCGAATTTAAAATTATTTTTAATTCAATATTTTATATCACGTAAAAAATTTTTTTTACAAAAACCTAGGTTTACAATAACGGGCACGTTTTTAAAAATAACGCTTTTTTGAGTTCGGTGGCATCGATTGATGGACAGATGTATATTGACGTCATCACCGATGGAATGTCTACTATTATACAAACTTTGAATCCTACTCGAGACTTTGGGACTTAGATCGTAAAATCGTATAATCTTGAGACGAAGCTAATTAACACTTGCCACTTATTGTTAGTTGAGTACTAAGATTTATATTTATATATACACAAAAGACAAAGCCATAAAATCAAACTGTATTTTTCTGGTGAATAAACGATATATTATAGTATAGTAAAATATGGTTTTGACTATTATAAACGGAAAAAAACCAAGAAAAAATACGTGGAAATCAAAAAATATCATTTTGGGTTGGTTTGGGTTGGGGCTAGTTATAATAATTTTTATCCGGGATTTTTTCTGTTTTTTTCCTAGATTCATTTGAACTACAAAGCACTCAATCTTACAATGTCTTTTTCTTTTAAAACTTCGTTGGTGGGGGGTGGTTGAGGAGATGAAAAGGATTTAATATATTTTACCTACGACTAATGAATAAAACTAATTTCTGTTGTCTGCCACAACGTCTTGAAAGTGTTGATAAAACGTCGCCTAGCCCAATTTGGCAATCATTTTTTGGTCACTGCAATGACCATTGCAGCACTTTTTGCAACCGATATAGCTTTTTCAGTTAACTTAATTTAAAAAAAAAACATTTCTTACAAAAAAATGGCAAAAAAAACAAAAATAGATTTTTATACAAATAAATGGTTGATGCGGTTTGGATGATGGGAATATTTATTTATACAAACCCTTAATATCGGATTTTTGGCCTCACCCGTGGACCAAATTGACATGCGAAGGCCAGTTTACTGATAATATTTATCACGAAACCTCACCAAAACACGCGCGCTTTACATATTAAAAATATTTAGTTTATTTTTTTAATTTAATTTTTGGGTTACAGTTTTTTGTTTTTGGATTGGAGCCAAAATAACCAAAAAAGATTTATCTCTACCTTAAAACTAGTTTTAGTTTTAAAAATCTACTCTTTTTATAGATTTTTTAATTTTATTTTGGAATAATATAATAATGTTTTCTTTTAAGATTGTTTTCGTGTAATGGCCACCATTGAAAGTCACAACGCGATCTAACTCGACAGCTAATATTGCTGTTCTTTAACAAATAATGTTTTTTTTCCACTATTTTTTCTACTTAATATGAATAAGGGGCGGGGCTTTGTTTGCGAAGCAAGCCGAAAGAACCCGACGGCCAAAATTACTGTGTTTTGGCTAAAAATGTCTTTTTCTAACTATTTTTACAACTACCTGCACAAAAAGCGCATTATTGTCGAAACGACCCGAAAAAACCTGACAGCTAAACTTGCTGTATTATAGTCAAAAATATTATTTGCTGCATGTACAACTGTATTGCTCCAATTTAGTTTTTATTGGTGTCAGAACCGATTTAAAAAAGCAACAAAGTTTGGCTTTAATATATAGCCAACATTCTACATATTTTTCTGCCCAAAGAATAGTATTTTTGACCAAAGTTTAATAAATACTTTTGCTTTTAAGACCAGTATGGTCATCAAAATGGGTTGCGCTTACATTGTGAAAGCCAAAAGTATTACAAAAACTAAGCAAGCTAATTTACACCCAAAAAGGTGCCTGCGGATCGTTTTCACAGCTTTGCTTTGGTTATAAATTCTAATGTGTACAATGTGTGTTACTTGGGTTTATTTTATAAGATCACCAATTGACGCAAAAATGTGAATTATTTTTCTATAGTTTTAAGATAATCAATATTTATTAAACGTAAATAAATCCAATATAATTTTAGTATATGACTAAAAATAACTCCCGTTAAATTGACATATTACGCTTTGTAAAAAGATATATGAAAAAGTCCCATAGTAACCTTATTGGTTTTGACGATTTAGACAGAACGTCATTAAAACTTCAGGTTGAAGGTTGTTGACTTAAGAGTGTTTGCGTTTGATATTTTTAATAATTTCTGATATTTATGATGACATTTTCCTAGGTAAAGTATAGTACACTAACTCGCATGTAATGGTCATTACACGCTGAGATAAATTAAGACACTCGCCTGCGGCTCGCGTCTCAAACTTTATCTTCGCGTTTAATGACCATCGTAACATGCTTGTTATGTAAGCTACTATGAAAATTTATAAGCGATATTATTAGGTGGTCAGTCTACCCTCTTCTTCGATGGGGGTCGTACCATCTAAGTATCTCCGATTTCTTTCAAAATTGGTTTATAGGTGTTTTTGAGGTTAAGGAATACAATTTTTTGTTCAGATTTTAAAAATTATGATGCAAACAGCTCCCCTCTTAAGAAGTTCGATTTAGTTTAAAATTGGTGTCCACGAATTTCTGGGAAATAGGTTTAAATTTTTTAACAGTTTCACTTGGGGGGGGGGCACATCTTACTTAGTCCGATTTGTTTTAAAATTGGTGTATTGTGGTTTCTGGGGTTGGGTATTATGAATTTCCATTGAAGAAAAGAAGAAAATACCAAATTAAAATTTCAAAATAAATTTATTTAAAAAATGTTTTTTAATTACAAGCTTTTATAAAGGTACTAAACAGTTGACAATAAAATTTCAGCTTCCTGATATAATAAAAGCGTTGAGTAAGGTAGATAGAGTAAATAATAATGAAAAAGCCCTTACCACAAGTTTGGTACCGCTAACTATATTATGAATTGTGATATTACATATGAAACTTAAAAGAGACCCAAATTTTAGTTAGCTTTTATTATGGTTTCAAAAAGCAAAAAAAAACTTTTAAGTTTTTGGTGCACTTTACAAAAGCTTGTTTATTTTGCAATTACTTACAATAACACACAAAAATTTGTTCTGTCTGTCATCTATGTAAATCTTTTATATTAGCTAACACTCTTGACTCTCATGGCTAAAATTTAAAATATCCGCTTATGCAAATATTGGTGTCGTATTTATTTAATTATTCATTTGCGATTATTTTTCTAAATATTTATACATATATCCTTGTAATTTTTAAAAAAGCTATTTTAATTTTAGCAAAGTTTTGTTTTACTATAAATTATTTTGTTTAAAAACATGTCCGCTGTTTACTTAATTAACATGTAAGCAGTAAATTGGTTCAGAGTTTATATAATAAAGTTTGTTTTAATTGTCGCCGGTTATAAGTTATACCCAGAATAATTTACCACAAATAAATTGTATGCACTCAATTAGTAGTAAAAAGTTAGCACCATGTTACTTTCAAACTTACAAAGTATATGTGCGCCATGCAATTATAATTAACGCGATAAGTATACAATAATTTTATTGATTTTAATGATCATGAATCCTACGTCACAAATTTTTATTTATCAGACACTCAAAGTAAATATTTCAACGCATCGGTAGCGATATACCCACCGCGTTCGAAACAAAGCCAAACTACATTTTTGACTTGTTCATGCCATGTTTCGAACAATGCTCGCTTTTTTGACGGTTGCGATGACAGAACAGCTGATTCCACTCGTTGCATACGGAGGGATGTACGTAACGTTATGGACCCACGAACGTACGATTGCACTGGCGCTTATCTTAGTCACCTGATACGTGTTCATCCTGGCGTGTTAATATTTCCAATATTTTTATGCTCCTAAGGCAATTAAAACAAAAAAGAAGTTAAAAAACCTCCAAATCAGTTACTTCAACCGTAAATAATCCAAAAAAACAAAAGATCAAAAGATCTTGGGTGAAAAAAACGAATGATGAGCCCACGCTGGTTTCCCAGGGCGAAACATCATTTAATCATTACTCTTTTCGCTTTGGTCGTTTGTGTATTCCTTGTGGGATACTCATCTAAGTTTGAATTTTCGTTTTTTCCACCCAAGATCTTTTGATCTTTTGTTTTTTAGATTCTTTTCGGTTGAAGTAACTGGTTTGGAGGCTTTTTAACTTCTTTTTTGCTTTAATTGCCTTTGAAGCATAAACCTATTGGAAATATTAACACGCCAGGACGAACCCGTATCAGGTGACTTAGATACGCACCAGTGCGGAACGATGCCTAATTATGAGTGATTCAAAGTTGGAAATCAAAGTGTATGATGGTGTTTAATGATGTTTGGGGAGGGTAAACAGTGAAACCAATGATGAGCCCACGCAAACATCATTTAATCATTTCTCTTTTCGCTTTGGTCGTTTGTGTATTCCATTCAAGTTTAAATTTTCGTTTTTTCCACCCAAGATCTTTTGATCTTTTGTTTTTTTAGATTATTTTCGGTTGAAGTAACTGATTGGGAGATTTTTTAACTTCCTCTTTTTTACTAGAATTCTTATTATCTATTATTATAGAGTGGAATATGTTAGTTGAGTATAATTTGAATTTATAATAATATTAAAATATGTCACAAGTAAAAGAAGAAGTCGTTGGCCAAACGTCCGTTATAATTTTTTTGAAAAGAAGTAACTAAGTATACAGACTCAGAATCCCTCTTGAAGAGTTAATCTTTTAATGTACTAAAAAATCTGACTAAGAGAAAACACCCTAAATTTTTAAAAGTAGACCTAAATATATATTCATTGAACGTGCTTTCGACATTCCAGAAGAAAAAAATAATCTCTACTCTTAACCTGTCTTATTTCTTCGTGTAAAATATTATGTCTTACTTAGGTTTCAAATTTTTCGTTTAATAAGAATATTTGTTTATTTTTGAACCACAAAGCATGTTTTACTACTACTACATTTTTTATTCCTTTATACCGCATGTTTTGAACAAGGCCCGATGTTATGTTTATGTAAGTTTACGTTGTTGTGGTCGGAACCTTATGACCTCATATAGAGTAATATTTAAGTAAGTTCGGTTTAACAGTATGGCATTTTATTACTTTGAATAGGAATAAAACAAAAATTTTACTACAACGACATGTTTGAATACTAGCAGAAGCAGGGGCGTTTTGACTCCGCAGCTTCGCCTGCGGTGTTATCCGTTTTTCCCCGTTTTTCTTGCTTTCAATGTTTATAACTTTTGTTCCCGTTAACCGATTTTGATGAAAAAAGATAAAAGTTAATTATTTTTGTTACTTTTTTGTATTACTGTTATAACTATTTGTATTTTCGGCTAGCCCCGCCACTGTATTATGGCCCCTAAGAACTTTTGATCAGGAGGAGATGTAAAATACATGAAAACTTCATTAAATTTGGGTGCGTTCTAAAATTGTTCCCTTTTTTTCCCCGATACATTGATTTAAAGCAAATTTAAAAAGCTGTCCAAAAATTAAAAAAAAAAACATTTGGGAGGGGGTGAAAAGTTTCAAAAAACTCTTAAACTGAACTGAAATAATATTTCTAGGTATTATAAAAAATAACTGGAGGATGTATGTAGTTTACTGTCTTGTTTTCTGTCAACTTTCATAGAATATTAAAATTGTTTTTATAAGTTGAATAAATTTTTATTAAAAAAAAACTTTTAAAGAACAGGCTTTTATTAAATGCACGCAAAAGTAGAAAATAATTTTTTATTTTTCTTATACCATAATAAAAGTGATGGGCGCAAATTAAAAATTTTAACAGAAAAGATTTGTGGCGTAGGGGCAAAGGGTGATGGAATAAATCGGAAAAAAGTTTTTCCTCGACCCTCGCTAAATTTCATTTCATTTTTTAAAAATTTTAACTTTATAGGTTTCGTATATCGGTCACATCGACGATTCACCTAAGAAACAGTTGTATTACTCTATAACCTAGGGACATTTTCAAAGGCTTGACAAGCACGGCAATCTCACCCGTTCTCAGCTTCTTTAGATGAAAGCATTATGTTTATCATTCGAATAGAAGAAGAATTTAGTTCTTCTTTTGTCACCGTAAAGTTAAAATTTTTACAAAATCAATGAATAGCGAGCTTTCCCTCAAACAAGGTAATGGTAACCGTAGATCCGGATTTCGCACTTGTGGTGCTCATCAGTACGGTGCTAGGAACTAGGAGATGAAATGATGATGAAAAAATGTGACTTTTTTGAGGGAAAGCTCGCTATTCATTGATTTTGTTATTTATTTACCCTCACTAAATTCCTTTTTAGATTTATCAACTCCAGAGCTTAGGATATCTGCAAAGTATAATATAAAGTATATATAATTAAGTATATCTGTCTCCGCAGAGACGCTTAATTTTCCTTCAATTTGAAGGTACATCTGCCGACTCTGCAATTTGACAGATGGTTGTCTTTAACATGAATCCTGTGTCACATTTTTTCATTATCATTTTATCTCCTAATTCCTAGCACCGTACTGATGAGCACCACAAGTGCTAAATCCGGATGTACGGTTACCATTACCTTTTTTGAGGGAAAGCTCGCTATTCATTGATTTTGTAATCACCCTCGCTAAATCCCTTTTTAGATTAGATTATGGTATAAGAAAGATAAAAAAATATTTTCTACTTTGGAGTGCATTTAATAAAAGCTTGTTCTTTAATTTTTTAGTAAAAAATTATTTTTTAATTTTTAGATTTGTACCCTAAATCGTCCATTTTGAATCCGCCATATTGAAATTTTCAAATCTGATCAGAAATTCATATCCCCTTCCCGAAAAAACCCCTGTATGCCAATTTTGATTTAAATCGGACAAACTAAATCTTTTCCCCCCTCCACTTCCCTCATTAGAGGGAAGTGTGTACCTAATAATACCATATTATTGTATTGTCGCCGAAACTATAAACGCATACCAAATTTGAACACGAACCAACTAAATCTTTTTCCCCCTCCACTTCCCTCTTTACAGGGAGGTGAGTACCTGAGAATGCCGTATTAATGTATTTTTACCGGAACTATAAACGCATACCAAATTTAAACACAATCGGATGTGGATAAGTCAGTTAAAATTGATTAGCAAAACACGACCAAAAATCGTCCATCTTGAATCCGCCATATTGAATTTTCAAAATCTGATCCAAAATTAGTATTCCTTATCCCCAAAAGCCCCCGTTTACAAAATTTGGTTGAAATCGGACAAACTTATGTGTTTTCCCCCCTGCACTCCCCTCGTAAAGCGGAGGAGTGCCTAATAAACTTACTTAAAATTGGTTAGCAAAAGATGATCAAAAATCATCCATCTTGAATACGCCATATTGAATTTTCAAAATCTGACTAGAAATTCGTTATCTCCATTCCCAAGTGCCCCAACAAACCAAATTTCAACGAAATCGGGCGTACTTCAAATGTACCCTCTACCACCCCCTTCGAGTAGGGAAGAGCTATCAATTTCATCACACTATATTCTTGTGTTGTCACCGTAACTATATAAGCATGCCAAATTTGAAGCCGATCGGATGTCGGGAAGTTGGTCAAAATTAAGTTTCAAGATTCCACCCGAACAAACATACATATTTACATAGATACATAGGTAGGTACATTGCAAGTTAAATAAAAGCTTGTAAAAAAATAAAAGTTTTCGTAAGTTCTGAATTTTGGGATTAATAGGCAGCTACACATTACATATAAGTAGCTGAGTAGGTAGCTAATTTTTGGAAAGCCCATTATTATGCCTTTAAGAAATGTGTTAACGGTTATTGTAATTTGGGTGCTATAACAAAAAAGTGGAGGAACCCGCCTAGTATCTTAAATTGAATAAGGGGTTTTTCTCTTTCGATTAAAACTAGCTGCTTTCAGAACTATGGCGTACAATGAACGTAGTTTGACAGAATACGAAAATAGTTCAAAAAAATTGGTGCTAGAAATCACGGATAGTCCACCATACAATCAATTATTAATAATTGCTACGTTTTTATGAGAATTGAGTTCGTTCTGAAAACGATTTCAATCCGATACCGTCCATGAAAACGCCTGTTTTTCCAGTATTCAAATCGACTTTAATCTAGATCCGACCTTGAAAATTTTTAGGGTTGGATCAAGATCGTATTGAGATCGAAATACCGATTTTCCATGAAAACCGGGATTGAGTTTACATACGCATTACGTCGGATTACCAGACAGCCGCCAAATTATATTTTATTGCTCTCACTCTTTTTGAGAGAGAGAGAGAGAGAGAGAAATAGAAGTGAAACTGTGGAACCGGCATTCTAAAATTTGGTGGAGTATATAGAAAAAAGAAGATTAATAACGTAACCTTACTTAAATAACTAAAGATTTGTTTTTTTAAAGACTTTAAAAAAATTAATTATGGAAAATAAAAGAAATATTTGGCTCGAAAGTGTATGTGCTATGCACATATGCCAGTCCAGCATTTCTTTCTTCACTTCCACTTGCAAACAGAGTAGTAATTAAAATTAAAAAAAATGTGTGGAAAGGGCCAACATCATCTTTTGAATAAAATACGTTTTTTTAAAAAAAAGTACCAAATCTCAAAAATGAATATTTGAGAAGTATGACACAGGTCAGCTGCCAAATATCAAAATTTGAAAACCGTTTTCAAATCGATTCAAAATCGATTTGAAAACCTGTCATGAAAACTCATGAAAAAAAAGTTTTCAAATCATATTGAAAACGAATTAAATATCCATTAAAACATAGCAAATATTTACGAAAACCAAAATCTAAAAACCGCATATCAATAGCTGCTTTACTTCTAAACTTATGATTTTTTTATTATATTTTAACGTTTTATCAAATAACTCGGACACTAAATCTCCCACGAATTTGGACTGTATAACAGAATTCCTAGTCCATATTCATGGAAACTTAAATCTGAAAACCGTATGTCGCTACTTGCTTTTGTTTTAAAGTTACAATTTTTTAAAATATTTTATCCCCCTTTTCCCCCCCTCAACCCCCCACCACTCTGCCCAAAAGTTAATCAGTCAGATAGAGGATTTTTTTACCAAATTTTGTTAAAATCGATTAAAGCGTTCTTGAGTTATCGTGTATACAGACAGACAACAGAAAACTTTTTTTTTCGTCGATTAAGGTGTTTTGGAACTTTAGTAACTCATTTTTGATAAAATTAAGAAAAGTCAAAATTTCACGATTTTAAAATAAAAAACATGTTGTTTATTGTTTCTAGGGGCTGAAACCCATACTATGGGGAAGGTTTGTGTAGCGACTCTCTCACGCATCTAACAGATAGTAACCATCCAAAATCGTAATGTACAGAATTCCAGTCCTAAACGTCCTAACCTAAATTTAATTATTTTAATGGCAGGACCCAATTAATTTGACACCAAAACTCTCTTCAAAACTTAATTAACCAAGCCGAAAATAATCATCCAGACATGAATTGACCAATCTATAATATGGTAAAAAACTGCACTACAAAAGTCAAGAGACCAAATCAAAATGTACTTAATGTTGCATAACGATCTCTTCTAAGCAATGTTGATTTTAAGGAAAAAAAGGATTAAACAAAACGACTGTTGTTGGTATTCAGGCGTGTAATTTCAATCAAGGACATGTGCGGTAAAATTGAGATTATTGAACCCGCTTTACTGATGCTGATGGGTTCAGTATAGTTCAAGAAAAGCAAAAACTTTCATTGGAAATGCAGAAAGGCTACTATACTGTGCAATGACATCTATAAAAAAAAATTGGTTTTAGCTTCACCGTACACGTAACCAGCGCTGTTAAAAAAAATATGATTGTGACGGTTTGGTTTCATCGGAGAGGTCTTAATTGTTAGCCCCATCGGTCACAGTTCGGCTGTCCCAAGGAAAAACACAGTAAGTGACTTGGGAAAGAATTAGAGAAAAATGGATTTAAATGAAATGGTTGATTTGCAACATGTTTTACATATATTGATATTCTAATAATGCGTGTGAATACAGCTGAAAGTGGTTTTTTACACCTTAAAGCTTAGAGCCTCTAAATTGACATTAGATGGAGCAGCATTGGAAAAATGTTTTTTTTTTTGTGAAAATTTTGAATTTTGAAGCTCGATGTCACACTCACTGTGTTTGGTTTTTGCGCCATAACTCGCTTATTTTTTATCAGATTTTTTTCAAATTTAGACAGAAACGTACGGAAAAGTTCGGCAAATTTAAATCCAATAAAAACATAATTTTCAGAAAAATGTCAGTTACTGTGTTTTTGCTTGGGACAGCCGAGTTACGATCTAGGGCAATCGTTTTTCCTACTTTCGTGCATAAAGTGGTTTATACGCAATCGGAAAGGTGAACTTTACGCATGTTATTTTGTTTTCATAGTGATGTATAACCATTTCAATGAATTGGTAGCAGGTATACAATTGAGGTAAAAATTAAAAAAATAAAGCCTTTCCTTTCTTTTATCCCATACAAGTCTGAAAAGTATCACTTTCCGCCCTTGAAAGAAAAACAATTATTTTTTTAGAAACGCCAAAAAATAAAAACTTATTTTTTTTTCGCTTAAGCAAGGAAATATATAGGGTGGGCCACAAAATTCCGCACTTTTTGGATTGACTATAACTTTTGACGTAAGTCTTGGTTTTTTAGAAAGATAAAACGTGATACTTTTTCGATTCAGTTGAAAATTTAAAATTTCTCAAAAAACCAAGATGGCGGACAGTTTTAAAAAAATTTGTAATTTTCACACCCCCTGAAAAAAATTTGTGTGCGACAATGAACTTACTCTAAAGCTTTTACTACAAACGCTCATCGTCGTTTAATCAAATCGGTTGAGAAATTAAAAAGTTATAAGCTTTTAGATTATGAGTGTTTGGGCTTAACATTGGAAAAAATCACAAAATTATTTATTTTTTCAATTTGCTATAACTTTTGGCCTGATTACTTGATTAAAAATTGTTTAAGGAGACAAAACATGAGAGTTACGTCCGTTTGTTCAAAAGTTGACATTAAAAAAAAATTCAGGATGGCGGATAGTTTTAAAAAGAGTTAGGTTTTACACGTCTTATTTTTTTTAAAGTAAGACACTGGACAAAATATAAATTAGTATTTTCAAATCTCCATTTTTTCTTCGTACATCGAGGTCACCTAATTAAATCGGATAAGAAATAAAAAAGTAATGGGTAATTAGATGTGTTTTCTTAATTAAAAAATAAGGTCAAAAGATATAGCAAATGCAAAATTGTATGTAATTTTGTGATTTTTTTTTTCAATGCGAAGTCAAAACACTCATAGTCAAAAAAGTTACAACTTTTTTATTTCCCAACTGATTTTATTAAATGATACTTCAATATACACAGAAACAATGAGCGTTTGTAGTGAAAGCTTCATAATTTGTTCAGTGTCGCACATATTTTTTTTTCAGGGGGGGGGGGGTGAAAATTACAAATTTTTTAAAACTGTCAGCCATCTTGAATTTTTTAAAAGTTTTAAATTTTTAACCGAAACGAAAAACTCTCACGTTTCATCCTTACAAAAAGTCAAGTGCGGAATTTTGTGGTCCACCCTATATAATAAAGTAAATCCATAGGAACTTGTTGCTAATTATTTTTGCACTTATAGTTTTTTATGCAAAAAAAAAATAAAAATTTTCAAAAACCCTTTAGATATTATTGTGAAGAATTTGAAAATGAATAATCGTGCAAAGTTTTAGCAAATTTTGAGGTTTACTTAAGGCGTTACCATCTTATAGTTTTTTTTTTTTAATACCTGGAGAGAAACTCTCGAAGAAACTAAAGCCTCAAATGAATTACAAAACATCTTCTTGGAGTTGAAAATGGTGTGGTAAGTTATAGAAATCCAGGAGGATGGTTTGTATACTTCATGTAATGTTAGCAATGCTTTAAACAAGGTATGTAATTTAAGAAACATTTCTTACAAAAAAAGTATTTCGCAATACCACCGAACAGGCAAACATGTTTGGTGACAATACTTCTAAACATACTTGCACACGAGAAAACATATCAACTTACCTAATGGTAGGATAAAAACTTGAGTATAGTATGCAAAGATTCGGTTTCGATATAATTTTACAGTATGAGTAGCAACATATAATTAAATTGAACATAAAATCATCAAAACAATCCTTGGACTTTTGAACCACCGAATTAAACAGATATCATTAAATCGAGTTTTTTCATCATACATTAACTACCATCTTGAATCATAATTTTATTTTTAATAACGGCTAATTACAAGTTCACTTGATCTATTATGTAAGTAACAATCACCCTTTCTCGTTTGCAGCTAACCAAATCCACTTTTTTTAAAATAATTTACAAAAAAAGATAGATAGACATTATTGATTGTAACAAATTTAGTTTAGTTTATGGCTTGATCTCGGCAAACAATCTAAAAATAAGACTACATTCACCAATATATCTAACTATAAGATCCAACCCAACCCACTTTGTTTCCAAATATTAAAAAAAATAAATTGCAAAAAAAATGCCTGTGGCGCTAAGATATCATTAAGAGTAGAGATTATTTTTTTGTCATTGACCTTAGCTCAAGAAATGTCGAAGTGACGTTCAAAACGGTTCATGTGATATCCATACTTTTTATAAACTAGTACACTAAAATTTCTTCCTAAGGTCACCAATTCAAATGTTTGAATTTAAGACAAGTGCGGACAGTTATTTTGTTTTTGGTGTTTTGTTAAATTGGAACAAAAGACTAACATAAGTAAGAAAATATTATTTCCTTACAAAAAATATCAAAAAACTTTAAAAAATTCTCATTCATAAAAATCTGCTGCACATTACTTTCAGTCAAAAAAATCTGCTATTTTATTGGAATAGGGCATTGTTTTTGTGGAAATTGAAGGGATAACACCAACAACTTTTTTGGAGACGCGGGGCAAAAGGTCAAAACACGGAACTGCCCCGTTAAAAACGGGACCTCTGCAGCTCTGGTAGTCTTAAGAAAGGAACCTTCTATAATTTTGGGTTTGCCCCCTTCTATAAATAATAATATTAAAAAACAAAACACGTAATAATGATTCAAGTGATATATTTCCCAGTCTTTAAAAAATAATAGCTTTAAACTACACAACTCTTGTGGATAGCTCTAAATAATTTAAGGATCTGAATGTTATTTAAATGGCCATTTTGTGAAACTATAAAATGAAAGACACTGAATTTTTTTTTGGTGTAGATAACTCTATTTAAAAAAAATGTATTTAGCGATTTGACAATACGATTTTTGGGAGCGGTTTGCTCGCGAGGTACAAATTGCATGACTTTTTTGAGCGTCCAATCAAAATCGCATAAAAATTAGTGCATTCTGTATTTCCACTTGCGGACCCCCCCCTGGATCACCAAAAAGTTTTTTTTATTTCTACTAAAAATAAGTTATTTGTGTCAAAAAAGACCTAATTACAAAATTACAAAATTTTGTCACGGTGTCAGTCTGTCTACCTAGGTGTCGAAGTGATGTTCAAAACGGGTCATGTGATATCCATACTTTATGGAGTCAAATAAACATCAGAATTGGCTGAACTTTGAATGAAAGGCAAATTTTGTAAAAACTAGGACACTAAAATTTCTTCTTAAGGTCACCGATTCAAATGTTTGAATTTAAGACAAGTGCGGACAGTTATTTTGTTTTTGGTGTTTTGTTAACTAAATTGGAACAAAAGACTAACATAAGTAAGAAAATATTATTTCCTCACAAAAAATATCAAAAAACTTTAAAAAATTCTCATTTCTAAAAATCTGCTGCACATTACTTTCAGTAAAAAAAACTGCTATTTTATCGGAATAGGTCATTGTTTTTGTGGAGATTGAGAGTGGTATTTAACTTTTGAAAAAAAGGGATAACACCAACAACTTTTTTGGAGACGCGGGGCAAAAGGTCAAAACACAGAACTGCCCCGTTAAAAACGGGACCTCTGGTAGCCCTAAGAAAGGAACCTTCTATAATTTTCCCCCTTCTATAAATAATAATATTAAAAAACAAAACAAATAATAATGATTCAAGTGATATATTGCCCAGTCTTTAAAAAATAATAGTTTTAAACTACAGAACTTTTGTAGCTAGCCCTAAATTATTTAAGGATCTTCATGTTATTTAAATGGCCATTTTGTGAAACTATAAAATGAAAGACACTGATTTTTTCTTGGTGTAGATAACTCTATTTTTTTTTAAATGTATTTAGCGATTTGACAATACGATTTTTGGGACCGGTTTAATCGGGGGATGCAATTTGCATGACTTTTTTGAGCGTCCAATCAAAATCGCATGAAAATTAGTACATTCTGTATTTCCACGCGCGGACCCCCCCCTGGATTATCAAAAAAAGTTTTTTTATTTTTACTAAAAATAAGTTATTTGTGTTAAAAAAGACCTAATTACAAAATTTTGCCATGATCTGTCTGTCTGTCTATCAAGGTGTCTGTTTGTCTATTTGTCGGTCTCTAATACTCAAAAACCGCTTAATCGATTTTTATCAAATTTACCACAAAAATTCTTTGTCACCAGACGCAGAGTTGATTAGTTTTTGATGGGGGTGAGGGGTTGGTAAGAAGGTAGGAGTGGGGATTAAACTTTAAAACAAAATTTAAAAAAAATTTAAAAAATACAAAAAAAATAACATTTTTTTAAACATTTTATGGATGGCTATACGTGCCTGCTGGCCATTTTTTAGTTTAATTTTCAGACAAAAATGACATAATTTAAACATATTTTTGCAAAAAAAAATAAGGTAAATAAACAACTTAAAATCTGATTATCCCCCCCACTAGATTTGTGGCCGCGCTTGCTATTACCCATCAATGGCATAACTATGTACCCCTCTCGCACTAACTCACTCTGCGACTGCCCGTTCGTGGACTAGTATCATTTATTTTTTTTTGGAATGTAAAATTCACTTTTTTTTAAATGTAAAATTCACTTTTTTTTTGGCCTAAGAGAATTAAAAAAGGGGGTAAAAGTTTGTATGGAAAGTCGACATTTTTGAAGTTAGAAATACGAAATATCGGGAAACGGCTACGAACGAACTTTTTTTAATTTTTATACAATATAAATTTTTGTAAAAATTAAAAAAAAAATCGTTTATTTGTTTTATTTTTTTTACAGTTTTAGATTTAAAGAACTGGCCTATGTGCCCGATATTTCACATTTATAACTTCAAAAATGTCGAGTATATAGTACCACCACATATTATTTTTATCAACCAAAATTAAAGATATTTACAAGTATATCCCGAGGTATATCCTTGAATTATTTTGTGAACCCTAGACATCAGCATTAATTTTAAACAAAACAGGTTTAATTTTTTCTTAATTGCCTAATTAAATGTACTAATTATACATATTTTAACAAGAATGATCTCCGTGGTTTATATTTAATAATAGTTTCAATGTTCCCACGTCTAAGTGAAAAAAATATCATTTGAACTTATAACGCCATTCAAGAATAAAATGATATGGGAAATGGCGTTTTGTGGAAGCATCGTGGAAAAAATCTCATTTTATTTTTTTGAAGTCATTGTACTTAAATGATGTGAGTTGGATAAGATAAATGCGGTTGCTCGATGTGAACCTTTAATTATTGAATTTCAATCATCGGTTACCTACCTATACAAAATAAAAAATAGAACCAACTGAAAACTACACTAAATTAAGTATGAAATAAAATAATTTTCTTCTTTAAGCAGCTATAAAAATAAAAAATAAAATTTGTAAAAAAAACTTTTTTTTGGCCGAAAATGCAATTATTTATCCTGATGTGAAAACCGCGTGTCGCTAGCTGCTACGGTTCGCGAGTTACAATTTTTTTAAAAGTTTAATCCCCCCTCTTACCCTCTTGCCAACTCCCCAACCCCATCAAAAACTAATCAGCTCTGCGTAGAATGACAAAAAATTATCGTGCCAAATTTGATAACAATCTGTTTAGCGGTTTTTAAGTAAAATCGTGTTGCCGACAGACAGACAGACAGACGTACACCACGACAAAATTTTGAATTTAGGTCTTTTCTGACCTTTTGACGATCCCAATAGCCTCCATACTATTTATAGATGCCTAAAAAATTAGGTACCTAAGTTAGCAAATTTATTTTGATTTCTAAAAAAGACATTTTGAAAGAGATGTGATCGCCCCTGGCATTATCGGTTTTTTAATAAATATTATAGAAAACATTTTTTTTGGAAAATTTTATTTAAACTTTTACCCCTAAAACCTTTCACTCCCCAGAACGTCACTGTTATTTGTTTAAATTATTTAGATTTTTTGCCATTCAGATGTTTTATCTTAACGTTCAAAGGTTATTAAATTACTTTTCAGCACGTAGGTACCTATAATTTTATGTAATTTATATATAGGTATAGGTAGGTAGGTAGAGGAATCAAAATCTACTTATTAATTATATTATAAGTTTTTGCTCAGTGCTCAACTCCGCTAAATGCAACAAGATATACAAAAAAGTTGGTGCTAGAAAGCACGGGTAGTCCACCACACAATCAATTATTTTATGTTGAAAAGAAATGAAAATATCTCGAAAACTTTTGGGTAATATTTACGAAAACCAAAATCTGAAAACCGCATATCCATAGCTGCTTTACTTCTAAAGTTATGATTTTTTTAAATATATTTTAACGTTTTTTGAAATAACTCGGAAACTAAAGCTCCCACAAATTTTAACTTTATAACAAAATTTGTATATCGCTACTTGCATTTGTTCCAAAGTTACAATTTTTTTAAATATTTTATCCCCCTTTTCCCTCCTTCAACCCCCCACCACGCTACCCAAAATTTAATCAGTTCATGGTCAGCCGATAAAGGATTTTTGTACCAAATTTCGTTAAAATCGATAAAGGCGTTCTTGAGTTATCGTGTATATAGACAGGCAACGGACAACTTTTTTTTTTCGTCGATTAAGGTGTTTTGGAACCTTAGTAACTCATTTTTGATAAAATTAAGAAAAGTCAAAATTTCACGATTTTAATAGTCCCCCATACCATATTGGATTAAAAACGAATTTTATACATATATTTTTTGTTTTCAAACATTATTACACAGCAATTTCTCAGTTTTCTCAACGATTAAATGTTTGTGCAAGTATATTTTTTTTAAATTATGAAATGTTGTACTAAAAAATGCAAAATTACCAGATGTTGTTTCAAGACACTCCAGCTCAATTGTGTAATCCCAACAATCCAACGAGTTTAACGTTGAGTTATCTCTACTCATTTTAACACAGTTTTACACACTTTAAATCACTAAGAATACAAAAAGTTCCGAAGAGTTGGAATTTTTAGCGCAACTTCAACTTCGAGAAAAATCATCACACCGCGCGCAGCTCTGCGAACTCCAATGCTTTAACTCATTATTTTTTTTAAACATTACAGTGTACTTTCAGCTGTTTCGCTCAAATGTTTTGAATGAAGCGAGCGCGACAGGTGGAAAATATTTCAATACCGAATCACGCCATGAATGACCGAAGTACCTGAGTGAACTGACTTGGAATGCTCGATGGTCGAGTAAAAGCAAGTTTTGTTTATCTCGGTACTAACAAGAGGGTACAAGGTATGAGTATGAAGTTGCAGTATAAAGTATTCACCTACAAGGTATTTTATTTAACTTTCCCTTAGAGGTTTCTCAATTCAACGAAAAGGAAACGACGCATACAGGCGAACATCATGGCTAAAACTATTTTCTTGCATTTTTGTTTTGAAACTAACTGTGAGGAATATTTTTTTTTAATCCAATTAAGATGACGCACAATCGTTAAAATGAGTTAGGGAATTATCACCGTTCTAAAAACATTTGGTAATTATGCAGTATACGGTTTTCTGCCATTTTTGATTTTTTTTGAAAAATTCTTTATGGGAGCACCTTCTAGGGTCCCTAGGACCCCAAATCCGCCTGCGCCCGATTTTTTTTTTTAACGAGAGAAAAGGGTGCCCAGGGGGGGGTTGTAAAGTGTTTTTTTAATTGTTTTGGGTTGTTTTGGATTAGGTTGGGTTGGACTGTGTTGGTTTGGTTTGTTTTAGTGAAAAAAAATTTAAAAAAACCAAAAAAAATAAAAAAAAAACAACCGGCGCAGACGGATTTGAGGTCCTAGGGACCCTAGAAGGTGCCCCCATAAAGAATTTTTCAAAAAAAATCAAAAATGGCAGAAAACCGTATACTGCATAATTACCAAACATTTTTTTTATACCTTCATTAAAAACATGATTTTAGTAACTGTCTGCAGATAAGTAAAGCATGTCTTTTTTGGTTACCGACGCAAAAAATTTTTTTTTTTTATCCTCATCAAAAACGTGATTTTAGTAATTGTCTGCAGATAACTAAAGCATGGCTTTTTTGGTTACCGATGCAAAAAAACTTTTTTTTTTTGATCACGGGTGCAAAAAAATTTTTTGATCACGGGTGCAAAAAAAGATTTTTGTTCGTTTTTTACCCAAAATTAAAGAGAAATAGCGGAAAATAGTAATTTTAAAAAAATCTAATTATTCTTGCCTAAAAATTAAGCCATTTCCGCCAGTTTTCACCAATTATTTTAAAAAAATCGTCAAAATATGAAACTGTCAAAGATTAAAATGTCGCAACAATGAACGCCACCGAGTAAAATAGCACATCGCCATGAAACGATTGTTATTTCATTTACCAGCCGCTTTGATTTAAAGTGTAAAGCTGGTGTGTTTCAAGAAGAGCTCTTCGTTCGAGATTTTTAAAAGTATTTTCCTGTTTTTCTTGGATTTTTTGATAAAGGTATTAAAAAAAATAGTGTTAACAACTTGCAGCTAAACTGGCTTTTTTTTAGTGGCGTTTTTAAATACCTCGCTGCGCTCGTTATTTAAACCAACGCTTGTTAAAAAAAACACTATTTTAGCCACTAGTTGTTAAAACTACTATTTTTGATCACGGGTGCAAAAAAAATTTCTGTCTGTTTTTTACCCAAAATTAAAGAGAAATAGCGGAAAATGGTAATATTAAAAAAATGTAATTATTCTTGCCTAAAAATTAAGCCATATCCACTAGTTTTCACCAAGTATTTACGAAAAAATCATTTAAAAACATCGTCAAAATATCAAACTGTCAAAGATCGCGTAGCTATTACTTTCTCTATGTCAAAGATTAAAATGTCGCACCAGAACTCAGCACCTGGGTTGTGGTAACTCATGATCTGGGCTGGGAGAACCCTGCCTTTGGGCTAACAGAACTCAGCATCTGGGTTGTGATAACTCATGGTCTGGGCTGGGAGAACCCTACCTTTGGACTACCAGAACTCAGCATCTGAGTTGTAGTATAGTCAGTCGGGGTAACTTTGAACCATTATGGGTAACTTTGAGCCACTTGGAAAATTCAGTTTAGACACATGAAAAGTTCCAACATATAATTTTCCAAGTTGCTCAAAGTTACCCCACAGTGGTTCAAAGTTACCTTAAATGACTGTACTAGTATTTAGAAAAAAAATAAAACTTATTTTTATTTTTTATTTTATTGTTATAAGAAAGTACAAGGTTAAAAATGTTTTACTCGAGGAAATATATACGAATGCAAAGAAAAAAATCTTAATTAAAAAAAAAGGATCCACATTTTTAATGCTCCCTAATTGACGGTATTTTTTTATCTCTAGTAGCGTTCGTGCTGGTGATGAAAATTAAGATTTTTTTCTTTGCATTCGTATATATTTCGTCGAATAAAACATTTTTAACCTTGTAGTTTCTTATAACACTAAAATGAAAAATAAAAATAAGTTTTATTTTTTTTCAAAATACTAGTACAGTCATTTGGGGTAACTTTGAACCACTGTGGGGTAACTTTGAGCAACTTGGAAAATTATATGTTGGAACTTTTCATGTGTCTAAACTGAATTTTCCAAGTGGCTCACAGTTAGCCATAATGTTTCAAAGTTACCCCGACTGACTGTACTACAACTCAGATACTGAGTTCTGGTAGCCCAAAGGTGGGGTTCTCCCAGCCCAGACCATGAGTTATCACAACCCAGATGCTGAGTTCTGATAGCCCAAAGGCAGGGTTCTCCCAGCCCAGATCATAAGTTACCACAACCCAGGTGCTGAGTTCTGGTAGCCCAAAGACAGGGTTCTCCCAGCCCAGATCATGAGTCACCACAACCTAGATGTTGAGTTCTGGCAGCCCAAATGGCCAAAAAAATACATTCAGTGTTTATGCATATTTTGACTTACCACAATACACGAACCGTGTTTCTCTGCAATCCCTTGGACTTGGTTCTTACAGCCCGGAGGTCTGGGCTGTCCTCTATTGGCAACACGGCTGGGTCTAGGAGAACACATATTTGAGTTCTCGTAGCCCACCATTTTTCTCAGTGTATACTGTGAAGTTTGCAACGTTAAGCACCAATGACATCACGAGGACTGGTGGAGGTTTTTTCAAGGGTCCAAGTTTGAAGGGAAATTTCCGGATGAAGAAGCAGAACAAAAGTGTTGTAAGGGAACTTTTCGGTAATTTGAGGATCCCAAGAATATAATAAAAGAATAAAATCGACATTTTTTTAACGCACAAACCCCATTTGATGTATGTTGTATTTCAAAATTAAAACAACCTGTGAACATGATCTTGACTAGATATAAACTAGAAAATATTATGTGGAGTTCAAATTTCCGACTAGAGAAGGATAAATTTGAAAGAAGAAAAGATATCGACAATGACACAAACGTTCAAGAAAATATTTTGTGTTAGATGATTAATGTTGCCTTTAGTATTAGATTTGACCACCTCTATTATAGGAATATCAAAAATTGTTTAAATTTTGGGATTTTTGAGAACTTTGCTTTGGCTCGGGCATAATAAAGCAAAACGACTTTTTTTTATATGTAGTACAAACAAACAAGCAATGCCATGATCAAAGTAATAGCAGTTTTCACAACTAGTCGCTAAAATAGTGCTTTTTTTACAAGCGTTAGTTTAAATAACGAGCTCAACGAGGTATTTAAAAGCGTGAGTAAAAAAAGCACACTTTAGCCGCGAGTTGTTAACACTATTTTTTACCTTACCTTTATCAAAAAATCCAAGAAGAACAGGAAAATACTTTTAAAAATCTCAAATGAAGGGCACTTCTCGCAACACACCACTTTCTATTATTTAGAAATCAAGACGGCTGGTAAATGAAATAACAATGGTTTCCATAGCGATGTGTCTTTTTACCCGGTGACGTTCATTATTGAGACATTTTAATCTTTGACATAGAGAAAGTAATGGCTACGCGATCTTTGACAGTTTGATATTTTGACGATGTTTTTAAATGATTTTTTCGTAAATACTTGGTGAAAACTAGTGGAAATGGCTTAAATGTGGATCGTTTTTTTTTAAAAAAAAAAAAGATTTTGTGACTTAAAAATAAAACAAAATCCAACGAAACCTTGACTCTCAATACAAAATATAATGAATAAATAGCTAGCTATACAGCGCTATCCATTTTAAACAAGTATAGAATTTTTGACTCTTGATCTATGACTAAAAAGGCATTCAAAAGAAATCATCACTTTTTCTGACAAATTTGATTCGGCTTTGTACAGGGTGGTCCAAATTCGAGGGGCCCTATAGCTTTGGGCTTTTACAGCATAGTTAGCCCAAAACTAATATACATGTTACGGGCTCGATTTTCAAGAGAAGTCGAAAACTAAAAACCGAATTGCGATATGTCAAAGCGTTTCTGAGCTAAAGGGTGATTCTCAAAAATGTGCGATTTTAAAGGCCTTCTACAACTTTTTTATTTGTAAAGAGAGATTTTTATTAAAAACATTTTTTGAAGATTTTTTAAAGACAAATCTACCTGTTTCACCGATTTTCTCTTAAAGCCTTTAGTTCCCGAGATATCACACAAAGTTATATTTCTTTAAAGGGGATACCCCTAATTTTTCTAAAGAATCAGTTTTCTAATAAAATTTCCTGTCGAACGATGTGCCATACACCTATTTTTATTAAATAGTTTAAAAGATATTTGCATATTTTGATATTTACCGTAGCACCCTAAACGTGTGAATAATATATATTTTTTTTCATACAAAATCAAGTTGGCTACGAAACGAGGGGACACAGCAACCTCAAACTTTAACTTCTAGTTTACTATAATTACCAACCCTAAATTAATAAAGAAAAATAAAATTATTAAAAGTTTTTATTTAAAATTTTTATTAATTAAACTATGTAGCACCTAAAATCTACATCTAACAATTTTCTTTAATTCTAAAACAAATGCTCAAATTGACGGCCGTTTTCTTGTAAACATATCCTACATCTTCTCTTGACGCTATTTTCTGCATTAATAAGTTCTACCGTATGAAGCTGCCTGAATGCAGTACGAAGTGTCTCTTCCAATTCCCTTCTAGTAGTTGGGCGATTTCGAAATACAAGGTCTTTGACTCTCCCCCACAAAAAGAAGTCGCAAGGGGTCAGGTCTGTAGACCTGGGGGGCCAATATATAGAACCTTTATTTCCGATGCAGTTTTCGGCAAACACAATATTTAGCAAATTAGTAATGTCTCGTGCATTGTGAGGAGGTGCACCGTCATGTTGAAAGAATAGCTCATTATTTTGCTGAAGTGGCAAATTGTCGATAAACGGAATCACCTGCTCTTCTAAAATTTGTTGATATCTTTCGGCATTTAAATTTCCATCAAAAATATATGGCCAAATAATTTGTCCTCTGCAGATGCCTACCCATACCTTAAAACTGAACCTTCCCTGATTCGCTTGTTCCACCATAATATGGGGATTTTGCTGTTTTTTGTTTTTGGCTTTTATTTAGGTACCACCTGCAAAATGCACGTTTTGGGGCAAAATCTCGTTGCCGTAATTGGTGCATCCGTCGGGGTCGATAGGGCCTAAACTTGTGTTTTTTAAGCACCCGAACGGCATTGATGTGTGGAATGCCAGTGTTTCTCTCCATAGCCTGGTGGAAGTATTCGGGTTAATTTCTATTTCTCCTAGAACCGTTAGTTCTTCCAACTCTCTATCTTTGGCTAGGCTTCTATACGTCCTAGGCCGCGGTTTTGTAAACGATCCGTATTCTTGTAGATGACGTTTTAACTTTTTTAAGCTAGGTTGCCTTCCTTCCGGATATCTCTGGAAATATAGATTTAACGCCGTCTGCCGATTTTTGTTACTTTCAATATAACATTTTATCACGTCGTACTTTTCAAAGTTTTCAAACATTTTTATATCTTGACGAAGACGCCACATTTGACACTTGGGCTCGTTTATCATGGCAATTGTTTTTATTTGATCATAGCTACCTAGATAGATACCTTAAAACTGCATAGGTTAGAGTTAAACACAGCCTACTATGGTAATTATTAAAAATTGTAGATATCTGTTTAACTACTTAATAAAAATAGGTGTATGACACATCGTTTAACAGGAAACTAGTTTTTTGAAAAAATTGGGGTATTCCATTTAAAAAAATGTAGTTTTGTGTTGTATCTCGTGAACTAAAGGCTTTAAGACAAAATCGGTGAAACAGGTAGATTTGTCCTTAAAAAATCTTCAAAAAATGTTTTTAATGAAAATCTGTATCTTTACAAATAAAAAAGTTGTAGAGGGTTTTTAGAAACGCACATTTTTGAGAATCACCCTGTAGCTCAGAAACGCTTTGACATATCGCAATGCGGTTTTTAGTTTTCGACTTCTCTTGAAAATCGAGCCCGTAACATGTATATTAGTTTTGGGCTAACTATGCTGCAAAAGCCCAAAGCTATAGAGGCCCCTCGAATTTGGACCACCCTGTACATGTACTTTGTTACTTTAAATGAAACACCCTGTATTTTGTGTCATTTTTATAGCTTAGCAGGCTTTACCCTTGCCAACAATGCTGAATTACTTAAAAACTAAACGTGATTTTTGAAATTTCTCTTAAATTCAAAAAAAGCACACAATAAACAAGGTGTTCCGTTGAAAATAACAAAACATATCTATGCAATTTGTAAATTATAAATGTCAAATTTCAGATAATACGATAAAGTTTATAATGGATAACCCCGTAAATAATTATAGTTCGATTAGGCACATCCTATTAGATACACCAGGTAGTGATACTTCGTAGCACGTCATACGCAAGTTTTAGAGATAAGAAAAACATACCGCCATGGCAGCCTGCCTGATCTCTGCTAGGTACTTCAGCATACTTCTTGCGCTCATGTATCAAGTAAAAACGGTATCGCGCGCGCTAATTGTGAAAATACGCGTTTAAAGAAAAAATGTAACAAAAGAAAACGTGAAAAGCAAATGGATTACCTAAAGAAGAAAATGAGGAACCTGAAAAAGGAAATGAATGGAGTGAGACAAATATTATGCTTTTGGCTAATATTTTTTGGCATGGGTTTGTTTATTCTGTAAACACACATTTGTTTTTATTACGCATAAAAACTTAAACCCTGCATAGTTCTGACTTATCCCCGCTAAATTAGTCTCAATAAAAAACTCCATAATGTTAATAAAATCCGTTTCCAAAATATCACATTTTACTTTCCAGAATAATTATTATAACAAAAACCCTTCACCCGTCGTAATTTAACAAAAATTCTCAACCGAATTTTCCATGTAGACGAAGCATGACTCTACTCTACCGGGTGTCCAATTTTCTAAGAAGATTATAATATGTTTACTTAAAAAAGTATTATTAGCACATCGTATTTCATTATTTTCATATTATTATATGTGACGACGAATCTGACAGTTGCTCAACTCGTCAGACACTAGTAGTTCCTCGAACTCTAGCATAGAGAGGCACCCCTTAGAAAGTATATTAGGGGCGACAGACGATAGTACATTGAGTCCAGATATATCAGCAGAGCTACCTTGCAGATGGAAGAAGCTTCTTTCTATGGGAATATATAGATAAGGAAACTAAAAATTATCTCCTCGAAAAATACAAAATTCTCGGAAAAATTGCCAAATTATTCAAGGACCCAAATTAAATCCAGGATGCTAGCATCCACAGAGCAAAAGAGAGATACGTAACTCTTGAAATGTTAAACCATTTTGGGAAAAGGTTTAACAGCTTCATAGAGCGGGTTTTCTCTAATTTGGCCTAAACAAAAACGGGAGAGACGAAGCACTTGATGAAGATCTTTTGGGTCTTGTCGAATCGGCGCAGTTGTTTTGCATTGGCCACAATATTGTTCATGCAGAAATATAATAAATTGCTACTGAGCAAAATCCAGATCTTTTGCCGAAAATTGCAAAAATATAAAAAACGCGCCGACAGGCAATATTAGAGCTAAGCAGTGAAAGAACGTATTCCTGTCGAAAAAAAAATTTTCAGAAGAGTGGAATCAAATAACTCAAAATAAATTAGCTTTGAGTTGGACAAAAGGTTACAAAATTCCCTTTGTGGACAAACCTTTTCAAGTTTTCACCCCCAAAAAATTTACCAGGAATGAGTTAAAAATTTATTCGAAAAGTATATAACATTTATAAGTAGGATCAGTTAAAACTGTTAATAACTGTCAAGATCAGTTTTTGTTAAGCTATTTTTTAAGACAGAACGATAACAGGGGATTTTAGGTTTATCTTTAATCCTAGAAACTTGCATAAAGTTCTTTCGCTCACCTCATTTTCAACTGGAAGATATTAGAGAACTTAATTACTAAAAACTGCTTCCTTGCGACATTAGATCTTAAAGATGCATATTTTTTAGTTCCAATGTTTGATGAATATAAAAAATATTTAAGATTTTCTTTTCAAAACAAAAGTTGAATTCCAATTTTTACCATTCGGTCTAGCCACTGCACTTTTTTGTTCCAACCTTTCAGGCCTGTTTCTCTTATCTAAAAGATTAGGTTTTTTTATCAACAATTAAAAAACCATACACAACCGACTCAAGATTTTTTTAATTTTTTAGCATTTATCCTTAATGCAAAAAAGATGTGGGTATATATCGCTCAAAAAAGAATAACAAAAATAAAAACAGCCATTAAGATTATTCAAAGAAAAAAAAAATAAATAAAATGACAATTAAAGAGGTTTCGCAAATTATAAGAAAGCTAGCCTCGGTTTGTACAGAGTACGGCTTGTTGTACGTAAAAACCCTTGAGCGAGAAAAATATCGTGCCTTAAAGGCTAACAGGAACAACTATAACAAAAAGATGCTTGTTAGGATCTTAGTTAAAAACGAACTTGAGTGGTGGTTAAAGCACATACTATTTTACAGCCTAATTATAACATTAAAATTTTCTCCGATGCATAGAAATCGGGATGGCGGCGTTTTGCAATGGAAAGGAAGCAAAAGGGGGTTTTTTGACAACAAGGTGAACAGGAGAAACACATAAACATTCTTGAAATGAAGGCAGCTTTTTATGGCTTAACAAGCTTTGTAAAAGACTTCAAAAAATTGTCATATTTTACTAAGATTTGATTGCTATTGGGAGATTGATGTGGCAGTGAGCTTAGGTATATTTTTTGTATTTACCACGTACATAAATACGTTGGATAATCATATAGTGGACAAGAAATCTGGTATAAAAATTGTATATTTATTTGCAAGCTACCTGAACAAAAAATGCCACCGGTTTGTGTCGTGGCTTCCAGTGGATGCATTCACAATGAATTAGAAAAAGCTTAATTCTTATATATTTGCTCCTTCCTCACTGTTTCCAAAAATATAAAAAAAAGAAAAAATTTAAAACGATAATGCGATATGTCTGGTGGTTTATTCTATCTGGAGAACTCCAAAAGTGATTCGCTTAAAAGTTATCGTTTTAAATCCGAAAGGTGATTTACTCTTATCCTCGTTTAGGTAACCCCACCCACTATGAAAGAATCTTTCCCTGGGGGTAGCAATCTTATCAAGGTGGCCTATAGTAAAAGGGGCGTTTGGGAGGATGCAATTTATTTTTTCGAAATTGCATCTTGCAGCCTAATGTAAATCAAGTTGTATCCGTTTTAGAAACAGAATCTCAAAATACTGGGAAATATTTAACTCTTAGCACACATAGGTCTGCCTTAAATTTAATTTGCGAGCAGAAAAATCAGAAATGGTAGATAGGTTTATGAGACGCATTTTTAAGCTACGACCTCAGTGGCCGAAATATAAACTTGGTATCCGGAACCAGTATTACCTTACATAGGTAACTTGTACCCTTTGGTAAATTTAACATTCGCGTTATTAACTATAAAAATGGTATTTCTTTTGACTCTTTGTTCTGCTCAAAGAGTTCAGACATTTTCTATAAGTTAAGTAACATCAAGGCTAACGAAGAGGGCATAGAAATAATTCTTAAAGATATTTTCAAAATATCTGGACCCAGAAGAATTCAGCCTTGACTTAAGTACCCTGTTTCAAAGAAAATTTACAGTTCTATTTGTGTTTTACCATTATATATTGCATACAGAAAATAAAACTATTTCGACGAACAGAGGATACACTTGATTTAACAATTAAAAAGCCTCATAAGCCCACTATATCCCAAAGCATTAGCAGGTGGATTTAAAAAGGTCTAAAAAACGCAGAAATAGAATCAAATTTTAAAGGACATAGCACAGGACATGGGGTGTCTTCCGCAGCATTAAGGGTTGGTGCATCAATCAAAAGTATTAGAAAGGCTGCGGGATTTTCCGAAAAAATGAAAACGTTAAATCGGTTTTATAATAAACCTTTAATTTCAAAAGATTTCTTAGCTAATTATATTAAGAAATATATTTTAAACACATTTAAATTTTAAACCTTGTGGTTTCCTTATTGTTATCTAACTTTTTAACTAATATCGCCATATTCTCTAAACAACTTCCTGGTGTATCTAATAGGATGTGCCCAATCGAAGTATAATTAAGGATTAAACGACTTACCTGTAAGGAAGTTCAATCCAAATTATACGAGATTGGTCACATCCTATTAGACGCCCTCCTATTTATATATTCATGTATTTTTCATGCAATTTATTTAAGTACTAGTCAACCCGCCCTTGGCGATCTTAGTATTTCAGGGAAGCTTTAGAAGTATACTGAAGTACCTAGCAAAGATCAGGCAGGCTGCCATGGCGGTATGTTTTTATCTCTAAAACTTGCGTATGACGTGCTACGAAGTATCACTACCTGGTGTTTCTAATAGGATGTGACCAATCTCGTATAATTTGGATTGAACTTCCTTACAGGTAAGTCGTTTAATCCTTAATTATACTTCGATTGAGCACATCCTATTAGATACACCAGGAAGTTGTTTAGAGAATATGGCGAAAATATCACAAACAAAATCAAATATTTTAATATAAATATGGTATGTTAAAAACAAAACCTAAAGTCTAAACTATAACGCTAAAGCCGTCTAATTTGCTCAGGAAAATGACAGATATATATATAGTTTTAAATTGGGCTTAGGAAAGAGTTAGCGGCGTTAGTAAATCTCAGCCAAACTGTTTAAAATGCAAAACAGACCCTATACATTTCGCACTCCACACTTTCATATTATTTAGAAAATACAATAAAACACGTTAATATTTTTAACTCGTGAACCTGCCGCTGCACCGGCCATTATACCTGCACATATGACCTACACTAACTACATGACAACTGGAAATGAAGCTAGCAACTAGCAACAGCGTGCCAGAGCAACCCCCGCAAGCCCGAATATGTGCTAAACTCGACATTCGGCAACTATCGCCTATAATCGGATTCACATGTGTAAATCCCTGGGTTTCACTAGACGGCGGAAAAAATAAACTATGATCATGAGTTAGAACAATTCAGGCCCTCAGTTATGGCAGCCCAGACTGTGAATTACCACTGATCCAAAAAGTTAATACATGAAACTGGGCTGGGGCACTCCCATGCCTGAATTGTGGTAGCCCACGACTTGTTGAGTTCTCCCAGCTAAACTGAAATGGTTTGGGACAATCATACCGTGTGCTATAGTAACGCACGGTGTGAGTTCTTGTAGCCCCAAATTTTCAACCCACGGTTGTGGATTGGCCCCGTTTTCTCACTGAGTAAGACAAATTTTTTTTTTCGCTAGCGGCCCGAGATTACAGTCAACCTACCAATTGATAGTTTCTGGCTAGGGCAGGTTCATAAGCTATAATATTTGTTTACCAATTTTTTTTTGTTTTTGAAGAAGCGGTTTAAATTTGATCTCATATATATAAATGTAACTTTAAAATGCAGTGTTTTGCTCTTCGCTGTTGTATATAAACACTTGTATTGGGACCAGTTGATTTTAACTTTGAGGATTATATTAATTATATGTGCATTAATACAGTGGCGCAGCTAGAAATCGACTTTGGAGGGGGGTTTCATTATTTTAATAAAAATCAACTGGAAAATTTTTGAAAATTAGGTAGGTGCGAATTGCTTGAGCTCTTGAACTGAGAGGAGTGGTGAGGGGCGGTTTAATAGGTGTTAAGTTAGTGTATACGGAACAAAAATTCTTATTTTTAAAAGCAAGTCTCATCCAGTCTCGCTGCAGATTTTTTTCAAAATTAAACCTTAAATGTTACAAAAAATTACAATAAAATTCTATTTTTTACGCGTTTTAAATGATGTTTACAAAAAACCTGCTTAAAATTAAACAAAATTGTGACAATATTTAATATTGGTATTGCGGCGCAGGCGAAAATTTTGACGACAAAAAAAATTCTTTCAAAATTTTGATTTCTTCGGTTTTTTGTAAAATATTTTTGAAAAAGTATATTGGGTTAGGTTGGGATCCCAAGAAAAAGTGGGTTACGATGGGATAGATTTGTTGCCAAATCATAAATGCGCCGCAGATGAAAATTTTAAGAAAAAAATTTACTAAGGATGACATTTATTACACATTTCAAATGCTGGTGATAAAACTTGCCTTAGAATTACCGCAGGCAAAATTTTTAGAATTTAACCATTACACCAAACACACGTCAGAAACCGGAGTAAAGGGTCAAAAAAGTGGGAGACCGAGCTCTCCCGAGGTGTTTATTAATCAGTGGCGTAGCGTAGGGGGTGTTTTAACCCTCAACCCCCCCTAGGCTACGCCACTGATTAATAAACCAAATTTTAAACAGGCTTTAAGAAATTTTTAAAAATAATGGTTTGACAAATTCCGGGTTTTATTAAAAATGGGTTTTACAACTTACGAGTTTGATATTGAATGAGTTTGATGAACAATGGTTCGATTAAAAACGTATCTTATAAATTTCGAATTTTTTATTGAATGGGTGTGAAGAAATAAGATTGGTTTAACAAATTGCAGTTTTTATTGTAAATCGTTCTTGCGATGAAAATTTTTATTAAATACGATCTGATAAATTCCTGGTTTGTTCGTTTATACACTCCATTTCAAATTGCTGCGGACCAGTTTTTTGACACTGACAATGACAGATCCATTTAGCTTCTGTGTTTAATAGTCAGCCGTCATATTGAAATTGGCCCGGAGAATTTGGAATGAGGTGTAGTTACTTTTTTCAAAAAGGGAAAAGATAGGGGTCGAATATTTTTTGCGTATGTTCCAAATATGCGGAAACTGAAAAATGTGCAAGTACTCCATTTAAGATTTTTGTAAAAGAAAAGAAAAAAGTTAGTGGTGAACAAAAAAGAGCCGATTTTTATTACGGCACTGCTGATTAGCCAACCCTACAACAAATGTGCCTAAAACTACAGTACTATATTTTCTACTTACCTCTAGGAATCGCTTCCATGACTTCTTAAAAAGAAAACAGAAGGCATACAGAAAGTTATATAATAAGCACAGTGGTTTTTTTACTTGACGCCATTTCATTGCATGTATTTATAAATTAAACATACAAAAAAATAGAAATATTCTGGAATGTTAACACAAATAAATTAAAGAAAATAAACCAGGTGTATTGTATTGACTACAGTTAATAAATAAAATTAAAAGTTTCTTTTTGAAAAAGGAAGGTAAATAGTTTTGATGTTTAAGATAGCATAAATGCTGTGGGGCTAGCATAACTCACCTAAAAATTACTGTTGTGTACATCTTGATTTATAATATGCTCACTTTCAACGCGGTAAAACCACAGCTTATTAGGTCCTGTATTCTAGAAATGCTAGTAAATCCAGGGATTTGCAAAAAAAAACCTGCAAAAAGCATATATTTTCTTATATTTGGTATAGTAACTCCACCAAAAGCTGAATTTCCAAAAACTAAGATGGCGGCTGTTAGGAAAAAATGTGTTTTCTATGTTTTTAAAAAAATCAAATCGAAATTAACCGAATAGTAGTGAGAAGGTCCCACTTAATCCAAAAATATAAAAAGTTTAATTTTTTGAAACAAAATGGCGGCCAGAATACAAAAATTTAGTTTTATTTTTTTTTTATTTTTAAGTAATGATCTTTTTGATCTGTCAATAAATAAATTTTTATTAAAAAAAACTTTTAAGGAAAAAGCTTTTATTAAATGCACTCAAAAGTAGAAAATATTTGTTTATCTTTCTTATACCATATAAAATAAAAGCGATGGGTGCAAATTAAAAATTTTAACTTTAGGTATCGTATATCGGTCACACCTAAAAAACAGTTGTATTGCTCTATAACATAAGGACATTTTCAAAGGCTTGGTAAGCACGGCAATCTCACCCGTTCACCCTTGTATGCCAATTTTGATTTAAATCGAACAAACTAAATCTTTTCTCCCTTCACTTCCCTCGTTAGAGGGAAGTGTGTACCCAATAATACCATATTATTGTATTGTCGCCGGAACTATAAACGCATACCAAATTTGAATACAATCGGATGTGGATAAGTCAGTTAAAATTGGTTAGCGAAACAAGACCGAAAATCGTCTCTTGAATCATTAAATCTTGAATCTATATTGAATTTTCAAAATCTGATCAAAAATTCCTATTCCTTATCCCCAAAAGCCCCCGTATACCAATTTTGGTTGAAATCGTACAGGTTTTGCCCCCTCTCCACTCCCCTCGTAGGGGCGAGGGGTGCCTAATAATGACATATTATTGTATTTTCAGCGGAACTATAAATGCATGCCAAATTTGACGTCAATCGGATGTGTATAAGTTAGTTAAAATTGGTTAGCAAAAGATGAATCTGCCATATTGAACTTTCAAAATATGATTAGAAATATCACCCCCATACCCAAGTGCCCCAACACACCAAATTTCAACGAAATCGGGCGTACTTCAACTGTACCCCCCTCCACCCCCTTCGAGTAGGGGGGAGCTGTCAATTTCATCACCCTATATTCTTGTGTTGTCACCGCAACTATATAAGCATGCCAAATTTGAAGCGGATCGGAGACCTTATTATTCATTAGACAACATTAAAAACAAATAGTAGATACCATTAGCAATTTTCAAAAAAACTTTGATTTGACATCTTATATTCAAAATGGCGACCAAACTCTCGATAAAAAAGTTATTTTTTCTCCTGAAGTAATATTTTACACCAATGTCATACAATACATCAATTTATACTAAATCGAAGACACTTATTTCAAAAATTTAAATTTTCAAATCAAGATGGCGGCGAAAAAAAAGAAACGTTAGCATTTTCGCGCAATTTTAGGATTAAAGTAAAAAAATGTTTTTTTTAAAATTTTTTTTGTAAGTTAAACATAAAGTAGTTGGCAAAATAATGGGGTTCGTTAAGTTAAATTTAAAAAAAATAAAAAAAAGTGCGACATGCAAATCAGGATGATGGCGACTAAAATAAAAAAAGCAACATTATTTTTCGGCGTGTTAACATTTTTGTACAAACAAAAGCAGTTTTAGGATGTATTAAATAAATTTTAAATTTTTGTGTAAAAAAATGACATTTTAGTACCTAGTTCAGTTTTAATGGCAGACACTCAAGAGTAGTGACCTTAGCTCAGGAATTGTTCAAAGCCGTTCAACACGGATCATGTCATATCGATCCATACTTTTTGGAGTCAAATAAACATCAGAACTGGCTGAACTTTGAATAAAAGGCACATTTTGTAAAAACTTTGACACGGCTCGGAACACTTTTTTGAGTTTTTGCCGAATAAACTAAAATTTCTTTCTAAGGCCACTATTTCGAAATATTCAAACATTTGAATTCAAAGTTCAGCCAATTCTGATGTTATTTGTCTCCAAAGAGTATGGATATCAATGATCTGTTTTGAACGTCACTTCGACATTTCCTGAGCTAAGGCTACTGACAGAAAAAAAAAGAATCTCCTCTTTTAAAGCTAACATAACAGGATTTTTTTTTTAGATGGATGATATCTAACCACTTCGTAAGCGTACATAAAAAAAGAATTAAATTATATAAGGACTAATTAGAAATCAGGGTGAAAATAGTTATTTACCTAACAAGTGCGGAAACAAGTGAGACTTTTCTGCACGTGACGGCAGTTGCACGAACAACGCGGAGCGGAGTTCGAGCAAGCCGTCAAGGGTAGAAAAGAGTCTTTTCGCACGTGTCAGGTACAAAATTTTTCCCACTTGCGTAAAAACCGTCTAGACAACATTACATTTTTTATTTTTAGGTATTAAAGTAGCAAAAAACTTTTTTTTTAATTTTCTTTACATTTGAGTTAAAAAATATATCTAAAAAGTCAAATTGGACCTCAAAAATCGGTAAAAAAAGCGTGCGTAAAAGTATTTTTTACGCACGTCGCGTCGTGTGCAAATATGTTTTTCTGCACGCTGTGCGGGGAATGCAACTTCCCGCACGCAAATACGTGCGTAAAAGTACACTTTTACGCACGCTAGTAGGAAAAAGTATTAAAAGGAAATAGTATAGAGTGTCTCAAAAACAAACGTTGTTTCATAATTATTTTATCCCTACCAGTGGCAAAATCTCGGCCAAGTTCAAACTGCGAGAATACAAATTATGTACTTTAATAAGTATTACCGCACGTGTGACATGTTAAGTTTTATGTGCGACTGCAGATGTTTTACGCATTAAATTAAAAATTACCTTGACAAGATACTGAAGAAAAAATCAAGAATGGGTCACGTAATTAAAACAGTGTCCCTCACAAGGGTTGAAAACAGGAATTTGCCTCCATTGGCATTGGGAGGAATTTTTTTCTTCCTTCTACCAGCCAAAAATACCAATCTATGACTACCCACATAAAATAATTCTCTAGATAGATAATTTCCGTGCATTAAACACCGTTTAAAAATTTTCGGTTTAAGCTTCTAGCCAAACCATATGGACACAAAATTTTTCTCTGTTTGTTTGTATGTTTGTTCCAAAATCAAGCAAAAACTACAGAACATAATAGGCTTTATTTTAAAATCGATTCACGGGAACAAAAGTTATGACCATTTAAAGCAAAAAAACGGGAGAGAACAGAAAGGCAGGAATAGTCCAATTTTTTGATGAGCGGGTTGACGTCTTTTTTTCCTCTCAAAACGTATTTCTTTGTTGTCAACAGTTCGCATGTCCAATAATTTGTTGTTGCCAATTTGAAGTAACAGTTGAAACAATCAACGACATGACTTTTTTTACATATTTATTGTCGCTGTCTAAAACAATGTATCAAATAGAGATCCAAAAAAATGACGTCAGTCCGCTCATCAAAAAATTGGACTATATTCGACTTATTAAATTGGTTCACGAAAACAAAAGTTATGGCTGCGGGTTTATAGCTAATATATAGTGTTTATAACTCAGATTTACAAAATAATAAAAAAGTTATAATGCAAAAAAAAACAATACGGATTTCTGTTGGGTTGGGTTGGGTTGGGTTGGGTTAAGTTGGCTCAGTTTTAACTAAAAAAAATAAAAAACTTTTTAAAATTTTAACTATGTTTTTCTGAAGAAACTTTGGTGTAACTTTGAAACGCTTGGTACTAAATACAGTCTACAGTAAATTGAATTTCCTTTCTTGGATTTTAATACCATCCGTACGTCGGACTCAAAGTTTTCGCGGGAGGAAAAGAGGCTTTCCCCCTTGGTACTTAAATAACTATTAATTAGAGAAAGCTAAATTATTATTTTTTTGTTTTATCAGATATTATATGTTTGGATACCAAAATAAGTAGAGTACGGATTTAATACGAAACTTTCCTCTTTCACAAAAATAAATACCCAACGGGCCTCTTTGTGCTTGGGTCTCCCATCAGTAAGATTTCTAAAATTGTTTAGTCAAAATTCGGACTTAGCGCACATATGCAAATTTACACAACATGGACCATTTTGTTAGTTTTTTCTGACAGTGCCTTCACTGTTTATGGGAAATTAGGTTTGTCTAGATTTTTGCCCATTTGCATACCTAATTAAGTGTACAAAAAAAAAGTTTAAAAAAAAGGCTAATTAAGTTTACAAAAAAAAAAGTTTAAAAAAAAGGCGAAAAAAACCGAAATTTTTCTTTTTCTGGGCCTTTATTTTTAAAGCTGTCAAAAAAACATTTAAAACTTTGTTCAGGCACTTTTGTAAAATCTATCTAAGGCCGGTATTACACTATAAAATTTATTTGTTAAAGATCTTTTTTAAAAGTCATGTTGCAAAAAAAAACAATACGGATTTTTGTTGGGTGTGAACTAGTGATTCTGGAACTACCTTTCATGTATTTAAGTTGGCTCAGTTTTACCTAAAAAAAAAAATTAAAAACTTTTTTTAATTTTAACCTTGTTCTTCTGAAGAAACTTTGAAGTAACTATGAAACGCCTGGTACTACTAACTAACTTTATAAAGAAGTCATAGGAGTATTTTTATAAAAGAAAAATGTAAAAAACATCATAGAAAAAAGGGCTTGTAGGTAAAAATGTTTATAGTTTTATCAGTTAAAAAGAAATTCGGGTTTAAAATATTTTAAGAAAAAATTTAAATTTCCAGACAGATTTCTAGATAATCTTGCTGATTATAGTGAAGAGCAAGGAAAGCGATTTCACGAAGACATTAAAACAATGGAAGAGCGCTATCAAGGTCGATGGGATATTCACATGATGGCAAATTACTGCCGGGGGTTGCAACGCGAATTTTCCCTTCATTTTGTAAATATGTTTGGCTGAAATTATTATTTGGAAATTCGCCATTTGACACCTCCAATAAAACGCTATATGTCGTGTATCATTGGTTGATAGATAAATCGAAATTTCGTACAACTAATAATCGTAAATGTGTACCTCCTTGTCTTTATAACATGTCTAGGTTTTTAAAGCCGCAGTAGGCTTCAAAGATATTCCCACTACTACTAACAAATGAATCGGACGAAAGGATTTCCGAATAGCCAGTTAAAATCCCAGTTCCTCGGTAGCTCAGTTGGTAGAGCATTAGACTGGTCTGCCAGCCAGACCAAACCCAGTTTTTTTTCTATGACTGATATAATTGTTTTCTTTATACTTTAAAGTAAATTATCTCCAGTAGGGTTAGCTTTTCAAGAAAGTATCTAAAGCAGTTTTTTAAATTTATAACAAAATACAATGATCAAACTTTTTTAGTTTAGCCCTTATTTAGTTGGGGGTGATTTTTTAAAAATATTTCTGCTTTTTTACTTTTATTTAGCTGTATTTCCATAAAACAGCTACGTATTGTTTTTATATCTTACTTAAAGATGCAGCTATTGATCCTCTATTTATGGCCCCAATATAAGTTGTGCACCCAAAACACATATGTTATGTTATAGGTCCGTTTCTGACATTCGATTTGGTTCATGAAGGATGACAAATAATATTTTACAACCTTGTTTTTGTCAAGTCACCAGACGTTTTGAGTTAATTGATCATCATCAGCCCAAACTTAATTTTTGCTTTTACTTACTCAAGATATTTTGGAAATCCGCCTGCAGTATCTTTTTTGACACTTCAAAAATGACAGTTTTTCTTTTACGTTTTGTTTTAACAAAATAATTTTGCCCAATATTTTTTAAGTATGTTTTTAATTTGTTTTAAATTCTAAAATGGTTTAAATTATCAAATTTTTAATAAACTAAGTTATAAAATTTAAGAATTAAAATTAAAGCCAAAACTTATTTTCAAAATGTTAGGCAAAATTATTTTGTTAAAACAAGACGTCAAAAAAACTGTCATTTTTAAAAAATCAAAAAAGGTACTACAAAATATCTTAAGCAAAAATTCAAATTTGCAAAATATTATCTCTCATCCGTCAGCGACAAAAAAAAGCACATTTCCATAAGAAAAAATAAACTTGACAGTGCTCCTTTTACACTGAAATGTCAAATCTCACAAACGGACCTGTCATTAGGTAGATCTTAAAAAAGTGCCTGTAAAAAGTTTTAAGTTTTTCATATCGTACCCAACACGTATCGAAAATCAAGCATCTTGTTCTTTCATATATCATGCTCTTTGTCAGAACAGAGAACATGCTCAATGAAAGAAAAATAAGACAATCTTTTCAATACGTACTAAGGATTATAGGATTATGATAAAACATACTAAGTGTTTTTTGAGTGGGTTAAAAATAAAAAGGCGCAAAAAAAACTGAAAATCCAACTTTCGGTTTTTCTCGCCGGTTTTTTTTCGCCGGAAGTACCCGCACTTTGTAAACTTTTTTTTTTAGTTTTTAGCGAAGCATCGAGTTTCTAAACTTTGTCTTAATTTAAACCTTTTCATATCTTCTACCGTTTAGCACTTGGAGGAATAACAAACTAATATTCCTCCAAGGTTTAGCAGATACCCATGTTGGGCACCGAATTTAGAAAACCCTGTATACAGTGTAATCACTTATAACGACGTAGTTATCGCATATTACGACCAAACCTTGAGGTCCTGTCTAGATTCCATAAGAACCTATGTATTGAAAACCCGGCTATAAGGACATCGTTTATAACAACATATCGGTTAAAGCGACGAAAAAGTGACGAGTTTTGGGGCAAAAATAGGGACATTTTGGAACGATTATTTGATACTTTTTAGTGGTGGTGGTAGTTACTGCGTCTACTAAACGTCATGCTGCTGCCGTTGAGATAATTAACCACTACTAATGCCGGCCGTAAGCTACTAATCTATTTCGTTGTGGTTGTGGTTATTTTTTTTGGTTAATTTTAAAGAATTTTGTCGCAAAAATTTTTAAAATATTAAGATATTACCAAGTTCCAACATATAAAACACTTATTTTGTCAAATAAAGCCCAATTTTGTGTTTTTTCTCATCTCTAAATTTTTTTTAATGTAATTGTTTTTAATAGGCATATTTTGGAACGCTCTTTTGACACTTCTTAGTGGTTGCGGTAATTACTACAGCGTCTGAGTAATAGCTCAATATCATTCCGTTGTGGTACTTAATCACTAACACTGCAATAAGCTACGTGTCCCTTTCGTTGTGGTATCTTTTTTCGTTTAGAAAATATGATGATTTCTCATAAGATTGAAGCGGGCCTGTAGGTTTCTGGACTATTTTCAATTCAATTCAAGTCAATTTATTTTTTACTAAAGTAATTATATGATCAATACTAAGTATATAATTAAAAAAAGGAAAAAGGTATCCTCTGGTTTAACTTAAGTACTAAATGTGCTTTTCTGTTAAATCAGAGGGCACTATTTATTTTCTACGATAGTGTGAACATCAAATAAAGAAAATAAAGTAAAGTAACTAAACAATTCTTATTTAAAAATTAGAGTTTTTTTTTAATTAAAATACGTCTATTTTAATGTCAATAAGTCATAAACACCAAAAAACGGAAAAAACTAACTAACTTATACAAACAATTCTTATGTAAAAATTAGAGAATATTTTTTTTATGAATGTACATCTATTTTGATGTTGGTAAAACAAAAACACCAAAAAAAAATTAAATAAAATAAACAATTCTTATGTAAAAATAATAATGTCAAGTATTTTAATGTTGATAAAATATCGAGTGAAATATAAGTAAAAATATTTTTTGTGTAAATTAGAATAAATACGGAAATCGAGTAAGATGGTAGGGCAATGACTTGAGTTTAGTTTGAATGAATTTAGAATTTACTATTGTCCTTTTTTGTTTTTAGGTTTTAACCATTTTCTTACTTATAAGAAAAACTAAGATAGATGTCTAAATGATGAGGTTAATAATTTAATTTAATATATTATATTTAATTTAAGTTCGAGTTTAAATTAATTTCTGTTGTTATTAAAAATGTGTTCAGAATTTTTTTGAAATTTTTTCTGTTTGATTTTTTTTTTTATTTTAGGACCTAGAAGGTTATACATTTTTTCCAAGGTAGATAAAAGTTTGCTCTCCAATGACTTTGTTATATTTAAGTGTAATCACATATTGAGTTTGTAAGTATCTCGTGGAGTATGAATGACTCGGTAAGAATGGTTGTATAAGGTTGTTTTTTTGAACTTGTAGAACTTTAAAGCCTGGTCGTAATTAATTAAAACGCAAAATGTTGATCAGACCTCAACTACAGCGTCCACACTCGTTACATAATTACATATTTAATACAAGTTTTTTACCTAGTACATAAAAGTAACACATTTTAGAAAAAAGTACATAAAAGTACATAAAATTGGACTCTTTCGATTGACCTATTTAATTCTTAATACCTGGGCTCATAGCTCATTCTTTACTGACTTATTAACTCCACATTTTCATTCAAATTTATTTTTGTTAGCGTTTCAGTAATTTATACTCAGATTCTTTTTTAAACCCATGTAAAAAAAGAGAAAACTAAGTGCGAGGTTGTTTGGGAACTCGAACCGAATAGATCGACGCCTGGCATATGACGCATAATCTACACGCAACTTTTCGCAGTTACTTTCTTTCCTAAAGAAAACGCATTAAAAAGAGTAAGACCACAAACTGGGAGTTCGGACAAGCTTTAGGTGCGCGAATGACGCTTCTCGCACGGAAAAAAAAAATTAAAAAAATGCGTGCGGGAAAAAAAATTCCCACACTAAGTGCGGGAATATCTCGGGTTAAATTCATTCCCGCACTCAGTGCGGGAAATTGATATTTTGCGAACTCAAATGCGTGCAAGATGTAGGTACTTCTCCCACGGAAGTAGAAAGAAGTCATTTTTACTTTACATATATTATTTATACATCAAAAAAAATATTGGTACATAAAATTACATATTTTCGAGCTCACTAGTACATGTTTACATACATATTTGTCACCGAGGTGGCTGACGACGCTGCAACTAAACATTCTTTAAAAATTAAAAATTTTTATTCATAAAAAATCAAGCTATCTTGAGAAATGTTTTTAGAGAGGACGGAATTAGTACATAAAGTCTCTTTTCTAAGCTTAAGCCACACACTCCAAATACAAACAAACAAAAATCTTAGGAACCGACGCACTATCCAAATTGTGTTTTGTTGAGGGGGGTAAGGGGGTTAAGGTGTAAGCGTGTAAGTTTTTTTGTAGATTGCATTTAACGTCTATCGTATATAACGACGAAAATTTACAGTCTCTTGAAGGTTGTCGTAAACGATTTCTACTGTATATGAATGTAGGTAATAGCGCATATTATAAGAAAAATAAACACATTTAGCAATCTAATTAATCTTATTATAAATATCTCATAACAACAACTAAGTATAAAATTATATAATTTACACATTAGTTCCGGTCGTTGGTTCAGATTCAAAAATTTCATTCAAGTCCTATTATTATGCCATTACGGTGTAGGTAATAAAGAAATTAAAAACAGTGTAATAATAATAATTTGTCCCGGGATGTCTTGGGACATTTAAAGCAAAATTTGAAATGACTAGAAATAAAATCTTTCACTTGGAGATGCATGATTTTTGACTTGCTTGATTTGGCACTGACACTCATATTTTTTCCAAATAGGTGTTTGGTTCTAATAAATAATGGTATAATAAAAGCCACTATAATGACAATAATGCAAAATTCCAAGAGGACAATAATAAACATGAACTGATGTCATAAAATCTATATAATAGAACAGGTATTTCCACTTGATATAAAAACTTGAATGTTACTTGAAGACTGTGGCAATTTAGCCAATATAATAAATGAGCTCATGTATTTTATTTTTAAAGCTGTTAATTTCCAGTAAACAGGAGCTTATCAGTAATTCCTCAAAAGAAATGTAAATTACAAAAGGTTTCAGCATCCCCCCCTGCCGTTTTTTCAAGTAAACACAACACACGTAGGATTTCGGTTTTAATTTCCTTACAGTTTACACCAGTGGCGATCGCCTTCCCCTTTGCAGCTATCCCTACCCACTTTAAAAGACAAATTCACAAAAAACTTAAACAAGATGAAAATGTTTGAAGAATTCTTGGCTTAAATTTTAAAAATTGCAAAAATGTTTGCATGCGGCGCGGCGCGGCGTTAGAACCTCATTTTAAAAATTGAGTAAAAGAGCAAGACGCTTTAAAAAAAAACTCTTTATTTGATACATCTAAAAATAAAATACAACTTAAATTACACAACTAAAGAAGACAACTGAATCAGAGGTGAAAAAAAATAAAAAAGGAGATGGACAGGAACAAATAAATTGTAAGGAGCACACGGAAATTTTTAATTTTTTAAAATTTGTTTTTTAACTAAATATCACAGCCGCATATAAATAAATTTTAAATAAATTTTTATTTAATCAAATTTTATTTATTGTCTTAAAAATATAGGAAAATAATTCACATTTTTGTGTCAATTAGTGCTCGTATAAAATAAAGTTTCATCGCTTGTCACGCCATCTTGTGGTTTACGTCTAAGCTTTATTATTATCCTAGGACATAAATGAGCCATTAAAATCGTGTTCAGATGGTCGTAAAATTAATATTATTAAGATGTTGGTCGTAAGTAAAGAATATAATAATTTACCCACTCTTCTGAAGGAAAATAACGAAAAACAATTTAGAAATTGAATTAAAAAATATTTATTAACTACTGTATTTTAGTGAATTAATAATATTGCTTCTAGATTTTTTATTTTTTTTATGAAGGTTAAGTTTAAGTTTTATTATTATTTAATTTAATTAAGGCAGAGGCAGAGTCTCTAAAAAAATATTTATATTTTTCTTCACTTGAAAATAAAATGAGAATAACTGTGTTTTCTTTCTCATAGTTGGATAAGAGCACGTAAACGTGAAAATTTAAGTGACACTTTCCTAAAAATGCGAGGATAGTAGTTGTTTAACCTACCTATTCTATGGCGTTAAAATCAAACCCAAAGGTTTTATATATTAAATATTTCTTATTAGTTATTATTTTCATAACTAGAGTTCCACATATTTTTTGCCTAATTTTAAATTTGCAACGAGCAATTTCTATATTATAATCAAATAATTTTGCTCAATTAAATAATTAATACGGAAATTCATTGTGGCAAGTAGTACGTGAATAAAGAAAGGCATATACCTATATTAAGATTTCTGCGTGACGTTTACTTTTTTAATTTGACCTATAAATTTGACAGCTAATAATTGACCATGTACAAAAATTTTAAAACATTGAAAACTAAATTTCTTTCTACGGTCATTGTTTCCAATATTTCGAATTGGTGGCCTTAGAAAGGCAAAAAATCAAGAAAGTGCTCCGAGTCGTGCCTTAGTTTTTACAATATGTGCCTTACATTCAAAGTTCAGCCAATTCTGTTTATTTGACTCTAAAAAGTATAGATACCATAACCCATTTTGAACGTCACTTCGAGCCAAAGAACCCTACATTACATTGGGAATGGCTTTCGGCTAAATGTCATAACTTTTTATATGTTGTATTACTCGATCAGCAAAGCACAAAAATAAAAAAAAAAGCAGGATTACTTTCTGAGATATGGAGCATTAAAGTTAACGTGTTTTAAGGCTATATTCTTGGACATGGTCCAAGTTTTTTTTCCCACAACTTTGTTGATTACAGCCAAAATAAAATGATTCGTTTCTCAATTTGTCCTGAATGAAACACCCTTTCCATTGTTTACACTGTGTTCCCAATAGAATGCGTCTGGAAGACAAATGACACCGTTTCTTAAGCAAAAGTTTGACGTTGTCAAGCCTACCTTGATTTTTATAAAAATACAAAGCCTCCGCATGCCGCCATATTAGACATATCTGCATTTGTTAAAACCAGTTTTCCGCACTTAAGTAGGAAACATACTTTACCTCCTTTTTTTTCTCGTAGAAAAGCGGTAATAGTAACCTGAAAAATGTTATCAAATTTGTTACCGGCGACCCCAAATTAGCCTAAAAGCATATACCACACGAGCTATTTGATTGGTCAAATACAGGTACCAATGGGTACTAATGGTATCAGCATATTGGTATTAAGCTTTTGGATTGGATTTGCCCATAAAAAGTTTTTATAACCTGCCTAGAATATATTTAAAATCACTTTTCTTATTTCTCCAATATCAAAAATATTAAAAAACATTAAAAGTGCCTACCATTTTTGAAATTTATGGTAACACTCAAGCTAAAAATTTTTTCTTTAGCCAAGAGGCATTATTTTTAATAACATATGTGAACATTTTTAAAATCTGGCCGTTCGTTTAAAAAAAAATGAGAACTGTCATTTTTTAAAAAATAGGCGTTTTCTTTCTTTTTTAAAACTTACAAATCAGTAACTTTTCTGGTGGTACCAAAGAAACCATAGAAAAACAGTTTTATACATATGGAAGGCGTGTTTCATTCCAGACAAATAGAGATTTGAATCATTTTATTTCAGCGGTAATTAACAAAGTTGTGGAAAAAAACTTGTACCATGTCCAACAATATAGCCTAAGAATACGTCAACTTTAAAGCTCCATATCTCAGAAAGTAATTCAGCTCCCTATCTCGGTTTTTTTATTTTTATGCTTTGTCGATCGAGTACTACAACATAAAAAAATTATGACATTTAGCCGAAAGCCATTTCCAATGTAATTTGTGCAGGTCTTTCAAGGCGCCCTTGTTCCTTCAAGGAGGGCTTCGGGCCAATTTGGTATTTATAGTGGTGAAAGGCACCCTTGGAGGAATCCGTACATCAAGCTAAAGAGCTATGTACCTTCGGCCATCCTTGGCAAATAATGTAAGGTTAAAAAACAAAAATATTGTTGGGTTTGTTTTGATAATTGTTTTTTTGTCATTTTGTGGGTTGCTTTTTAAGATATCCTAAAAATAATGGATGATTTTTTGGAATTTATTGATCGGGTGGAAGAAGAAGTCCCTAATCATCATGGACGTCTTCCAAAGGGATACATACAGGACATGCAAAGTCCCTTTGAGTTCTTTAAAACAATTATTTAAAATCAGCGAGAATTTTTATATTTCCCTGTTGTTATAATGTCTACTTATTTCTACCGAGGCCCGACACATGGAAACCGTAAAAATGTTCCTGGGCATCAAAAGCTACCTACGTGTGCAAAAATATACAGGCCGTCTTTATATAATTTACTATAATGAACGTCCTCATATTTAGAGAGAAGGAGTTTTTGATCAGATATAGATTTTCAAAAAACACCACACTGCACATTATATCACACATGATTGAAGATCAATTTAATCACCCCAACAACCGGAGTTGACTACGATACGGTATGAGCATGTAAGTAACACGTACGAGTAGTAGTAGTAGTAGTAGTAGTAGTAGTAGTGGACCCTTTTTCCCATACCCCCTGTGAACCCCCGACTGATGCACGTGCCCCTTAGGATGCAAGTTTTCTTTCTCTAAGAGGACTTAATTTTTGCCTCACACCACTTTATTGAGGGCAGGGATCTTTAGACTGCGTAGCAAGTATACACAGTGGACCGCCGGCTTTACACCCCCTCCGAAGGGTGGTCCTGTTATATGTTAGACTTGCATCTATCTAACATCGCTACCGTCCCAGCAGAACTTGGTTGACGGTAGACTTTTCTCCCCAGCAGCCCGCCGTCATATAGGTTGACCCGAAAATCGAGGTCCCAATTTCGCTGGTCGAGGTCGCCTTCGGAGTCTTCAGATGCATCTCTTTGGAGTGGTCCTGCTACCCGAAGGTGGTACCGCCTCTTCCAAGTCACCTTCTGTCGACTCCCGCTACAAAATCTGTCGGAGTCCAGCCGCGTCCCATGGAGTCCCGATCTCGGAGAAGTCCAGGACCGGTATTCTCGTAACTAAATACGCTCGGCGTTTCGTACTCGCTGACTGTATGATAACGTAATATTCGCATACCACGTGACCAAAGTAACAAAAACGGTATTCACGTATATTGAGCGCAAGGCGTCGACGAAGTGCGCTCAGCGCGTGGCGACCGTTTGAGAAACACCTACCACTTGCCAGCTGTTTTGCCCTCCGCGCGTACGATTTTTCTACCCTACAATACTTTGTAGAGTGCTGCAGAAAATATAGTAGTTTTTTCAGTTTGCGTTTTTATTAATAATTAGAAAAATAAAAATCTCTTATTAGTAGCTTGGGGACGGGTGACAAACACGTACACATCAACCTTACTATTTAATGCTCGATGTAAGATAACTTTTTTCCAAAAAAATTGCAACAATAACTTTTCTTATCAAAATCGACATCGAAATAATTGAGCATCCGTATAATACTAGAAATAGAAGCAATCAAAATTCTGTAAAACCAAGGGTAAAAAAAGCCATTGGTCAGCGGTGCTTTTTGTATCTTTCATCGGATGTGTACCAAAAAATATCTGGTTTTGTTAATTATTTTCTTTCAAAAATAAACTAAAAGCTTTCATGAAATATGAAATTAGCAAACATGAAATAAATAGCTTAATTGATATAAAAAATAATTAGTAAACAATATAGGTAATTACCCTTATTTCTGTGTTTTCGTGTGTATTTTCTTTACTTTTCTGAAACATCACATTTTTCACATTAATTACCATTTTTATGTTTTTTATCTTTTGTCATTTTATTTATTCATAAATGTACTAAAAATTACTATTTTCTTTTTTTAATTCAACAGTTCCATGAAAACATACATTTTTCCACGCGCGAGGTTTCTGTTGTGGATGTATGAATTCTGTGTTTGTTGTTGAATTGGTTAGGTTATTTTTTAGATAACAAATACCTTAGAGTTTTATTTTCTGTTTCTTAAAATGTAGAATACGCATGTTCACTATAATTAAAAGGTATAACTTACTAAATATACAGACCGCTTCAAGCTACTGCGAACATAGGGGGAATCAAGTCCAATTTACTCTCCGTGCCGTACGACCGAGGTGGATTCGAAGCACGCTGCAGTGTTATCTTTTGGAAATTCATTTTGTTTTTATTATTTTGTTTTATTTCTGCCTTGCTCGAGAAACAGATGGGTAAGTTCTTAATTGAAATAATACATTTTTAAAACCAAAAATGGATGTCTACGAAGTTGCCGAAAAAGTGCAGATGGTCAAATGGTCAAATCGTCATAATCCAACACACGTTCGATATTGGTCGAGGGAAAATTTGCATTTGTATTTTGACGTAAGAACACAGTATCCCCAAAAACTAAATGTTTGGGGGGGGGGCTATTATAGGGGAACACGTAATTGGGCCATTTTTTATTAACGGCAATTGCAATTTGAATGGTCCTAGATACTTGGATCTACTTCAGCAGCACATTATTCCAACTGCTAGGCAGTTGTTAGGTGTAAGATTTGGTGAAACATGGTTTCAACAAGATGGTTGTTCCGCTCACAATGTTGGCCTTGTTAGGGAATATCTTGATAATGTATTTCCTAATCGGGTTATAAGTACACGGGGAACTATTTTATGGCCAGCTCGATCTCCCGATCTTGCTCCTAATGACTTCTATCTGTTTTTAAGAAGCTTTTCAAATTATCACCCCTAACATGCTTGGAAACGTTAGAAGGGGTTTTTATAGTAGGCTCGGATATTGTCTAGCCGAGCAAGGAGGACTTTTCGAACATTTGCTTTAATTTTTTTTGACTGGGAGAATCTTTTTGGTTTTTAGAACGTATTATTTTATTTTGAGAACTTGCTTTTATTTTGTTTCTTCTTATTATTTTCATTGTAACACGTCGTCACTGATAAATCTGAACAGTTGACAATAAAACGCTCTTATTTATCAGTGACAAAAAATAAGAAAATTACGTTATAAAAATTTGCGTATTTATTGACCAAATTCCGGTTTCATTGACTACGCTCCACACAGCACTGTGGTTAGAGGCGTACTAAATACAAGGCGAACGGCGGCGAACGGCAGCGAATGGCGATCGGATGCCTGAGTGTTGGTTGCTTCACTGATAGGCGTGCGGTGTCTCTGCATGTACGTACACTGGCAAATTAGACTTCTTCCGCCCTATGTTCGCAGTAGCTTGAAGCGGTCTGTATAAGTAACTATTGTGAAACCATTTTAACCATAAATGCTACATAATAAAGTATCAATATCAATATACGACCGTGCCGGAAAAACCACTTTCCCTGACTGAGTGCCGGAATAAATTTAAACTTTCCCGCACCGAGTGCGGAATTTTTTTGTAGGTGTGCGGTTAAGTCTCGGGGTAAACATTTTCCCGCACACTGTGCGGGAACGTGCTACTAGTTTATATCACAGGGTCAAAGGGCGGGTTTAACTGAGGTAAACCAAACCATCAAGTAATTTTTTAAAGGATCAACATGCACTTGTGCAAGTCACCATTTGATTCACCCTTTTTGAACTACGGATCGAAATCGATCACGTAATGGCCTCTTTCTTACACATAGAAAAAGAAAAGGAGCGACAAGACTAACAAGAAATAAAAATCTGCCTGCTCGCAGGGCAGCGCGTTCGGCAGAGCGAATACGAAAAGTCGTCGGTCAGCGTGCCGCTGAGCGCGCTGTTCGCTATTCGTTTCGCTTAGCGACTTCAAAACGTTACGTATTACGAGAATACCGGTCCAGGTCGTCCTTTTTTTGGTCACCGGCTAGTCTTCTCTACCCAGTTTGGTGTGGTCCTCGGCCGTCCACCTTTGAGTCCCGCAAAGTTTTCGGTGCAATGTCAACCGTGCCGCCTGCTTCTACCTCGTTTGTTGTTACTCTATGCAGAACGTTAACTGCGGAGCTGCTGAGAGGTGGGGCCGCCCGTCGTCGTCTCGAGCCGCGCATTCGGTGTTGTCTGAAGCAATGTGTACTTGCCGAGATCCGATCAGCGTTGCCAGGAGTACCATCCATTACCGGATTCTACCATAATTTTGGCATGAATCCCATCCTCGGTAATGACCCATTACCGACCCCCTATTTACCATAATTTAGAAAAATTGGTAATAAATAAAAATAAACACTTTTGTATTTGAATGCCAAACGTCATAATTTAATTCGATCTGCCTTAAATAATTTAGAAGAATATTTAAAAAAAAAGGACTTTTTTTGCATAAATTGCGAAAATCTTCGCCTGCGGCGCTATAACAACATTGATATTTACGATTTTAGTTTTGTTTTGTGTCAAAAATGGCATTTTCTAAGAAATTTTCTCATACATTTTCGCCTGTGGCGCTATGACGCCATTTACATATATTTACAATTTTTATTTTATTTTAAGTCCCTCCCACCGATTTAAGGCTATAGGTCCGCGATTGTCTTTTTATTAACCGTTATCGAGATACGACTTTTCCATGTATCAAATTTAGTTTTCACAAGATAAAAAAAGACGCAAGCAGATTGTATCTCCTTTTAACCTGTTATTAGAAAATTTGTTGCACGATGCATCGTGTGTTCCTAGTTTTACACCTCAGTGGGATGCGGTTAATTTTTTTTGCAGTAAAAATTAGCCGTTTGAAGAAATACGGTAATTTTGCTCCAAATCTGGTAATTTTTCAACCTCGTTACTGCTAATAAATTCCCGAGTTCCTGGCAACACTGGATCCGATCCTGCGATCTCTGTTCTGCAGGCTAAGACGCTGTTCACTGGTCTACGGCGCGGGGGCCCCTCTTTTTCTGTACAAGGAAAACTTACATGATTTGTATTTATATTTATATATTTTAGAGTTATTTATTTTTTCTTTTTTTTCAAATGACAAGTTCAACACCTACGTATGGTAAATAAGACCAAATAAAATATAATGAAGGGAAAATATAATGTATTGTATTGTATGTAAGTACCTTTTATAAAGTTGGATTCATAGTTCTGAAAATTATGAAGTAGGAAGTAAGACGCAAATAAAATAAAATATCTTACATTAAATTTTTTGTTCATAGGTGAACATAACGTATTCTTATATCTTTGAATGAGTTCAGCGAGGAAAAATTTTGGGCTGGATAGTGTAGGATCTTAAGGGGCTCACAGACTGCGTTTTTCTTTGACGAACAAATCTGGTCGAGCAAAAACCACGCAAAACCGAAGTAAAAAAAAGTGTGCGAAAAATTGTCTTTTTTGCTGGCGTACAAAACCGATGCTAATATCTGTGTTCGCCTGAATTTGTCCGTCGGAGATGTACGATATATTAATATAATAAAACTTAACCGAAGTCTGTGTGCAATTCGCATCCGTCATTTTTGCTCCACCAGATTTGCTCGACGAACATAACCATCCAACAAAAACGCAGTTTGTGCTTTTGGATTTTCCTAAAAAACAAATTTCCAACTCGCTAGGGGCAATGTTCCATTTGTAGCGCAACACAACGATTTCTTGACGATTTTGTTTCATTTGAAGTCCGAAACAATCATGTTTTGAGAATTTTTGACACATGGATTGAAATGTCAAAAAAATGAAACGAGCGTTTTTCTTTTTCGATAAGCTTTCCAACAAACTGCTACAAGCGGGGTCTTCTAATTTGAAAAAAAAGTTGTATTTGAATAGACCCCTTTCTGAGGGTCCGTTCACAAAAATTTTTTGCCAAAAACCTTAGCTGCTAAAAATCTTAGTTGACGTGTTTTTGGATTTTTTGAAAAAACTATTTTTTATATTCCATATTCCCTTTATCTCCACCCTGTATAATAATTGAAAAGGGTCGTCCATTTTCTCAAAGAGACTTGAATTTCAAATGCTTCAACTTGGGAAACTCAAAGTCATAAAGTCTCAAAATACAAAATTTATTCAAAATTTGGTAGGTTACACGTGTTTCGCCTACATAGGAATCTTCAGACTTACAAATTACGATGTACTACCCACATAGCAATTTGTCATCCTTAGCATGTGCATAGAATATCCTCAAAAAAAAAGGAAATGCTAAAGATGTTTAGCATGTGCTAAGAACAGGTTACGTTCCTAATAGATAACAGATATTTTGAACAGATGATTGCCATGTGCTTAGCACATATAGCAACGGGTCATCCTAAGCACCGTTAACTCCTAAAATATGGCTTTAAATAAAATAAAAAATATATTTTTGAGCTCTAAAAACCACAACAAACCCTAAGAAAAAAAAATAATAACAAAAAGTGATCGACCTAGTGAGGAACTTACATTTAAGATCGTATTTGCCTCAGATAGTTGTCTCCAACTTAATTTCCCTACTTTCGCTGGTTTTAAGTCAAGATTTCTTTAAGTTCCATGGCCGATTTTTTAAACAAAAAGCTGGGCTAGCGATGGCTTGTTTGTCTCCGTTTTTGAGTGAGGTCTTTATGAATAACCTTGAAAATAAAATTGTGGAAAGTAACTATTCTGATTATATAACGGCCTATAAACAGTATGTTGACGATGTCTGCATAGTATGAAGTGGAGGTGAAGAAAATCTATGAACATTTTTTCGCTGGAACGCGAAAATGAAGGAAAACTACCTTTCCTAGATTTATTATTAATACGAAACTCTAATAAAATTCAATTTGAAGTATATAGAAAACCATCTGCCACAGATAATATTATACAATTTTCTTCGAACTCCCCTAGATATTAAAATAATAATTTCTTTGATTAAAACTTCCACTTACACAAGACGGTTTCAGAAAAGAATTTAACATCATAAAGCACATGGCTTCTACCAACAATTTTCCAATTGAATCTTTTTTTCCATATTTTGCATTCAAAATCTGATGTTAAAAACCATTTAGATGTTTGACCTTCGGTAATTTCTCATTTCAGTTAGCAAAGTTCTTTAAGCCTTTTAATAACTCTATTGCATTCAAGACCATTAATACCCTAAAAGCTCATTTAGTGAAGGTTAAGGACAAATCGGAGAGGTTCTCAAAATCGGGGGTATACTCTCTAAGCTGTGGTAGATGCCCTGCGACCTACGTAGGACAGACGGGGAGGAATGTTTTAACTAGAGTCCGCGAACATTTGAGCTTTTTTAACAAATATAAAAACTCAGATATTACAGAGACAAAATCAAGCTTTGCCAACCACCTCTTGCCAACAAAACACGACTTTTCAATTTCTGAAAACGTAACCTTGTTACATAAATGCAAAAAGAGCAATAACTTAGACTTGCTGGAGAAAATGAAAATTACTAAGGCCAAAAAGAGCCCATCAGTGTCAAAATCAAAATCAAAATTTTATCAACAGCTAATACAGCGCATTAATAATGCATATGCCTTTCATCCAGAATACACGGGTTCAATCCTTACTCCGGCATAAATAATTTTTTTTAAACTTTTATAATTATTTTGTAGTTTATGTCCTTTACCTAACCTAAATTTTTTAAATGTTTTTTATTTTTATTTTTTTAACTTTTGTAATGTTCTTTAAATCTTAATCTCTACCGTGACGTTTTATATACCAGGTAACTACTATTTTCTTTTCTTTTTTAAATTTTCACGATTCTTGCAATTAGAATTAGCTTACTAGTAGTAGGTCTAAAGATGCCTATTTAGGCAAAACACGTGTAATCTACCAAATTTTGAATAAATTTTGTATTTTGAGACTTTATGACTTTGAGTTTCCCAAGCACCATATAAAATTTTTAATAAGGAAATGAGCATAAGATAAGTGAAGCCTCCCACAATAAAATACTTACGCAAAATTTTGCACCTCAGATTTTTGACATTACCGAGAAGTAAAGTGAGAAGGAACCACTAAGAATCTCGATAATAAAATAATTTAATATATAGTCGGAACCCCTTATACTAATATTAGTATTGGCTATGGGAATATTGAAAATGAACTTGTTTATTTAATTTAAAACGACTTATACAGGGTGGATTCTTTAAACGGAACGGTGCTTCTAGCGGGTTAGAATTTGGTTGAATAAAAAAATCCAAAAACACGTCAACTGAGATTTTTAATTTCCTTTAATCGTGCTACCTCACATAGCAAAAAAATATTGGGCGTATATCCAGTGTATATACGAAAACGGAGAAGGATATGGCCCTGGATATCACCCAGATAATCACCCGACGTGCATAGGACCTCCAAAAAAGATCCAATTTAGATCCAGAGGTACCCATTAGGTAACATCCACTGAATATACCTTATAAGTATATTCTGAACATGTATTAATTACTCCACAAAAATATTCGAGTTATATTTCTATTACACCAAATTTTATGTTCTATGGTGTATCCATTATGGTATATATTTATATAGTATATTTTGTAGATATCTATCACGCTATACGAAATGTATATTTGTCAAAATTTTAGTTGATATATAACAATGGTAGGATCTATAAAAGTATATTCTTTTCGTATCCATATATTCGGTTAAAAAATATAAGGCTTGTATACAAAAAACATTTTTAGGATTTACGATAGCGCATATACACTGAATATACAGTAAATATCCGTTCACGTTTGCTTGTTTTGAAACCAATCATGTTTTTTTTCTAATATATATAAAATATACATGTATCATACAAAACGTATATCCTAATTTTAAATATCTTTGGGATATACAATATCCAAGGCTTGCTATGTGGGATCTTGGATTTTGTCCATGCCATTTAGTTTACGAGGTATGGCATTTTTTTATTTTTTTCAATAGGACACCCTGTATATTTTGCAATTTTTGAAATCTGCAAACAATTTTTTCGTCAGCAATACCACTCAGTAGGATCTATCTTTTACGATACTCGAGATATTTTTATCTAAATCTGTATGGAAAACTTCGATATTCATTCAAATATCCCACGTAAAACAGGGCATAGACAACAATTACATGCAAGTTTAAATGCCTCTATCGTGGAAATCATAAGAGATAGAGTATTAGTGTGCGATATTGTCAAAAAGATAATTTTTTTTAGAATTCAAAAATGTCAAACTATACAGGGTGTCCTATTTAAAAATATATATTTTTTTTATACCTCGTAAATAAAACGACATAAAAAAATCCAAGATAGCACGATTAAAGAAAATTAAAAATCTCAGTTGACGTGTTTTTGGATTTTTTTTTAAAAACTAAATTATAATCCGCTAGAAGCACCGTTCCGTTTAAAGAATCCACCCTGTATATATATTATATAATATTAAGAAATACCTAAAAAAAAGCAACGAAGTTTGCTAAAAGCACCTGGAAAATGTTGAATAAAAGAAAAATTACAGGTTGACGCGACGCATTACAGAAAGTCTTTATTCTTTGCCGTAATAATGAAAATAACTTTCGCTCGAAATACGACTGATTGTACAATCCTGCCTCGGGATAAATCGCGAAATAAATTACAACTGACGATTCTAATTCTAATTCTAAATCAGCACTATTTTGACGTAAAAATGTGCATCACTATAACTAAGGGCACTGATCAAATAGTGAAACATGGAAGTGGAGAACAGAACATTTTATTTTTAATAATATATATATATACGCTACGTTTTATTATCGACACTAAAAAAAAAAATTCTTACTTAGCCCAAAACTTTGATGTGCCTTTATTAACGAAGGATTCATGATTCCTCTTCTAGATGTTGTTATCATCATTTCGTCTCCTTTTTCTATTAGACACTCTCAGTTGCAGAAAAAATGCGTAAATAGTACATTATATAGCTAGGTATTAAAACTAATTTTTTATCCCGAGGCGAAATGTACTACTAAACGCTTATGTACGATTTGTAACTTAAGAAAACCAGAAACAATCTTCCTCGTCTTGTTGGAATGCCCTATATAGAGTTCCTAAGATTTTCCGTAGGGATAGGATTTCAATAAATCAAACAGAAATGGCATAGAAAGTTCTGCGCGCACAAAAGAAACAGGTATATTGAGCAATGGTGCCAGTTTGTTATTATCTCCGGACTGCTTTCATGAGAAAAAATTGTCGCCACTCTTTCATTGTGAGCATAAATCATAGTTGCAATAATAACCGTTGACAAGATATCTGCAAATTCCGCTAGATGGCGCCCACAAATCTAATCTAATTAAAAATTAGATGTTTTCAGGTCCAAACCACAGCTTTTTCTTGCTAAAAGGAGGCGGCAGGGTCCATTATTTACGATACTGAGCAATAAACTCGTGAGGTTGTTAACATTAGAAAGAAATATCTTCGCTTTTAATTAAAATTCTTTCCATTCTGTTTTACTAGTGACATCTATCCGGAAACGGCCAAACCATGCAGCTAGCACTAGCAGCCAAAGAAATCAATAAACGGCGCTGTTTTTCCTGCAGAGCTTTTTGCTTGTGATATTATTGATTTTAAATAAAGCTGGCCCTACACTACATTTGATATTTTAGAGGTGTTATGACATGATCTCGAAACATGTAGCGAACCAATTCTTCAAAACTATCGGGAGGGTAAAAGCGAAAAATAAGGGACTGCCAATATTTGTAACACCCAAAAAGGGGTGAAAAGATTTATTTTGCTCTGTTTTTTTACAAAAAACGTTTTTTTTACGAAAAATTTGAGCTCTGCCACTTTTTTTATTTTTTTCTTCAACTTTCTCGAAATTTTCGTCATACCGTAAAAAAAAATTATTTCCCCCATGGTCATACTCTACTTTTATTCGAAAAAATTTAGAAACAGAGACGGGATCAGTTTTCCTAAAACGGGAGATCTTGGTTTCGAGTGAGAAAATAAAGGACGCCGCAGGCAAAAATTTTGTAATTAAATTAGCCGAACGCAAAAATGTTAGAAAAACAAAGCACGAAATAAAAATGGCGCCGCTTACAATTTTTTTTCAAAAATTACGTAATTTCGGGAACGCAAAGAAATAGGTCTAAAGAGTATAATTTTTAAGAAAAAAATATCAATTTTCTCGCCGTCCTCCACTGGGACTACAGGGGCCGTGCACAAATTACGTAATGGTTATAGGGGGGAGGGGGGTTACAAAACGTTACGTAGGGGGGAGGGGGGTTTTCGACAGCGTTTGCATTTGTGTGAAACTAAGAAAATTTGGAATGAAAATAAGTGAAGTTTTTTTTTTTTTTTGGGGGGGGAGGGTAGTGGTCTTGTATTTGTTACGTAATATTAGGGGAGTGGCGTGCCAAACCGTTACAAAACATTACATAGGGAGAGGGTCGTACGTAATATGTGCACGGCCCCACATCTGACTGTTCCTCCTTTTTGATTTCGAATCAAAGTGCAAAACCCGGGTTGGACGTTCGAAGGCGTCAACCCGTCCTATTTGCTTGATAAAGTTTCTACGGAAATATCTCAGTCGATTTCTCCGGCCGTGTATGAACGCTTTAGGTTAGGCATTTGCATGTATCTCAGTCCCTAGCTTGTAAACAGTGCGTAAGGACAATGGTTACAAAATGAAAAGCCGAAAAATATTTTTTTTTTTACGATATCTTTCATCAGTTTGGTATTAAAGTCGAGCAAAAACAATTTTTAATCCAGTCCTAAAGGTATGAAAATGGAAAACATTAGAAAACAACAACCTGGAATGGATTTACTACGTGTAAGATGTAGTGACAACATCGCCCCATGCCCATCCTTTTCTGCCTAATGTGCTTTTCCGTTTGTCTGCGTCTTATACAGGGCTGCTTGGCCCCCTAAGGATTTGCTTAGGAACCCTCTATATGAGAGTCTTCGTTCGCCCGCAACTGCTGAACTGTTTCATTCAAATGATGAATTTATCACTTTCCTTAATAAACCTTCTAGTGAAAAATCCTTAAAACATTTGTGTTTCTTACTAGTTAATAACTTAAAACTAAGGCCTTTTATATCAAATGAGTAATATTAATTCATTATTTCAATTTCATTGTTAACTGTTTGCATTGTTACTATTTAAGTAATTATTATTCTTTAAGTTATATCTCAGGTTCCCTTTTTTTTGTAATGAAAGTTTTTTTTTCTCTTTCTTTAAATTATTTCTGTTTTTCTTCAATTTCTTGTGAAAATGTTATTATTTAAGTATTTTTTTCCCCATTTATTTGTAAAACTTAACCTTCTTGTCATATGAATTAATTTTCATGGAAGACAATAAACGAGTAAGTACTACTAAACTACAATTCGCTGAGGGATAAAAAGACACTTTAGTCACATGGTATATATACTATTTTTTGCACTTTTAGGCACCGTTTTTATTAAAGCAAAGATACAGGTACCATATGCACTTCAATCACTGAAGATTGCGGCACTGAACATACCCAATCGGCAATCTTTCAAACTCCAATACAGCAGCGAAGCGGAACCGCCTCAAATCAGGGACTAATGGTCCCTTTAGTTGGCTGTAGTGGGGCCATTGTAAATATTAATGTGACGCACAATAATGCCAAATAGTTTAAGAATTTATAGGTTAGTTCTTTTTCATATTGTGTACATGTCTATTTTCGGATGTTACAAATAAATATAAATGTTCCTAAAATGCGCCTTTACCAAACCTTCATTCGTTCTGACGTTAAGTTAATTTATATAGCCTGATAATAAGGAGCGGGACTAAAACATTTTAGTCCCGGGGATAAAAAGTACCATTTTAGTCCCTGAAATGAGGAAGTAAAATACGTTTTTAGTCCCTGAAGTGCAAAAAAGATATTTTGAGTCTTGCGATTTATATCAATATTAATTGAAGTAATAGATATGGAATATGTATTTTTTTCAAACGAGCGGAAAATAGCGAACGATTTTTCATACAGAAAGTTCTACATTACAAGGCATGTTCTTTCGAAATATTTCCACTCTCCAGAAAGGACCTTTTTGTTCAATTTTCCGGTCCCTTGATCCTTTTCCGGTCCCATGTTTAGCCAAGTTGGCTATGACTTCTTGTTGACAACTTTTAGCTTGTTTTTTTGGGCAGTTTTGACACTTCTAAAAAAGCTGTTTTAAATTTGTTTCAATAGTTTTGTTTACAAAAATGGACTCAGATCTAGAAAATGAGTTGAATCTGGAGGAAATAATAGAAGCTGCTTCAAGAGTCACATACACCGAAAAATCGACCACACATTTTTAATTCTCAAATTAAGAGTGTACTATAAATATAGGTAAATAAAGAACAAACCTAGAAATCTGCCTTTTATGATTTTTATCATATTTTGCTTAATAAGTTGGCCATGGTTGGCCATAACTGGTCGTCAGTCATCACTGATTTAGCTGTGTGAAGCTAATAGGCACTACACTATAATTTTTCTAATGTTTTATATAATTTTGCACAAGTTACAAATACAAAAATCATTTCTAACCAGAAAACTTTACTTCTTTTTCTTAGCTTTAATCTTAATCTTAATCTTAAAAACTACCGGCCTTAGCGGCAATGGCTATCTAGTCAACAAGAAGCAGAAAATATCAGGGGACTGTTCATAAATTACGCAACACGGCTAGGCGTCGACGAAAATGATAGATACTAAAATGTTTTTTCTGATCGTTTGAAAAAAAAAGTACGTACGATACACGACCGGTAAGTGTCTTTACAGGTCTCCGCAGGTTTACAGGACTCGCCTGCGGCTTGCCCTGTAAATTTCCTGCGTCTACCTGTAAAGACCACTAGTGACGTAAATACCTATTACGTCCCTAGACCGGAAAATTGGTCTTTACAAGTCGACATGGGAAATTTAAATCTGTGGAGACCTGTAACTTTCCGATCGTGTATCGTACGGACTTTTTTTTCAAACGATCAGAAAAAACATTTTAGTACCTACCAATTTCGTCAACGCCAAGCCGCTTTACGTAATTTATGAACAGTCCCCTAATCAGAAAATGTTAGCTTACTGCTTCTTGTTGGCATTTTAGCCATTGCCGCTAAGGTCAGTAGTTTTTAAGATCAAAACTAAAGATAAACAAGTAAACTTTTGTGGCTAGAAATGATTTTTGTACTTTTAACTTGTACAAATTTGCAAAAAACGTTATAAAAATTATAGTGTAGTGCCCATTAGCTTCACACAGCTAATTCAGTGATGACTGCCCAGCAAACACCGTTACGTAAATATTACGTAAAAGTTACATCACATGATTACTTTGTTCACAACAAGGTGAAAAGTAACTTCCATGTTCTACATTATGCCATGCACAAAGTTCACTACTTTTTATGTAAATAATATAACTAGTAACTAGAAAGTAAATCAAAAGGTAAAATTGAGGTAAATATTTTTACATAATATTTATTATACCTATATCAAGGTAACTTGACTTCACGTAAATAACGTACTACTATATAAATTTATAACATAAATGTTATATAAATATTACGTATTGGAATGTAACATTTATGTAAAATTAAAATCATAATCAATTTATATACTTCTAATGTCACAACAAGGTAAAAAGTAACTTCCATGTTCTGCATAATGCCATGCACAAAGTTCCCTTCTTATTACGTAAATATGATGTAATTAAAGAAACATAAGTTATGTTATGTAAATATTAAGTAAATCTTATGAAAACTTTTTTTATGTATTTTTTTTTACTTTAGATTTATGTAAATACTATGTTAATGTAACAGATGTGTTTGCTGGGTGACGACCAGTTATGGCCGACCATGGAAAACTTAGCAAGCAGAATAGTGATAAAACAACTCATGAAAGGCAGATTTCTAGGTTTGTCCTTTATTTATTTTTAGAGTATGGATTACACAAGCTTGATGCCTTTAATGTGGTCGATTTTTCCGAAAAATATGTCACCAATACATCTTCATTAATTTTCTTAACATTTTTTAATTCGCACCATAAACGCATCAATGCTCCGCTGGTAGCGGCTCTTTTTTCAGCAGCAATCGACGTGACTCTTGAAGCAGCTTCACTATTATTTCGTCCGGATTCAACTCATTTTCTAGATGTGAGTCCATTTTTGTAACCAAAACTTTTTAAACAAATTTAAGAGAGCTTTTTTAGAAGGGTCCAAACTGCCAAAAAAAAACAAGCTAAAAGCTGTCAACAAGAAGTCATTGCCAACTTGGGTAAAAATGGGAGCGGAAAAGGATCAAGGCACCGGATAATTGAACAAAAAGGTCCTTTCTTGAGGGTGGAAATATATCCTTGTAATCTAGTACTTTCCGTATGACAAATCGTACGGAAAGTGGCCATTTTCCGGTCGTTTAAAAAAAAATAATTAGGCTTCTGCAGATCGCAATATTTGACAGTTGATTCTTTTTGCATATGTATCCACGTTTCATGATTATTTTTTCAGATGCTCGCTATTTTTTGTTTTTATTTACCATAACCACAGTGTAATACCCTAACTAAGTCATGTTTGATCATTTATAACGACATTTTCTTCCTCTTTATTTGAAATAGTTAAGTCGTATCCACGAACACTGATTTAACTTGGTTTGACATTTGCAAAATAAATATATCTTTTATTTCTTATTGCTATTCGCATGTAGTAGTTTATTTCGATGTTCAGACATGCATCAAACATGCATATGCTGCATGTTTTATGTAAGAAAAGAATCTGTTTTGGTAGATAGTCAGTTTTAAGACATTTGATTTTCCTTAGCCGCTTGCAATTTTGTGATGGAATAATAGCCCAATAGGATAGTACTTTAAAATGGCAAAACTGACTACACAGGCACACTTTTCTGGGCTAATAGGGGATCATGCCAGAAACCTAAAGCCATTTTAAAACGGTTTTTTTTTGTTGGCTAAAAAAAATTATTTTTTAAAACTTTTACTCGAAAATTTTTTTTGTGTGTGTCATAAAAAAAAGTTATGGCTAAAAGACTCCCGAAAATGGTGACATGTGAGTACTTACTAGCCAATATTTCTCTTTGTGCAGACTTGAGAAGAAATGTGTTCAAATATAAATTGTAGATATCAAAATTCTCTATAATTTTTTAAAACAATTTTTTAGTATAGTAAGAAATAGCTGAGATAGAGTGCTGCAAAGATGACATTACAAATTCTTAAGGTAAGATTTTACTCCCTTATTGTGTCAAGTTGGCCATGACGAAACAAAAGTACCTACTCACCTAGTAATAGATACTTAAAGTTACATATAAAAAGAGTGCTTATTCCTTGTCGTATCTCAGTGCGCATGCTCAAAACGCCATACGGCGTTACTTCTCTCACATAAACATTTAAAGTTGCACATAAAAAGAGTGCTTAGTCGTTGTCGTATCTCAGTGCGCATGTTCAGAACGGATCCGCCGTACAACAGCGACTACATCTCACCTATCTCTACGAACCTCCTTGCAGTATTCCCAAGCAATTAGGGTATTGTATCGGTCCTGAGCATGACGAAATTTAATAGGTACGCATTTCAAGAACATTAAAATTGCCTCCCAGGGCTGAAATTAATGAAAGGGACTTATTTAAAAACCCAGTTTAATTCAGAATATGGCATGTGGGGTATTAATTGGAGCATATTTAAATAGGGATTGTGGTGCCTATAAATTGAAAGAGTATTTTAAAAATTCTTGCATGCGTTAACATTTCGTACTTACTTCTTACCAATTCCCCTTTATAGCTTGGTCCTGGGTACGCCACTGTGTACGCAAAAGGACGTCAGAAATGTGAAAAATAGAATTGTATCTTTCGCTATGCTCGTACACTACCTCGTCTATAGGGTTTAAAAATGCCATTTATATCACTTGGTGTAGATAAACCTATTATTTATTATCACTTTTTCGTATCTTCCGTCATTTTTATTTCTGAAATTCAAAAAGCTGCTCGCTACGCTCAGGCTTTGAACTTTTCTCTCTCTTGAAGTGCTACTTAGTGTGTACTATACCATTATTTCTTAACATAAGTGTATTTTATGCCTCTATATAAAAAATTACACATTTGTGGCGCCCTCTATATCATTATTTTTAGCTTAACTGTTATTTTTTATTACCAAAATTTAAAGAAAATTTAACCCACAAAATTTTTTATAGAAAGAATATTTTTCAAGTTTCATAGAAACAAATTATATGTCAATATATTTGATTAATCATTATTTTCGGCGGTATATGTGATTTAACTTTTTATCCGAAACATATAGGAAAAAATATTAGATCAAAAATCGAACAAAAACCACTTTCTTATAAAACAAAATATTTTTTTTTAATCGGACCAATGGTCAATGAGATATCGGACTAAAACTGAGTTAATCCGAACCTAGAGAGAAATTTTGTTGGAAAAATGTGGTTTTAAGAGTCTCATAATATGACCTTCCACTTGCTGTAAAAAAATTGGCTGTTAGGTCAGTTTTGTAAATAAATTAGCCGAATACAAAATGCCGTGCGATGGTGGAGTTCTGGCATATGCTGCAGAGCTACCCGACCTCCACACTTTTTTAGAAGGTGGAGGGGTGGAAATTTTTTAAAATATGCAATCTGAAAAAAAAGTCATTTTGTTTTTTAACTGCGTTATTTTGTACAGTATAAAGTAAATTTTGACCACTTTACCCTCTTGGGGGAGGGGTGGTGCCGGCCCCCAAAATGTAAGAAGTGTATTTTTTATATATTTTTATCTTATCAAAGGTGAATTAAAAAATAGGTTTTTAGAAAAACGACAATATTGATCTGATAACTCATGATCTCTTTTTTACGATTTTTTTTTCGGATACCGCCCTTACATGTTGCCGATTTAAAAAGAAAATGAGTTTTTGCAAAACCTATTAAGTTAATAATTATAATATAACAGTTGTAGATAATTTGATGACCTTTAATTTAATGTGTGGCGGTCTAGGGCAGCTTTGAATTTTTGCAAAAATTGATGTTTATATCATATAAAATCCAGTTTTTCTTAAAAACAAAGCAAGACACAAAAAAATCATTTAGCCGACAGAAAAAATTAAAAAAAAAATTAAGAGATTTATTATGTATAGATTGACGTTGGAATAAAGATAAATTCATAATAAGTTACAATAAGGCGTTTTGTGGAAAGTAGTTTCATCGTGTTTAAGAATTCAGTTTTGCACGAATACGAATATAGCACAAAACTGCTCGTAGATATGTTATGACCTTATAGATCATAGCGAGGCCATAATTTTAGAAAATACGTGTTTTTCTACGACTAGTCGAAATTGTTTGATTTTGAAAGTTGACTTACCTGCAAAGGCTATAATAGCAGTTGTTTTCACTATCGTCTTGTAGGCGCAAAGTAGGATGACAAGACTACCGTGCCAACGAACAACCATTAGGGTGATTTTAGTATGTTTTTGGCCAGTCTGTTTGCATACTGCTTACCTTTATTTTACGCGGGCGCAGTAGCGCTCTGCCACACTTACTACGTTTATAAGCACCTAAAATCGCTTTTATACAAGGACGGCCTAAAACAGGTTCTAAAGCGATACACCAATTTCTTAATTCGCTTGTAAATAAAATGGATTTAGTGCTTAAAATAGTTTTAGTTCTTATATAAAAGCACTTTAAGAGGTCCGTATAAACAAAGTAATAGTTTCCAGTCAACACAGTTACATAAATATTACGTAAAAGTTACAACACATGATTACTTTGTTACATAAATTCTAGGTAAACTAGAAGTCACAACAAGGTAAAAAGTAACTTCCATTTTCTGCATAATACCACATACACAAACTTTCCTAATTTTTACGTAAATAATATGTAATTAAAATAAGGTAAATAATACATGGCAACAAAAAATTGGGAAACGGCAGATATCGATTAACTAATAACTAGAAAGTAAATCGAAAGGTAAAATTGTGGGAAATTTTTTTACATAATATTTATATCACTTACAAGTAACATCAAGGTAAACTTGCCGTCACTTAAATAACGTACTCTTTATGTAACTACTATATAAATTTATAAAATAAATTTATATAAATATGACGTATTGGAATGTAGCATTTATGTAAAATTAAAGTCATATTATGTATTTAATATTTATATACTTCTAATATCACAACAAGGTAAAAAGTAACTTCCATGTTCTGCATAATGTCATGCACAAAGTTCCCTTCTTATTACGTAAATATAATGACAAGTTATATTATGTAAATATACGTAAATTTTATGAAAACGTTTTTATGTAAATTTTTTGACTTTAGATTTACGTAAATACTATGTTAAATGTAACAGATGTGTTTGCTAGGTTACCTTTATTAAAGGTCACCACAGGCGGTTAATTAGCGCCGAATAGCGACTACTTTTACCGTTAAAAATCCAACCATCCAAACTTAGTATGATTCTGTGGTGGGAGATTTTTTTTCCATAAGCCGTAATGTTAACAAAAACGTAAAATTTCCGAAAACGACAAGCGATGCAGTTTAAAAAAATATACTGGTTTTAGCATTTTTTTGTGCATATGGGAAAAATGAGCTTCTTGCAGAATATTCAACAAGGGGCCGTCCATAAATTACTTAACACCTTTTTTGGAAATTTTTGACCCCTCTCTCCCAACCAAAAAAAAAACGTTGACAACCAAGTTGAAAACCCAAAAAAAAGTTTAAACATTTCAAAATTTAACAAAAGCGTGAGAAAACCATTAGTCATGGACAAACACAAAGTGCTACGTAACACCCCTTACCCCCTTGTAACACTTTGTCACACTTTCAAAAACCCCCCATCCCCCCTCGAGTGTTACTTAATTTATGGACGACCCCTAATCCGTATCCGCATCCCTATCTCTTACGCACTTACACTACTGTAGGTAGTGTCATCTCTCTCAAATCCATCAGATCACATATTAAAATTCTGATAAGTGCCAAATTTCGCTTGCAAGAGTATTTTTGGACCCATATTTTTCTATACAAATACAGAAATTTCTCAGATATAGTCTCATTTTAAACATAAAATTTAAATCTAGGGTTCTCTAGTAATATATTTTTAATTTTAACTTTAATTTTTGTAAACTATGGATCCAAATATGGCGTATTTAGCCTGATCATTTCTGCAAGAGTAGACAAAAATTGCAAAAAGTTTCTCTAGAGAACCTTAGATTCAAGTTTTTTCTTTAAAATGAGACTAAAATAAATTTTTGTATTTGGAAATAATAATGTGGGGATAAAAATACCCTTACAAGCGAAGACAAGGAAAGCTGCCAGAGAAGACTATACTCTTAATAGTTATTTACGAGCTTATATACTCTTGAATATTTTGCAAAATGGCATTTTTCCCATATGGACAAAGGATCAATACTCAAAACAATAGCTTTTTTGAAAACTAGAACGCTAGTAGTTTGAAAAATATACATTGTTATGGCTTATGGAAAACCGGTTTATTTGTCCTACACCTACGTCAGCTGATCCGACATCAGCTGATCGTTAGAAAAGGTAATTTTTAAAAAATGTGATTAGTAGTAGTACGAGTTAATATTGTCGTTATGAGTTTTTTTATAATTTTCCGAAAAAACTCGATTTTCCTAAATTTACTCTCAAATTTTAAAAGCTAAAATACAGTATTTTCCACCCGAAATTTATCCACATTGATTGACGTCAACTGTCAACGAGAATTTTAGTCTGACGTTTATTTTTTTTGTTTCCCCCTAGATTTTTGGCCACACTGATCACAGTATGGACAGGGCCTCATTCAGAAAATTTTCGATTTCGTTTAGTTTAAATTTTATCATGAGTTGATTGTAATAGAAAGTTTTTGAACAATTTTTTTGCCATTTTGTTATTGTTATCGTAAGACAATTGATCATAGTGTACTAGATATGGCCAAGGCCGCAGTGTTGATCCAATACATAAACGTAAATAGTGCGAACTCTACACATCATAGAAGGGACTGGTTATGCAATCTCAAAGGAATGAAATAATATGGTAATGTTAGGCATTTCCAGGAGAGAAGAAAACGCCTAAGTTTGTCCGTGATTTTTTGGGAATAAGGAATACGAATTTTTGATCAGATTTTAAAAAATTCATCATGTCATGTTTTCCTAACCAATTTTAACTGACTTATACGCATCCGATTGTCTTCAAATTTGGTATGCGTTTATAGTTCCGGTGACAATACAATAATATGGTATTATCAGGTACCCGCCTCCCCCTAACGAGGGAAATGGAAGGGGAAAAATATTTAGTTTGTTCGATTTTAATCAAAATTGGCATACAGAGGTTCTTAGAGAAGGGGATTATGAATTTTTAATCAGATTTGAAAATTTTAATTTGGCGGATTTAAAATGGACGATTTAGAGTACAAATCAAAAAATTAAGAAATAATTTTATATAAAAAAAAGCTTTTCAAATACAAGCAAAAATCGTTTATCTTGAATACGCCATATTGAATTTTAAAAATTTTATCAAAAATTCGTATTTCTTATCCCCAAAAAACCTCGTATACCAGTTTTAGTTGAAATCGGACAAACTTAGGTGTTTTCCCTTCTCTCGAAGGGGGGGAGGGGTACCTAAAATACCAAGTTATTGTATTGTTACCGAGGTTTTAAACGCATACCAAATTTGAAGACAGTCGGATGTGTATAAATCAGTTAAAATTGGTTACCAAAACATGACTAAAAATCGTCCAGCTTGAATCCGCCATTTTTGAATTTTCAAAATCTGATCAAAAAATCCGTCTTCCTTATCCCCAAAAACCTTCGTATACGAATATTGGTTGACATCGTAAAAGGAGAGGGGGTGCCTGATAATAAGTTATTGTATTGTTACCGGAACTTTAACCGCATACCAAATTTGACGACAGGCGGATGTGTATAAGTCAGTTAAAGTTGGTTAGTAAAACACGGCTAAAAATCCTTCCTCTTGAATCCGCCATATTGAATTTTTAAAATCTGATCAAAAATTCGTATTCCTTATCCCTAAAAACCTCCGTATACCAATTTTGTCGAACAAACTTAGGTGTTTTCCTCCTCCACTCCCCTCTTAGGGGGATGGATGTGCCTAATAATACTATATAATTGTATTGTTACCGGAACTATAAAAGCATACCAAATTTAAAGACAATCGAATGTGTATAAGTCAGTTAAAATTGGTTAGCAAAACATGACCAAAAATCATCCATCTTGAATCCACCATATTGAATTTTCAAAATCTGATCAAAAATTCGTATTCCTTATCCCCAAAAATACCCGTATACCAATTTTGGTTGAAATCGGACAAACTTGTCCGTTCCCCCCCCCTCCAGAGGGGGTGCCTAATAATGCCATATTATTGTATTGTCACCGGAACTATAATCGCATACTACATTTGCATTCAATCGGACATCTAGAGATTAGTCAAAATTGAGTTGCAAGATTTGACCCGAACATATAAACATACATACATAGAGGTGAAGTTAAATGAAAGCTTGTAATAAAAAACATGCAAAATTTAAAGCCGGTCCAGCATTTTTAAACGTCTAAATTGAATTTGAATTTAATACTTTTTGGGTGACTTCGCTCACCAGTCTGGGTCTCTCTCAGGCATATCGGGTCTGCATCGCGTTTTCTTTGTTATGTTCGGTGTACAAATAAAATGATTATCATGGGTGCCTTAACAGGCATATTACTTGATTGACTGATATGAAAGCGTAATGTAAGGGGTTATTCGGAGTGATTTAAAGTGAGCAGTGTAGTTATAATGCTGATTACCAAAACCTAGGGCGTTTGATTTTGGCAACTTAAAAATCTGGTTTTTGTTCTATGGAAAGTGAGGTTACGTTTTGTCTAAATAAAAATGGAATGGACTGTAAAAATGATTTAATTCTGCTTAGTTAATAAATTCAAATCACTGAAATGTTTAATACATTTAATTTGACAAAGACTATACAAAATCAAAATCTTTATTATAAATGAACCAAAATGAATATCTTGTGAAAAACAAATTCTACTTTTAATTATTTAAAATTACTTTAAGTTACTTAAGAATTACTTGAGGGAAAAGCCAGAGGAATAGTGCAACCCCGTTGATGAAACTTCTCCCGTTCCTGACTTGAGGTCCTGTTTTTATACGAGAATCGGATGTTAGTTGTATATTTAACTTGCTCTTCCCTGAGTAAGGCTTTACAATTCTCTCTTTATCTACTAGTTCTCTTTCCATGGTGCATTTCATTATCAAATCAAATCAAATCGGTTACTTCAACCGACAAGAAACAAAAAAACAAAAGATCAAAAGATCTTGGGTGGAAATAACGAAAATTCAAACTTGGATGAGCATCCCACAAGGAACACACAAAGGACCAAAGCGAAAAGAGAAATGATTAAACGATGTTTCGCCCTGGGTAACCAACCTCTCCATCCATACATCAATAAACACCATCATACACTTTGATTTCCAACTTTGAATCACTCACTAATAGGCATCGTTTCGCACTGGTACTTGTCCAAGTTACCTGATACGGGTTCGTCCTGGCGTGTTAATATTTCCAATAGGGTTATGCTCCTAAGGCAATTAAAACAAAAAAGAAGTTAAAAAACCTCCAAATCAGTTACTTCAAGCGAAACAAAAGACAAGTGAAACCACTGATGAGCCCACGCTGGTTACCCAGGGCGAAACATCATTTAATCATTTCTCTTTTCGCTTTGGTCCTTTGTGTGTTCCTTGTGGGATGCTCATCCAAGTTTGAATTTTCGATATTTCCACCCAAGATCCTTTGATCTTTTGTTTATTAAGCTTCTTATTGTTGTGTTACATTTTAATACATGGTTGCAATCATTAAGAACTGCTTTGTATATATTGTTAAAAATATGTGAATACTTTTATAATCCAAAATTAATTTAAAAATTCCTACTTCCGACAATATGAATAAACCCAAATGCAAAGATTTTATAATAAATAAAAAACAACGAAAAAGCTAATAAGGTTTTGTTTACCGCAAAACGTTATTTTTGGTACGTTCAAAAGCACCATTTTTAATCCCTTAAAGTTACCTTCATTTACGACCAAGGTAGCCACTCGATATCTTATAGTAACGAAAACCGTTAAACTTTGTTATCAAAATCGACTTTGTATTATTTTTGTATGCATTTATATATATTATTTTAATTTTTGTTTTATAATTTTTACAAAGCTTACAATTTTTCTGGGTGTTATAAAATAACAAAAAAATCGTAATATTTATCTTATCTTCTTTATAGTTAGATATCTACGATCAACTGAACCCATTTAAAATCGAAAATCACTAAGCGCAAGGTGCATAAAAGGTGTGTACAAGAACTAACAAAATGTCAGGTTACATAGAAATCGGCGCACGAATTAGTGCAATTCTTTAGGTTGTTTTTTTTAAATAAATCTAATAATATCCAAGGATCAAAGATCAAAGGGAATGGACAACTTCCGCCTTTGTATAAAATACTACAGAAGAGACAAGCCCACTACGAAACAGTTTTTAATAGCGTCTTCCTTTTAGACAGTCATTGCATTCGGAAATTTTCATCCTTTGTGGTTTTCGGTAAAAACAACAGAGAGCTCAGTGTTGCACCACTGACTTTCTCAATGGAATGCGCTATTAATAAGTCCAATGGTGACTAACTTTAATAAATACTTTTGATCAAAAATTGAAACGATTTAAAAAAACTGCAGTAAAACGAATAAAATAAAATAATTTTTATGTGTATATAAAATTCAAGTTTTTCGAAGTCGGCGCCTTATTATAACTGACTATACTTATATTATAGTCCCTTATACTTGCTTGGACGGTGCATATTCTAGAGTGGACTACTTATAGTCGACGACTTCAAAAAAATTGAATTTCGTCGGTTCATTTATTTGTTAAAAAGTATTTACTGTTTAATTCTTATCATTCTTTAATAAGTAAACATCCTTAATATTATAGATTTTTTTTAGTTTTGTCAAAAAAGTGGTGAGAAAAGTATGTAACAACTTTTAGGCTTTTTTAAGTTTTTTTTAGTTTGTCGTAAAAAAAGAAATATAAAAATTAGTTAACTTGTTTGTGAGATTTATTTCTAAAAAAATGTGCAATTTTTAATTATATTTTTAAAGGCGAAAATATATGTAAAATTAATATATTATATATAATCAAAATTATTATAAATTTAAATAGAAAAAATTAAAATTAATGAACACAAGCATAAAACAAAAAAAAAACATAAAAAAAATTAAAAAAAAGCTCGAATCGAAGATTTTCCCAATAGTGCCTATCACTGAGGCCGCATTACCTCTTTAATCCGTCAGGCTTATTTTTTGAGTGATGAAGCTCCGAGACTGGTCAGATGAGATTTTTGATGCAATCTCTGAAACCAGACTCTTAGCCTCCTCACTCCAAGGACCTAATATCTCGACTGCAAAGGGAATGAAGATATAGCGATCCTCAAGCTCCTTATACTTGCAAACATATGATTTAGCCAGTGTGTGGCAACATGTTGCGTCCCAAATCAGCTGCCTTCCACGCTTCCATGGAATCAGGATATTCCGCAGATATTAGAGCCCGTTTAAGAACATCATTGATCTGACTGTGCCTGGAAGCACGCCCTGCACTTTTCTTGCAGCTTAGCCCATGAGAGCCATATTTGTCTGCTATTTCGCCGCAGACGCAAGAGTGTTCCACAGACACAGGCAAACCAAGTCGTAGAGCAGTTAAAATGCGAAATGTGAAATTATCTAATAAGTTTCCTAAAGAGGCAGACAAAAGGACATTAAGCCAAGCATTAGATTCTGGAGACCGAAGAGCCCTGAGATTCTTGAGTAAGAATATTCTGGCGAACTTGGTAAATCATACTATCAAATTGCCTCTGAGATCTAGGTAAATCCTGAGGGATTAAATCTATTGAAAAAAGGGAAAGAAATTTTGTAAACCTATTTGAATTTAAGATATATTCCGGTAAAATTGATTTTATTAAATTGCAGATATCTAAAAAGTTGTTGTGTCTCTTATTCCAAGACCACCCATTTTTACAGGAAGAGTGTTTTTCAACCACGAATTTGATTTAATAATCATTGATTGAAATAATAAATCATATTTTGCCAAAGAGTCTGGGCTTTTCCAGCAAGGAACACACCTAAGTAGATATGATGTACGTGGTATTGAAAATGAAGATTTTAAAAGAAAATATGCAATAGGCGAATCTAAAAATTTGAATTTATTTCCTAGCTTTCCCAGAAAACTTATTTTTTTGTCAATTGTCAAATTAATTTCAGATATAGAAAAAACGCAAACTAGTAAGTTAAATTTAGAAACTGTAACTAATTGTAAGTTTGGGGCAATAGATAAGAAATCAGAAAATACCGATGGATTATTGGGTATTGCCGAAATTTCGCATTTGTCAAAATTTAAAGAAAGGCCTAGATCAGAACTAGCTGATGTTAGTTTATTAAAATTATTGAATACGTCTTTGGTATCACCTGCCAAAGTACCGTCATGGGAGAGTCACATTTTTGAATATTTCGTGTTGGTGGCATTAGAAAGAAATTTTAGCTTATTCGGCAAATAATTAAAAAAGTGTCTCAGTTTTTATAGTGTGACTATTTTTTAAAAGAAACAGAGTACAATACGTATTCAAAAAAAAACAAGATGTTTAATAATTTTTAAAATAACATTCATGGTAAAAGTTACCTATACCCTGTCCTATTCCATGATTCAAGAGCGGTTACAGCTTTTTTTAAGCAGGCGAAAATTTTGAGAAATTATGCTAAAAATATTATTTTTTATGCGTTTTGAATGTTGCGTTGACAAAAATTGCTTAAAAAGATAAAACTAATATTGTAACAATCAATGATATAGAGCTGCATAATTCTTTAAATATTTTGATCTCTTTATTAGGTTTTATGTAAAAGCGGGTTGGGTGCTGCAATGGAGGTGTGTGATACCTACTCGTATAGTCTTAAATATAGATTTGTTACAAAATTATACTTAAAAAGCTATTTCTTACAAGTTTCTGCTGTTGACAAAAATATCTAAAATTAAACTAAAAGTATCACAATTAATAAGGTTGTAGCGCCTCATGCGAAAATTTTAGCAAGTTTTGAAAATTAAGCAAAAAATTTTGAGATGGTTTACGTTTTCGTCAAATTTCTGAAGAAAGGTGGGTTGGGTTGGATGCAAAAAGGGGAGGGCGAGCGCTACCCTTCCCCTTGGAAAAACATGTTTTAAACGTGCCACAGGCAAAAAATTGTAAAAAAGTACTTTAAACGTGTCATTTTAAACAAGTTCTCAATGTTGGTTGATAAAAATTGCTTAAATTTAAACTAAAATCGCAAAAAAGAATGATTTAATAGCGCCGCAGACGAAATTTCTTTTAAATGTAACTTTCAGACTTGATATTTCATTGATATTAGTTTGGTTGGCTGTTTATTTGGTTTGACAATAATAATAATAACAAAGACATTCAACTAAAATAGACCCAGTAAGTCTTTCATAAATCACTTTGAAACGCGATCAGTCGTTAGACTTAGGGAAAACCATTTTATCTTTCACTGGCTACGCTGGCCCAGGCAATACCACGTCACGTTTACCAGCGGCCAGAAGCGGCTCGTTATTTATAAATGTAAAAAGGTTTGGTCTTTATTTTCAGACTTGTCAAATATTTTTGGAATACAATCTTTAATTTTTTTATACTTAATAATTTAATATTTATGTAAAGAAATAACATAGAAAGTATTAATTTTTTAAATGTTCTCCAGCTAGTTAGTTGCCTAACTAGTGCGGAAAGTGATACTTTTGCGCACGGAAGGAGTTCGGGCGGGAAAGGCACTTCCGCAAGGGTTAGTTACAATTTTTTTTTTGTACAAGTGTTTATGATGACTTCTTTTATTAAAAAATAGTTTTTAGAACACACATTTCAAACTCAAAATTTAATTTTTTATGCACGACGTGCTTTTTTTTACGCACAGCATGTGGGAAGTTGAACTTTCCATATCAAAATTAATATGTAAAAGGAGACTTTTTCACATGCATTTGCGAAGTTGTTTTTTTACCTATTTAATGTCAAGTGACTTGCAAAACTTTATTAAAAAATTATCATAGGTAAAAGTATTTTTTGGAACAGGAAACAAAATTATGTTTTGGTTTTAATTTCAAAAATACCAAATATATATAACCTTAGGAAGAAGTTTTTTATGCGAGTAGGAAATTGTTGTACTAAAAACGTGTCAAAAGTGCCTTTTTCGCCCTTAACGGACATCACGTGCAGAAAAGTATCACTTTCCACACTGTTTAAAACGCACTGTAAAAATAAATGGAATTTATACACTCTACTATAATTTTTATTTATTACGTACAAAAGTATCTTTACATTTTTATTAAATACAAAAAAAATCTTATGTGGAGTATCTACCTATGTAAATATTATAAATAAAAAGTTGTAACAAACATACATTCTTTTCCTGTGTCTGATATAATGTTTCAAAAATTTATATTTATACCGGGAACGCTTGTACTATTTATAAACAAATCTCGGCAGAAAAAATAAGCTGACTACAGATAGTATCAAAACTCAGAATGTAGTTATAAATAAATATCATACGCACCTCTTAAATTTTTTTGCTACTCAAATAGGATATTTAAAAATGTCACAGCTGGGGTTGGTTCATTGTACCAAATATAGTGTTATTAATTATAAGTGCTTACCATATTGTTTTTATCAGAACTTCGCAAAAATATCCCAAAAAAAGACTTATTTCTTTCCTATATTTATCAATTACATTTTGTATTTATTGCAACACTAGCTGCACGTTCTATGACAAGATGGTGTCGGAAAAACATATGATAACTAACCTGTGAAATGTTTAGTTTTCACCTGCAATCTCCAGTTTTCGTCACACTATGCACTTTGTCATATAACTTTTAACACAAACACTTAAAAATCTATTGAACACATATTAAAAACTGTCCAAATCTGTAAAATATACCAAAACCTCGATTATGCTAAAGCTACAACCACGATTAGAAATTATGAATGGAGCAGCGTACAAACGGTTATATGGCTGACCCGCCACAAATGCGAGGTTGTCACATTGTTGTAGGTTTTATTCCCGATATATGTTGGGAATTAAAAAGAACTATTCTTTCGACCAAAATATCAGGTAAAATGAGGTATATTTCAAGTATCATAACATATACCTGACATTATAAATTATTTATTAATTTAAAATTGTGAAGATAAAAGGATATTTAAATGCAATTATATAATATACCTAAATTTCTTTATATATTTGAATAAAAATAAGGTGTTTCTCTATGTTTTAAAAACACACCGGAGAATTTGCATAATTGCAGGTAAATGATAAAAAAGTTATAAAAATAATAGGTATGTAAAACATTACATGTAGAGATACAGCTTTCGGCGCAATCTGGCATCGTCGCCAAATTGTTTACCTTAAGAGCCAAGCCAAGCCAAGGAGTTTTCGTTGGACCAATTCAATTGTTTGTTAAAAAGTATTTATTGAATAATTCTTAGCGTTCTTTACTAGGTAAACATCCTTAATGTTATAGTTTTTTTTTAGTTTTGTCAAAAAAGTGGTGTGAAAAGTATGTAACAACTTTTAGGTTTTTTAAAGTTTTTTTTTATTTTGTCGTAAAAAAAGAAATTAAACCTGTTTAGGAGATTCACATTTTTAAATATTTCGAGTTGGTGGCACTGGAAAAAAAATTTAGCTTATTCGGAAAAAAATTTAAAAAGTGCTCCTAGTCGTGTCTCAGTTTTTATAGTGTGACCATAATTTTTTAAGAGAAACAGAGTACAATACGTATTCCAAAAAACAAGATGTTTAATAATTTTTAAAATAACATTCATGGTAAAAGTTACCTATACCCTTCCCTATACCATGATTCAAGGGCGGTTACAGCTTTTTTTAAAGGGAAGCGGTTAGTGGGTATATGTTTAATAAATTTATTTTATTTTTATTTATTAAAATACGCCGCAGGCGAAAATTTTGAGAAAATTATGTTAAAAATATAATTTTTATGCGGTTTGAATGTTGCGTTGACAAAAATTGTTTAAGAAAGATAAAACTAATATTGTAACAATCAATGATATAGTACTGCATAATTCCTTAAATATTTTGATCTCTTTATTACGTTTTATGTAACTAACTTTTCTTTTTTTAATGTAAGTCCAATTCTGATGTTTATTTGACTCCGAAAAGTACGAATCGATATGGCCCAGTTTGAACGTCACTTCGACATTTTCTGACCTAAGGTCACTGACAGAAAATATGGAATATCTATCTACTCTTAAGGAAAGAACCCCACTGTTGAATCGAACAAAAAAAATAAAATCGGTCGAGCCGTTTGGAAGTTATGGTGGAAATAAAACCCTTTACGGCGTACGATGGGCCAGGAGAAGCGACTCAAGTATTCATCTTGTTTTCAATCACGCTATTCCGGTTTATACGCAAACCTGTTATTTGTGTTAAAAAAATATAATATTGGAGGTTTCATAGTATTTTTGGGGATTGCGCCTTTTATAAACTACTTATACATTGATTTTTTCTTAAAAACCTAAAACTATTGCACTTATAAAAACACATATACCCATTCTAAAACCTGCTAAAAATATCTCACATTTTATGACTTAACATTTTCTTCTATAAATCGAAAGTTTCTGAGAAAAATATGTGTACCTACAGAAGAGTAGATCGACTATAAACATTTTTGTATTCTTTCTTTAAAGTATAAAAAATGAGAAGTTCCAAATCAGAACCCAGAGAAGGTTTCATAATTTTTATTAGTAGGAATCTAATAGTCCTGTGTGAGTGTGTGCGGAGCTGGAAAACAATACAGGGTGGTTATTTGAAAACTTCCCAACCAAGATTTACGTATTTAGAGTATTTAGAGAGAGTTTGAAGTAATCCGCAGACACGTCGATTTTTTGTTCGAGTGGGACACATTTTGGTTATCTTGAAATTTTTGTAGCACGCACCCCCTTCGAGGGGTAAACTTTACCTCTAAATTTTTAATAGGGAAAGTGGGTCGAGTGATAGCTTGTTTTGAAAGTCTCTTAAATGTCTTTACAACCGTGTAAAAAATTTTAAAAATTTATCAATTCGTTTTTGAGACATTCATTTTCAAAATAAACTCAAATTGTACAAGTAAATTTTACTCCTCGTAGGAATGTACCATAGAAGAAAAAATGCAACGATAAAATGTATCTTTAATAAAAATAAAAAAATTATTAACTGTAAAAGTGAATATGTCAGAAACGAATCGAAGGATTTTCGAAATTTTTTTAATTTTTTTTTAAAATCAGACTACATACGTGAATCTTGGGTAGGAACTTTTAAAATAAACACCCTGTATATAAAATATGAATTTCTACTTACCGCTCTTTTAAGATCCTACTTTGTCTAGCCCTAGTTACGCTCAACTTACCTGAAAATAAAAAAGTATATTTATATATTAAATAACTATTATTACATAGTATACGGATACCGACGACGCGACGCATACAACTACTACAGGGGAGTAATTTAAGTAATTACCCCTTTTTGGTCCAAAAAATCCAAGCCATGTTTATGTTTTTCTGGAAATTTTCGCATGCGGTGCATATAAAATGTTATAAAAAGGTAGGGAATATTTTGGTAAGTTGTAACTTGATTGGGTGAAAAGTAAACTTATTCTCAGTCATTTTTTTAGGGATGAAATAAATATAGTAATTATTAGTCAGGCAGAATATTGATAATATACTATATTACATAACAAGAGAAGAAACCGACAAATTTCATACGAGCATGAATGTTTTGAACGAGGCGCTAGCCGAGTGAAACAACACGCGATATTAAGAAAGTTACTTTCTATCGAGTTGTGTACGCTATTTTGCCTACGAACACTGATGTATGTAATTTTTGTAAAAATTGGTATTTAATTTTGCACAAATCAAATGAAACTGCTTTTCGGCACATTTGTGGAAAAGTATGGTGACAGTTAACGTCATCGTACACTTTTTCACACATGTGCGGAAAAATTTCTGCACACTGATGAAATTTAACGTTTTCTGAGGATGCAAATCGTGTGTGATCCATCATTTTCATATGTGGTCGTAGGAAAATTAAATTTAAGAAGTAGGAAAATTAAATTTTTATTACATTAATATACAGGGAAGTTACACAAACTTATAAACAAAACAGTTGACACTTTTTGGGTCAAATCGTTGTCCAAATGATTAATATCCTCTGCATGGACAAAACGAATCGAATACTTTTCAATTTTATTTTAGAACGTGTTCAAAATAAAATCTCTTTAAAATAAAAAGTGTGAGACACATTTGATCCGAGATATTTATTGATTTGGACCAAAAAAAGTGTCAACTGTTTTGTGCATACGGTTGAACAAGTTTTCTATATATTAGACAATGGGTATACAATGTTATTAACAGCAAGAAAATCCTAGAAAATAATAGTAAATTCACTTAAATCTCTGGGTAATAATCACATCATGTTTGTATAAACCACTTGCCATAAATTGGCGTTAATTTTTTGCAAAACCTTAAGAGCAAATCGTGGCCAAAAGATTTAATTTTTGTTTGCAAAAGGAGTCACGCATCTGTAAAACACCGTAAGAAATGAAAGTAAGCCATTTTATGCTTTTTAAATAACAAAAAAATGCAATATGTCTAATACGTAATAACAATATTAATTTTTTAAGAAATCAGCGTTGAGTTTTTTCGCAACTCTTCAAACCCAACGACGTAAATCTAAAATAGACTCATCAAATAGGTAGTTCATAATAATATAGATATAGTCCAATTTTTTAATGAGCAGACTGACGCCATTTGGACATCTGAAAAGGTATTTCTTTGTTGTCAACAGTTCGCATGTCAAATAATTTATTGTTGTCAGTTTGAAGTAACAGTTGAAACAATGAACGACACAGTTGAAACAATCAACGACATGACTTGTTTTTACATATTTATTGCAAATTATAACTTACTATAATTAATAATTACAAATAATAATTTGTGCAATCGTATCTACGGTAAGTCTTGAGGCATTAGCCCCAAACCAATGTACTGGCTGTATATCACGGTATTTAAACCCATGATTACGTACACGAAGGGCAGGCCAATGCTGGTTCGTGCCAAACTAACAAGCATCCAACATCAAACAAGTATGGTGATATGTAGTGCTATGAGCACCACACCATCGGCAGCGCTTGAAAGCCTCCTAAGCCTTTCTCCTCTACACCTTCTCTTGGAGAAAGAGGCTATGAAGGCAACCTACAGAATCATAGCCAACAAATGGAGTGGCCGGGCAAGTGAAGTAGTACCAAACCCTTTAACGCGGGCAATTGAGAGCCAATGCATTCTAGAGCTGCTACCGGAATGTCCAGTAAACAGCAAAAAGCTATACAACACTATTCTTCCAGACAGGGAGGACTGGACAACAAACAGAATAAGCTTCTCAAGTGTAGATAGCTGCTGGTACATTGGTACTATGGACGGATCCAAAATGCCTTTAGGCGTTGGATTCGCAGCTTATTGCAGCCGGGAAAATATCAGGATTATATATAGTCTTGGACGAATGGCTACAATTTTCCAGGCGGAACGATAGATCATAACTGGCGCAACAGATCAATAAAGATATTATCCGACAGTCAAGCGGCCCTTAAGGGACTTGAATCCTATAGGTGCTCATCGAGAACCGTTAGGAGCTGCCAGGACACACTGAATACCCTAAGGCGAATAAACACTGTGTCGCTGGTATGGATTCCGGGACATTCTGTGCATCGGGGAAATGAGACTGCCGACCAGCTGGCGCGCGAAGTGGCCTCTGCCGTCTTTGTTGCCCCCGAACCAGGCCTTGGAAAAGCATACAATACAATCAACACTGCTCCCTCAGGCTAGATGGAAAATAAGTTGCACCAATACTGGAGATAATTGCCGGGACTGGCACGTTCTCTTCGCTGTAACAGCTGTTAAACATGGACCATACACAACATCACAATAATTAAAAATAGATGGAACAATCAAATCACATTTTTTCATGTCTGAAGTTCATTTTTCTCGAATGATACAATGCTCTCAATCTGCCTATACATCTCCGTATACAGTTTGAAATATGCTTTTCAAAGCGAAGAGACGAATCAAAAGTCAGCGCTAAATTTTCAACTCACGTTTTTCAAGACACCACTTTTTCTAGGCTGGTAATATAGTCCGGTTACTCGTGACGTCATGGCTTAGGTAACTGAAAACGATTAACCGGATTATCTGGTAACTGGTAGTTACTTCTAAGAAAAACCCTTAAAATCTAAAAAGGCAAAATTTTGACTTAACTTCTGCACACGCGTCGGTTTTGAAACGAGAATGGATTAGAAATATTTTTAACCAGTTTAAATGTGACGTCACCAACGCAACGCGAGAAACAATTTTATCGCAAGAAAACGTCTCAAGACTTTTTGCTATATTTTGAACATTTTGGCTTTCTTACTATTTTTAGCAGCTTTGCCTGCGGTTTTACCCACCCGTTTTTCTTGCTTTAAATCGTCATAACTTTTGTTCCCGTGCAACCATACACCATGGACTTAAAAAAAAATCTAGGATTTTCATCTAAAACAAAGTTTTCAAGCTCAACAGTCAAAAAGATATAGGTACTTATTTTCACAGAATAATCCATTCCGTTCCTTCTTTAAAAATAAATCACAAAAACGAATTTAACAACAAAAATCTTAAGAAATTAACTCTGTGTTTCAGACTTCCATTGTCTATATTTTATTTGGACACGACGTTTCGATCAGTACAAACTCTGATCGTCTTCAGGTGCAAACTACAATCTATTCCTAAGGCTACGTACTTATATACTATGGGAAATCACTCAACCGTGAAGTTTAAGAAGTTGGCTCCGCCCAAGGAGGGGCTTCCAAATATTTGAAATTTCAACACTTGATTTACTGAAAACACCCTGATTCTGCCCAATAAAGGCAGCTTCAAGGAATTTTCGTTTCTTCCAGTGTGACTCCTTGTGCAAAACCTTTGCTTCTGTCCACTTCATTCGGTGTTGTTTTGACCATGCGTGTTCGGCGATTCCTGATTTCGTTGTCTCACCTCTCTGAATATTCGTCTGATGTTCTCTAATCCTACCAGATAGTGGTCTTTTTGTTTCAAATATATATGATTCACCACACTCACAAGGAACTTGGTAAATGCATTACTTATTTTGTTTGTTCTCAGGACTCGTTTTATTAAGAAGGCTTCGAATTGTATTATTAGATTTAAAAGCTTTTTAATATTAAAGTTGTTCGCTACTCTTCGAATTTTCTTTAATACTCCTTTAATGTATGGATCAATATGAATACATGAGTGGTTCGAATCACACGCAGTTGATACCGCAACATATAAAGCTAAGCTCTGGCTCAGATATGTTGATGATACTTTTATTGTCTGGACCGCGAATGATCAACAACTTTCAGAATTTCTTCACCACCTAAATAACATAAGACCCACCATTAAATTCACAATGGAGTTGGAGCAAAATTGTCAAATTCCTTTTCTTGATGTACTTGTCAAACGAGTAGAAAGCGACATCAGAACAACAGTCTATCGCAAACCCACTCACACAGGACAATATTTAAATCAAGGTTCAAATCATTGTGGTACAACCACACGAGGCATAATAAGAACTTTGTATAATAGAGTCAATCAAATTTGTGACAACTCTCATGAGTTGGAAATCGAAATAAGAAACATGAAGAAGGGTCTGCAGCAGAATGGTTACAGCCTTAAACTTATAATAGATACTATTTCTAAATTTCAGCAAACAGGACAGATATTACAAGACCAAAACCAGGTAAATGCATTCCTTACAATTTCATATATTAAAAGAGTATCAGAGAAAATTCGACGAGTAGCGAACAACTTTAATATTAAAACAGCTTTTAAATCTAATAATACAATTCGAAGCCTTCTTAGTAAAACGAAGCCGGAGAACAAACAAAATAAGGAATGCAATTACCAAGTTCCTTGTAAGTGTGGTGAATTTTAAAGAACATCAGACGAATACCCAAAGAGGTGAAACAACGAAATCAGAAATCGCCGAACACGCATGGTCAGAACAACACCGAATGAAGTGGACAGAAGCAAAGGTTTTGTACAAGGAGTCACACTGGAAGAAACGAAAATTCCTTGAAGCTGCCTTTATTGGGCAGAATCAGGGTGTTTTCAGTAAACCAAGTGTTGAAATTCCAAATATTTGGACGCCCCTCCTTGGGCGGAGCCAACTTCTTAAACTTCACGGTTGAGTGATTTCCCATAGCACATAAGTACGTAGCCTTAGGAATAGATTATAGTTTGCACCTGAAGACAATCAGAGATTGTACTGATCGAAACGTCGTGTACAAATAAAATATAGACAATAGAAGTCCAAAACACAAAGTTAATATCAAATTCATCATTGTCTCAAACTTTCAAACAAAAAAGGTTAGAATATAAAGACGCATGCGGGACCAATTTTATCTTGCTTTTGTGGGGTGTAGAAGCGCGTGCGGGTGGGATCCGTTAAAAATCTACCGACAATCTGAACGGCTGAGTAAATTTTAACCCAGATAATCTGAACGGCCAGAGCGTGCTCCAGCGTAAGCCGAGATCTAGTCTGAACGCAACCCTGCAGATAAAATTACGCACCACTACGCGAGAAATTAACGGACGTTCGGAAAATCGATTCGATGAGGGTTTTTCCCGAATGCGCCGCATTGCCGATGTAAAGTTAATAAAACTAAGTAAGAATAAGTTATACGAGAGAACCATACCAACAGTGGTAAAATAATGCCTAATAATTAAAACTGTCTTTAAGTTTAAAACAATACACATAGTGTTCCATTATATAACCGTGAAAATTTAAAATTCTGATGTTTTTTAAATAAGTTGTACCACGGATCACCTAACAAGGTACTCTATGGTTGAACTACCTGTTCTGTGTGTATTTCAAAATAAGGTATATTTTTTAAAAATATTAGGGACTTGTCGGTACATAAAGTCGGCACTATTTTTGACAAATCTGCAGGAAGGTTTTTGTTTTTTTGTTAGGTAGGCAGTTAGGCACAACATTATGTTAAACCGTTCTCAACTAAAAAGCCTGTTAACTCCTATCGCCTCAGTGCCCTTTAGCCTATTGTGGCTGCCATTTTTATAACCAAATTTACAAGTAAAACATGAATTTTCTGTCAGTTGGGTGTCAATATGGCACCGATCATAGGCCAAAGGATACTAAAACAAAAATGAGTTAACTGACTTTTTAGTTGAGAACTGTGTTGGTTAAGTCAACATTAGGGACTTATCGGTTAGTTGAGAACGGTGTTGGCCTGACTTGGCACTATTTCTGACAGTTCCGCACGAAGGTTGAAAGGTTTCTGCTCAGATTGTGCCATTCTTAAAGTTGACAAATTAGAGTTAATGCCGTCCTTTATTAAAGGCAGGCACAAACATTATGAAAGTCGACATTATTTTGATAACAAAGATGACATATTTAGACAACAACAATGTCAGAATCCTTTTAAACTTCGTGCGGAATTGTCAAAATTAGCGCGGTCTTTATTAAAGTAAGGCTATGCCGACTTTATGTGCCGATAAGTCCCTATTATTTCGACAGCGCCGCGATCAACATATGCTACGTGTTACAATGAAAATAATAAGGAGAAACAAAACAAAAGCAAGTTCTCAAAATAAAATAATACATTCTAAAAACCAAAAAGATTCTCCCAGTCAAAAAAAAATTAAAGCAAATGTTCGAAAAGTCCTCCTTGCTCGGCTAGACAATATCCGAGCCTACTATAAAAACCCCTTCTAACGTTTCCAAGCATGTTAGGGGTGATAATTTGAAAAGCTTCTTCAAAAACAGATAGAAGTCATTAGGAGCAAGATCGGGAGATCGAGCTGGCCATAAAATAGTTCCCCGTGTACTTATAACCCGATTAGGAAATACATTATCAAGATATTCCCTAACAAGGCCAACATTGTGAGCGGAACAACCATCTTGTTGAAACCATGTCTCACCAAATCTTACACCTAACAACTGCCTAGCAGTTGGAATAATGTGCTGCTGCAGTAGATCCAGTGTGGTCCAAACTCATCTTAGTATGTCAACCGTTTTTGAGCTAGTATATTCTTCTTTAAATTATCTATAACAAAAAAGTTTACACCAAAAAACAAATTGTCATGAATGAAAAAGTTAGAGGCGAAATTCTAAAACGCATATTTATCAAAAAGCCTCTGTAGTTCAAAGACGGGTTGACCTACTGGGTGCTTATTCTTGAAAGTGAGAGAAGGGAGCACTACCGGGTACTTCCTAATTTGCTCCCCGGGAGAATTTCAATCCCTACACCTCTCTGAACATCAAGACTAAAGCCCCTAACATACGTTTTTCAACATTATTAATTTCTCAAAAATTGAGCCCATAACATGTATATTAGTTTTTTGCTATCTCCCTCAGAAATACCCAAAACCTCCCAATCTCCTCGAATTTGGACCACCCTGTACAAAAATGGTCTCTCTAGAGATTTATTGTATGTATAGTTAATAATAGATCAACAAAAAGTTTTTTCATGCACATTTTAATAATTCTCATCACAGATGAAAATCATATTATTATTATATACAACAATATCAATTCAAATCGTTTATTCAAATCAATGGGAATCTTAATAGATATTTAAATTAAATCTACTTTTTTACAGACGACTTTTACTTTGATACACAATAGTAGTAAAATAGTAAAATAGAATTTAAAAATGAAAGTAGGAAGTATAAAACTTTTTAAAGTGTAACCCCGGATTTATTAACTCCACGGTACTGTTACCGTTCGACGTTGGCGCATATCTGTTTCTTTCTCCCTCAGTAAAAATAAATTAAGCATATAAATGCATCAACGTCGAACAGTAACCAGTGGGGTAGCCAGAAATCGACTCTGGGGGGGATTTCATCATTTAATAAAAATCAACTACCTACCTATGGCAAATTTTTAAAAATTAAGTAGGGGCCTATTACTTGAACTCTTAAAATGAGGGGAGGGGAGAGGGGCGGTTTAATAGGTGTTGAGTTAGTGTATATGAAACAAAAATACTTATTTTTAGAAACAAGTCCTATCTAGTCTCATTTGCAGATTTTTTAAAAATTAACCCTTAAATTTTTCAAAAATTACTCTAAAATGTTGTTTTTGAGCGCTTTACATGTTTTTGACAAACAAATTGCTGTAAATCAAAACAAATATTTTTGAAAAAGTAGATTGGATTAGTGGGCTGCGGTGGTATACATAGATTTGTTGCCAAATCATAAATGCGCCGCAGATGACAATTTTAAGAAAAATTATACTAAGAATGCCATTTATTACACGTCTTGAATGGAGGTAATAAAAATTCCTTAGAATTAAACAAAAATTACTCTACTTACCGCAGGCAAGATTTTTAAAATTTAAGACATGACACCAAACACACGTCACAAACCGGAGTAAAGGGTCTATAGCTATAGCTCTCCTGAGGCCCTTGATCATGATTATTTTATTGTAAATTGGGTTTGACCTCCTGGGGAAGGGTAAACCCCCAACCCTCCCTGGCTACGCCACTGGCATAATGCAGACCATGGAAGTTACTTTTTAACTTGTTGTCACCTTAGACGTATATAAATTTTATATACACAATATGCCTTTAATAATACATAAATGTTACATTCCAATACGTAATATTTACATAACATTTATGTTATAAACTTATATAGTAAGTAGTTACAAAAAGAGTTCGTTATTTACGTGACGTCAAGTTTACCTTGATGTTACTTGTAAGAGATATAAAAATTATGTAAAAAAATGTACCTCAATTTTACCTTTTGATTTACTTTCTAGTTACTAGTTAATCGATATCTACCGTTTCCCAATTTTTTGTTGCCATGTATTATTTAGCTTATTTTAATTACATATTCTTTGTGCATGGCATAATGCAGAACATGGAAGTTACTTTTTACCTCTTGTTGTGAATTCCAGTTTAAATAGAATTTATGTAACAAAGTAATCATGTGATGTAACTTTTACGTAATATTTATGTAACGGTGTTGGTGAAGAAGCGCCGTTGGTACCTCTGAAGATAACCGCTCTGGAAGGTCGTTTATTATGGAATCTAGAAGAGGGATGTAGATCAGGTGAGATAATAGGGAATTATTGAAATACGGCCGCACTGGATAGTGCCTACTTAGCGTCGACCTTAACACAGGCTGTGCCTCGCTCTAAAAGGTGCAAATTATAGAATTATTGAACGCGCCTCTAGCAAAACGGTGACGATACGACTTTATTTCTAACCTACAAATAATGCTGCCTGGTTTCGAAATTCTGTGTTGTTTTTTTTTATATTTTGAGTAATGAAAAGCATGGGTGATGTGTTGGCAGCAGAGGTCTTTGTGGAGGATGGAGAGAAGGACCATTTAGAGTTCTGAAGGGATTTTGTTGAACTACTTCTCGTAGCAAATAAATATTGTCTTCATCGGTAAAACGAAATATTTGAGCCTTGCTTTTTTTAATTTTCTTGTGCTATGTCATCTGATTTCATAAAAATATAACTATTTTGTCCCAATTTTTGCTTTTTTGGCCGTCACAACACAAAAAATTCCCGAAAGTAGGGTTAAGGTAAAAAAAAATGGCGAATAGTTGTCAAAAACGTCAAATACGGCTAGACACAGCCAAGATGCGGCCCAGTATAATTCCTCCACAAATAAGGGCAGATCCTAACCTTATTAGTGTCGGCACTAAATATGGTCGTGCTTGCGCATGCGTATCTGTCAACAGCGTCAAAATAGTGCCTGGCCTTATTAGTGCCGGGCCCTAACTGCGTTTCAATAATTCCCTAATATTACCGATAGCGTCCGTTTCGGTTTTGCACGACGCCGTAAAATAACAGTGTTCTCAATTTGCAGAAAAAATTTGTGGTTATGAATGTACGTCACTCTTTTTGACTCCACAATAGTTTTTACCTACGGCCAACGAATAATACTCATTTTCCGACCATCTGAACGCGATTTTAATGGCTCATTTACATTCCTAGGATAATAATAAAGCTTAGGCGTAAGCCACAAGATGGCGTGACAAGCGATGAAACTTTATTTTATAAGAGCACTAATTGACGCAAAAATGTGAATTATTTTTCTATATTTTTAAGACAATAAATATTTATTAAACGTAAATAAATCCAATATTATTTTAGTACCTAACCAAAAATAAGTTGACATTACCCATTTTTAACAGAAAAAAAATCTTGTTTTTAAAAAGGTATATGAAAAGTCCCGTAGTAAGCTTATATGTTTTGAAGTGACTAGATATGATATCCAAGTTAAAGTATTTTTGTTATTTAGATATTTAAAAAAAAGATGTAAACCGCCCATTTTTTTGATGTTCATTCTTTTTTGTATTTCACTGATCAGACTTTTGGGGTAGTAATTAAAAAATGGAAAAAAATTGAGTCCTGTTAAAAATTAAAAGCCTGGTTTTACCCTATTACCAGTCAATCTGATGCTGTCACTTAAAGTAGAGTTTTTGTGATATTTTTTTTTCTTTTATCCACACAATCCACCAATTTCAATTCGATTATCGTGGTCAAATTATTAGTGACCTTTATTTTCCAAAAAAATAATTTTATAAAGGTTTAACTTTATTATTACAGTTTATATTGTCTGCAATCAATTTCTACCAATTTTATTAATAATTTATATAATATATTAATATCAACACAACCGCTATATGATGGTGGACTTATCCTATGCCAATTTGTTTTAAACGTTTCGATAATTCCTTATTATTTAAAAAAAATCACGAAAATGAAAATATCGGTTAGTGTTGTTTAGAAAAACAACAAACTAAACAGTTGATAAATGAAAACGGCAGACTCAGGAGAGAAATCATTTTCTTTTCAAACAACTGTAATCGGTCACTTTCTGTTTTTCAACACAAAGTGGAGAAGTAATCCATTGCATTGCCGGCAAGGATTTTTAAGGGGTACACAAAATTACTTTCTCTGCCGCCTAAAATTCCAGCCAACCTCAAAGAAGTGTTCATCCCAGCGATAACCTTTGATATGAGTACAACAACAGAATATTGTACCTAACAAACGTGGTATCAAAAGGCAAATATTTTTATTTTAAACTTTACCATAAGCTTGGGAGGCATGTTTGAAACTGAAGATAAAAATATAAATATTTAAAATAATTAGTGGATTTCGGCTGACTTGATTGTTTACTTGAATAGCAATACATGCCGTCCCCCCAAGTTTCGAATTTTGTAGAAAATCACGAATTTTTATCTTTCTCGCCACTCTGTCCGTCTGGTCATTAGCTCTCACACAACGAAAAAAAGAGATGTATTTTCGTAAAGTATGAATTTCCAAATTTTACAATTCAAAGATGTCCATTTGAGAATTTCAAGAATTTTAAAACGTTTTCGAAAAAAAATTATGTAAAAAAATGCAGCACGTGCATTTTAAAATTACTTATGCTACCTTCTTAAGGGTATAGTTTGTCCCCAGATTTTAAGTAAAAAAAGTACAACTGGCAACGCCTTGTTCTGTAATTTTTTAATCTTTTGCCAGAGTGCATACTAAACATCAGAATTAGCTGAAATTTTGCAGGGGTGATTATTTTGAAATGCTTAACAAAAATATCTGAAGGATTTTTCAAAATTCTTAATTATTTTTTCTTCAAAATAAAAGCTGGTGCTGGTGCTGTCATCTATCCTAAAAGCCTCAAAATAATTGCGGCTTAGAACAAACCCGATTTACAAAAAAAAATAGAGAAATACTCACAATTTCCTCTGGATTACATTTTTCCTTTTTATATTTCCTTGCTTTAACGAAAAAAAAAACTAAGTTTCCTTTTTTCTAAAAGCCTGTGCACTCCGGAAAAGAAAACCGATCAATCAATCACACTTCATTGAATTTGGGAGACACATGCAGTTTGTTGTAGTAGTAGCCTATTTTTACGTTTTCTGACAGTAAACCATTCGAGGTTATATTTATCTTTCAAAAATCTGTTTTCAAAAACATTGTTCCAAAAACAAATATGAAACCACTTCGCCGCCGAAAAAGGCCTAGCGCTGCGCGGGCATTACCCCGAGTCTATCAAAGAATCAAGATAACTTTACTGGCTCGCTGGAATTACTAGGAATTCGCACATAATTTTGCTTTTATTTTGATTCAACCAATTTTTTTTCTTTAATTTCAATTATTGCGGCATAGTTATGTGCAAGTGTACTAGTGAAATCTTGGAGTGCAAATAATAGATTTTAAAACCTCAGTTTCAAAAACAAACGGATACTTGAGTACTAACAAAACAGGTTAGTAAAGCTCCATTTAGAGGTTGAAAAGACTTGCTAGTCGTTGACGCTCCTGTTTAAAATAGAATACGATTATTTCGTCTAGCGCCAGTAGCTGATTTTTAAATCTGCATGCTTTTAAGTTAACCTTTTGTCGGTATCAGCTAGCGGGAGTGTTTCCAATTCAATTATAAATGCACCTGTAAATGCAACCTTAAACATTACACCCAGTTACTTTAATATGTAGTTGGGTAGCGTTTTTTTAGCCGGTAATTCTCCAATAAATGGTTTTCTTTTATTTTAGTATTTTACTTGGTTTTTTAGCGGCGCAGAATGCGAAAAATCAAAATAAGTAACACCAAATTTTTGACCCGGTGCTAAAAAATCTCTGGTGTCCCACTGTGGATAAACATAAATAAAGTACCCGCGTTGTCATGGAAAACAAATTCAATGACGTAAAATTTTGCAAAAAAATCAGGTAAACATTGGTAAATTGATTTCCCGTACAGTTTTGCTAAAAACAATTCCGCAGATTGCAACTACGACCTTAAACGCTAATGGCATACTCTTCTTTTAATTCAAGTAATTTAAATTTGCAAAAAAAAAAAATAAAAAACAAAGTAAGCTGTTCAAATTTCCAAAGTATATTTCTACAAAATCTCCTATAAAGATTAAAGCAGGGATGACAGACAATTTCGGTCGCGCTTATGATTACGGCTCAAGCGGAAGAAATTCTGTCGCTGGCGCACCCTGTGTAAAGAATCGAAGCCAACAAAATACCTACTGTAGTTAGCAGTAGGTTCAGGTAGCATCGATCCTCGATTGTTCACACAGAGGGCGCCAGCGACAAAATTTCTTCCGCTTGAGCCGTAAAGCTGAAGGCACAATTGAAAATACAAGCAACTAAATACAAATTACAGTGATTTCTAACCTCACTTTTTTGCACCAATTTCGTTAATTATATACAAACAACAAGATACAAAATACCAAAACTTTGGTATTTTGTATCTTGTTGTTTTGGTATTTTGTATCTGTCATTAGTAATCTGCATTTAGTATTTTTATTTTAACTTAAAGCATTGATTTAACGGCTTTGAAAGTCTGTCACTAGTATCTAGTAGCTTGTATTTTTAATTGTAACTTCAGCCTAATATTTGACACATAAGCGCGACCGAAATTGTTTGTCATTGTGGTACACCTAGCTGATGTGTCCCTAATAAGGACGAAACAGCGTCGTCCTAGGTCCAGGAAGTTAATTTTGCACTGGAGTAAAAAAAAACTCTTGTTTTTTTTTAAAAAAAACTTAGTCTTGCTCCTCATCTAGCCAGCCTCGTTTTCCGCTAGGTTATCTACACTTTATTCCAAATACAATGGGACCAATTTTTTATGTTTAAATGTCAGCCACCATATTGAAATTGGTCCGGAGAATTTTAAATGAACAATACTTTACCTTCTTAAAAAATAAACTACTATATTTTAGTTGACAGATCACAAAAAAGCATGGCTTTTAGCTTTGTTTCATTTTTAGCTTCGTGATTTTATCTAGGAATGTCGTAAAAATGATCGCCACCGTTACAGTGGTTTATGCACATTCTATTTACCTCCAACATCTTTGTTTAAAACTCGATTTGCGGAACAGAAAAGGCATGCGTACACAGAGAAAGAACATACACCTCATTCCAAATTTTTCGAACCAATTTCAATATGGCTGATATTTAAACATAGAAGGTAAATGGAACTGTCATTGTCAGTGTTAAAAAACTGGTCCGCACCAATTTGGAATGAAGTGCAGTGTCACTTTTGGTATCCGCCGTGATCCTATATAAAATTCCTAAAATTTAATTTTTTCGAACGAATTATTGACTATATATTATATAAATCGTTCTTGGTGCAATTTTTTCCATGTAGATTGACATAACTAACTTAAAATTAAAAAAAAAATAGTAAACGACTTGTTTAAAACAAGATAGTTAGATATTATCGTGTACTTATTTCAAGATTGAGCTGTCAGTAGTAAAAGTTACATTGCATTAAAAATTCTTGCCTGATTTATTTTGTTGATTTTGCAATAACATAAATCGTGATCATCCATCGCACTTCCGAAGACATAAGAATTGGTTAATTAGATTTGTTTATTTTGTTGCAAATCAAATGAAATGATATTTGAAGATCAGGAAAACAAGCTTTTGCTTTATTAACTGGTACCGAAGTCGTGTAAACTTTCTCTGTATTTGGTATTTTAAGGTAAATTAAAGTTCATAACGTTAAAAAAATGACTTAATAGTAATATAATAGATCAAAATCAATAAACTGGCAATTTTGTGTTTGATGGTTTTGCGTTAGCAAGCAGATTAACGAACATTTCCCACAAGGGGCGACTTTCTCACTTTAGACTTAAATCTTAGAACATTGAACTACTAGAAGGAGCTTTTTTTCAGACCTAGGGCAGGGTGTTTGAGTTCAACATTTTCATCCCATTGTCATGTTAACCTAATACGTTTTCCCCTGTTTTTAATATTATTTAAAATACCTTCAATAATTTTTAGTTCCGTTAAATTAAAAGGTCTATATATAGTAATAAAAACCTATCTAATGAAATTAATGACAAGCTGGCAACACAGATTTCCTGCCTTTGTTTACCAAGAATGGCCAAATATGACGAATTCTAATATATTTAGTTAATATTTTAATTTAACGTACCTGTGAAACGTGAAATACTGCGGTCCCCCGGCTTCTGTTTCAACTTGCATATAATAATACATTTCGGAACCATTTTTCGCCACAAACTTTTCACAAAAATATCAAAAAAACACTATTGACAAGTGCTGAAACTTTCACTTTCAAAATAATAATGACATTCCAGGAAAAATCGAGAAACCGCAACAAACAATCAATGTTGCCACGTTGACTACAAAAGAAGATATTTAAGAAAAGCACAAAAACAAAAACCAAACGCAAATTTTCAAAAAACGTCGAAAGTTTTAAATAGTGAGTATTATTATATATTGTGTATATTAGCTTTTTCAACATATATCTTAAACCTCATTAATTAATTAATAAATAAGCGTCAAAACTTAATCCAAAATTAATAATTTTTTTGTTGCATAATTTTGTTATCAAAATTGGCAACACAGATTTCTTTCTCCCCTTTTCCCACTGTAGATGTTGCACTCAAACAACCAGTGTAACCAGACAGACCAGACTTCTGCTAGTCTTTCAATGTTATTCACTCACTAACTATATTTTTAACCCCCTGAATATTATCTAAGTTGGTATCGGGTGTCTCACTATATTTTCAACCCCCTGTTAACGTTTAAAAGGAGAGATCGAAACAAACTTTAAATGCAAAAGTTAATATTTTGAGTACATTTTTATGTACCTGCAAAAAAAAACTAATTGCTATTGCAAATGTCACATTAAAACATCAAGTATTTTTAAACAAAATCCCCTATGTTTTATATTTTTGCATTTTTTTATCGGCCTTTCTTCTCTCATTTCAAAAATAGCAAACAAATTGTTTTTATCTACTGTGGTTTGTGAGAAAATTACCAAAATCCTTATCATCAGCATAATGTGTGAGAAAGAGAAAAATCTTAGTTTTTTTAGACACTTAAAGTTACATATAAAATGCATGCATGCATGCTCAAAACGCCATAAGGCGTTACGTCTCATGCACCCATAAACCAGTTGCACATAAAAAGGATGCTCAGAACGGATACGCCGTACAACAGCAACTACGCCTCACCTAGAGGCCCTGTATACTATTTTTGACAGTTATTGTTTTACCAGAGGTGAGCAACTGGGTTTGACAGTTGCTAGGGAAATGTTTAAAAACAAATTGTGTGTTGGCAATGATAGTTGGTAACCCCTGACAATAAATAATTTTGTCACTGTCACATTTTTGATTAAGAAACGTCTGGTTTAAAAATGGAATTTTGCTGTATCAAAAACTGTAAAAACACGTGTCGCGACGAATTTGTAATCCCTTGTCCAACGGAGAAACAAACTCAAGAAAAGTGAAAGAAAACATGCATTTACCAAGCTGAAAAATTAAGAAAAATAGCCGAATTTGTGAGGTAAGTGAGCTATAAGCAATATATATGTTTCCGTATTTTATTGTAAGAAAAAAAGTAAAATAATTTACCTATTATTTACATTTTTATTATCTCCGCGTGTATATTCACTGTTTGTTTTTTTTTGTCAAAACTCGACATATTTTACTAACCAAAAAAAAATCAATCTTTCAAAAACTGTCTGGGGAAATTATAAAAAGAGACAACAAAACATCAGTCCATTTCATAAAATCTCTTTTACATGCAAATATGAAAAAACTAGAAAGAGAGGGCAATATGAGTTCCCAACTCTGGTAAAACAATAACTGTCAAATATATAGAGGGCCTCTAGCCTCACCTATCTCTACGACCACCCATGCAGTTTTCGCAAGCGTATCGGTCCTGAGCATGCCCACTGAGATACGACAACGACTAAGCACTCTTTTTATGTGCAACTTAGTGTCTATTATAATTATATACAGAATAAAGAAACGTGTTGCAGTCGCATGCCTAAAGTCACACTAACGAACTTAATTGGAGCAACACCGTTCTCAACTAAAAAGCCAGTTAACTCATTTTCGTTTTAGTATCCTTTGGCCTATTATCGGTGCCATATTGACACCAAACTGACAGAAAATCCATGTTTGACTTGTCAATTTGGTTATAATAATGACAGCCACAATAGGCTAAAGGGCACTGAGGCGATAGAAGTTAACAAACAGGCTTTTTAGTTAAGAACGGTGTAGATTGGAGGCATGCGACTGCAAAACTTTTCTTTATTCTGTATACTAAACTCAGTGGCGGCGCATGCAGAAATCGATCTTGGGGGAAGATGGAGGTTCCTGGGTGGGGGAGGCTTGAGTAACAGCAGAGTCACAGATAACTATTTTATTCTTGGTTTTTGAAAAAAATTTAGTCAATTTGTCGGCCCTGGGGGGGGGGAGGGGTTTGAGCTCTTAAGCCCCTTCTGCATGCGCCGCTGCCAAACCTGATGTAGAACTGGCGGTCGGAAATTTTGTTTGTGTAAAAACCGTTTTTTCTAATATTTTTAACTACCCAACAGTTGGGTGTTTTGCGTGTTCCAATACCGGTTGGACGCACTAAATTAATTTTTTACTCGATTATTTAAATAGTTTCTCATTAAAAAAGGCTAACAAGCAGTGGCGTGTGATGAAATTTGGGACAAGGGAAGCAGTTTTCCAAAACTTACCTATAAGAGCTAGTTTTCTAATAAGTAGGAAAATTCTTCCCGCAAGTTATTATAGATATATAGATTTTTTCTACGAGCGTACTTGATACGAAAAAATTTCTAAGGCAGGTACTTTTGCAGAATGCAAAATATCTCTTGGAATTTCGTGATCCATATTAAATTTTCAACAATGCCATTATATCACCAAGGGTTTACCTTTGTTAACTCTTTCGGCACTAGTGCGTGAAATGCTCTTTTCCGGACGGAAAAGTGGGGGAAGAGTCATTTCCCCCATTTCCCATCGTAGATATTTTTTAACTTATATCCTGTCTCTAAGTATAAACCACAACATTTTAAACCCCACGTGATGGGTAGAAAACAATTAAAATGTCTCGTTCATGTCTGCAAGCCATCATGGGCTGTTAACAATTTCTCGAACTATTCACTCGTGGGAAAGAGTTAATTTTTTGATTAATACAATAAGTGTTTATAATGTTAATAGACGAATTGCATGCAACTAAAAAATAATTTCAGCATTCGAAAAACTAGGCCATTATCAGTTTTTAAACATTTGTTAATTCATTATAAGTGATAAAAAGTCGATTTCCTTATTTGATCTTCTAAAGAAGACGCACCATATTAAAACGCAAAAAATATATCATGATTGGTAGTTTTAGTATTTTATATTAATTTTACTCTCTAAATATGATTTTTAATTATGGGTTACGCACGTTGTGTATATTAATTGTTTTTTAAATTATTCCATTGTTTTTTAAAACAGAGTTCTTGAGGTCTGGGGGTAAAATTTATTTTTGGGTAAATCTGTTTTTTTAATTTCTTTTTGGGAGCGTTCTATGGGACTTCCTTATTGTAAAAATTAAAATAAAACTTTGCAAAAATATATCGAAAAAAAAACAAACAGTAGCACATAGGGGAAATCTAATACAAAAAATTGTAACGGTTTTACGGAAAACTTTAAAAAACCATAACACACAGAGGAACTCTGATATAAAAAAAAATTGGTGCTAGAAAGTTATATATATATATATATATAACAAAATTTTTGGGTAATATTTACGAAAACCAAAATCTGAAAAAAGAATATCAATAGCTGCTTTACTTCTAAAGTTATGATTTTTTTAATACATTTTAACGTTTTTTAAATAACTCGGAAACTAACGCTCCCACGAATTTGGACTTTATAACAAAATTTGTAGTCCATATTCATGGAAACTTAAATCTGAAAACCGTATATCGCTGCTTGCTTTTGTTTCAAGGTTTTTAAATATTTTTTCCGTCAAAAATAAATAATGTTGGGCTGATTAGGACCATTAGTAGGTTGTTTAAATCTGCTAAATTTTTCCTTACAAGATTTCACCAAAACGAAATTTGAGCCGCTTTAATTTTCACGTCTTAAGGGAGAATCTGAATAAAAAATGCGCTTCTTCCAATTACTTAATCTAAAAACCTATTAATCAAATTTGTATCTTTGGTACGGTGAAAGTTTAAAGCATTATCCCGGAACCATTTCACGGATTTTGCATAATTTTAAGTTTTTTTACATAATTTTGCATATCCTAAAAATCTTTAGTTCGCGTTAAAAATTATCGATTATTTTAAAAAACTAAATAAAAACAATATATATATATATATATATTTGAAAAACCACGCGAATGGTCTGTGGGGGATATCAGAAGCCTCCCCTGTGCAAAATTTTGTTAATTTTTGATGTGCGGTTTATCTGTTTAAGTAAACGAACTGTTTTGAAGATTCAAATTCACTCTTAATACTTTTGCATTTCTCCGTTTCATTTTTGTAAAATATACCCACTTCTCTACCCTCTTTCCTTTCCGGAAATCAAGGATACAAGTTCAGAAATGTTCTTGTGGTAGGGCAGATGCCCCATGTAAAACTGATTACAAAAAAAAATATTTTTTTTGTATATATACACGCGCGCAAAGGGTTGCATGGGGGGGAGTTTTATTTTTTTTAAATGTAATGTATTATTTCATAATTTATATTTCAAACACTACCTGACTAATTTAGTTAAAGATAATGTTGGTTGGAAGGTTATATATACGTACTGCAAAACATGTGACAAGTCTAAAGCGTCAGCAATAGTCCTGGAAGTAACCACAAAATTACAAAATTTTGATTTAAAAAACCAACAAAAAATTTTAGTTTAGTAATTCATAAGTTAGAACATAACTAATCCACTTTTAATTATGCCTAAAATATATTGCGTATAAGATGGTATAAAAATGTTTCATAGATTTGTTTTTATATTTTAAAAAATATATTTTTTATCTTCGGAACATCACATTTATCTTATTTTTACTTAATTGATTATCATTTAAAAATATTTTTTTCCTGGTAAAATAAAAACCTATTTTTATTCAGAAATATATTTTTCTTCCTATTGGTTGGCCAAAATAAAAAGTAGCCGCAACATTGACCTTAATGACCATATTATTATGGTTGTCTACATATCGCCGATAGAAATAGAAAATAGAAAAAAAATATGATTTTTCAAAAAAGCACCATTTTAAAACTATTTCTATTTTGAATGAATTTTTTAAAGGTAATTCTGGTTTTGACTATGGACTCTTAACCACTAGGGATTAAAGTAATATACGGTTCTATGAAAAAAAGAAAGAGTTTTAGAGGGCTGAATTCCAAGAAAATTGAACTTATAGAGATTCCGCGTTGTTGTTGGGCGGATGCCCTCTTAACAGTAACTTCAGGGGTATTACTACAAAAAAACTAGCTTTATTTTTTTGCATGTGTACTGGTTTCTTTTAAAATTTATTGTGCAGAAGCTAGTTACCAAACTGTTCTAAAAAAATAGTGTCTTATGGAAGGTGTTACCGACCAAAACTGGTTTCAGTAGTATAGTCCTAAAGTTATTATACAGCATAAAAATGTTCCAAAGAAGTGTTTCCATATTTAATAAAAAAATATTGTCTGTCTGGGGAACACCACATTCCTTAAAAACTTGTCTGATTTTTTTTGTCTGGTTGGTTGAAATTAATAATGGCCATAATTTTGCCCCCATGATCTTGTGATGGTCAATCATTCTTAAAATATGTTTCTGGCTCTTAACTTTCAGAACAGGGTTTCAATAATTATAAAATAACTGGCTATTGCCCGCTACTCACAGCCCTTACATCCCGCCGCCCCCCGCTTTACATACGTCTTCCATCCCCTAGACCCTCCCAAATCTCTCCACCAGTCATTGAAAGCGGGCCCTTTCTGCCATACCACATTCCTTACCTCTATGCCCCTACTTCCGCTGCAACTCTCTCTCCGGGCCTCCCTGTCTTCTTCACGAAGTTCAGTATGTCGGCTCATTTGAGCGAGTGCAGCTCTTCTTCATCTCTCGTGGGAAATCCCCACTTCAGCTGCCTTAATCTGGCATATGAATCGCACTCTACTATTAAGTGCAGCACCGATTCCTCTTCGAATCCGCAAGCGGGACACACGGGATCTCCTGCTACTCTTATTTGCGTCAGATGTTTGTTCAGCCGATTGTGCCCCCAGTCAGCATCCCTATCAGCAGTCCAAAATCCTTTCGGGTTTTGCCTAAGAGCCATTTAGTTCTGGATACACCTCTTGTCTTGAGCCAGTGGTTGCAGTGCTTCAGCGCCCTCCCCCACCAGACTACTGAGTATTTTGGGTTCACTTAGAGCCTTGAGGGCAGCCTGACTGTCGGAGCATATGCATATGTCCCTGCTGCAATTCCTGTCCACCGGTAGAGTTGCTGCCATGATAATGGCATATACCTGCGCTTGAAACACCGTAGCGTGTTCTCCAAGTGGATAACTTTTCTGAACTTCTAGGCTTTCCGCCCACACTGGTCTGGTGTCTGTCTGGCTGACAGTTTAGAGCCATCCATGTAGCAGACCGTCGCGCGTGGCCTCTCTGCTTAATTCCGTTCGGAATTCTTCCCTTTGTCACTCATTCCGGTCTGGTATTGTAACCCTGTACTTTTTATCGAGCCTTTTTTACTATATAACTAACTATATATGATTATGATATATATGATTGATGATTGCGGAGTGCGATGCATACCTAAGGATGATGCATCAGGTACTCGGACAACCGAACCTGGATTCAGAGGACCTACGAGCTCTCAAGTGGGCCAAAGTACTGGACTTCGTGAAGAGAACAGGAAGGCCCGGAGAGCCCACTACCGTACAAGCGGTACGGGCTGGGGTAAGGTAAAAATGGACCAATTGGACCTACTTGCCAGGTCTTGGGTCGCCCCCTGTTTACTACTACTACCACTGCTACTAACTATATATGTATCTTCCAGGAGGCCAAGGAATGCAGTAGTGTTGCCAGTATTTGAGGGTACCCATTGGATTTCAGATAGCCCTACAGTTTGCCAAAAGAGGCGCAAAATTTTGGCTTGTAGAACTGAAATTAAAGCAAAAGAAGCAGTAGAAAAGATTATTTAAGGCCATAGTTACGATCTGGGAAAACAGTTGTGAGCAAAACTACACGCATGTCGGTAATTACCATGAAACGCCAGTAAATCTGTCAAATAACCTCGACCGAACACCGCGATCTATATTAGCGACATAAAGCTATTTGTAACTCATCGCGGTATACGTATCCGCATCTAGCGAGAACCAAGCACGTTAATTGGTCAGAAACTTGTACCACGTTCGAAAAGAGCAGATATATGCTAATCTAAGGTGTTCTTGAACGCGATAGGTGTTGAGATGCGTTAGGTATCATGTATCGTTACGGCACACGTATCGCATCTCAGCACCTATTGCGTTCAGAAACACCTTAAATTAGCATATATCTTTTCGAACATGCTACAAGTTTCTGACCAATCAATGTGCTTGGTTCTCACTAGATGCGGATACGAATACCACGATGAGTTACAAATAGCTTTATGTCTCTATTAAACCCTTCAACTACGTATTCCTCTTACAAATTCAACGGAATAGAAACGCTTAGAAAGCAGGACTTATGGATCAATGATTTCCTTGGTCAGAGTGTTCAGGCTTTTAGAAAAAAGGAAACCTATCTTTTTTTTCCCCTCAGGGAGGGAAATATAAAAATTAATAATGTAATCCAGATAATATTTTTGATAATTCTCCAATTTTTTAAAAGTCGGATTTGAAACCTGAGAGAAAGATCTTATCACAAGATCTTTTTTAACGAAAAAAAATATTGAAACATCCTTTTGATATTTTTGTTAAAAATTGGAAAATGAACAACCTTGTAAAATTTAATCTAATTCTGATATTTGGTTTTCCTTGGGCACCCTGGCAAAGTTATGAAAAAAGACGCTGCCAGTTGTAGTTTTTTTCTTAAATATCTGGGGAGAAAATATGGCCTTAAGAAACCCCAATGTGACTTACCAACTGGTAGATTTTAATCTCGTTTTTGGCAAAGGGTTTGCAGAGAAAATTATTAGAACTGAAAATAGGTAGGTAGTTTATTTATACAGAGGGTTTAGGGAAGAGGTTTTAAAAAAAGCTAAAAGCGAATCTTTAATGATTTTTTAGTTTTATTAAGAAGGTACCACATGCGGCACCTTTTTGCAAATCTTGTTAAAAAGAAACTTTACGAACTATTTTTTTTTGACATCTGTCAACCAATGTGTCAAAAATTTAAAAAAAAAATATTTTTTTTATCGATTGTTTTAGTTCCAAAATAAACTACATATTTCTCTATTTAATAATCGGAACAAAGAATATACCACACAGGCACATTATTGGCGACCCATTTGGGGGCCCTCACTGAAGGCCCAGGGCCTACCAACATTTTTTTCATAAGAAGATACCATTTGTGGCACCTTTTTGCAAAGCCTGTTAAAAAATAAATTCGATTAAACAATTTTTTTTAACATCTGTCCACCCATGTGCAAAATTTTAAAAAACCTATTTTTTTTCAATTGTTTTAGCTTCAAAATAAACTACATATTTCTTTAAAATCAGTGAATAGCGAGTTCTCCCTCAAAAAAGGTGATGGTAACCGTAGACCCGGATTTCGCATTTGTGTTGCTCATCAGTACGGTGCTAGGAATTAGGAGATAAAATGATGATGAAAAAATCTGACACAGGATTCATGTGAAAGACAACCATCTGTCAAATTGCAGAATCAGCAGATTTGTGTCAGATTTTTTCATCATCATTTCATCTCCTATTTTCTAGCACCGTACTGATGAGCACCACAAGTGCGAAATCCGGATCTACGGTTACAAATCCTTTTTTAAATTTATCAACTCCAGAGCTTAGAATATCTGTAAAGATAATTATATCTGTCTCCGTAGAGACGCTTAATTTTCCTTCAAATTGAAGGTACATCTGCCGATTCTGTAACCCAACAACTAGTGGCTAAAATAGTGCTTTTTTACAAGCGTTGGTTTAAATAACGAGCGCAGCAAGGTATTTAAAAACGCAAGTAGAAAAAAAGCACAGTTTAGCCGCGAGTTGTTAACACTATATTTTTAATACCTTTATCAAAAAATTCAAGAAAAACAGGAAAATATTTTTAAAAATCTCGAACGAAGAGCACTTCTCGCAACACACCATCTTTACACTATAAATCAAGGCGGCTGGTAAATGAACCAACAATGGTTTCCATAGCGATATGTCTTTTTACTGGGTGACGTTCATTGTTGCGACATTTTAATCTTTAACAGTTTGATATTTTATCGATGTTTTTAAATGATTTTTTCGTAAATACTTGGGGAAAACTGTCGGAAATGGCTTAATTTTTAGGTAAGAACAATTAGATTTTGTCAATATTACTATTTTCCGATATTTCTTTTAATTTTGGGTGAAAAACGGACAGAAATCTTTTTTTGCACCCGTGATCACAAAAAAAGCCATCCTAGTTATTTGCAGACAGTTACTAAAGTCTTGTTTTGGATGACGGTATAAAAAAAACATCTTTAACGCACAAGCCAAGTTTTTGGAAAACGAAAACATGGAACTAAGGAAAAAACATAGAAATAAGAGAATGGCTCTCATTTTAGGAAAAAACAGAATAAAACAAAAATCATTTTGGTCTTCCGAATAACGAAGATAAAATGTAATAATAAATTAAATAATAAACTTCAAATAAACATCGAATTAGGACAATCAATCAAGTTCAGTAGAGAGTTAACCGTGAAGTCTTTAAAAAAATTTAAAACCTTAATGAATCAGCGTGGCTCTTAGCCAGCGGCGACGCCAGGGGGGCAGGGGTCCCCCAAAATTTAATATTTTAATTGTTTTAAAACCTGTAAATTACTATGTATTGAAAATCCCTATGTTGCGGAGCTAAGGGCAACAGACGAGACGGTATGTTGGCTTGTATTTGGTGTCTTCTCGCAATATTTATAACTTAAAGTTTGTTTTAAAGATAATCTCAGCATAATATCTTCTTTATCTGACTATTTACAGTATAGTTGGCTATGCACGGGCAAATATTATAGTAAAGAGACTACAGCAACTACAATTAATCATAACTGTAAGACAGAAACTGGTAACAATTCAAAAGCAGTTTAAACAACAAGAAATTATTTAATGAACTAAGTTCACTGCAGCCAGGGCCCAAAACCTTTTTAAATTTAGCAGACCTTCCATCGATTACTGCTTCGATTGGTACGGTAAAAGCAGAATCTATTATTTTAAAGAGGCTAATTACCAAAAAAACCGTAAATAAACAAAATCAGAATTTATGTATTAAATAATTATTTATCAACAAACATTGCTATGACGATACCCGCGCCGCATCAAATGCGTCTCCAGAAAAATCATTCCCTTGTTTAAGCAGATTAAAGACGTACACAAGAACCATATTGCTTAATGAAAGACTCTTCAGTATCAATTTTAAGTATTCAAAAAGAACGAATTAAAAATATTGATTTTGAAAATGTAATTAATACTTTCCCTAGGAATCATAATAAGAGAAAAATCTTACTGCTTTGGGCTACTTGGTTATGATTATACACACGTTGATGTTTTTAACTAAAAATATTTAAAAAAAACCTCTCTATTACATTTTTGTTCGATATAATTTAACTACCTATTTCTCTGCTTTTTATTACCTCAATATTACCACAAATAATGTCAAAAGAAGTGCCCCCATAAATTTTTCTGGCCCTGTCTGGCACCCCCTAATGAAACACCCTGGGGTCCTCGCTGCTCTGAACTCTGAAGAAAAGCCAGACATCTTTCCTAACTCTCATGTCATATCAGGAGACCCCAACTTTTGAACTAACCAAGCTCCTTCTGAGACGCACACTTCGAAAAGTTGGTTTTGCCTTTATCTTACTAGGAAAAGACTGTTTAGTTTTATCAAGTTTAAGTCAATTATTTTTTGAATTTAGACCCAAGATTCCTTTCTTTCCCAGACCCTCTCCCCTAAGTCCACATTTTCTAATTCCAAAAAATCTTGGAAGAACTCTGCATATCCTTTTATTTATGTAAACCCACCCCACTTTCCTGGTCAGTTCGACCTTCGGTAAATTAAGAATACAGACCCAGGGGCCCCGACTACCAAACCAAAACTTGAATTCCTTCTATGAATTTATTTGTTTAAACTTTTCAGTAGAAATGAGACTATCAAAAAATCGCTTTTTTTTGTCCAAAACCCTTCGTTCGTCAGATCTGTTCAAAATGAAACTCGTAATTTGTAAAACCCATTTTTTATCAAACCCGGAATTTGTGAAACCGTATTTTTTCACAACCGAAATTCGTAAAACCCGTTGTTTGTCAAATCAAATTGCAAGTAACATCTATGCACAGACTATTGAACGCTACTTGTGAACTCTGTTAAACCAGTGTACGTCTCCCGTTCATGTATTATTGGTGAATGCGCAATTAATTTAGCAGAAATTTGGTTTCACAAACAAAGGGTTTTGGATGGTTTGCATATGGTCGGAAGAAGAGAAATTGGGCGAAAGTTAGACGGAACATCAGACGTTCCTCTGTTGCGCCACCCTTATGCAGAGGAATAACGATAGATGATTTAAGATATATGGGAAACGAACCAGAATCAAATGAGCTGTTATTTTGGATATTACCTCGGCAGAAGCTTCATCTTCACCACCGGATTTCTTATTTTTGATATCGTTAAGAGCTTCAAGAATGTCACATGCTTTAGCGGGCTTAAACTAAAAAGAACGAGAGCCGTTAATGTCAGACATATAATCCATATGTATCTGTCGGAAGATTCTGTGATAAGGTGCTGGCAATACTACAATAAAAGATATTTAATTCATCCACATCAACAGCCGTCTTATTACTATTTGACTTACACATAATAGTTGTTTGTTATTATACGACTACATGGTCAGTCAATAGGTTAATATACCAAAAATATATAGTATGTCAAATTGGCCAACTTTTGTATAACTGCACTACACACCTGGACGCTTATTCTTGACGGACCGTGAGGTGAGGCGAGCAAAATTTCCCGTGGAAAAAGGTGGTGAAAAAAGCTCACCTCACCTCACGGTCGTTTAAGAATAAGCCTCCTGAACTTTTTACTAAACCAAATTACCACATGTTATATATTTATATATACTTACTTCGGTATGCCAAAATTCTATATAGGTTGAGCTTTTATGCTATAGTTGGCTATGATTGACATTGAATTGTTGCAGAAAGAGTGTCCCATATCAAAAATATTATTAAATTACTGAGGATTTGTTATTTATATGTGACACAGGGGTGCTATAGGAAGAAACAAAATACATAGGTAATGAGTTCATCAAAGGATATCACTCTTTTTAAATGGAAATTTGAACTCGCCCTAATAAAATTTTAGTTTCAGTGCACCAACTCAGCACGTCTGAAATTTTTCCATCACATTCATAAGGATTGTTTTTGTCTGAACCCCCCCTACGCCGCTCACCAGACCGTAAGGCGTATAAAGCGTTTTCAAGACACCTATAACTTTGGAACGAAATTGGTATATAGATGTCAGTCTTTCCATCCTTTACAGGATCAATGCCCAGTGTTAGCGAAGTTTTTTGCAAAGTTAAAGACAAACACAAAATATCCATGCAACTAGCCGGGATTTGAACCCGGGACCTTCCGCGTGCGGCAGACAGATACGCTGCTCACTGCGCTACGGCGGCCGGCAGTGCACTTAAAGCGTTTGTAATAATCTATACAAAAAAAAAGTTTATTTAAATCTGTCAAAGATAACGACGTTCCATAAAACCGATGTAAGATTGCAACTGACATATTGATTCTGGATCAAAATTAGATTATATTAAAAATGCTTTGTGTGCAACAAAAGTTTTGTTTAAATCGGACAAAAAATTACGAAGTCAAATATGGCCGATGCAAGATGGCGACTGATATCTGTCATTTTTGTACCTTAGTAATGTGTTTTGGAAACTCTTTATAATTTAGAGAGAGTTGCGTATTATATATTATGTATAATATGATTACTATAACAGAACACACACCTCACTACAACTATTTACTTAAGATCATCAAACTAGTAGCACCGAAACTGATACTAATAAGTAGACAATAGCAGACAATAGCGTGGCATTTTCTAAAGTGCACATTGAATTCTGATAGCAAGATGGGTTTTTGGTTTTCTATATTTTATCATCTAGCTTTAGTCTTAGTTACTATTTATGTGTATTTTAAATTATCCTGGAAATGGTGTAGGAGTGCAACCTGTTTAGTTGGAAAAACTACTTTAGTTACAGGAGCAAATACCGGTAAAAAGTTTTACTATACTTAATGTGTATTTTTTTAACTAAATGAGAAATCAAGAAGACGAAAAAACCCGTTTCTAGCAACACTTTTTTGATTTTTCTTAATTTGCACCCAAAATTGACTCCCAAAATTTAAATAAGGAACTTGAAAAAAACACCTTACTTTGAGATATTTATTTTTTAATGGGGCACAGTTTTTCACTATTGGATAAATACATAGAATAGCAAAGGACGTTTTGGATTTTAAATAGTATATTACATAACGAGAGAAGAGAGTGACATATTTCACAGGAGCGTGAATGTTGTGAACGGGGCGCTAGCCGAGTGAAACAACACGCGAATGTCAGAAAGTTACTTTCTCTCGAGTTGCGACCTACGATCACACCAGGATTTAATTCGTATTTTTGATTATTATTTTTTTTAAATTTTCATCTCAAGAGAAGATAGTATTTTCTTCTCTATGAACGAAAATGGTTTCAGTCTATTTCCGACGCTTCTACAAATCATAGCCTACTAGATACCTACATTGTTTGCATGGTTTGCTGTAATTCATTTTCGTCACTAGAGAAGATTTGCGTGTGAAATATAAAACTTTCTGAGGCGTTATAGAGTGCAGATGTGAATACTTACATGTGTGGTCGTAGGAAAAATATTTTACCTATGGCCACTAGACCTCAAAAAATCATAAAATGTAAAAAATACGACCCCCAACGTTAATTTTCGGAGAAGAGCTAGGAAATTTTTAATTTTTTAAACGGCCTTAATTATTTTTTTAACAACAATTTTACAAAAAAGTTTTTCTTATATAGGGTGTCCCTAAAAAAAACGAATTTTTTTATATGCTTATTATTTTGTCAACTATGCTTCAAATTTGACGATTTAAAATTTCAACAAAAGAAAATCTTTAAATTTTATACTTTTATATCAAAAATAACTGCATGGTGGTCACTTTTTTGTGATATCAGATTCCCTGACTTTTCCCGGTTTTTGATGATGAGGTTTTTTGGGGGTAGCTCCGAAGGGTGTAATAGGGGAATGCTCAAAAACAATAGGGGTCACTATTTAAAATTTTGTTATAATTGATGCAGGGGTTTTTGAGTTAGGAGTGGCTACAAAGTAGGCGACAGACAGACAGACCAACAGACCGACAGACATAGCGACGGCGTCTGGATTAGTGCTTATCATTATTCGGAACCTCAAAAAGAAAGAAAAAAAACGTGTCTATAATATTTAAAAATTACAAAATTCATAACTTAGTAGTATCGCACGTAAATAGGGGTTTTTGGGGTCTGTTTAGAAATGCCTGTTCCTCGAATTTTTAAACAAAATTTAAAAGTTATGACGTTGGCAGCTCCTTTGCTTTAGTTCAAAATTAGTGTCCAGGGGTTTTTGGGAAACAGGATTAAAAATTTGTGATTAGAAAGTTAACAGCTTTCACCTCTGGTGGGTGGACATCTAACTTAGTCCGATTTGGTTTAACGGGTACCACAAATTTCCATTTACAGTTTAAAAATACCAAACTATCCAATTACAATACAAAATTATAAGTAAAAAATGTATTTTAGTAACATGCTTTTTTAAAAAGCCCCAAAAAGTTGAAAACAAAATTTAGCCTTGTGATACCAAAATATAAGCGATAATAATGATAAGGTACTTATCGAGTACCGAGACCAGAAAGCTAAAATTTTATTTTTAACTTTTTAGTGCGTTTTATAAATGTTTGTCATTATTATCACCATAGCCGCACTGGCGCACCGTGGGGAGGGGGTTTTGGGGTTAAACCCTTGCCCTGCGGATTTCGTTCGTTCATCACCGCTATAAAAATGTTTGATTTTTTAATTTGTTTTCAATTTGGATCACCATCGTGGTCTTTTTAATGTAAATTTATCAAAACATTTTTTGCGCTTCACGGACTAAAATCGTATTTTACTCCTTCATTTTCAGAACGAATGAAGGTTTGGTAAAAACGCATTTTAGGAACATTTATATTTATTTGTAACATCCGAAAATAGGCATGAACACAAAATGAAAAAGACCTAACCTAACCTATAAATTCTTAAACTATTTGATATTATTATGCGTCACATTAATATTTACAATGGCCCCACTACAGCCAAAGCTAAATGGACTAATGGTCCCGAATCTGAGACGGTTCCGCTTCTCTGCTGTATTGGAGTTTGAATGATTGCCGATTGGGTATGTTCAATTCGCTACTACAAACATTTCGCCTCGGGATAAAAAGTATCACTTTAGTCCCTAGGTATATAATGTACAATTGCCTGCGATTTGGTGTCAAAAATGGCACATTTTTCCTGCGGCGCATTTTCGCATTTTTGCAAACAAATTAAGGGTAAATAAACAACTCAAATTCCCAAAACCCCATCAATATTTACGATTTTAGTTGAATTTTAAGTCAAAAATTTCATTTTAAGTGTTATTTCTCTGCGGCCCATTGAATCATGATTTTGAAATCAAATTTTGTATAAATAAAAAATTAGAAACACCCTCTCTACTTGTAAGCACCTGTTTCGTTTTATCAATTATGGTCACATTTTTACTTCAAATTAAGTTTTTTTTTATTAATTATCATTAACCCCCCCCCCCGAAGCCAATTCCTGGGTGTGCCACTGTGTTTCGAAAAATAGTTATAGAATCGTTTAGAACTTTTGATCAATTGATGCAGGAGTTTGCAATGACACTTGAGAGCTGATAAAAAAAATATCTATTTAACCTTATTTATATTGATATTTTTTTTAGCTTCCATAATAATCAAATTAAAATGTATGTAAATGTAATCGAGCATTAATCATATTTAAATCACCCTGTATATTTTTAAAACCCAGGTATCGGATACGAAACTGCATTGGATTTCGCCAAACGAGGTGCAAAAGTTATTCTAGCATGTAGAAATGAAAATAAAGCAAAGAGGCCGCCGAGCGAATTATCAGAGAAACTGGCAACCACTTGGTTTCTTACGTATTGGTAGATTTGAGTGAATTTGATTCGGTGAGAAGATTCGCCAAAGAAATAAACGAAACTGAAGACAGGTAATGTAAATAATTTATATTCAGCCTATTCGTATTCGTTTGCAATATTAAGAAAGATAAATATAAACCGTTGAACTCTCTATACACCCTACATATTTTATATTCTCAAAACCATATTGGGGGATTCGATGGGAAGGGCCAAGGATGTATTCAAAGACTTATCCTCGCGCATCCATTCAGCGCAGGCGACATCCACCAGTTTTTTTTTTAATTGCAACCCCCCACCCCTTGTGATACCTTGTTAAAAAGGGTTTTGGAACTGCTTTACAACAGTATATTTTTTTTAATTTGAAAAAAATTTGAAATTTTGGGCTTAAATGATTTGAAAACCAAAAGAAATACTTACAAAATAGTAGAAATATAAATAGGTTAGAACGCTACTAACAGCGGCGTAAGCAGGAGGGCTAATGCATTACTAGCGAGATCAACATTTTTGGCTCAAGTTTCAAAAATTTTTGCTGCAGCCCTATAACGTCATTGATTATTACAGTTTTAGTTCAATTTTTAACAATTTTTATCAACAGATTATATTGCAAAAAATTTTGCCTGCGGAGCGGAATTTCCATTTTTTTTTTCAAATTTTCGTCAACAACATTTAAAACACGTAATAAATAAGTATTGTTTTGTGTACACAGTAACCTAACCCAACACCCACTAAAGTGCCCCTTCCCCATTTGATATCTGGTGTATCCGCCCCTGTTATTGCCCGAGCTATAACTCGGAGGTGTCGTTTCGGGGTATTATCCTATCAGAGCGAAGTTCGGGCCAGCGGCGTAGCGTGGGGGGGGGGTCAGAGGGTTCTACGCCTTCCCTCCGCCCTCTGGGTCTTGGCGCGCTTTGGGTGCCCTCAACTATGTATTAAAACAATAAACATTACAATAATATAAAAAGAGTAATAAAACATTTCTATTTTAAGCAGTTTATATTTTAAAGGCGTCCAGAAATAAAGATTATTATTTGTAAGCAGTGTATAATAAACCTGAGTTACGCGCGTGGCAATATGTAACAATTACTGACCAATGAGTAAACGATAATCGGAAGTCTTTCTGTTTTGCCAGTGGCAGAAAAGTGTTTATCCTCCTGTGATTTATTGCAAAAAAAAATTAAAATTAATTGTGGAAGGTCAAAACATAAAAAAATTGGAAATATGTTTTTTTTGGAAAAGCAAAAAAGGTTGCTGGAAAGCGTTGGGACTAAACAGTACAAAAACTTAATTGATTTTTTTTGGAAATGCTCGTAATGTGGAAAAACCTTAAGTGCCCATATCCCATTTCTTTCTATATTTAAATCTGGTTAGGATAGGTAAGTAATATAGGTAAATTGTGAAAGGTCACAAATGACCGAAGACAACCTGATTGAGTTTGCTATAATTAGTATTGAGCGGGAATATAATTTGATGATACTGAACTACCTGTAGTCAGTAAAAACTCGCAAGACTTAATTTTTCGTTTAAAGTTAACATAAAATGTAAAAAAAATCTTATTCATAACAACTGTAGTAATACATTTGTTTACACTATGTACAGGGTAATTAAAAATTCGCTAGAAAGATTTGAACAGTGGTTAGTTATCATTAATCTAAGAAAATTAACGTGATTATTTTGTTTAAATTTCATTTTTTTTTCTCTGAATTTAGGAGTAAAATTTTCGTATTTTCTTGGGAATGAATATTTTAGAGTTTTGTCAAGCATTTTGAAGTTGATAAAGTTTTGGGGTAAAGGATGCTTCTCAGAAAACATTAACAATTTTTAAATGAATGAAAAATATATTTTACTAATTCTTGTTCAGAACAACAAATTCTACGTACATTTAAAGCCTTTCTAGGGAATTTTGAATCACCCTGTATATTAAATTATAAATATACTATTATATACCTAGGTACCAACAACTGTGGTGCCCTTTTGAGTCTTCGCCCCCCCCCCTTCGCCCTTTAAGTCACGCTACGCCGCTGGTTCGGGCAAGCAGGTACGGGCCTGAAACATCTTTTTAAATATCGATTTCAGTCCGGGAAAATAATTGCAGAGAGTTATTAAAATCATGTTTTTGATGAAGGTATAATAAAAAAGGTTTTTTTCACATTTTCCGCCTAATTAGTTTAACCATTTTTGCATTTTTGGGGTACTTGAGGGTACAGATAGAAAGTTGCGTTTTTTTGTGGTAGCTTTGTGAGTTATAAAGAACATAAAATCAAAAAAACATTTTTGCGCCTAACTTAGTTTGTCCTTTAAAGCATTTTAGAGGTAAACTCTGTGTTTCGGACTTCCATTGTCTATATTTTATGTATACAGGAAGTTTCTTCATTTTCGATATTCTGCCACAACCAATCAAGGCATAATAAGAACTTTGTATAACAGAGCCGTTCAAATTTGTAACAATTCTCATGACTTGGAAATCGAAATAAAAAATATTAAGAAGGATCTGCATCAGAATGGTTACAGCCTTAAACTTATATCACATACTATTTCTAAATTTCAGCAAACAGGATAGAGATTACAAGAACAAAACCGAAATGCATTCCTTACAATTCCATACATTAAACGAGTATCAGAGAAAATTCGAAGCGTAGCGAACAACTTTAATATAAAAATAGCTTTTAAATCTAATAATAGCGACAATTCGAATCCTTCTTAGTAAAACAAAACCGGAGAACAAACAAAATAAGGAATGCATTTACCAAGTTTTTTGTGAGTGTGGTGAATCATACATAGGTAAAACAAAAAGAGCACTATGTGTTAGGCTTAATGAACATCAGACGAATACCCAAAGAGGTGAAACGACGAAATCAGGAATCGCCGAACACGCATTGTCAAAACAACACCGAAACACATGGAGTCACACTGGAAGAATCGAAAATTCCTGGAACCTTTATTGGGCAGAATCAGGGTATTTCCAGTAAACCAAGTGATGAAATTCCCTTTCGTTCCGGATTTTTAGAGTTGCTCTGTGGCTTACAAAGAATACAAAATGGAAGAAACATTTTCGCCTAACTTAGTTGGTCCATTTAAGATTTTTAGGTGTAGTTGTGGGGTATAAATACCGTCTTCTGTGGGTTATAAATAACATAAATTCGAAGAAACATTTTGCGCCTAACTTAGTTTGTCCTTTAAAGCATTTTACAGGTAAACTCTGTGTTTCGGACTTCCATTGTCTATATTTTATTTATACACGAAGTTTCTGCATTTTCAACATTCTGCTACAACCAATCGAGGCATAATAAGAACTTTGTATAACAGAGCCGTTCAAATTTGTAACAATTCTCATGGCTTGGAAATCGAAATAAGAAACATCAAGAAGGGTCTGCATCAGAATGGTTACAGCCTTAAACTTATATCACATACTATTTCTAAATTTCAGCAAACAGGACGGAGATTACACAACCAAAACCAAAATACATTCCTTACAATTCAATACATTAAAGGAGTATCAGAGAAAATTCGAAGAGTAGCGAACAACTTTAATATAAAAACAGCTTTTAAATCTAATAATATAATTCAAAGCCTTCTTAGTACAACAAAACCGGAGAACAAACAAAATAAGGAATGCATTTACCAAGTTCCTTGTGAGTGTGGTGAATCATACATAGGTGAAACAAAAAGACCACTATCTGTTAGACTTAGACTAAAACAACACCGAATGAAGTGGACAGAACCAAAGGTTTTGCACAGGGAGTCACACTGGAAGAAACGAAAATTCCTGAAAGCTGACTTTATTGGGCAGAATCAGTGTATTTTCAGTAAACCAAGTGTTGAAATTCCATTCCACTCCGGATTTTTAAAGTTGCTCTGTGGCTTGCAAAGAATACAAAATCCAAGAAACATTTTTCGCCTAACTTAGTTGGTCCATTTAAGCTTTTTAGGGGTAAAAATACCGTCTTCTGTGGGTTATAAATAACATAAATTCGAAGAAACATTTTCGCCTAACTTAAAAATTTTTGGGGTACCTGGGATTGAAAAAAAAATATTTTCCGCCAGAGATAGAAAATTGTCAACTGACTTGAACCTCATAAGCTTGAAATGTTTAGCCGTCGTATCTAATTTTTTTTTGGTAACGTAGGTTAGACATTTTGGTTAACAATGCTGGTGCTGGCTCACTGGAATGAAAATCGGCCGATGGTCACAATTTGTTAATGCAGAATAACTATTATGGACCTTTTTTGTTGACTATATTATTATTAGGTCTGTATATCTAAAACTATATTTCCTATAAGGGTGTAGCAATGAAAACGGAACAGAGGTGTTTTGGTATATTTTCAAAGAAAACCTCAAACTCGTCAATTTGTTTTTCAAACGGGACACTTTTTGTATATATTAGAATTTTTGTCGGACACACCGCTTTCGAGAGGTCAGTTTCACCACCAGAATTTAAATAAGGAAAGTGATAACTTATTTTAAAGGTCCCACCTCTCAAAAGGGTGTTTCCTACGAAAATTACAATACGCCAAAAAGTGTCACCGTTGAATAACAAATTGACATGTCCGAGGTTTTTTCGAAATTGTACTCCAGATACTCAAAAACGCGTCTGTTTCGTTGTTACATCCTCTATATAACAAACCTTTCTTTTTCAATTTGGTTTAAAATCACACTCACAATCAAAAATGTGTACCCAACCCACGGTTGATTTAAGTTAAAAAAAAAACTGTAAAACAACGACGCACGCGAAATTTTTGGGCGTGTGTACCAAACTAATTTTTTACTGTATTGGGTTGTGTAAGAAAAACTTTAGAAAAGTAATACTTATTTTTTTAAAATGACAAACAATGTTTAGGAAAAGCTTTAAAAAAAGAACAAGGGAGGGGGAAGCAATCGTCTTAGTGAAGAAAACTTTGACAAAGACATGTCACATTAAATTAAAACACTTCGCTTCTTTTTTTATTTTACCAAAAGAGAAATCTTTTAAATTTCACCACTGGTTCTACCACTAAATTGTTTCAGACACAGTCTATCAACCAATCGGGCTTTTACTTCGACAAATCCATTGTCATCCGGCCTGGGTTCCGGCGTATATAATAAAAAACGATGAGATACTATAACGGCCCTGCCCTTGCATTTTTCCCAAAAAAAGCCGTAGCGATGATAACTCTCCCAATCAACTGTTGTTTAAAGGTGGTAGACAATGTTGACCTTGAGGGTAAGTAGAGTTTTGAACTTCCATTGTCTTTATTTTTTCACAACGTTTCGAATGTTTATGTATCAGCAATCGTCATCACGTGAATACTAACAAGAAACTAAGTATGAGTTCAGTGAACCATAAAAAAACCTGTGTTCAGTGAACCAGTTTACACTTGGTTGGCTCCGCCCTTTCGCAGTTAAAATATGTTACCTGCCGGCCGCCGTAGCGCAGTGGGCGTATCTGCCTGCCGCACGGAAGGTTCCGGGTTCGAATCCCGTCTAAGCGCATGGATATTTTATGTTTGTCTTTAACTTTGCATAACTTTGGCTAACTCTGGGTATTGATCCTATAATGGATGAAAAGTCCCAGTATAAAAAAAAAGTTGAAATCTGTTACCTCCGAAAAGTATTATAGTGGAGAAACCGTTCCTTCGGAGGTCTTATCGAATTTTTGCCTTTTCTTTATTTAAAGTTTCTTCCGTGTTGCAGATGTAGGTGGCTCGATCTATTAGAGATTTTGGAACTAGGAATTGCACTCTTAACAAATAATCCTTACACTAAAAACTATGATTCTCTTTTACATATAAATTCTCAAAGATTAGGTAATAAGTTTAGTCTAATAGAGGTCAGCTATCATAAATATAATAGGAATATTTTGGATCATCTACCAAAAATAACTACTTTTGTGGTTATAGTAATTAACGATAAGGATAACAACTGTCAATTTTAAAAGAGTTTTTGGAATGTAGAATAGGATAACGTAAAATTTCGTTAAATGAAACATAACCTAACTTTTGTGAGGTCAGTGCTTGCTGTAAATTTGGTGGATTTTTTCTTTTTAATGTCGTTTTGTTTACGAGGTATGGCAAAAAAATATTTTTTTTAAATAGGACACCCTGTAAAGTTTAACATTTTTGAATTTAAAAAAAAAAATATATTTTTGACAATGCCACACACTAATACTCTTATCTCTTATGGTTTCTAAGATAGAGGCATTTAAACTTGCATGTAATTGTTGTCTATGCCCTGTTTTACGGGGGATATTTGAATGAATATCGAAGTTTTCCATACAGATTCAGATAAAAATATCTTGATTATCGTAAAAGATAGATCCTACTGTGTAATATTGGTGACGAGAGAATTTTTTGCAGGTTTTAAAAATTGCAAAATATACAGGGTGTCCTATTTAAAAAAATATATTTTTTTGCGATACCTCGTAAACTAAATGACATAGACCAAATCCAAGATGGCACGATTAAAGGAAATTAAAAATCTCAGTTGACGTGTTTTTGGATTTTTTTATTCAACCAAATTCTGACCCGCTAGAAGCACCGTTCCGTTTAAAGAAACCACCTTGTATATATATAGATTTAAAATGTTAAATTACAATTATTAATTAGAACAGGATGAAAAATATATGTCCTTACGAAAAGAAAAATACGAATTAACCAACCATTTTTTAGTCTGTGATAAAGATGACCACAAAAATCGTTATTCCTATTTGTCGTAAATAAAGTCCGTCGCTATGCTTATTTGATTAGCCTCCCCTCTTTTCCCTTACTGCGCAGCCGCACAAATAACAATAACCACAAAAAATGTTATTTCAAGTGGTCCAAAATGTCCCTAATATTGATTTTTTAAACATTACAAATCACTGGAGAAGTAATTTAAATATTGAAGTTTCTTATATTTCCAACTATACACTTCCCAGTTATTTCTCTAGATCTAGCAAAGAAGGTGGGGGAAATTTTATGCGGGTAGTAAATTCTTTAATCTTCTTCCGACAAATTTAAAAAATCATGTTAATGAATGTTAATGAATGAAATAATTGCAAATAGTGTGTGTAAAAAATGCGTAAATTGTTGTTTTTACTTTAGTGTTCATTTTGACTTAAATGTTTTGTTTTGTATATTATATAAGTATAAGTACTTACTTATACTATTTATTTGACAAGCTAGACATAATAACCTTTTTATTTCTATTGTAGTGCATTAATGCAACTTATTATGACTTATTTTCATCTATCTTTTTATAATTTTTGGAATGCTAATAAATTTCAATTTGAATTTATATTTAACTCCACCATAAACATTGGGAATTTGTTTTTTAATTTGGGAATTTATTTCAATTTTCAAGATGAATGCTCTTTTTTCCAGAATTATTTTAATATTTTAATTTAAAGGTTACTTGTTAGCTGCATTCATTAGTTATATATGACAAGATCAACCTAATTCCTTATCTATACATATAATAAATCTCCATAAAGACCATAATTAAAAAAATCATGTTAATGATGTCAATGGATGAAATAATTGCAAATAGTGTGTGTAAAAAAAATGCGTACATTGTTGTTTTTACTTTAGTGTTTTTCTTACCTAAATGTTTTGTTTTGTAAATTATTATCTATTTTATATAAGTACTTACTTATACTATTTATTTGACAAGCTAGACCTAATAACCTTTTTATTTCTATTGTAGTGCATTAATGTAACTTATTATGACTTATTTTTATCTATCTTTTTATAATTTTTGGAATGCTAATAAATTTGAATTTGAATTGATATTTAACTCCACCATGAACATTGGGACTTTGTTCCTTAATTTGGGAATTTATTTCAATTTTCAAGGTGAATGCTCTTTTTTCCAGAATAATTTTAATATTTAAATTTAAAGGTTACTTGTTGGCTGCATTCATTAGTTATATATGGCAAGATCAACCTAATTCCTTATCTATACATATAATAAATCTCCATAAAGACCATGTTTGTAGGTAGATGGAGTATTTTTGTTTAGTTCTTGGTGTTGGCTTCTAAATAAATGATATCAATAACAAAAATCCAGTTTCAAGAATTTTTGTCTGTCTGTCTGTTTGTTACAGCAACACGCAAAAACTGATGGAGCGATTTATAGGCTCTATTTCAGCAAGATCGGTTCACGAGTTAACCATTTAAAGCAAGGGGGATTCAAGTGGATGAAAGAGTTTGAGTGGGGGGCGGTGAGGTTGGGGTAAGGTAGAGGAAGAAGCTGAAGACGCGTGCAACCAGCTAGCATTAAAATAAAGTTATTAACCGTTCATTTGTTTAAAAAGACGCCATCCGCAAGAATAGTGAACGTCTCATCTATAGCGGCGAAATTTGGTAAATTAATTTTGATACTATGGACGAAGTGGTTTCTGGTTGGAAAGGAGAAAGTTTGTTATATGCCAAAACCAAATTTTGTAACATTCTTTTTACTTTGAAATTGGCCAGTAGGTTAAAAGGTAAGAGAATACATGAAAAAGAAAATAAAAAAATGCTATTTTAATAATTCTGTCTTTTTATACCTTCATCAAAAACACGATTTTAATAACTGTTCGCAACCACAACAATGGCTTTTTTTCTTACCAATGTAAAAAACTTTTTTTTCAGTTTTGAAAAAATTCCTATTAAGAAAAATCAGATTTGTTTTAATCCAAAATTAGCTTGAATTAGTAATCCGTACTATTAAAAAAAGAAATTAATTAAGTAAGCAAAAATGAGTTTAAAAAAGAACTCTTGCTTTCTAAACGTTTTCAAATATGCGACGTTTTTAGGGTTCGGGGTAACAACTTATTCCTTGCATCCTGGTACGGTTGACACCGAAATATTTAGAAGACTTCCAGCTTTAGCCAGTTTTTTTAAAGACACTGTTGCAAGACTTTATTTTAGGCTAAGTTCAAATTCTTCTCTAACACACACAAGAGTACTTTTAGTTTCAATTGCTATCTTTCTAAACATAAACAATTGTCCATATTTTAATTCCAATGTACCAAGATGATAAACCAAAATATCTATACCATAATTTGTAATTAATTTGTCGCTAATCTTTTACTGAAAAATAAAATGTGCAAGCTTGCAAATCAGCTGATCACCTGGTGCCAAAGAATATTTGTGACAAGATTTGATAAAAATCGATTTAGCGGTTTTTGAGTTATCGTGTCCCAAACATTAGTGGACTTTTTTTGACAATCTCAAGGCTCTCTATGGTATGGATGGCTGAAAAAAATAAATTTGAAAAAACAAAAACATTGAAACGGACTCAATATTAATGCTTTTACCAGATATTTTTCACTGGTTAGTCAGTTGATGCCGAGATAATTAAATTTGTAGGTCACGTATACAGGGTGTTTGTTTATAAGTGGAACATGCAGTATCTTTTTTATTATTGAAAATAAAGGGTAGGTCTAAATTCAAAAATTACAACGAACTTAAGCGCTATAACAACTTTATTTTGTTGCCCTTGGTATACAGTATGTACCAATAAATAATAAATAAATAAATAATAATTTAAAATAATTTTTGCATTTTTGAATTTTTAGAAAAATTAGCTGTACAAACACTATTTCAATATCTTTTGTAGTTCCTGAGATATCTGCGTTTAAGTTTTAATAATTGTCAAAATGAAAATATATTGGAAATGACCAACTGATCAAGCTAAAAAGTGGACAATGAATGTATTTCTTTATTTTAACAATATAAACTTAAAAATCTAGTGGCCTTGAAAAAAAAATGATTGAAGGCAATGATCAGATGGTCGTTTCTAATGCATTCTATTAAAATTTTAAAAGCAAATATCTCAGAAACTACAAAAGATATTTCAGTAGTGTTTGGTATTTTTGTAAAGCTAATTTTTTGAAAAATTTAAAAATGCAAAAATATACTGGGTATTTTATTTTAAAAAATTAGCTTTATGGCCACACCATGTATACCAAGGGGAACAAAAAAAAAGTTGTTATAGCGCTTAAGTTGCAATTTGTCAAGAAATTTATGAATTCACACCTACCCTTTATTTTCATTCATAAAAAAGATACTGAGTATTCCAGTAATAAACAAACACCCTGTACATTAAATATTTGTTTAAAATTTTTGATGTCGGTTTCTAACCAAACCGTATTATAGATACTAAAAATAAAATTTTTATAATTTTTGTCGGTATGACTGTGTGTTCCAGCATCAGGCAAAAACTACTAAACGGATTGTGGTGGAAATTTCACAAATAGATTCCTTGGAGGCGTCAGCAGGATATAGGTTTATTTTATCAAAATCGGTTTACTGGAACAGAAAAGTTATGATAATTTAAAGCAAGAAAAATGGGTAAGCCGCGAGCAAAGTTCAGCTAGTTCGGAAATATGTCGGTTACGAAAATTACTACCAACTATACGCCGACATTTCAACAAGGTGTAAGGGCCAAATTTATAGTCCGACGTCAAAGGAAGCCTCAAGACCTCCTTGACGAAGTTGTCCTTCAAGGCGTCTTTTCATTTCTTATTTATAGTCCCTATAGAAGGAATATTTCAAGGTATGATTGCATCGGCAACGTCGCAAAAATGTTGGTGGGTTGGTGCAAATAAACTACTGATAACTTCATTGTTATAATTTTTGTGGTTAAGGTTTTGTTATTTTTAAAATTTTTGTTTTTTTTTGACAAAAAAAATAATGAAAATAAAATGCAAAAGGAGGGCACGATAAAGGGGCCCACAGACTGCGTTTTTCTTGGACCGTTATGTTCGATGAGCAAATCTGGTCGAGCAAAAACGACGGATGCGAGTTGCACACAGACTTCGGTTTACTTTTATTCTGGGTTTTATTATATAACACAATCAGGCAAAGACAGATATTTGCATCGGTTTGTACGCCAGCAAAAATTACAATTTTTCGTACACACACTTCGGTCTTGCGTCGTTTTTATGTGTCTGTGGGCCCCTTAACACCCTACACTGGCCAGGAAAAGGTTTTCCTCGCTGAACTGATTCAAAGATATAAGAATAAGTTGAGTTCACGTATGAACAAAAAAATGTATGTAAGATAGTTTATTTTATTAGCATCTTACTTCCTACCTCATAATGACTATGAATCCAACTTTACAAAAGGTACATACATACAATACAATATATATTACGCCCCTATCATTACGATGCCCGACATATCAGGTAAAGTGGAAGCCCGAGCGTGCGGGAGGCGGCGGGAAATAGACGGTTATTTATTCAATCGGTTCGCTGGAGTATATACGAAAAAAAAACGTCTTGCGGTAATGAGAAAGCCCGGCGATGTTCCTTTTGTCTTTCTCATCTTTTGCACGTCATATGTTACTAAAAAAACCAAAAAAACATTTAGTCGGAATATTTCTTGATGCGCACACTTAATTTTAAAGGAAGTGTAGTGAAAAGAAAGATAGCTGATGGCATTTCGTGGCATTACTTCGAGGCATTTTGGGGCATTTAAAGGCAATTTGTGGTATTTTTAACAAAAAAATGCGTAGAAAATTCGTTTAGGTGTACAGAAAATGACGACCGAACCAACCTTTGGCATATTTTTCAATCTTGATTAACTTTTTTTTATCAGGAACATAAAAAAAGTACGGTGGTAAACCCCTTGCTTTGAATGTGGCCGCCATTTTGCATTTTATTTAATTTTAAAGCTTGATATTCTTAACTAAATATGCAATGCAATTTCTTATTGCCCACCAGGTAATAAAAATTTCTATGCTTTTTTTCAACCTTAAGGGTAGTTTTACTCATTTAAACTTTGGCAAGCCAATGATGCTTAGTGGGGTTGTAGGTAAACAGGCACCGCCGGGCATTAGTTTAACACCCGTGGGCGGAAAGGTTACTCTAGGGCGTTAAACATAAGTACACTTTAACACTTGGTAGTGCATAATAATTATTTATGTATCTAGATCATAAAGGAAATGTTTAACGCTCGCAGCGTCGAAATTACGAGCCGTAGGCCAGGGTTAAACACACTTTATAACCGACATGCAGAAAATTTTTTATGCACGACCATATTTTTAAGGAAAAAACATTTTAAAATTATTAAAAAAATGTATTCGTTTAGGCTAAGCTACATGCAAGAATAGAAGGAAAATTAAAACCATTTTTTTTTTCATTAACAAGCTTAAGAAGGATCAACATATGAAAAGTAATTTCTAACCTCAAAAAAACTCCGAAAAAGCTTTTTTTTTTTTGATAACTCCTAAATGGTGACAGACGGTCAAAAGTGAAAAATAGGAAAAATGTTGCAAATTTACCACTCCTTCTACCAGACATATTAAAAAAATTAAAGCAAAAATGCTGTCAATTTGAACAATTTCTTGCGTATCCATTTTTCACATTTTCATCAAGATTTCTTAACCTACGAGTACCAAACTTGGCAGGATTTATCTAAGAACAATGGCCTTAATTATGTATAAAAACTAAATTTTTCTAGTTGCGTAGTCCGATTTTCTAGACTGTGAAATTTCAAATTGTATCAAAACTCTTTGATACGACACTGTTACTGACATACAAAATAACGCCCCGCTTTTTACTGAGTTTTATACTAGATAAAATTGCCTTTCTAGTCCTTTTGTTGTTGATTTTCATAAATTGAAGAAACAAGATCCCCTACTCTTCCAATCATTTTTTATCATGCCAATTACTTAGCTTCATACTTTCTACACTGATCAGACAAATAAAATGGGTTGCTTTTTTTCGAAATTTAATTTTGTCAGCCTTTTTGGATATTTTTATGTTAATTCGTAGGTTCTTCAATTTATGAAATTCAACAAAAAATAAATAAAAAATCATGAATTTAAAAAATTCGTACTGGAAGCAGCAAATACAAGCAGAAGGTGTCGTTTCGAAATTTTATCTAGTATAGATCCAGTAAAAATCGGGGCCCCTTTTTGGATATGTCAGCAACAGTAGCGTATCAAAGAGTTTTAGTTAGTTCATTTTGAAATTTTCTAGAGAAAATCGGACTACGCCAATGGAAAAATTTTCTGATATAATTTAGGTCATTGCCCAGCAAACACAAGTCGTCGGTATTAAATCGGGCCAATGTCGAGAACGTCGACAGTGTGTCGGCATCGGCGACAATACGCTGGCCCGATGTTGGACAGATTGTGATTTTCAGTTTTCTATCAATAATCGGCAACTCACGGTGGTTCACATTACTACAGCCGAGGCCAACGCCACTTTAGGACCGACGATGGTCCGATTGGAACTTTGTTTAATCGGTCGAAAATCGGCAACTGACGATGGCCCGATTTACTATAGTCGACTTTATGCCAACGCCCACTTTTTCTGCTTTAGGGCCGACGACGGTCCAATTGGAACTTTGTTTAAGCGGATGAGAATCGGCAACTGAAGATGACCCGATTTACTATAGTCGACATTATGCCAACGCAAACTTTATCTGCTTTAGGGCCGATGATGATCCGATTGGAACTTTGTTTAATCGGTCGAGATTCGGCAACTGACGATGGCCCGATTTACTATAGTTGACTTTATGCCGACGACCACTTTATCTGCTTTAGGGCCAACGGTGGCGCCGAGAATCGGCAATTGACGATGGTACGTCACATTAAAATTTTTAAACTGCTTAATAGTTTCTTTCTAGTATGTAGAGATGGCGCTAGTGTCACTATGTTCCCTGTACAGTGGAAGATAATATTCTGTATATAATGAGCAAAGATATTTCAAAGCTAGAATGCGAACTTGACAAGATGGTGGTACTTCTCTACAAGAATCACCTTTTCGGCCACTTACACCAGCCTGACCGGTTAAGCAAACTTTGTAGTTTGACAATGTCGAGCCGCTTTAAGCTACCACCGACTAGTGATGGGCACATCGAAAAAAAACATCGGAATCAAAACATCGATGTTTTATTTTGCTTTTATTAGAGAGTATTCCGTTATTTAAAGAAACTGTTTTATTTAAGATTTATTGTTAATTTTACACCAAGGGGGTAACCACTATTGGCAATCATGTCACAAATCTTACCAGTTCGCAGTCCCTTGCAGTTCCTGCAACTGCCTAAACTTCGCCAAACGCCGCCAAACCCTGGCTTGCAGACCCTAAGAGACCCTGGGCGTCTCCGGCTATCACTGACCATTCAAAAACATTGGCAATCATTTCACATTTTTTTAAATAGTGTTTACCCCCTCGTTTTACACAATATTTATAATAAGCATGCAAATAATAAATAATCGGTACATGATATACAGAAGCTATTAAATATCTACGCTAAAAAAAACACAAAAATATGAGTAGTACATTCATTTTAGATTCGAAATCTAATAAAGAACTTTTTAAAAAAAACTATACTTTATTTTGGAACCGTTTACAATGGTACTTAACACTACCAAGACTAACTATTGAATGCCTCTGAATTTCTTATTGTTGTTTACAACAAATCTTATTTATATTAAATTAGTGCTGACGCTTAATTCTAGAACAAAGTCAAATAAAAGTTAAACGTGACTAAAAGTGCTTACACATTTCCTTCTAGAAGATCTCTTGTTAAAAACAAATATATCAAATTACATCAAAAACAATAGTGAATAACAAAAGTATCAAATTACATTAAGATAAGGAACTTAGAATAACAACACTTAATAATTTTTACACTATATTTTTCCGTAAAGAACTGTTAGTGTTTAATTCAAATTCTTCTTCAATATCTTCACCTGGTCTAATAGAAGGTCTTCGCTTTGGTAAAATTTTTGAAAATCTTTTCCCAAAAACTGAAACATTTGGTTTATAAGGCCTGTCGTCATTATTGCTATTTTCTATACCTATTTGTAACATCCTTTTTCGCTTTCTGCATTTACAATACAAATATGCACTAATTATGATTATAATTAAAGATAATGTAAAATAGGTAAACCAAGAATAATATTTTTGAACTGTTGGTTCCTTGATTAAATCATCTAATTCTATTGAGTATTGATCCAATTTGTGTTTGACAATTTCCAAATCTTCCAAATTTAATTTATTGATTTTTAAAGGTTTTAATTTCGGAAAATTATTAACATTATCTGGATATTTATCACAACAATTAAAAGGAATTTGTACAGTATTGGAATAGTTATAATTATAAAAAACAGTTTTTAAACTGGTTGCTTGAATTTTTGATGTTCCAACAAAACCGGAACATCTTGAGGTTAAAGTTAAAACAGTATTTTTATTAACAATTTTCGATTTTGGATCTATACCCTCACATTTTATAGTTATTGGTAATTGATTGGTTACACTTATTAGCCAAGCATTATTTTCTAATAATTAAATATTGTAATCTTCAGCCAAAATCAAAATCATTTCACATGTTTTTGGTAAAGTAAGAATCTGTTGTGTTTTTAACAGTTGTGCTTCACAAATAGCATTTGAATCTATTGGTAAAGGATACAAATTTTTACAAAGATAAAGACGGTTCGTTAATTCTTTACATTTATTGATATCAGATAATGAGATATAAATTTCGTTATCATCGTCTTTAGCAATGTATTTGTTTCCAACAGGTAGAATATGATGTAGCATAGTTCTATTATCATAAATAGGTATTGGATACATTCTATAAACTGTATAGATTTCTGATTCGGTTAAAGGTACTTCCAAAACAAAAACTAATTTTTTATCAATTATAAAAGCATGTAAATCAATTATGTTAAGGTAGGTTGGGATTTGAGATTTTCGCGGAGTTAAAGGCAAATTGTTCTTATCCAGATTTTTACTTATTGATTCTAGAGCATTCAATAAATCATTGGGAAGAATTATTGAAGCATGAATAATATTTAATCTTGCAAAAGTTATTGAATTTAAAATGTCTTCAACCTGTGACTGAAGGTAAGTATAGGATTCGAGTAGTTGTTCACAAATATTGATTAAATAAAATTTAAGATCAACAAGTTCAATTTCATCCCGAATCATATAAATTGATTTTTCAATTTCTTTAATATTTGAATTGAAAGTTTCTTCGTCGATTTGAAGTTTTCTCAGTGTAGAATTAAATTGTTTAATAACGGATGTAGTCACGCTTATTTGTTTTTTCATTAATATTTCCAATTCTTTATCGTCTTTTTCAATTTTATTGATACATTCATTAAAATATTGACCGTCAGCAGCGTCTAAATTTCCCGTGATATATTTCCAAACCGTACCTACAGCATCAAATAGTCCTCTTTTAGGTCTAATTACTTGTTTAGTTGTGGTATCAGAATCGATTTCATCAAATTTATTACCAATATCTTTTGAAATTTGTTTTAACAAAGTTACATGAGATCTAATATCAAAGTGTACATTTTTCATGGTTCCTGTTTTTTGCGAAAGCATAAGCTCTAAGTTATCTAAGATATGATTATTATTAATAAAAGCGTTTTGCAAAGCCTCTAGATTTTTATATACTAATATGGTCCACTTATCATTAGATACCTTAATACTGGCCTCTCTATGATAGTAAACACCTACTGTGTTATTGATTTCAGTTAGACTATACTGTTGACCATAACGTTCTTGTCCGAATCCGAGTAGCACGGACATAAATAATCTGAAACAATATGTTTTAATCATTTTCATCATCTTGTTTAACATAACATGGTTTTAGTAAATCAAAATTAAATTTAGATGTTTGTTTAGTTATTGGATTATAAACAGAAGCTGAATTTTTAAAAATTTCTTTAATTTCAAATGGTCCGTTAAATTTCGGTGAAAGTTTTCCTTTTATTTGGGTTTCTTTAACGTATACCCTATCTCCAACTTTAAATTCATAGTTTGGAGTTACGTGTTTATCAAATCTTGCTTTTGCTTTTTGTTTAGAAAGAATTGTTCTGTTTCGTGCTATTTCATAAAAGTGTTTGATTTTTGCATTTAAATCGCGAACATATTTTGAGATTAACTCTTGCTCATTATAAAGAACTTCAGCGGGTCGCGATGACGTATGTCCAAATATTAATTCATAAGGTGTGAAACCATGAGTTTTACATGTTGAGTTATTATAACATATAACCGTATATGGGAGAAGTTGATGAGGGTGTTCGTTAGGATTTTCTGTAGTACACACTCTTATCATTTCCAAAAGAGTTGCGTGGAATCGTTCTAAACTTCCATTGGATTGTGGATGACCTGTACTTGAAAAAGTTAACTTTATATCGTACATCTTACACAAATCTTTTAATAACTGATTATTAAATTCTTTGCCCCTATCAGTATGAATCCTTAAAGGTGTACCGTAATGCTGGAAAAATAGTAATAAAGTATTCACTATATTTTTTGAGGTTTTATCACTAAGAGGATAAGCTTGTATGAATTTTGTTAATTCATCCCTTATAGTCAAAACCAAATTTTTTTGTGGAATTTCCAAAATGTCTAAATTAATTCTTTCAAATGGTGTTTTTGGAGTTTCTGTAATTACGAGTGGGTTATCTAAATTTTTTCTTAAAATTTTGTTCTTTTGACATATCTCACATTCTTTTATAAATGTTTCAACCTCTTTACTTAAGTTTTTCCAATTATATTTTTCTTTGATTCTCCGTATAGTTTCATTGATTCCTCGATGAAAATTTCTCTTTCCTGAGTGATATTGATCAATTATTATTTGTTTCTGATCATCACTAGGTTCTGTGACAATATTTTCACAAACTACCAAATTTAAATCTTTTTCTGCAAAAATAAAGCATATCATCTCTAATATTGGTAAGTCAACTCTTGTCTCAACATAATATGTTTTTGAAGGATCAATATCATTTTGACATCTACAAAGAATTCCAAAAAGTATTGAAATTGCATCTTCTTGAAAATTTGGCAATGGAATAATATAATAATTTCTTTTCCTAATAGATTTTGAAGGTAAAATATTGATTCTTTTAATGTCAAACTTTGGACTTTCCTCGAAAAAATCTTCTATAATTTGATAATGTAAATCTTTCATATTATCTTGTTGAAAAATTGTTATGATATTTTTGTGATCTTTATTTAATAATTGTTCATTTGTATATCTGATTTTGGAATAATCAATCAATGATATTGTTTGATATAAATTTTGGAATCTATTAAATTCGTTTTCAAGTGTCTGCGGTGACATAAGGGATAAGTTTTCGTTTTGATCTTCTTCGGATGAACCTTCCTGTTCCGATAAAGCATTAATAATTGCCGTTCGTTTATCCATCAAAATATAGATATTGATTTGAATATCTGTTGATTGGAAAATTGATTTAATCATTGATAAAATTATATCCCAATTTAATGAATCTAAGCCACAAGCTATTTTTGGCATTGCTACGTATTTAATTTGATTCTTGAAGCAATTTTGTTTTAATTTTTCTAAACATTTATAGACATTATCATAAGTGGGTTTTAAATTATACTTTTCATTAGTGATTAAATAAAAAATATTTCTGTCTTTGATTTTCAAATTTATAATTTCACCAACTTGTTTATTCTGACTTTTAAGATATTCAACATGTCCATATTTTTGTTTAAACTGTAAAGCTATGCCTTTACCCATTTTTAAATCTTTTGATACACAATGAGCCAAAGCAAAGTGCAAAGGAGCATCAAATAAATTTTCTTCTAAAATTCTAATATTTTCTTGGTTAATTTGATTTTGAAAATTTACCGAATAATGTATTGTATTTATTTTTTCATCGATTTTAATTCTGGATAGAGCATCAGCGTTTTTGTTAATTTTTCCTGATTTGTAAATAAACTCAAATTCATATTCTTCTAGTTTAAGTCTCCATCTAGCTAAACGACTACCAGGATCTTTAATAGAACTTAGCCAAATTAAAGGACGATGGTCTGTTACTAAATAAAATTTTCGTCCATACAAATAGGGTCGAAAATGTTTAACTGACCATATTATAGCCAAAAGTTCACGCTCTATGGTTGAATATTTTTGTTCTGCAGGATTTAATGTCCTGGATGCATACGCAATGGGTAAGTCTTTGCCAATAGTTCCTTGTGATAAAACTGAGCCAATAGCATAACCGCTAGCATCAGTTGTTAAAATAAAAGGTTCCTTGAAATTTGGATATATTAAAATTGGACTTGTTGTTAAAGCATTTTTTAATAATTCAAATGCATTCTTGCAAGTTTGATCAAAAATAAAAGGTATATCTTTTTGTAATAGTTTAGTTAAGGGTTTTGAAATTTGTGCAAAATCTTTTATGAATCGTCTATAATATCCTGCTAATCCAAGAAAAGCTTTTATGTCTCTTTGAGTTTTTGGTTCTGGATAATTTTTTAAAGCAGATATCTTATCAGGGTTTGGTTTTACACCCTTATCAGTGATAACGTGTCCTAAATAACCTACCTCTTTCCTTAAAAACTCACATTTATCAGGTTGTATCTTTAAATTTGCTTTTCTTAATCTTGAAAATACTTCTGATAATCTTTTTATATGTTCGTGTATTGTAGCTGAATAGACTATTATATCGTCCATATAAACAAGACATCTTTCATTTTGAATTCCCACTAAAATATTGTCCATTACCCTTTGAAATGTTGAAGGAGCATTTTTGAGTCCGAATGGCATTCTAATATACTCATAATGTCCATTCTCAACTGAAAAAGCAGTTTTTTGTATATCTTTTGGATCTACCTCAATCTGATGAAAACCTGACGCTAAGTCTAACGTAGTAAAATATTCACAATTACCAAGTTGATCTAACAAGTCCGATATGTTGGGTAGAGGATATTTGTCATCTACTGTCACTTCGTTAAGTTTCCTATAGTCAATGACAACACGCCATTTTTGTTTTCCTGAGGCGTCTAATTTTTTTGGGACCACCCACACTGGGCTGGACCAGGGCGAAACAGATGGTTGTATGATACCTTGATCTAACATTTTTGAAATTTGATTTTTTACTTCTTGTTTATGGATTTGCGGATATCTATATGATTTTGTAAAAATTGGTTTACTTTCTTTAGTAGTAATCGAATGTTTAATTTCACTGGTAAATGTTAAATTATCCCCCTCTAAATAAAATATATCTGAAAAGTCAAGACATAACGACATAATCATTTCTTTTTCCTCTTCGTTTAAATGTGTCAAACGTAATTGTTCCATAATATCATTCTCACGATTTGCTGGATGTCTTTCCGTTAAATTAAAACAGACTTCTGAAGAAGAAGGATCAATAATCGGTTCAAATTCAAATTTTTCAAAATTAATTATTTTTGTAACTGGTCGCGCATTTATAACCGTTGTGCAAAATTCCCCATTATTATTTATTTTTACCAAGCAATTAGGGATGTAACACTTGTCTATCTGTTGTGCTAATAAAATAGCTTCAGTGTTTTTTAATTTATCCGTTCTAAATTTAAAAGCTCTTTCTGTACGACCTTCAATTTTTATCGTATTATTAATAGGTTTTATGTCAGCTGATTGTTGTTCTGACTGCATTGGATCATTTTCCGAATTACTCCGATAAAGTGGTACTGTTTTAAAATTTGTAATCAATTGATTATTTTTGTAATCAATAACACAATCATAATGTTTTAAAAAGTCTGAACCTAGTAAACCGTCAAACTGTATATCCAAATTATAAACTAAAACTTTATGTGGGTCTTTAATATTAAAAGGAATTAATGCTGATTCTGTTATATTGATGGGTACGTTAGTGATACCCCTAATAGTAACATTTTCTGGAAATCTAATTTTATATTTTTCACATGTTTTAGGTTTAAAAACAGATTTACTTGCACCTGTATCTACTAATAATTTAAATTGTTTTGAAACATCGGTAATATAGTACAATTCTTCTGAACAGGTAAAAATTTCAAAATTTACTTGAATTGATCTTGAGTTTGGATGAAGGGATTGTGATCGTCCTCTAAAGTTATTTCTGAAATCTGACTTATTAAATTTTGATCTGTTTCCGAGGCTGATTACAGAATCTTGAGAATAATTTTCAAAATTACTTATTTCAAAGTCATTTCCAAAATTTTCATTTTCGTAATTGACATTTTCAAAATTTTGATCTGTGAAATTATAATTCTCAAAATTTTCACTAAAAAAAATTTCATTTGCAAAATTTTCATTACTTTCAAAATTTTTATTATTTTCAAATTTTTCTGAATTAATAAAATGCATTGGTTTGTATGTAGGATTAGGCTGTATTACACTTGGCCTATTTTGATAGTTTTGATTTGGTCTAAAGTTGCCATTATTTTGTTGTGGACGCTGTATTACATTTGATCTTTGTTGGAAATTATTTGGTCTTGTATTTTGAAAATTCTGATTTTGATAGGATGTAGATGGTTGAGGATTTTGATTCCTATTTTGAAAATTGTTTGAGTTATAAAAATTTTGTGGTCTCGATTGCGACACTTGTCTAATTCTACACTCATTTATTAAGTGACCTTGTTTTTTACAAAATGTACATATTTTTGGTTGTATTTTGAGTTTTTGAATTGAATTTTGTGATTTAGAGAATTTTTGATTTTCGAAATAAAAAAGTTGAAGCTCACGTTTAATAAAAGAAATAGCTTCAATCATGTCTTTCGGATTGTTAGCACGAACTAATGCCCAATTTTTGAGTCTAATCCGGTTAATAAAGTATTTAAAGCCATAGTCTCAATAAGTTTACCCTGAGCAAATTTTTGATCTCTTGTAAGGGTTTGCCTATTGATTGCTGAATTCATTTTCGCACAGTGAACTTGTAAACGCGAAATAAAAGTTAGTGGAATCTCAGATGGTAACTGATGTAACCTCTGGAGATCCTGAATTAAAGCAGTAAGGTCTCTTTGATCGCCAAAATGCGTATTTAGAAGTTGTGAAACTTCTGCCCAAGAACTTATATCTCTAGAATTAATAAGCTGAGAAGCTTTACCCTTTAACTGATTTTTGATTTTAACAAGCAAAAATTGTTTTTGATTTTGAACACACATGGCTTCTGCCAAGTCGCATGCATTACAAAATGTGTTGAGATTAATAGCATCTCCATCATATTCTGGAATTAATGAAAATATTTCAGAAAGTTTATAAGGTTCAACTTCTTGTTCTTCCGCCATTATTTACTTTTTTTCAAAAATTTTCTTAAAACTAAAACTTAAAATTTAAAATTTCTGACTAGTGAAGAAATTCGGGCAAACAATAAATATTTAAAACTAACTTACAGTATTAAAATCTTCATATCCTGAAGCAAAGGAAGTTCGGAAGTTCTCTGTATCCTGAAGCAAAGGAAGTTCGGAAGTTCTCTGAAATCGCTTTTGAAATTAAGCGGCTGGATTCAGTTCCTCTTCAAAGCTGGATCGGATTTGACCAGATGAATCTTCTTTCTTCTATAACTTTTCTTCTGTAACTTTTCTTCTATAACTTTTCTTCTATAGCTTTTTTTTTATTTTTCGGTTCCTTTTTATTGCTAGTTTTAAGGCTAAAACTACTAAACCTGTTTTTATGCTGGTTTTAAGGCTTAAACCACTAAACCTGTAATTGTGCTGATTTTAAGGCAAAAACCACTAAACCTGTTTTTAAGAAGCAAGTAAGTTCTTCTTGTAAAACACTAACGTGTACCGTACTAACAAGTCTCTTGGGTGCACTACCGCGGACGGTGAACTACGAATAGTTTTTTTCGTACACTGGGCCTCGAGCTGTAGTACGTCGAAGAAATCCTACCGACTGCGCCACTTTTTAGATTCGAAATCTAATAAAGAACTTTTTAAAAAAAAACTATACCTACCAAGACTAACTATTGAATGCCTCTGAATTTCTTATTGTTGTTTACAACAAATCTTATTTATATTAAATTAGTGCTGACGCTTAATTCTAGAACAAAGTCAAATAAAAGTTAAACGTGACTAAAAGTGTTTAAAAAAAAAAAAAAAAAAACTTGTTAAACACAAATATATCAAATTACATCAAAAACAATAGTGAATAACAAAAGTATCAAATTACATTAAGATAAGGAACTTAGAATAACAACACTTACACCTACGCATTGTTTACTCATATAACATTCATATTAGGTAGAGACACTATTGGCGTCAAAGCCGACCGACACCTCAAAAATAGGCAACTCCTGTTTTTACTTCTCAGACACATTATTTCCTATATTTTTTTTGGAATCGATGTTCGATGTTCCGATGTTTAAAAAAATATCGATGTTTTAACATCGATGATATTTTATAGACATCGATGTTGAACAAAAAACATCGATGTTCTTAAAACCGACGGACCTTCGTCAATCGCCGAGTTGGACCGCTTTAGGAAACCAATATCGGACTTGAATAGTTTGCCGATGTCGGGCCGAGACCAGCTTGCCTACGTTAGACCGACCAAATTAAGCGGATGATCGGTACCATGTGTTTAAACCATATCAGACCTTAATCGTACGGCGACGGTATGCCGATATCAACAAAAAGTAAAATTTACCATTGGGCCGACGGCGGGCTACGGTCTAACCTTGCGTCGGCAAACATACATTGGGTCTACATCGCAAAGCGGACAAAAAATACTGCTGGTCCGATGTCGTAAATCGACGTCGTGCCGATGACGGCAAATTCGGCAATCGACATTGGGCCAACGAAGTCCCGAAGGAACCGTGTTTGCTGGGGGCTTTTAGAACAACCCTGCCAAGCTGGTACTCGTAGATTGAGAAATCTTGATAAAAATGCTAAAAAGGAATATGCAAGAAATTTTTCAAATTGACTTTGCTTGTGTTTTTTTCAATTTTTCTAATAGAAGGAGTGGTTTAAGCTACACTATCACTATTTACTTATTGATAGAGAGTTAAATTTGCAAGTGCATTTGTCACTTTTGACAGTCTGTCACCACTTAGGAGTTATCCAAGGAAAACGCTTTATTGGAGTTTTTTGGAGGTTAGAAATGACAGTTTGACACAAGGCTTAGTAACAATCGAAATATTCCAATAGATCTACTACGCTCTATTTTAAATACATTTTTCAAAAATCCCGCCAGTTTTTTAAAAAACCCGCCATAATGTTTAAAAATCAAAATATACAGTATTGAATAGGTCCCACGGTGGATCTGAAGCCCGGCGGTATTGCCAGATCTTGCGGGCGTCGTCTCCACCGTGGGACCTATTGAATACTGTATATTCTCGCGTTCGACTGCTGCGCCCTCTACAGTTAGAACCCTGGCACTACTGGTGTATATTTTGATATATATTCCGACTTTATGAAACCCACCTTTTTTTCGGAAAACGCTAAGGATGAGCATGCCCATCACTATGTCTAAAATATACACGGTGTTTTTAGGAAGCCCGAATTAGGGCGTCGTAAGTCGGTAGTGGGCTTAGTATATACCGTGAAATGTACCGTTTTTGGCTTCGTAAGGTCGGATTGCATATATATATATATAAATAAAAATATAAGTACAAATCATGTAACTTTTCCTTATCAAGAAAAGAACTGTCAGAAAGATAAAAAAAATAAATTTATTTAGTTGGTTTTTTTCGGGCAAATCTTTGACCGATTGAGGAAGGTCGTTCCAGATTTTAATAATGTTGTTTTTTACCGAATTTTGAAAAAATGTGTAGTTTGTCTTTTATGTTAGCTGGTTAGTTTTGTGCCAGTGCCATATACCGTAGGGTACATATCAAGGTCAACATTGGGGACACTGGGAGAGACCCCGGTTGTTTAGGTGATTAAATTGATCTTCGATCATGTTTTGCAGTATTTACTCCAAATTTTACTAAATGTAAGGATGTCCGTTATAGTAAATTGTGTGCTGTATGTATATTTTTACATATGCACGTAGCTTTTGGTGCCCAGGAACATTTTTACGGTGTCTCTGTGTCGGGCCTCGGTAGAAATAAGTAGATATTATAACCTTGCTGATTTTAAACAAGGTTTTATTTAAAATATATTAAACATCAATACAACAATGAAGTTGTAACACTAAAGAACTTAAAGGGACTTTGCATATACCGTATGTATCCCTTTGGAAAACGACTGTGATGACATCATGATGATTAGGGACTTCTTCTTCCACCCGATCAATAAATTCCAAAAAATCATCCATTATTTTCAGGATATCTTAAAAAGCAACCCACAAAATAACAAAAAACCAATTATCAAAACAAACCCAACAATATTTTTTTTTTAAGCTCACATTACTTGCCAAGCAAGGCCGAAGATAGCTCTTTAGCTACCTTGATGTAAGGATTTCCTTCAAGGGTGCCTTTCATCATTATAAATACCAAATTGGCCCGAAGGCCTCCTTGAAGGAACAAGGGTGCCTTGAAAGTTAGTTAGTTCGCGAGATATGCTACGTGACCCACCCACTTAGAGTGCTTGTTCCTAAAAACGCCATACGGCGTTGCGTCTCACCCAAAAAACTGATTGAGAATACTGCATGGGTGGTCGTAGAGATAGGTGAGGCGTAACCGCTGTTGTATATATAGGGTTCCTAAGATTTTCCTTAGGGATAGGATTTCAATAAATCAAACAGAAATGGCATAGAAAGTTCTGCGCGCACAAAAGAAACAGGTATATTGAGCAATGGTGCCAGTTTGTTATTATCTCCGGACTGCTTTCATGAGAAAAAATTGTTGCCACTCTTTCATTGTGAGCATAAATCATAGGTGCAATAATAACCGTTGACAAGATGTCTGCAATTCCGATAGATGGCGGCCACACCATGAAAATAAACATCTGCACGCAAGTGTTAGAACGCAACATCCTCAAAAATTAAATGATCACATTATTGGACCCTTTTTCATTTAAGGGAATTTGAATAGCCAAAAATATGTTGATCTTCTCCAACACCAGGTTTTACTACGGTTGAGGGAATTCAACATAAATTTGGACGAATTGTGGTTTCAGCAAGATGGCTGTTCATCCCACAATTCACGCCAGGCTACAAATTACCTTCGTCAGGTATTTGGTGATAGAATTATTTCCACGTATGGAAATATCCGATGGCCTCCTCGATCACCAGATCTTGCGCCAAATGACTTTTTCCTATGGGGTTGTTGGCACGACAAAATTTTCCAACACCCTCACTTACGGCCTACGACTATACAGGAGTTGAGGGCGAAAATTTTGGAGGCGGGCAACTCTATCACCCCTGAAATGTTGGCTGCTACGCGCCAAGAGTTTTACAATAGATTGGGATATTGTGAGGCTCAAGAAGGGGACAGATTTGAACATCTAATCTAATTAAAAACTAGATGTTGTCAGGTCCAAACCACAGCTTTTTCTTGCTTAAAGGAGGCGGCAGTGTCCATTATTTACGATACTGAGCGATAAACTCGTGAGGTTGTTAACATTAGAAAGAAATATCTTCGCTTTTAATTAAATTTCTTTCCATTCTGTTCTACTAGTGACATCTATCTGGAAACGGCCAAACCATGCAGCTAGCACTAGCAGCCAAAGAAATCAATAAACGGCGCTGTTTTTCCTGCAGAGCTTTTTGCTTGCGATATTATTGATTTTAAATAAAGCTGGCCCTACACTACATTTGATATTTGCGAGGTGTTTTATGACATGATCTCGAAACATGTAGCGAACCAATTCTTCAAAACTAGCGGGAGGGTAAAAGCGAAAAATAAGGGGCTGCCAATATTTGTAACACCCAAAAAGGGGTGAAAAGATTTATTTTTCTCTGTTTCTTTACAAGAAACGTTTTTTTTACGAAAAACTTGAGCTCTGCCACTTTTTTTTATTTTTTCGTCAACTTTCTCGAAATTTTCGTCATAACGTAGAAAAAAATTATTTCCCCCATGGTCATACTCTACTTTTATTATTATCAGTTTTCCTAAAACATCCCCCGTTTTTTGGTTTCGAGTGAGAAGATAAAGGGCGCCGCAGGCTAAAATTTTTCAATTAAATTAGCCGAACGCAAAAATGTTAGAAAAACAAAGCACAAAATAAAAATGGCGCCGCTTACAATTTTTTTTCAAAAATTACGTAATTTCGGGAACGCAAAGAAATAGGTCTAAAGAGTATAATTTTTAAGAAAAAAATATCAATTTTCTCGCCCTCCTCCACTGGGACTACAGGGGCCGTGCACAAATTACGTAATAGTCATAGGGGGGAGGGGGGTTACAAAATGTTACGTAGGGGGGAGGGGGGTTTAAGACAGCGTTTACATTTGTGTGAAACTAAGAAAATTTGGAATGAAAATAAGTGAAGTTTTTTTTTGGGGGGGGGGGGGGTAGTGGTCTTGAAATCGTTACGTAATAGTAGGGGAGTGGCGTGCCAAACCGTTACAAAACATTACATAGGGAGGGGGTCAAAAATTGGTAAAATCACCGTTACGTAATTTGTGCACGGCCCCACATCTGACTGTTCCTCCTTTTTTATTTCGAATCAAAGTGCAAAACCCGGGTTGGACGTTCGAAGGCGTCAACCCGTCCTATTTGCTTGATAAAGTTTCTACGGAAATATCTCAGTCGATTTCTCCGGACGTGTATGAACGCTTTAGGTTAGGCATTTGCATGTATCTCAGTCCCCAGCCTGTAAAGAGTGCGTAAGGACAATGGTTACAAAATGAAAAGCCGAAAAATATTTTTTTTTACGATATCTTTCATCAGTTTGGTATTAAAGTCGAGCAAAAACAATTTTTATTCCAGTCCTAAAGGTATGAAAATGGAAAACATTAGAACCATAACCTGGAATGGATTTACTACGTGTAAGTATGTAGTGACAACATCGCCCCATGCCCATTCTTTTCTGCCTAATGTGCTTTTCCGTTTGTCTGCGTCTTATACACGGCTGCTTGGCCCCCTAAGGATTTGCTTAGGAACCCTGTATTAACTGAATCTTTTTCGATAAACTATGAAAAATTAGTTTTTTTTTGCAAAAAAAAGACAAAATATAAAAAAATCTTAAACGAGGCGTTTTAATACATTTTAAAATGATTTTCTGTGGTGTTTTTCAAGATATTTATTAAGTAGGCTCTCATTTCCTAAGATAAATCTTTCATTATGCATTATTTGCCAAATTTATGGTAGTTTGGACAAGATTTTCGAGAATTGTGACCTGCTAAAACCTTTTTATTATGCCTTAACTTTGTTAGTACTGCCAAGAAGAACACTTTTATATTTTTATCACTACAAACAAAATTTTAATGTCATTTGGTTTATTCTAGCTCTGGGTATTGATCAGTAAACAAGTAAAATTTATTTTTTGTTTAGTTTTGTTCGGGATATATACAATGAGCTTCAGGCTACTGCGAACATAGGGGGCATCAAGTCCAATTTACTCTCCGTGCCATACGACCGAGGTGGATTCGAAGCACGCTGCAGTGTTATCTTTTGGAAATTTATTTTGTTTTTATTATTTTGTTTTATTTTTGCCTTGCTCGAGAAACAGATTGGTAAGTTCTTAAGGGAAATAATACATTTTTTAAACTAAAAATGGATATCTACGAAGTTGATGAAAAAGTGCAGAATTTTGTAAATCGCCCAGAACCTAGTTTATCAACGATTCATAGTTTTGTGCAGAATTTTGAAAAGTTGGGTTATGTAGCGCCAAGAAACCGTAAAAAACCCACTGTTTTGAATGACTAGCAGGAAGTACGAGATGTGATGATTTGCGCTGCAGTGGAGGAAAATCGAAATCTAGCCACCAAGTTTCGGAACCAGTTGATACGTCTTATCATCGTTAATATTCTTACAAAGCGTCAAAAACGCATCAAATTTTTCCGGAGGACAACTATCGTCGTATGGAATTTTGGAAAACAATTATGGAAAGGGCTAATCGTGATGAAAACTTTCTGAGATCTATTCTTTTCACAGATGAAAGCACTTTTCCATTATAGAATCGTCATAACCCAACACATGTTCGATATTGGTCGAGGGAAAATTTGCATTTGTATTTCGACGTGGAACACAGTATCCCTAAAAACTAAATGTTTGGGGTGATATTGTAGGGGATCACGTAATTGGGCCATTTTTTATTGACGGCAATTTGAAGGGTCCTAGATACTTAGATCTAATGCGGCAGCATATTATTCCAACTGCTAGGCAGTTGTTAGGTGTGTCCCGCTCACAATGTTGGACTTGTTAGGGAATATCTTGATAATGTATTTCCTAATCGGGTTATAAGTACACGGGGAACTATTTTATGGCCAGCTCGACCACCCAATCTTGCTCCTAATGACTTCTATCTGTGGAGTTATATCAAAAATAAAGTTTACGGGCATGAAAGGGCTAATAATTTGGAAGAACTTCGAATTAAAATGAAAGAAGCTTTTCAAACTATCACCCCTAACATGCTTTGAAACGTTAGAAGGGGTTTTTATAATAGGCTCGGATATTGTCTAGCCGAGCAAGGAGGACTTTTCGAACATTTGCTCAAAATTTTTTTTGACTGGTTTTTAGAATGTATTATTTTATTTTGAGAACTTTTATTTTGTTTCTCCTTATTATTTTCATTGTAACACGTTGTTGGTGATAAATCTGAGCAGTTGAAAATAAAACGCTCTAATTTATTAGTGACAAAAAACAAGAAAACTACTTTATAAAAATTTGCGTATTTATTGACCAAATTCCGGTTTCATTGACTACGCTACACATGGCACTGTGGTTAGAGGCGTACTAAACGCAAGCCTGAGTGTTGGTTCCTCCACTGATAGGTGTGCGATGACCCTGCGTGTACGTACACTGGCAAATTGGACCTCTTCCGGCCTATGTTCGCAGTAGCCTGAAGCGCTCTGTATATACGATGCTTAGAAAAACATGTCTATCCGGTGTGGCAAGAACAAACCAGATGATTTTTGTTATATTTTGGATATTAAATCCAGCTATTAGACCAGTTCCTCAGAGTGATGATGTACCTATAATTATACCCCACATAGAACTCCTGAACTTCCGGCTCCCCACAGGCTATGGAGAGTGATTTTGAACCATCAACCTCAGGTGAAAACCAACCTCAACTATTTTCACCAGCCGAACTGAATGATTTATTAAGAGATTTGGGAACTTCAAAAATACTTTCTGAAGTACTGGGTCTATGTGGCAACAAAAAAATTTGCTTGCCTCAGAACTAATTTCTGTTGGTATAGAAATCGTGAGGCTGAATTTGTAACATATTTTTCGCAAAACGTACCACTTCTGTACTGCAAAGCAATTTCCGATCTAGTTACTTGCATCTGAGCTTCTAAGTACACGCACACCTTCTGATTGGGGACTTTTCATCGACTCTTCTTCAAAAAGGAGCCTTAAAACTGTCATTTTACGTAATGACAATATGTTTGCTTCAAGGTGAAAGATATCAAGATATTAAAGGAAGGAAGGAAAAAAGATACCAGGGGTGCTGGGACAAGAAAATGATGGCCGATTACAGTTTGACATTGAGAAGAGATCTTCCATCTTCCTTTAGCTGAATATGACGATGAAAAATAACCAAAAGAAGCTTTTCTAAAAAAAGAAAACGTTTGTTTAAAAAGCATAAAGAATAAGTAACTATTGCTAATAGTTGAATATTTTTGTATTTTTTTCTTTAGTATATTATAAAACTAGCTTATAAATGAAATAAATCATGATTTTTTCTATATTTTTGGATTTTACTGTTTTCAAAAATAACCTTATGTGATACAAAAAAACTAAAAGAAGATTTGTACCCAATTACTAGAAAACACTTGAAATTTTTAAATAAACTTTCAAAATGTTTAAAACTGCAGGCCGGTGTTATTTATTTATTTGATAAATTTTGCAAAACTATGCCTTAAGGTTGGTGTTTGTCAACTCGGTATTTTATAAGATTTTATTTAACTTTACATTATGTTTGTTTGCTTGCTTGCTTGCTTGTTTGTTTGTTATTTAGTATGTTTGGCACAAATCTTGCAAGTCAATTTTGACTACATATCCGATCAACCTTAAATTTGGTATGCGTTTATAGTTCCGGTGACAATATAATATTATTACATTAGTGGAGGGTGGTTAAGCGGTGTAAAAGGAACCTAATATACAGGGTGGGCTAAAAAATTGCTTTTTTTAAAAGTCCAAAAACACGTCAACTAATATTTTTAGCAGCTAAAATTTTCGGCAAAAATTTTTTGTGAACGGTCCCTCAGAAAGGGGTCTATTCACATACAACTTTTTTTTTAAATGAGAAGACCCCGCTTGTGACTGACGTGTGTTCTGAGGATCCGTTCAGTGTTATGCCGAAAATTTTGATTGCTAAAAATACTAGTTGACATGTTTTTGGATTTTCTTAAAAAACGAATTTCCTACTCGCTAGGTGCAATGTTTCATTTAAAGCCCAGCACAATGATTTCTTAAGGATTTTGACACATATATTGACAAATGTCAAAAAAGATTACACGAGTGCTTTTCTTTTTCGATAACTTTTCCAACAAATTGCTACAAGCGGGGTGTTCTCATTTGAAAAAAAAGTTGTATGTGAATAGACCCCTTTCTGAGGGTCCGTTCGCAAAAATTTTTTGCTAAAAATCTAAGTGTTTTTAGATTTTGTGAAAAAACAATTTTTTAACCCGCTACGGCCAATATTCCATTTAAAGTCTCCAGCCTGTATATAGCTTTTGAAACAAACCTCTTACGAATATGCAGTTATCAGTTTTATGTTCCACTAAACATCTTCTAATTTTGGTGGTAAAAACTATGTTGGTGGGGCATGTTTAACACCCGGTTCCCACCAATATGAAATGTTATGAGACATGTGACGCGTGCGCGGGCCCGCACGAAAAAGTCGTAGGTGGGAACCGGGTTTAAAGGGAGTAGAGGGAAATCTCAAGCAAAGCTGCTTCGAAAATGCAGTTTTCAAATTTGGACGAGGAGGTGTTTAATTAATTATGAACTTGATATTCCCCACCTCTGATGGGGTGTAAAGGAGGTCGTACCATCTAAGATCTTAAACAAGTCCGATTTTATTCAAAGTTGGTGTACAAGGGTTTTTGATATAGAGGATTACGAAAATTTTTAAAATTAATACAAAATTGAATTAAAAATAGTTTTTAAAAGTTGAAAATAATTCTTCCACTTTCTAATGCAATAATAAACACGATGGGTGCAAATGGAATTTTAAAATTTAACCCCTATTAGAAAAGTAAATAATAATAAAAAGACGCTCATGAAAAGTTTGGTACCTACTCACTAAACTCAAAAAGAAGCCAAATTTTAATTAGCGCTTATCGCTTTTGTTATAGTATCAGAAAGTTAGTTAGTGCTTTTTATAAAAGATTGTCATTGAAAAAACTTTTTTAATTACTATTTATTTAAATTTTTTTTAGAGTCCACTGGAAGGTTGTCAAACAACTCTCTACTGTTCCCTAGAAAAAGGAATAGAAGAATATAATGGTGAACATTTTGCAAATTGTAGTTTTGTACGAAGATACGAATCGGTTACAAAAGCAATCGAAAAAGATCCGCAGATTATCAAAAGTTAACAAAAATAATTTGTTAACTGTAGCTTTTTTTAAATATTACTATATTAAATAGATGATTTTGATAAATAAAATCGGCTTTCCTAGAACTGCGTTTTATCATTGTTTTTATGTTTCTCAAAAAGGGTGACAATAGTTTTATTTTAATTACCCTTTGAGTTCAAAATTAGTATTTTGTTGTTTCTTGGTTTGGGCAGGCTTAAATTTTTGACGACGGCTCATAATAGATTAAATAAATTACAAAAGTATGCATGCATAGGATAGGATGGGCCTGAGCGGTGTGACATTATTACTGATTTTATAGAAAATTCAATAAAAAGAAATAAGTACTCTCTCGTAGATTTTCTCAATTCGAAAAGCTAGAAGCCGGCATGAGTTGCGCGAAAGCGAATGAACACGGACCGACTCACCACATTTCGATTGGAACATCTCTACTAGTACATACAAAGAAGTAGAACATCGACTTACTAACTATAGACCCGGCTCTTCATTCATAAATCCCTATTTTTTTTTGACCCCAACAGTTCACAAACAAAGATAAACATAAAAATATGTAAACAAAATCATCCAAAAGACTAAAAATCTTTTAATATAAAGCTACACGGTTATTTTTAAACATTTTTGCAGCGCATCTGTTATGTGTATAGCTCCCAAACCAGACACTGCCGAAAAACAATTTTTGGTACTTTTTTCCTTGAAAATACCTTAAATAGTGTTATTCCCAATCTTCTGACATCCCTACAAATTACAAAAACTACCCCAACAAAAATATATAATACGTTTTTTGTCTGCTATGTATATATATAGCCCTCAAATCAAGAACCCCAAGAAATTTAAACTAATAAGAAACCATATTTAGTCAGCAGCTCTCAAACCAGGAATTTCCGCAAAACAATTTATACCAAATTATACAACACCCAACCTTCTGACATCCCTAGAAATCCATAGAACTACCCCAAATAAATTAATAAATAAATAAATCCTTTATTAGCCCAACAGAATTAAATTCCAATTACAGAGCTACAATGAAAAAACAAAGAAAAAAAAGTTTACATGTATATAAAATTGTATAGTTCCAGTATTAAGTTTTTCAAATGACTATATTAGAAAAAGAAGTACAAGTACCTAGTTTTCAAGAGAAAAAGATCAAAGAAAAAACGTATTTTCTCTGCTAAGCTCCCAAACTAGGAACTACTGCAAACACTTTTTGATACAGCAGACAGTTTTGATTCTCCTTGAAAATACTTATAAAATGGTACTATACCCAATCTTCTGACATCCCTAGAAATGCCCAAAACTACTTCAAAAATTTAAAATTAATGTATATATAATACGTATTTTATCTGCTAAGTGGCAGCTCCCAAACCAAGAACTGCCGCAAAACAATTGTATAGGTATTTCATGGAAAATAAGAGTACAAAAATTGTTTTGCGCCAGTTCCTGGTTTGGGAGCTACAGACATAGCGGATAAAATACGTTTTATATATTAGTTTTAAATTTTGGGGCAGTTTTTGGCATTTTAAGCGACGTCAGAGGGTTGAATGTAGCACCATTTTATAGGTATTTTTAAGGAGAACAAAGTATCAAAAACTTTTTTTTTTATACCTTCATCAAAAACATGATTTTAGTAACTGTCTGAAGATAACCAAAGCGTGGCTTTTTTGGTTACCGATGCAAAAAAAAACTTTTTTTTTGAGCACGGATGCAAAAAAAATTGAAAAAATTTAACTATTCTTGCCTAAAAATTAAGCCATTTCCGCCAGTTTTCACCAAGTATTCACGAAAAAATAATTTAAAATCATCGTCAAAATCAAACTGGCAAAAAGGCACATTATGGAAACCAATGTTATTTCCTTTACCAGCCGCCTTGATTTATAGTGTAAAGATGCTAATAGTGCTTTTTTTACAAGCGTTGGTTTAAATAGCAAGCGCAACGAGGTATTTAAAAACGCGAGTAGAAAAAAGCACAGTAAAGCCGCGAGTTGTTAACACTATTTTTTTTAATACCTTTATCAAAAAATTTTCAGATTAATTATTAGTCGGAGAAAAAATCCAAGCAAAACAGGAAAATACTTTTAAAAATCTCAAACGAAGAGCACTTCTCGCAAACACGATTTTTACACTATAAATCAAGGCGGCTAGTAAACGAAATAACAATGGTTTCCATAGCGATGTGCCTTTTTACTCAGTGATAGTTTGATATTTTGACAATGTTTCTAAATGATTTTTTCATAAATACTTGGTGAAAACTGGCGGAAATGGCTTAATTTTTAGCCAAGAATAATTAGATTTTTTCAATACTACTATTTTCCGCTATTTCTCTTTAATTTTGGGTAAAAAACAGACAGAAATCTTTTTTTGCACCCGTCACCAAAAAAAAAGTTTTTTTGCATCGGTAACCAAAAAAAGTCATGTTTTAGTTATCTGCAGACAGTTTTGATGAAGGCATAAAAAAAAGTATTTTCCTGTTTTTCTTGGATTTTTTGATAAAGTTATTAAAAAAATAGTAGTAACAACTCGCCGCTAAACTGTGCTTTTTTTTAAATACCTCGCTGTGCTCGTTTTTGAAACCAACACTTATAAAAAAAGCACTATTTTAGCCACTAGTTGTGAAAACTACTATTTTGGGCAGTTCATGGTTTGGAAGCTATAGACATAGCAGATATATAATACGTACTTATTATATATTAGTTTAAAATTTATGAAGTAGTTTTTAGCATTTGTTGGGATGTCAGAAGTTGTTTGTGGCACCATTATATAGGTATTTTAAAAGAGACCAAACTTACCAAAAATTGTTGTTAAGCAGTTCCTGGTTTGGCAGCTATAGACATAGCAGATAAAATAAGTATTATATATTAGTTTTAACTTTTTCGGGTTGTTTTTGGCATTTCCATAAATGTCCTGAGGTTGGGTGTGGTACCATTTTATAGGTATTTTCAAAGATAATTATTATTAATTGTTTTTGGGCAGTTTCTGATTTGGGAGTTATAAACACAGCAGCAGTTAAAGTATGCATTATAAAAATGTTTAAACATATGGAGTAGCTTATTTATATTAAAAGATTTTGAGTCTTTTTCAATGGTTTTGTTTGCATATTTTTACGTTTATCTTTGTTTTAGTAAAAAAATTACATTTTCTTTTTGGTTGCAACATACAATCGGCTCTCCAATCTGATATCTCAATTTGCGATCTTCACACCCGTATCTAAATGGACATTCGTAAATCGATACGATGAGTGCCGTTGCCGCAGACGCAGCGTTGCCGAGTGAACTAAAGAAAAATCAGTAAATTAAAATTTATCAAGAAAGAGCTTTACCAATAGTAATAAACTTATGACTAATAATTAAAAATGTCTTTGTCCAAAAAAATTTCCATAAATAAAAAATTGCACTACTTGTTTCTTACAAGTTTCAAAACCAGGTATAATTTGAGAAATATTGTACGTATAATTTTTAAATAAAAAAAATATATTAAATTTTAAAAAATATTTTCTGCAAAACGTAACAACCGCACTTTTATAATTTCATGCTATTGCTAAACAAGGACGGATTTTGTTCCAAAATATACAATTCTTGAGATAGCTTTTTGAGCGAGTTTTTAAATCCACCTGTGGATCCACCAACATTGCCCACCGACTCCGAAAGTCGGTGGGAATGGTTTGATGGATTATTTAGCCTCACAAAATATCAGCTGTTTTTTCGTTGGTTGTTTTTTTTATCGTATTTTTAATTTTTATTGTGAATCAGAAATGGGAGTGAATTCAAAAGGAGTCTTGGCTGCACAAACGGCCATAAAGATGTCTCAAGAAACCATGTAAATCCGAAATGACCTGCCATCGTGCAGAAGCACTAGAATTCTTTGAGAGCTCATTTATTACTGTTTATTTGGCTACCTACTTTTTATCCTGATATTTTTATTTACCAAAAAACTGCAAAAAGGTTATGTCAAATGTCATGTACCGGGGCGTTTTTTTGTTTGGGCTTTGATGGTCAATCTGACATTTACCAGTGATGACGTCACTACTCATCTGTCCATCAGTCGATGCCACCGAACTCGAAAAAGCATTGATTTTAAAAACGTGCCCCATGTTTTGGTCGTTCCCTATCTAGAGTTAGTAAATCGATGCAGTAGAGTGATCCCGATTCTGTTGGACCTTTTGCCTCCTGTTAAAACGATAAACAACCAAATTTCTTTTATGCACCTTAGGGATTAAATAGGTACGTTTAATCGCTTGTTAGGGATTAAAGTGGCACTTTTAATCCCTAAGGAATTAAATTTTTCGCCGCGGGGATAAAAGTAGCGCTTTTGTTCCTTAGGTTTATAATGTACTATTAAGACCTAATAGTATAGGGATTATATCAGCTAAAATAATTAGCGACTTTTATACATCTAGCCTAAGAGAAACTGTCTGTCAAATAGTATGAAGAGAAAGAAAGAGAGAGAGAGAGAGAGAGAGAGAGAGAGAGAAGAAAAATATACATACATAAACAGAAAATACAGAAGGACCAGTTTCTGTTACCTCTCAAAATTTCTATATTAATTAAATTAAAATTTTTCCCGCGCTCCAAAATATATGAAAATGCAGATAAAAGACGAAAACTGTGATGTTTGTTTTTTTGGATTTTTTTACCTAGATGTTCAATAGTTTTAAAGGCAACGTGTATTAATAAAAAACTGCTAAGCTAAAATTTCACTTCTTACCTTGTGATCGACCTCCATGTGAAAATAATATTAATCTTTTCGCGAATCTTCTTTAACCTTTTGATGGGGTCACTCACCTGAAACAATTAAATAAACATTAGCAAAACTGAGATAAAATATGTATTAAATCTTTTATTTAATTTGATGTAATCATGCTATTGAAATATGTACAGTGAAGTTGTAAAAAATAATTGTTTTTGTTGTTCTGTTCTATAACAATAATTTTAATAGGTAGGTTCTTTGTGGTTAGATTTATGTTATTTATAATTTTTTGAATAATAAATCAAGTAAATATTTAATCCAGAAATTCCCTGTCTCACAAAAATAAATTAAGAACCAAGCAACTTTTTTTGTAGATTTTCGCATAATGGTCACGATTCTTCAGAAACGACAGAAAATCTCACCGGTCACAATTCTGGAAAGTGGCGATTTTTACTTATTGCCTGGTTTAAAAGAAAACCCAGCGTTCTTAATACTTATCTTGCTATAAGAGACACTGCGTAATTTTTTAATACCATATTGTAAATTTAATATTTTAAAGATATTCTGCAGGACTAGTTTTACGGCGAAGCTAAATTGCTACTACGCGTATCAATAAACGTCAGAAAGTGTCAAAAATTCTTACCATGTATAAGGAAAGACAGAATTTGTGTGACTTTTCTGAACAGTGACAGCGACATATTCCATGGCTATCTATGGTTTTGTATGTTAAAAATTTTAAAGGTTTGTTTACACACAAAAATAACTCACACACAAACACAAAATTGGATTACTATGTAGTCTGAAACAGACAGTAAAGGTGTTACATATTTTATTTTTAAAATTTTTTATATTAACTTTAGTGTTTTAGCAGTGACATATACGTACACTTCTCTCCACATAAAACTGGTACAGCAGAAGGTAGTTGCAAATACGATTTTTTATATTTTCCTATGTGCAACACTGACATTTTGACTTTGTCATTTTAGGTTATATTTTTGGCATACATAAACTTTTTATAAGGAGACGGCTAAAACGACTAAAAATAAAAACCACATTTCAAAAAAGCAAAAATGTTTTATTGACTAAACAAAAGCTACACACAGTAATTGATCTATTGGACTAGCTATCATAATCAGCTAATTATGCAAGAAGCAAGTCTACGATAGTAACCATAATAAATCGATTTCAAAAGAAGGAACTCTCCCTCGAAAGGAAGGTACCGGTTTGACGAAAGTTACTAGCCTAAATCAAAAGGACAGATCAAGTTAACAAAATAAACAAAAATTAAAAAAAAAAAATAACAAAATGAAAAACATAAAAAAATATCTATTTTTAATAGAGCGTCATTGCACCTTTGGCTGCTGGGCATTGAATTGACTAAATTTTCAAATAAGTTTGGATTTTCAGCAATAACTTCCCTATATGCCCTTACGATGAGTTCCATTGGATGTTCTGAATTCCTGGGAATGATATTAAAACTTTCTAATTTCTTTGCGATAAGTCCCCAAACGTTCTCTATTGGATTCGAATCAGGGGTTTTTGCAGGCCAAGGCTAAACTTCGTTATTATTATCCTGGAACCATCGCTGAGGAATTCTGGCCATATGAACTGGACAGTTATCGTGTTGGAATACAAAATGATCTGGATAGGGACTTTCACCTCTGGAAGCATTACATTTTCTAGCATATTAACGTAAACTTCGGCTGTAAATCGCCCATTAATTCTAAATAGAGCGCCAATTCCTTTAGCCGATATCCAGCTCCAAACATTTACCGAAAATCTTCCCGCCCGGTCTTCGTTTCCAGCAATATATCGTTCTTCGTATCGGGTTATTGGCGGTCGATAAACCAGAATATTTTTTTATCGGTGTTGGACTTAAAGATCTTCTCATCTGTGAAAACCATGCACCTGCTGCCAAAATTCTTCGTCTCTCAGAGGATAATTTAACGCAAACGCATTGCCACACCTTAGCGTCGAACGTTTAATCATTCTGCCTAATGTTGTTATGGATCCTGGAAAATTTCATTCAATTTTTACTTCTTTCGCTTTGGAAAACGCTGATTTTCCAGAAAATTGATTGCTTCTTGGTCTTCCTCGGGGCTAGTAACTTTCGTCAAACCAGTGAAGTTGAAATTGTTTTTTTTTATGTTTACTATCGTAGACTTGCTTAATGAACAGCTACTTGCCGACTAGAGCAACCACCGTCTAGTTTTGCTAAGATTTGAGCTTTATCAAATTCGGAAAGATGCGGCGCAATTTTTTTAAATTTGGATGACACTGACATGCAAAACATGATGTTGTCAGGAGTCTGTGACATTGTCACTTATAGGAAAACAATGCCGTACTATAAATATTTTAACAATTAAATAGGCTGCTAACTTCTGCTGTACCAGTTTTATGTGGAGAGAAGTGTACATGTTATAAATTTTGTTATAATAGTTTCTTATTAATTTGTTGTTATTCTTGTTTTTTTTTACTTCTTATTTTGAAATGTTAAGTTTAATGTACTGACAACAGAACTCAAAATCTTTTTACTTGCAAGGATTAGTATATAAGTTTGCTTTGTTTATGATATTTCTTCAGATCTTAAAAAACAATAAAGCGATTTTTGATTTGATTTGAAACTTCTTTGCTAAAATAAACGAAAGACCTATTCATAAAATTAATTTCCTTGGTGCAAAGAATATAAATTAGCAACATTCCTTATACATGACAAACCCGCAGCTAAGAAATAAATTGTTAAAGTGGACAACCTAAACATGTTCGGCATATTTGTTCCGTTTTTTAACAGAGTGCTATGAAAATTTTGTTATAATATATACAGGGTGTTCCAAATTCGATGCGCACCATGGGGAATTTCTAAACGGTGGGAGACACGAAAAGGTTTAAATAGGGGCAAAGTGGTAGAAAGTTTTTGACAGCTTTAAGTGTAAGGGCGGAAAAAAAATAAAAACTAAAAATGAAAATTTAGTTTTTTCCCTTATCTCCGGAAGTACCCGGATTTGACCAAATCATCAAATTGCGCGCAACTTTGCCCTAATTTAAACCTTTTCGTATCTCCAAGAGATCCCCATGGTAAGCATCCAATTTGGAAGACTATGTATACAGGGAATAAACGATGTCAATGCAAATACTTTTTTGTGTATTTTTTTTTGGTGTGTTCAATTTTTGGCGGTGAAAGGGTTACTATTTTTCATAATATATTTATAGATTTTTTATTCGGGGAAAAAGTACGTTTTGAAATAAACCGGGACCACCACGAGGAACCCCTAAATTAAATTAAAAAATACTGAAGACAAAATTTAGAAAAAGAAAACAATATTAACTACAGTAAGCTCTCAAAAATTTGGTATTTATCGATGTCCATTACTATAAAATTTTTGAAACTTTCGGGAATCCTGACAGTAAAGTGGTTTGTTATATAAACACCACTAAAACCGTTTTATGGCCTTAAAAGACGTATATACCCTCGGAGAAAGCGATTTTATTTGAAACCGTCCTTATATAAAACTGGTTTTAAGCATGCATAAACGTAGTACTAAAGCTACCTAAGAAAATATAATTTTACATAACGTCAAATAACAAAATAATTGGTGGTTTGGTTTTGTAGGGACTTATCGGTACGTAAGGTCGGCATGGACACTATTTCTGACAGTTGCACACGAAGGTTGAAAGGTTTCTGACATTTTTGTCATATAAACATGTCATCTAAACAAGCTTTTATTGTGCCATTCTTAAAGTTGACAAATTAAAGTTAATGCCATCCTTTATTAAAGGCAGGCACAAACATTATGAAAGTCGACATTATTTTGATAGCAAAGATGACATATTTAGACAACAACAATGTCAGATTTGCTTTTAAACTTCGTGCAGAATTGTCAAAAATAGTGCCGTCTTAATTAAAGTCAGGCTACGCCGACTTTATGTACCGATAAGTCCCTTGTGTCAATTTAGTTGGACCAGTATGATGTGGCTGTTTTTTGTAAAAATTTTGATTAAAAACAAAATCCAGAAGTGCCAAAAATAGTATATATTCCAGGAGGCTAAAGTGTATTTTTAATATTTTTATTTACCTCATTCGCAATAATTTCTTTACATTATAATATAAAAATTTAACGAATTGAAAATAAATAATTAGCAACATTTTTTAGCCGCAAACAAACTTTTGTTTCTTTTTTATAAATAATAATTATTGTAGGTACCTACAATTATTTTTCTTACTGAATTATTATTATAACGAAGTCGTGAGAATTGGGAAAATAGATCGTATTCAAATCATTACAATTTCTCGAGAATATTTTGTTGTTTATAGGTGTAAATTGCTGTGCCCGATTTATCTATACTATACTTCTTTTAATACCACGCTAATGAGAAATGTTAAGTTTCAATTTTCACTTATAACTTTTTCCGCAGGCACGCATTTTTTTTAAATTCCGTTTCCGACTAGTATTTTTTTTAACATCCGTGATCAAGAAAAAATTTTTGGAGGTAATAGTACTCCCAGTGGCACACCCAGGAATTGACTTCGGGGGGAGGGGGGGGGTTAAGGGTAAATAAAAAAAACTTAATTAAAAGTAAAAGTGTGACCATAACTGATACAAGAAAACACGTGCTTACAAGGAGGGGTTTTAAATGTAAAATTGTTTATTTACTCAAAATCTGATGTCAAAATCATCCTTCAATGCACCGCAGGCAAAATTTTTTGAGAAAATAACAATTAATGCAATTTTTGCCTAAAAATTAAACTTAGATCATAAATATTGATGGGGTTTTGGGAATTTGAGTTGTTTATTTATACCCTTAACCAAATCGCAGGCAAAAGGTTTTGATAAAATTGCATTAAAAAAACTATTTTGACACAAATTGTAAAAATTAAAGGTGTTATAGCGCCGCAGGTGAAAAATTTTGCAATTTATGATTTTTTAAAGATTTTTGTTAAAAACTAATGTCCAGTATTTTATTCCTTATATATTTATTTCTGCAGGGCCGGATTTTACGGTCGTGCAACTCGTGAACCGCACGAGGGCGGCAGCCCGACGGGGCGGCATTTTATACAGAGGGGTAGTACGAGCGCCCCCGGCGAATCACCTGCTAGCGATAATCAATAAACTTACCATCCACGGAGAGATGCGTACTCTAAAATAAGATCTTTGTTTCTTAGAAAAGGGGCGGCAAATTTTATTAATGTCAGAGTTGGCCATAAAGTTTTGGATTGAACTGGTATTTTGTCCTTTTTTCTCCAATAAAAACAAAACATTTATATAAAACACTGAAAGAACTTTATTTCTTTGTTATTCCATGATGATAATTTAAGGCCTAAAATAATTAAGCGTAATTTAAGAAGTAAACGATTGTATTTAAGCATTTTTTTCTATCTTTTTGTTGAGTGGTTGCGTGCACACACACTAAAAATCGAAAGAAATTTTGTATTTTGTGCAAATTTATTAAATTTTAATTTTAAATTGTTAAATTGTGAACATGTTTTCGACCAAGTGTGCCATCATTAGACTTAAACAATCATTACTCCTGTCATTTGACTTTTACAAACACTTTAAAATTTGGACGCACACATTTAAAAAATATACTATAAATTAACTTCTTTTTTTGAAGTATCAAGTCATTAAAGCCTTTGAAATTAGCGAAGAACGTGACCATGCCTTAAAATATTTTAACACCTCTAAAAATAAATAATTTACTAAGCATTTAACTAAAGTATTTTAAGGTTAACCAACTAAATTAAATAAGAAAGTGATTGTGTTTTCTTTCTTAGAATATCTATAAAATTGTGTGATTGTGAAGAGAAATTAATCCAGCAGTAAGTATCTACCTAGCCATATAGTGTAGTTAGGCACACAAGAGCACTAAGAGTCTGTAAGGGCGCGAGGAACAAATAAAAGGGGTGGATAAATATTACAAAATGCTCTTGTTTACCTTGAGATATAAGTATAGGTACTACTTTATTCCAAATTCATCCGGACCAACTTTTTGACCCTGACAGTGACAGTTTCATTAAGTTGCTGTGTAAAAATGTCAACCGCCATATTCAAATTGGATTATATATACAGGGTGGATTCTTTAAACGGAACAGTGTTTCTAACGGGTTAGAATTTGGTTTTATAAAAAAATCCAAAAACACGTCAACTAAGATGTTTAATTTTCTTTAATGGATTGAATTTTTTTATGTCGTTTTGTTTACAAGGTAAGGCAAAAAATATATTTTTTTAAATAGGACATCCTGTATAGTTTGACATTTTTGAATTCTAACAAAAAATATCTTTTTGTCAATACCACACACTAATACTCTATCTCTTACGGTTTCCAAGATAGAGGCATTTAAACTTGCATGAAATTGTTGTCTATGCCCTGTTTTACGGGGATATTTGAATAAATTTCGAAGTTTTCCATACAGATTTAGATAAAAATATCTTGATTAACGTAAAAGATAGATTATACTGTGTGGTATTGCTGAAGAGAGAACTGTTTGCAGATTTCAAAAATTGCAAAATATACAGGGTGTCCTATTTTAAAAAAAAATTGCCATACCTCGTAAACTAAATGACATAGACAAAATCCAAGATAGCACGATTAAAGGAAATTAAAAATCTCAGTGTTTTTGGATTTTTTTATTCAACCAAATACTAACCCGCTAGAAGCACCGTTGCGTTTAAAGAATCCACCCTGTATATATCGTAAATATAATATATTATATAAAAAAATTATTTGTGAAAATTTTTATTGTCAAAAAATTATTTGTGAAAATTCTGGGGGGCGGCAAAACAAGCTCTTGCACGAGGTCGGCCAAAGAGCTAGAACCGGCCCTGATTTCTGCTGTTACTTGATTTTGCCAATTGTAACCAGGCTTCTCAGGGGAGGAGTTAACCTCCCCCCCCCTCGGAGCTTTAAAATTACCGATAACTTTTCACGATTGCGTGTTTTTTGTCATTGACTCCTCAGAAAAAGTTTAATTTACTAACTGCTTTACTTTTCACAACACTTCGTTGATTTCTTCAGCTCCAAAACGATTCATTTGACGGACTTAAGCCGATGACATCTATCTTAATCAATGTCCATTAATGTCATCGTCATTTCGTTCTTTTCATGAGGTTTTTTTTGTTGAAGTTTTTTAGTTTTATGTGTTTTAGGCCTTTTTTAAACTGTTAGAGTAATTTGTTGGATTTTTGTAATAAGTACAATTGGAAAACTATGCCCAAGTGTTGTGTCCGAGAATATCCCAGTGATCCTCTGCTTCATCGCTTTCCACACCCTAGAGATCAAGCTCGCCAAAGACAATGGTTTGCAATCTGAAACGCTTTATAGGTTTAGAGTATGCACCCGAAAAACCAGAAAACTATTCAAAAAACTGTGGACGAAGCCTTCTATTCTAATTCGGCATGTAATTCCATCCTTGCATTTACGGCCAGAGTCTGAAACAGACTTTAAGTAACTGTAAGTACCGGGCAAGGTTTCTACATACCAGAGGAAAAACAGTATATTCAATAATAGAGAGTTAATAGACCACTAATTTATCGCCACCTTATTTGCTTACTGTAACAGATGCTAAACAGAGTTTTGAAAACCACAAACATAAATTACCGTAACCGTATTTTTTTGCCCACATACAAACTGCCAATTTATAGTCATTAGAATCAACAATACCTTGGAAAATAAAATTAATTATTGATTAGGTTTTCCAAAATAATGCTGTTTCTAATTATTAAATACGACGCATTTGGTTTATTTCTTAAATTTATAGTCATTAGAATCAACAATACCTCCCGGTCATCCGGTCATCAGTTCTCTCGGTGGTATCGAATGGTTTAATGTAATAATAGTCTTCTGGTGTTTTTACCCGACGGTTAAAACTGTCCGAGATGTATAGGCAAGAACCACGTCGATTCAAAATTTCAGGCAAGGCATGATTTTTTTTTCAAAATTTTTAACCATCGCGTCGGTTAAAAACGACAGAGAAGAACGAGGTGTATGGTAGGCCTTAGTCCGCTTAGTAAATAGAGGAATATGTAGTTTATTTTGAAGCTAAAACAATTGACAAAAAAAATAAGTTTTTCTTTTTTAATTTTTTAGCTTTTAGCTTTTTTCTTTCCCAAAGCCTCTAGAAGCAAAGTTCCATTTAAAGAATCCACTCTGTATATAAAGTAGTAAGTAAAGGGTGCCGAAATGCTTGTGTCTGAGTAAGAACACTATTCACGCTACTATTGAACAAGCAAAAGCGCTACGTTGTTTTAATTTTTTTTATTCTTTTAAAAAAGTACAATTTTTTTTAAAACTTATTTCAACGAGATATTTCGTGAGAACGCGCGACTTTTACGATAAATTGTCTCGTAGAATCGGTACGTTAGCGTAACTGGTAATGGGAGGTCAGGATCAGACTTTTCGCAGCTTTATTGAAAGAGCAACGTCAATCGGTATTAAAAGTTTCCGATTCTAATTACAAACTAAAACAAGAAAACAACCATAATTACTGTTTTACGCCCTTTGAAGGCAACATTTATCGTTAAATTTGACGGGATCTTACTTGGGAATCTTTTAGTTAATTGTGGGTGACATCGGCAACAGCGTATATCGGTTTCTCAAGTTTATGATCTCTTTTGCTCTCATTTACTAGCCATTACGCTTCTTTTTTAATACACGCTATTTCGGCACCCACCCTAGGCATGAACTGTCGAACCCTGTATAAACTTTAATAGAAAAGTCCAGATACAACCCCTAAAAGTCTGGATACCTCCTAGAAAACTGTGGATATATCCTGGAAATGTCTGTATATACCGGGTAAAAGTCTGAATACACCAGGGTAAAAGTCTGAATACACCAGGGAAAAAGTCTAGATACACTCTGAAAAAGCCTGGACACACCGTAAAAAAGTTTGGATACACATGAGAAAAGTCTGCATAGATCCAGAAAAAGTCTAGAAACCTCCTGTCCTGGAAAAATCATGATATACCATATGAAACTCCAGGTTCACCCTGGAAAATTCTGGGTATACTCTGAAAAAGTCTGGACACAACCCAGGAAAAGTCTAAATACACCCTGGAAAAGTATGGACATACTCTAAAAAAGCACGGATACACTCTGTAAAGGTCCGCATACACTCTGGAAGTCTAGATACACCCCGAAAAAGTCTGGATACGCCAAGAAAAAGTCTGGATACGACCTAACCTAACCCAAAATTTATCAGAAAAATTTTAAATGAAAACCTGCAAATAAATACATAATCCATTTAAGGACCCATGTGTATACAAGTAGTAGTGGTTTTTTTTAATATATTTTCTTGAGCGAGGGAAGTTTTGGAGTAAATCTTTACTCGATTTATTTCCACGATGTATCTTCTTGAAAGTCATACGATCCGATCTTTCTCTTGTGCGATGGGATCTATCTCATGGGATGTATGAGTTTAGGACGCAATAAATTCCAAAAAAACTCTTTATTGCGCAAGCGTCACTAGATTCAACGCTGGTCCCCAGTTTCGGATTATGCGATCGGGAATGTTTTTCATGATATCCATAAAATCGGATCATCGCTCAAGAATGTAACGTTTTCGTCCCATGTGATCATTTGCCATAGATCTATGCCGCTCCATGTTGAAGAATACACTGGCAGGAGGTGTACAAAATGTGGGGATTGGTTCCTCCTCGTTATACTTTCATGAAGTTTGTATGACATATAAGTATATATTTTTTAAATCTGCTCGAATTCGACCATCTACTGGAATCAGCTACAAAATAATATGCTTATATGTTAATAATATTGTGAATACCTCTGAATAAAAACAAAGGTGATCATGAGCAAGATATATTTAGACAGAACGATCAAGGTCTATGCCAAAGCAATTAAGTAGAAAGTGCAGCATGTGTAAGGTAAGTAAATTTGTAAATTATTAGCGAATGGGGTCACTTCGAGGGTCACAGTTTATTATGAACTGTTTTTTATAACTTTAGTCCCCCATAGCAGCACAAATGTTTAAAAGTTGTTTATTTGACTAATTTTTAGGTCTTATACAGGGTGTCCTAAAAGTTGGAGTCACAAACTATGGTTTACAAAAAAGAATATTTTGCCACCTGTCATTAAAGTGTGGATCTAGGGCGGCGACGTAACACTTAATATATGTGAAACACTGTGTATTTTGGCAAATTTGGGTACAATTACTATTCAGGAAAATAGGTTTTATTGAAAAAAATTTTTTTGAAGCCTTCTATCGTTTTCGAAAAAACTTAAATAACCACAGCACCCAGGGGATATTTGATACAAAAAAAAAATGATATCGGTTTTACAATTTAGGCAAATAATAACGAAACCTTGCGAAAACGCACCGTTTTTGAGAAAACTTTAAAAAAACCGTAGCAAACAGAAAAAATCTGAATAAAAAAATGATAACCCAACCCAACCCGACCCATCCCAACCCAATCATATTTTTAGTAAAGTAAATAGCATTTTTTAAGCTTTCAAACTGTTTTGCTCCTAATCTAATTCAAAATTTTGCTGCTCGCCACCTTTTTACAAAAACTTAGGGTAATTATGCAGTATACGGTTTTCTGCCATTTCTGATTTTTTTTGAAAAATTCTTTATGGGGGCACCTTCTAGGGTCCCTAGGACCCCAAATCCGCCTGCGCCCGATTTTTTTTTTTAACGAGAAAAAAGGGTGCCCAGGGGGGGTTGTAAAGTGTTTTTTTAATTGTTTTGGGTTGGTTTGGATTAGGTTGGGTTGGACTGTGTTGGTTTAGTTTGTTTTAGTGAAAAAAAATTAAAAAAAAACAAAAGAAATAAAAAAAAACCAACCGGCGCAGACGGATTTGGGGTCCTAGGGACCCTAGAAAAATCAAAAATGGCAGAAAACCGTATACTGCATAATTACCAAACTTAGGTATGGTTCCAGAACCTTGCTATACGGAATATCTTAAAAATGTCAATTTTGGCGCGTGGGGCATCTTGTTGCTCTACAGGGGCAATATATTTAATAGGTTATGATAAATCTTCATACCTTCCAGCATTCTACTCCTCGCATATTCATCCTGAGGAAAATCCCCTAGTCCTTTTACAGCCTGCATTTTAATTTATTTTATCGATTTTTTACATCACACATCAAAACACGATGTTTAGACCACTACTAATATTTTAGTTACTGACGATCATTTTGACCATTTAAGGCATTAACAAAATACATCAATAAACGAGAATTAATCAAAGAATTCACCCGGTTTCGCGTATGAGCCACCAATGCAGCGCAAGACTGCAGGAAAATCGAGTTGCCCGGCTTAAAAAAAAGCGAATGTCACTACTATATCGTTTACAACTGATGACTAAATTAATGTAGTCGGCTGCTAGAGTACAATAATAATAATAGTCGTCCAGCTGAATCAATTAGCCTTGTCGCGATTTTCACTTGTTTTTGTTGCAATTACAGACGTTGGCGACGCGGCGCGACGTGGCGTCTCGACGGTCTCTTATTTATGTTTCGCGATTGCGTGACACACAGAGGGTAGGTGGTGCAATGTTGCCGAGGGGATGAAAATATTAATGGATTTAGGATTAGAATGGGATTGGGTGATTACCGAAGGCCTTTTCTCATATGCTACTATTTCAAAAAAGTTCCAAAACAATGACGTTATATATACGTCATCGTTTTACAGGGCGCTTGTGGCTCGAATAAACTATAATGTTTCATCGGCACCATCTTAAAAAACAAAAAATATAGAAGGAATCTTTTAAAATTGATATCTGAGCATGCGCGTGACCTGCGTTTTTATTAATGGAACCGTAATAAAATACGGTGTTCCCTTAATTCGGTACAGTTACCGTACGTCCCTTATCTTTAATAATAGTGATGGTTGATTTGTTTTTCGACACGACTGTTTATAAACAAAAACGTCTTGAGATTTTTTAAATTTAAGTGAAAAAATTTATAAATTGGAGAAACCTACAAGGTTGAGGTTCAGCTACACTGACGATATAATTCTTTTGCGAGAATTTATTAGAGAAAATCCCTACAAGGTTAGAAATTTTAAGTTATAGGAATAAGGAAAAGTAATGCGACTTCCAATAACACTTTTTTTAAAAGTATGGTTTAGGTTCAACTTCAATAAAATACGGCTTTCCCTTATTATGGTAAAAACTTATAGAGTAACGCCCAATAAGTCCCTTTTGTGGAAAAGATGGAAAAACAAAAATAAAGACGCTGAATTAACGAGAAGTTAGCCACAGTATTTGACAGTTAACTAATGCCTAGTTGACAGTCCAACGTCTTGCCACTGATTTCTATTTCTCTCTTTGTCGAAAAAAGTGAGAAGCAATAGATGGCAGTGGCACAAAATTTCAATGTGGAGTCTAGGCAAAAGACGCATGCGCTAGTTCTAAACGAACAAATAGCTCGTTTCGAAACCATTCAAATTGGTGGAAAAGTGACGTCATTGATAACGAGCGGGAAAAATTGACATTTAAATTGATTCATAAATAATAAAAAAACAAAACCTTTTCAATTTTATTCGGATTTTACTAAATTGGGAAGAAATACAGAGTTTTCTAGGTTGTAAATAGTTTTGAAGCACGAGACTTCAGAGTTGTAATGTCACTAATCAATGACGTAATTATTGAAAAAGTTTTCAAAACGGGTTCAATGTAAGAAAACGACTCGTACCTTTCTAAAAATAACACAAAGTAACTTAAAATTATATTGGTCAATTTCACTCATTATAAAAGTGTATCTTAGAAGAAAAAATACAATTATAAGATATACTGAGTTAACCAAGAGAAAATCGACGTGTCCCCTTTCTCAAAATGGCAGTTTAAGTTGGTCGTATAGAACCTAGGCGTAGACGTAGAATGTACAAAAAACAAAGACTTCCGATTGAAAACGGTTTTCCTTTGAGCTTTTTTCATCAAAGTCACTTTAATGGCTTGTATTATGTTTATACCAGACGATAACTAACGATGTCTAAGTCTCCTTTATGATGTTAACGCACCGAGTTTTGCCAAAGAGAGTTACAACGATTTTGGTATTGACCCGTGAAATTTTAAAAGTGAATATCTCAATAATTATTTGCAATTTTTTTTAAGTTTTAAGATGTAAGACACTTTTCCTACTTTAATTCTGGTGGTGTAACCCGCACCTCAAATGGGGCGTCTCCTAGGAAAATGTAATATTACCTGGAATGGTAGCGTGCTTTATTTCTTCTTCTGTACTGTTAACCAAAACCAAAAAATGATTTCGCAAATTCATTCATTCGAGTTTAATAATAATCATTTTTACACCGAAACTAAATGGAACTATCATTGTGAGTGCCTCAGCCCTCTTAACTTTTTTAGTTTCTATTTGTCGCAGAAAGTTAAAACAAAAAGTTAATTACACATGAAATTATGTATCTATCAAAGTTTCAAAACCGCCAAAGTTAAACTAATCAGGATAAAATTATAGATTATAGAGTGTTCTATTTACAATGGAAAAGTAACGTATGCCAAAAACAATGGTTTTGAATAAATGGACTTCAAACTTTTCGATTTTTCAAAATAACTCCTAAATTTTTTTTGCCATTAAAAATTTAAAAGTTGGTATAGATATATTTTTCCTCGTTCCTTATAGTGTGTCTCCAATTTTTTTCTTTCTTTTTTTTTGTTTTTATTCTTTCCTGTTTTTTTTTAAGTGTTTGTTTTCCAATACCAATATGCATTGGTAAAAACACGTAAACGCGGATACGTTGATTTTCCATGGATAAAGACTCTTAGTAACAAATATTTTCACAATTGAAATCTAACGTAAGTTGTATATTTAATAAAACATGACGATTCGTTAACCACTGAAAAAGTAGCGTAAATAACATATACAGCTTTTTTCCATGGTATACGGTCATAAGATAAAACTTACTAGTATTTAGTAATAAAACGTTGAGAAAAGGTAAGAAACATTTAATAAAAATATTTAAGAATATTTGGTAAAATAATTTAAGAACATTTAATAAAAATAAATAAAAAATGTACTAAATACATATAAATATTCCCTTAAAATTATTTTCAGCATATTTTAAATACTAACAAAGATAACTTCATCATATCATATAAGCCATAATAAGTAATAATTAATAAAAGTAGGTAAATTAACTACTACACACCTAAAGTCTAAATAAAATGCTTCTCAATGTCCACACGAAGTTTTTGGCTTTATTATATCTACAGACGTTTCACATTCTACTAGCTTAAGCCAGAACGTTCGTCTAGATGCTGGCATTTTGCTTACTAGCAAATCAATAATTTTTTGTTTCTTATTTTGATGCTATTTCTCTAGAGGAAGTTCTACGACTGTAAACTTATTTATGAATTTTTTTTCTTTAAAATATTTTCAGTCGTCTTATAATCCTCGTCGTTGTAGTCTATTTTAAATTTAAAATCTAATAATCCTTTTTCAAATTTCACTTCAACAATTTCTTGAATATGTGGTACAGTATCGTCTTTTGGTTTTCTTTGGCGAATAACATTTTTTATATTAAAAAAATCTGAAGTTAAACAAAAATATTTAATATTATAATTATAAATATTAAATAACATCATCATATCATCACGTATATTTAGGCGCGCTTTGTAATGTCATATTTTTTGGGGTATCTATGTAATGAAAAAGAAACATATACGTTATTTACGTCTTTTTTCCAGTGGAAAAAGATATCGGTATGTTAAGGTGGTACAAGGGAAAAATAGCGTATGTCGCATTTATGTTTTATTTCCGTTGAAAAGGTAGATATAAAGCCTTAAGAAAAATAATGGAGAAAACGCGTAATCGACGATATGTTGTTGTTTCGATGACGAAATAACTTATACAGCATTTAAGTTTATTTTACAGGGGAAAAGTTAAACAAAGTGCATGCGAATATAAATTTTATAAAATTTTGGTTGTACGCTAATTTGTCACTGTAAATTAAACAAAACTAAAAAAGTTGCCGAAAAGTTGAGAATACCATTTAAAACAGCTTAAAAAGGTACACTGTGTATGCTGAAAAACCGAAAATGTCAAACCATGATACGTTACTTTTCCATCTTAGGGCAGTGCATGCCCTGCGTGTTCCGGGTGCTTTTATCAAAAAACTGAAACTGTGATGGAAACGAGGATAGAAATGTACATAATTTTTTGAGTAATCCACTATTTAATTTAACTTTCTGTGATAAAAAATAAAAATATTAAGAGGGGTGTGCGTTTATAAATGATCCCGTTGTACAGGGTGAATGTTCATAAAGTTCCACTTGGAGAAACTTTTTTGATATTTGTCATAAGATAAATCCAAAAGTAAATTACTCATGAAATTAGGGAGATTTCTTTCACGTTTTACTCCAATCACACTCTAAACGCAGGAGGGCATAAAGTTCTCTTTTTTGAATGGAGTACCTTTGTATATTTTTTTAAATTTTGATAGATCTTTTCTTTCGGATTCCAAAAGTATATCATATGTAGGGTTTATCTTTGGCGGTTCTCGAGTAAAATCAAAAATAATTTTCCATAAGGGCTGTGTTAGCCAAGGAAAACACATTACTCTTATGACAACCTTTTTGTGAATTTGTTTAATGACCGTTCAGTACAAAGGTAACATACTTAGAAGAGTGAACTAGTTCAATCTTCTAAGGTAACATATGGTATGTTTTTGGAATTAGGAAGAAAAGATCTATCTGGTATCTTGATTGTAACCAATAGCAAAATAGTAGTTTTAACAACTAGAGGCTAAAATAGCACAGTTTAGCCACGAGTTGTTAACACTATTTTTTTTAATACCTTTATTAAAAAATCCAAGAAAAACAGGAAAATACTTTTAAATTTCTCAAACGAAGAGAACTTCTCGCAACACACCATCTTTACACTATAAATCAAGGCGGCTGTTAAATGAAATAACAATCGCTTCCATAGCGATGTGTCTTTTTACTCGGTGACGTTCATTGTTGCGACATTTTAATCTTTGACAATTTTTTTTAAATTATTTTTTCGTAAATGCTTGGTGAAAACTGGCGGAAATGGCTTAATTATTAGGAAAGAATAATTAGATGTTCTCAATATTACTATTTTCCGCTACTTCTCTTTAACTTTGGGTGAAAAACGGCAGAAATATTTTTTTGCACCCGTGATCAAAAAAAGTTTTTTTAGTAGTAACCAAAAAAGACATGCTTTAGTTATCTGCAGACAGTTACTAAAATCATGTTTTGGATGAAGGTATTCAAAAAAAGTTTTTCCAAGAAGGGGAACTTTATAAACAGCCACCCTATACATGTGATATTAGAAATTGAATTTTACAAGCATTTTAACGTTAGAATGAAAGCTTTTATCTAAACTTTACAAATTAATAGGCATATACATTATTTCAGGGGTTGGAGACTTTTTTTATCATAATAATGACAACACCGCTTGGTATAATAGGGTAAGTGTTTTGGCATGACTAAGCGCATGGGGAAGTTGGTCTAGAAGTTAAATGTTAACAACCCCTTTTAATTCCCACCAGTAAACTATGCTAAAGAAGTATTTTAACTATATAAATATTATATTTTTTATACAAATATTTCAGGGAGCTTATGTTTTTTATCTAAACTAATTTTTGCTCTTGGGCTTAAATGATTACCTATTGTTTTCATGTCACTTATTCTTTAGTTTACTTTTCTTTATTTATTTTTAATTTTATTATTTGCGTTTTTAATAGTACATTAAAACCTAGGGTCTAAAGTGTTACTTTGAATCCCGCGGCGAAAGACTTATGGATGAGTACAATTCGCTAAGGGATTAACAGACGCTTTAGTCCCGAGGTTTATATACTGTTTTATGCACTTTAGGAAAAGATTATTGTTAAAATCACGTTATTTCTATGCCAATTGGTACGTCGACTACAAGAAAGGTTGCTAAGAATGAAATCTTGGCCAAGAGCAAGTGCGGCTTGGCTTGAGTTGCGATAAATTTTATAATTTTCCATTGTTTATTTTTTTTAATCCCTGAGTATATTAAATTTACTTCTAATTCCTAGGCCGAGGGATTAAATTTACTTCTAATCCCTAGGTTGAGGGATTAAATTTCGTTTTAATCCCTTGAGGATTAAAAGTGCCATTTTAATCCCGAAAAAGAGGTATTAAATGTGCCTATTTATTCCCTAAAGTGCATAAAAAATGTTTTGCTTTATTACTGGGATTAAAGGAAATGATTTATATGAATTTTATACCGAACGAACAAAAAATAATTCTTATAATTACGTTTTCAGGTAAGCATCAGGGAAAAATGGAATGACATATCTAAGTATCTAAAGAAACTGTAACCAACATTTTTGTATTTTTGTCAAAATTGAGATTTTTGGACTTTTTGAATCACTGTATAAAAATAAGAAAAATAAATACAATTTTTTAAGTAAATATCTCCTCTATTAGTTCTTTCTAAAAAAATAATATTAAAATTTATTTAGTCGCATCTAAGTATTTAAACTAATCAACTGAAAAAAATATACGTCACAAACAAGATTTATGCTCGTCTCCACCAATGCAAAAATTCCCCAATTAGGCTCATGATTAAATACTAATCGGAGTTTAGAATGTATCTTAATCGGAGAATTTTCGTGTTCGTGGATATGGACATTAATATTTTTTAATACTAATCTGATTTACTTCGATCATATTAGCCAATATTATTTTGACGGTATTAATAACTTTTAACTTTCTCATTATTACTTCTTCAGGTAAGCAGGTAAAAATTGAATAACATATCCAAGTACCCAAAGAAACAGTACCAAACAAAATTTTTGTCAAAATTGATTTTTAGACTTTTTGAATCTGCTGTGTTTAGATTTACATTTTGATATAGCACTCATTAAAACTCTCACGATGAAAGCATCAATTAAAATTGCCGAATATAAGTTTTCCGAGTTTAACAAAAAGGTTTGCCACCAACCTAAAACAAAATGACCAACAAAAAAAATTAAAAATTCTAAGGTAAATTTTGGAAGGAACCCTGATTTTCGACATAACCAAACTTTTTTGTTTTTAATTTGCGACAATAACCAAACAGGCACTTCAGTGAATTTAAGTCGAAACTTACAAAACTAAAGGTATAGTGTAACAAAATTTCCGGGGGGTTACTGCTGTAGAGTGAGAACCATGAAAAGCTGGTTTAAAGATCAGCTCACGCTCCAAAACATGTTGAAAAACGAGTTGTAAAGATATGGATTATAAAAATATGAATATGAAACGCGGTAGGTTTATAGGTATGTATAGTAGGTACCTTTTGGTCCTTTAATTCTCCAACTGATGAACGTTAAGGTAAATATATTAAGTATTTTAGTTAAATAAAAAGTATTTTGTATCTCTCTCTTTAACTTAAAGCATTTGAAAGTGAAAACAACTAAATGGATTAAAAGAAAAGTAATTGTATTTTTTTGTTACCGATACCTATTTAGTATAAACGGACCTGTTCAAAATTTTGGACGGATGACCGAGTATACTTATATTTTTGATTGTTTAAACAATCGAAAGTAACATTTATTAGTTTAATCAGATTCTTATGTTGAATTACATATTGGTCCAAATTTGCAAATCATTAGTTTTTTGTTACACTAGTTGTTTAAAAAGAAATTGGCAAAACACACACAGAGGTTGCTTAATAAAAAATGATGACTATATGAAATTAGTTATAGGATGCGAAAGTTTATGAATTTATTTGAGCAGTTCAATGACAAAATTTTCGAAGTATTACATTAAATATTATTTTAAAATAAAGTAAACGTTTAGACCCCTATATAAAATTACACAAAAATTATTTCTTCATAGAAAAAACACTTCGGTAGCCTGAATGAGTTACCATCCATATCCTTTAATAACAATTAGGAATTATCTTAGTGACAGTCTCTTTAAATCAATAACAACAAAAGATTGCATAATAAATTAATGAAAGCTATTTATTAATTTGTACTTCTTTTAATGCTACCGCAGAGTTTTTTCAGCCGTTTGATCTCTAACACATATACATACCTATATACCTAACTATAGATATACGGGGTAATTCAAAATTCCCTATAGATATTTAAACAGTGGTTTGATATCATTAATCTAAGAAGAGTTAACGTAATTATTTTGTTTAAATTTTATTTTTTTTCACTGAATTTAGAAGTAAAATTTTCGTATTTTTTGGGAAATCGCCTTAAATTTACCAAGCAAGTGTACTTGTGCTGATAATGACGTGTTTTAGGGTTTTTGTCAAGCATTTTGAAGTTGTCAAAGTTTTGTTTTCAAAAATTAATATTTCGAGAGTTAAAACCCTGTATAGTCGAGTAAAAAAAATGAAGTAATTATAATCAAAATTTCCTATGATTGGACCACGTGGTAAGTTTCTATTGCCGATGCCGCCTCGTTTCCGCCATAGACTCAGATTTTCTCGTAAACTAAGAAGAATATTAACACGTTGACTGTTCCCATAAGACATTTTTAGACACGTACAACGTACGTGTTACAAACGCTAACATTCAGTCCATCACGATCCGTATTCTTTAATTTCGGGAAAAGGAGTGCTACCGAGAATTAGAAACGCCGAATTCTCAGTTTTTGTCACATTTCTGTCAGTTTTGGCAGTAATGTCATTAGTTATGAGCGATTTTGCTCTACTGCCTTACACAAGGAGAGCAAACTGACGGCAAAACCGCTCACAAACAAAGTCATTAGTGCCGATTTCGACCAATCAGGGGCGTTTCTGAAATTCCGAAATTGAAGAATACGGGCCCAGAAGAAAAGAAACCATCGAATGTCCCATAGGATCTCCAGATTTTAAACCAATTATTTTTGTTTTATATGAGAATACTTTGCAACATCTTCACGAAAAAAAAATTATTCTTCTTCATGGCAGTCTCATAACCAAATCCGATATAAATTTAGGTTAAATTTTTATAATAAATTCTTGGCACGGTCGGAAATGCGTAATGGTGGACAATGACTTATATTTAGGCAATCGAGTGATTTCGCAAGTATTTTTAGATCAGGGGCACTACAGAAATCTGAATATATTTCACATTTATCTGGTTAAGCTTTGATACATCTTGGATAACATCATAAAGATATTATTTCAACTCTACCTTATTATAATATTAAAGTATTTGTACAGCAAGCTGCTTTCACAGATGTATCAGCTCGATCAGATCAGTCCAAACGGTTTATAGGGGGTTGACTTCACATGCGTATTATAATATACAGCGGCGCAACTAGGGGGGGGGGGACAGGGGTACCTGACTCGGGTGCCATCGACAGAGGTTCCGTGAGGCCGCCGAAGGCAAAACAATTTTGTACATTTTTGCATTTTTTTTTTAAATTGCTGTATTATTATAGTATCGAATATGTAATTACCAAATCTTTGGATTATAATTTTTAATGATGATATGGAAGTAAAAAAAAAACAAAAAAAAGTTTAGTTTTGGCGTTAGTGTTTTTAGATTTAAATATTGGTTTTGCTTGTTTCCTAGATAAAAAGTATTTTTAAAACTTTTTGTATTTTTTGGTCATCTACTTTTTGCATAGGCCGTCAATGTTGTGTAAAAGCCTGCGCAAGAAAAAATAAAATACTACCTACTTAACTAACGTGGCCTATTGTTGTGGTCACGCATATTACTTTTCGTAAAACACTTTTAAAATAAGTATGAAAAAGGAAGATTCTAAAGAGAAAGATAACCCTATGCTGTACGGGCCATGCATACGGAAATCTGAGGCTAGAAGACTTCAACTTCTACAAAACTCTTGTGTTAGATTAATTTGCAGATTAAGCCGAAGGGATCATATTTCAGAACCTTTAAAGAATCTGGGGTGGTTGAATATGGAGCGGCGAAGATTAATTCACTGTGCTGCATTTTACCACAAAATTATACAAACTAAAATTAGGTTCAGATTTAATGTTCATTCGCGTTAGAGAAAATATAACCATATAAATCTAAATTATTCCAAGGCTCGTTTTTATGCAATGTTCCGTAAGTACCTTTTTCAAATATGAGCAAAATAAACATTTTTTACATAACTACTATAAAACATCTTTTATCTTATTTTTTTTCTAATTATTCATATTTTACCTTTCATTAAATAATGATAATAAGTTGTAAATTCATTAATTAATTAGTACTTAAACTTGCAGTAGATATAGTTTTTTTTTTGAGATATAGTTTGTAATATTTACTTTCAAAGTAAAAGGTTGAGTGGAAGAGCGCTGACCTTTAATTGGTTTGCCCAATAAGGAGGTGCGAACTCTGCCTTTTGTCGTCCTACTTTTTTTCTTAATATATTACGCATAAAAGTATGTAAAAATATGTACGACAATAAAAACATTAATAATAATAATAATAATAATAATTATACTCGAGTATCGCACTAGTGGTGCTCTCTAGAAAGCAAACAAATCCGGTTATACTATACTATACATACAGACCGCTTCAAGCTACTACGAACATAGGGGGAATCAAGTCCAATTTACTCTCCGTGCCGTACGACCGAGGTGGATTCGAAGCACGCTGCAGTGTTATCTTTTGGAAATTTATTTTGTTTTATTTCTGCCTTGCTCGAGAAACAGATGGGTAAGTTCTTAATTGAAATAATACATTTTTAAAACTAAAAATGGATGTCTACGAAGTTGCCGAAAAAGTGCAGATGGTCAAATGGTCAAATCGTCATAACCCAACACACGTTCGATATTGGTCGAGGGAAAATTTGCATTTGTATTTTGACGTAAGAACACAGTATCCCCAAAAACTAAATGTTTGGGGGGGTATTGTAGGGGAACACGTAATTGGGTCATTTTTTATTAACGGCAATTGCAATTTGAATGGTCCTAGATACTTGGATCTACTGCAGCAGCACATTATTCCAACTGCTAGGCAGTTATTAGGTGTAAGATTTGGTGAAACATGGTTTCAACAAGATGGTCGTTCCGCTCACAATGTTGGCCTTGTTAGGGAATATCTTGATAATGTATTTCCTAATCGGGTTATAAGTACACGGGGAACTATTTTATGGCCAGCTCGATCTCCCGATCTTGCTCCTAATGACTTCTATCTGTTTTTGAAGAAGCTTTTCAAATTATCACCCCTAACATGCTTGGAAACGTTAGAAGAGGTTTTTATAGTAGGCTCGGATATTGTCTAGCCGAGCAAGGAGGACTTTTCGAAGATTTGCTTTATTTTTTTTTTGACTGGGAGAATCTTGTTGGTTTTTAGAATATATTATTTTATTTTGAGAACTTGCTTTTATTTTGTTTCTCCTTATTATTTTCATTGTAACACGTCGTCACTGATAAATCTGAGCGGTTGACAATAAAACGCTCTTATTTATCAGTGACAAAAAATAAGAAAATTATGTTATAAAAATTTTCGTATTAATTGACCAAATTCCGGTTTCATTGACTACGCTCCACACAGCACCGTGGTTAGAGGCGTACTAAATACAAGGCGAAAGGCGGCGAACAGCAGCGAATGGCGATCGGAAGCCTGAGTGTTGGTTGCTTCACTGATAGGCGTGCGGTGTCTCTGCATGTACGTACACTGACAAATTAGACATCTTCCGCCCTATGTTCGCAGTAGCTTGAAGCGGTCTGTATAAGATCAACTTTGTGGTTAACCAAAAATAATTAAAAAAATTAACAAAACTTTAGTCTTTAAAAAACTACAACAAAAATGCATTTTTGTCATCTTGCCCCACTAGCGGAGTAAGTTGACAAACCTATTGAGACAAGATAACGACGAAGCGCAAAGGTCACAAAAGAACGTTTCCTTCTTCTTGCATGACGTGCACACCTCATGCCAACAACCCTCGCACTCAACAAGCATTCTTTTTTTTCCTGGTAGATTTAGATTTAAATCGTCACTTTTAAGACTTTGTCATCCAGTTTTTTTTTTATTTTGTTGATCAATTTTTTTTAAGGTTCCTATTTTTAAGCTCTTTTTTATTTGAAGTCGACGTTATACTTTGTTATCTTGCCCCCGAAAACTTTCCCCATAGGGGCGTGTTAAACGCCCCCGTAAGGCGGGCGGCCCACGGCATATTAGAGGCCTCTTAGCTGCTTTACTTTAAAAAAAGCAAAAAAAAAAGAATATACTATATAAAAACAAATACGCACACAAATACCTTTTGGCTTCTTTAAAATTACGTACATTTTAAATACTAATATACTGGGGAACAAAAAAAATTCAACACCAGAAAAGATAAATATTTTTAAATTAATTTATTTATATATTAATATTTATTAATTATACAATACATGATAATCATCAAAAAATTAATAATGAGTGGCTCCTCTATGGTTATTTATGCACTCGTTTGTTAAATTGGGCATTGACAAATATCATATTGAGGGACAGGCGATCTTGCTGGCCATTCCAAAGTCTCTATGCCAAGTTCATTTAAGAAGTCTATTGTTTCACGAGCAATATGCAGTCTGGCATTATCTTGTTGAAAGATCGCATTTGGGATAGTGGGGATGTAAAACTGGCTGCTACACTTCATCGCCGAGCAGCATTGCCGATGATGGGGACTAGAGGTGATCTGCTTCCTAAACATATAGCACCCCATAACATGATACTTTGCTGTCTTGCTGTATCACATTGAACACCAAAGTCTACATTTGGTTTCTCACCTCGAAATCGCCTAATCCTCATGCGTCCATCATGGCCGCCTAAACAAAACCTGGATTCGTCGCTGAAGCTTATGGTATTCCATTCGTCATTCCAGTTTTGCCGAGCTCTGCACCACTCCAAGCGGCGAGCCTTATGTTGTGGGGTCAAAGGTAGCACCAAAAGCGGACGGCAAGCCCTCAGCCCCATACCAAGCAATCTTCGATTAACTATCATCCTTGAAAACACTCGTCCTGTAGCTTCAACTAGAACATCTCTTACTTGGCGTATACTGTCCCGTTGATTTCCGAGAGCAAGGAGTCTGAGATGCCCTAAATCACGACCTTGTATTAATCTAGGACGTTCAGAACCCGCACAACGTCTATAAGTCTCATCATTGGACCACCTTCTCCAAACTCTTAACACTGTTGACTGTCGTTTAAATGATGAAATTGTTGGCGACCGCGAACTCTTGGCATTTTTGTTTTTTAACTAAACTGTAAGCAATCCAAAAAGACCAAAAACTACGAGAAAAATTATTTAAAATTTTCAAAAAAGGTCTTGTTGGTTGTTTTTGAAAAAGAATAAAAAAATCTGTGAAAAAAGGAAAGCTTAGAAAACAAAGAATGTATCAAATATTTCTTTTGAGATAAGGTATACACACAAATAATTTTCATTCAAATAATTATCCATATACATGGTGTTACATTTTTTATCCAGTATTTATTATTAATATTTCTAATAATAAAATATAGGCTAGAATATCAGGGTAGTAGTAGTAAAAAATATCAAGTAGAACAGGGGGCAACCCTAAAAAAATTTGCGGGGGGCCTCAGAAAAATCTGACACGCTTCTGTTGCCCCAGGGAACAATTTTTAGTTAAATGTTATCATTTACATTTGATTACATTGAAAACATAATAAACTATTGACTAATTATAAACAAAGGTTATTCTTCTTAGATTTTTTTGAAAAAAAAAAACAAACGACTTCTCTGATAATAGCTTATGAGCCCCTGCACTATAAAACTTTGACTATAAAGAGTTCTAAAGTTACTGAAATAAACTGGTTGCTGTTTATAAATTATGTTTTAAATTCAATTCGTTAACTTACCCTGTTCTTCATTATGCTCTCCTCTACGATGCTACCTAGTGGAAATAGGAGATGAAATGATGAAGAAAAATCTGAAAAAGGAGTCATGAAAAGACAACCAACTGTCGGGTTTGCAGTTTCGGCATACTTTTCTTCATTTTGAAGGAAAATTAAGCTTCCATACGGATACAGATATGCCTAATCATCTTTCGAGATCCTAATTTGGTCTCATTTTATTAAAAAAACATATTTCTTCTTCTACTTTCCCGACAATACTTTAAAAATCATTGCAAGTGTCTAAAAGGTATATGGAAAGTCGTCACTTTCTGCTAATACCGGTTATTTAAAAATATCACGGATGTAGAAACCTTGGATTGTTAATACCATTGTGGAAAAATCACTGCCGCGTGTCTTCCGCCATTTTCGCCGCCATGTTGTGGAGATGTTGAGTTGGCGACATTGGTTTCCTTAATTTTAAATAGTAGTGTGCGAACACTGACTGTCAACAGTGTCAAAAAATGACGTTTCTATGAAAAGTTATATTTGTTGTTGTTTTTTATTACAAAAACAAAAAAGTGAAGAACCAAGCAATAAAAACCATTTAAAAGACATACAAATGCGGACACGCCATGATAATCTCTCTCAATTGGTCTGTGGAATGTGCACGTTTTGAACAAATAAATTACAACATGGAAACATTACCTCCAATCGATGCCTCTAATCTCCAATTTATATTATAAACTCAACCATTGCTGCTGGCGCTCCCGCTCAATATAAACCTTCATTAAGTTGATCTGAATCTGAAACAGGAACTAAAACGGCTAAGGACAGATATGCGCCAACAGTTTTTAAATTCGAGGTTGTTATAGGTCTAGAAGACTAGAATGAATAGAGGAAGATACAGAGTTTGATAATACCATATATATATGGATCAGCTGAAAGCCAGAGCGATGGCAAGCGATCACAACAAAGTACATCTTTGGCACGTAGAGTTTTACGAAATTAGAATAATACTTCATGAGTTTTAAAAAAATTCATTTAGACAAAGTACCATAACAATTCAAGAGTTGGTGGTTTAACCAATTTTAATATTAATTTTAATAAGTATTTTATCAGTATATTTTTTTTCTTTTTCGTGTTGTCATTTCCATGTGTTTGTAACTTTCTATATGTAATTTTAAGTAAGTAGTTTAAGATTTTATTGTCAATTTTTGTGATATTATAGCCAGTATTTTTTTTGAGATGTTTTACCAGTTTACTTAGAAATAAAGAAAAATCAATATTTATTTTTTAATCTTCATTAACAAAACCTTAATATTAACATTATTTAATATCTAAATGACATTTTGAAGACATTCTTAGGTTAAATTTACCTTAATGTTAATTTGTAACACTACATTTTGACGCTTATATATTCAATTGTGACAATGTTTTTTGTTTGTTAACAATTTTTGTAATAAAAGTTTTCTGATTCTGAAGACCTCAGCAGAAAAAGTTATTACTAAGATATCCTTGAGTTTTGGTAAGTTTTCAGCATTTGACATTTTTTTTGTAGATTCGTCTTTTATAAAGGATGATGCATTTTCCTTATGGAAACTGGCTTTCTGTGGGATTTTGCTTATCTTGATGAAAATCTTTCATTGCCCCATAGTAATCAATATTCCCATTTTACTAAAATCAACAAAAATGGCTAAAAATGTTACAAAAGGTTTTGTTTTGAATTGAAATTTTGTTAAAAAGGTCATTTCTTGGTCATATTTTTATGATTGTGATGCCAGTGCTACGCAACCTATATTTTTTTGCTACTTATTCTTAGACTACAATTTGGTTCTTGAACATTATTTATATTTTTACAAAGAGTGCAAAAAACTGATTTTAGGGAAAAACCAGAATATCAAAACTTTGACCGCAGTATCTCGAAAACCACATACCAGATCACTGTGGAACAATAATAGATTTTTATCAGGACAATAAGACCTACAACATATGCAGTTTTGAGCAAAATCCCACATCATTTATAAAAGATATAGCTACAAAGAAAATGTTGAATGCTGAAACTTATCAAAACTCAAGGATATCTTAGTAATAACTTGTTAACTTAAAGAAGTTATGCTCGCCACAGATGTTAGTTAATAGGTTTTTCCGCCAAGGTCTTCCAATATTGTAGAACTCCATGCTCGACTCGATGTGCCAAAGATGTACTTTTTTTGTGATCGCTAAATGTTGCTTGACTTGCCATGGCCCTGTATCTCCCTCTATTAATTTATTTTTTATTACTGTATCACGTTGGTGCATCCGTTCTTAGCTGTTTTAGTTCCTGTACAGATTAAGATCAACGAATCAAGGTGTATCTTCAGCGGGAGCGCCAGCAGTAATGGTTTAACCGAGCGTTTACAATTTAATAACGTGTGGCTTAACAGTACCCTTTGAGTTTATAAATTGGGGGGCAATGTTTCCATGTTGTGATTTATTTGTTCGAAACCTGCACTCCAGACCAAAAAAAAAAAGAGATAAATGGCGTGACCGTTGGTAGAGCATTTGTTTATGGCTTGTTTCTTTACTTTTTTGTTTTTGTATCATAGATAAATTATATTATAAGGAAAAAAAAATTGTATTAAAAACAACAACAAAAGTAACCATTCAAAGAAACGTCAAATTCAATCATATTTTGACACTGTTGATAGTCAGTGTTCCCACGCTACTATTTAAAATTAAGGAAACCAATGTCGCCGACCAACACCTGCTTAAATAAAAAGCCAGTTAACTCTTTTTCGATTTAGTATCCTTTAGCCTACCATAGTGGACAAAAGGACACTGAAGAGATAATAGTTAACTGGCTTTTTAGTTGAGAACGGTGTTGCGCCGACCTAAATCTCCACAACATGGCGGCGAAAATGGCGGAAGACACGGGGCAGTGATTTTCATGAAAATTTCCCATAGGTATTAGCATTCCAAGGTTTCTACATCCGTGAAAAATATACTAAACGAAGTTGACGTTGCATGCTGCTGTCAATTTGAACAATTTGGGCCACTTTTCTAGGATTATTACGGATAGAAAAACATACGTCCTTTACCACTCTCTTAACAAAACTTAAAAGTCATAGAAAAAGCCTAGAAGTCGTCATGAAAAGGAAGTTGTATGTATGTGGTTTCAATTTAAATACTTGCACCGCTTATCTGGGCCCACTGCCCACGTGAAGGGTTTTATTTCCAGCATAACTTTCAAACGGCCCAGCTTATAATTTTTTAAAATTTGATTCCTGAAAGCATCAATTTGGGCATATTTTATTAAAGACCTTTTCCTGTCAGTTTCACGACGAAATTGAAAATAATCTATATTATAAAAGAGGCGAATTAGAAAAGCCGTTCATTTGTTTTTTATAGTAATTTAAACGCACTGAGAGTACCTATCATCAAGCCTATTTAGGTAGGAAAGATACAATAAGTAAACTAGCTGCAGTGTCAGGGAAACCCTAAACATTGCTTTGTTTTAGAAACCAAATAAATAATAAATAATAAATAAACCAAATAAATTATAAATAATAAATTATACAAATTTTTCATCAGATTTTGAAAATTCAATATGGCGAATTCAGGATGGACGATTTTTGCTCGTGTTTTGTTAACAAATTTTAACTGACTTACACTATCCGATTGTTTTCAAATTTTCTATGCGTTTACCAACTCCTAAAGGGGCAAAACCGGGACACTCCGGTCATTCAATGTATAATGTAATGTAAGGTTTCAATTAAAATTTATACATAGCGGAGAACATCCGCTTTTTTAATTACAGTGATTTTAAAGTTACAAATCCGGGGCGAACCGGAACTTTTGATGAAAAATCTATCCGAGACGGATTTTTTTCCCGGGACAAATGGTTAAAAATCGGGACTGTCCCGGCCAAACCGGGACGGTTGGTCACCTTATATTATCTTATATTATCAAGTATCCACCTCCCTTAACGAGGGAAGTGGAGGGGAAAAAAGATTTAGTTTGTTCGATTTTAATCAAAATTGGCATACAGGGGTTTTTAGGGAAGGGGATTATGAGTTTTTTATCAGATTTGAAAATTTCAATATGTCGGGTTCAAAATGGACGATTTAGGGTACAAATATAAAAATTAAAAAATTATTTTATATAAAATATAAAGTTCACTAAAAAGTCGAAAATAATTTTTAACATTCTGATATCATAATAATAAAAGCGATGGCCGTAAATTAGGTCGAGTTGGTTTGAATTTACTTACCCTTGCATTTCTCTGCATTATAGTGAATTCAGATTCTTGCGAACAATCATATAATCAATAACATAAATTTTTCGAGTCAACATGGCCAAACTTTCTACAATACGCCCATCGCTTTTATTATGATAATAGTGAACTTTATATTTTTGTATAAAAGCTTGGATTTGAAAAGCTTTTTTTACATAAAATTATTTTTTAATTTTTATATTTGTACTCTAAATCGTCCATTTTGAACCTGCCATATTGATATTTTCAAATCTGATTAAAAATTCATAATCCCCTTCTCTAAGAATCCTTGTATGCCAATTTTGATTAAAATCGAACAAACTAAATATTTTTCCCCCTCCACTTCCCTCGTTATGGGGAGACGGGTACCTGATAATACCATATTATTGTATTGTCACCGGAACTATAAACGCATACCAAATTTGAAGACAATCGGATGTGTATAAGTAAATCTGATCAAAAATGCGTATTCTTTATCCCCAAAAAACCCCGTATACCAATTTTGGTTGAAATCGAACAAACTTAGGTGTTTTCCCCCTCCACTCTCCTCGTAAGGGGAGAGAGGGTGCCTAATAATACCAAGTTATTGTATTGTTACCGGAACTTTAACCGCATACCAAATTTGAAGACAGGCGGATGTGTATAATTCAGTTAAAATTGGTTAGCAAAACACGACTAAAAATCTTTCCTCTTGAATTGGAAAACCTCCGTATACCAATTTTGGTTGACATCGGACAAACTTAGGTGTTTTTCTCCCTCCACTCCCCTCGTAGGGGGGAGGGAGGTGCCTAATAATACTATATAATTGTATTGTTACCGGAAGTATAAAAGCATACCCAATTTAAAGACAATCGGATGGTTATAAGTCAGTTAAAATTGGTTAGCAAAACATGACCAAAAATCGTCCATTTTGAATCCGCCATATTGAAATTTTCAAATCTGATCAAAAATTCATATCCCCTTCCCGAAAAACCTCTGTATGCAAATTTTGATTTAAATCGAACAAACTAAATCTTTTCCCCTCTCCACTTCCCTCGTTAGAGGGAAGTGTGTACCTAATAATACCATATTATTATATTGTCACTGAAACTATATAATCGCATACCAAATTTGAATTAATTAAGTTGCAAGATTTGACCCGAAGATATAAACATACATACAGAGGTGAAGTTAAATAAAAGCTTGTAATAAAGAATACGCAAAATTTAAAGCCGGTCCAGCATTTTTAAACGTCTAAATTGAATTTGAATTCATTAATTTTTGGGTTACTTCGGTTACCAGTCTCGGTCTCTCTCAGGCATATTAGGTCTGCATCGGGTTTTTTTTGTTATGTTCGGTGTACAAATAAGAACGAATATCATGGCCGCCTTAACAGGCATATTACATAATAATATAATTTTCATCCATAAAGTATGGCATCTTGCTGTTTTATTCTAGTGCATTTCATTGATATGAAAGCGTATTATAAGGGGTTATTCGGAGTGATTTAAAGTTAGCAGTGTAGTTATAATGCCGATTACCAAAACCTAGGGCGTTTGATTTTGGCAACTTAAAAATCTGGTTTTTGTTAAAAGTTAAAAGTTTGTAAAAAGAGACAAGATACCTAACTTTATTTTATAGTCTTTATAAAAAAAAACCTTCGAAAATATCTTATTTGCGCATTAACTACTTCATCAAGAGTATGCTTTATTTTATCGTCTTTATAAAAAAAAAACCTCGAAAAAAACCTTATAAAAACGTTCGAAAATATCTCTTTTGACGCATTGGGAACTAACTACTTCATCAAAAAAAAAAACGTGTTTGTTGATATTTTAATCTAAGGATCTACTAATTTAAGTATATTTTATAAACTTTTTTTTATATTCTGTGTACCTACCGCCGTGTACCGCCACTGACTGATTTCACTTGCTCTCCCTTTGTTTTCAAAACAACTTCTTTACTGAAACTACGCGTTCTTGAAACTAAAAACTGATCAAAAATTAATCAACACAAAGAACGGCGTGGCGCGGCGCGGCGTTCTAAACGGTACGGCACAATACAATGCAGATAAAGCTTAGTGGCGCATGTAGGGATGACCAACAGAAAGTTTATTCTTTAAACATATTGGGCAGGTTTGACTCATAACACGATGGACTACATCCCAGAGTGTAAGCGTAGAATAATAAAAACTATTTTATTTCTTTTTAGTGAAGTCAATTCAACTCTTTGTTAAAAAGTTTTTATATTTTAAGTTTTTATTATGCATCTTAAGTTTATTTGTATAATGTATAATTGCGTTTAATATATTTTTAGGCAAAATTTGCTGTCAGACCCTATAACACTGGCCAGCACAATTTTTGTATCACAGTTCAGACCATTATTTTTACAATGCTAATACGTTTCTTATAATAGAAAAAATAGTTATAAGGCAACATTAGTTCACTCTTTTTAATAAATAATTTACAAAACGCAAAAATTTAGAAATATTGACCCGCTCCCCTATCGCTCTTGTAACACCCATATAATAGAAACTCAGACCCCCTGTATAATTACGTAACGCTGGCTACCACCCCCTCCTCCTTTTAGTTAAATGTGTCAAGTTAAAACAGAAAAAAAAAAGTTATTGAAAGAAAAAGATATTAAAAATAAATAATTAATTCAAGAAATAAGACAACAGTCTTTTGGTCAACGGATTTATTTAGACTAAAAATGAAATACGCATTAACTTGCCAAAAACATAAAAAAAGTTTTATCTTACATTCCAAACATGATTCAGCATATTATTATTTATATATAGGTGTTTTATATAGATTATTTATTGATATACATGCAGACACCTTTTGCTATTGAAATATTAATTAAATTCTAACAAAAGAAACAATTTATTTCCTCATGCAATTTAATTTAATTTGTAATGCTTCCGCTGACCCCCTTCCCCTCCTCCTCAAAGCGTTACGTAACTCATGTGTTTTGTTTAATTTGACAAAAAAAATAAATTATTGAAACTTTTTTGGTCATTTTCGTATTTAATATTATAGCAATCGTTACGATTCAGTAACATTGATTATGGGAAGACCCTATTACTATATAAAAACAACAATAAATTATTCAAGAGCGATGATTAAAGTCAATGGACAACGAAAGTACTTCGTAATTTTTACACCCAAGTGACCCAACGCAACATTCACCGAAAAACTCGCTCAAAGAAATCGAGAATCCGCATAGCCTTAGGGTGTAAAATAATTGTCATTTGTTTTTTCATTATTGGCCAATTTTACTGATGTCATCGTCACGTTAAAATTAATCGACACGTGCTAATAGTGACATGACAAGCATGTCATTAAACGCTTAGATCAAGTTTGAGACACGAGCCGCAGGCGAGTGTCTTAATTTATCCGAGCGTGTAATGACCAAAACATGCCTGTTAGTGTACTATACTTTAACTAAGACCGTTGTATGAACAACTTACTACGACCAATGAAAATGTCATCATAAATATCAGAAATTATTAAAAATATCAAACGCGAACACTCTATCTAAAACTTCAAAACAAATAAGGTTACTAAGAGACTTCATATGTCTTTTTAAAAAAGGTTTTTTTTTTCTTAAAAATGCGTAATATGTCAATTCAGCAGGACTTTTTTTTGGTTAGGTACTAAAATTATATTGGATTTATTTACGTTTAATAAATATTTATTGTCTTAAACTATAGAAAAATAATTCACATTTTTGCGTCAATTAGTGCTCTTATAAAATAAAGTTTCATCGCTTGTCATGCCATCTTGTGGTTTACGTCTAACCTTTATTATTATCCTAGGACCGTAAATGAGCCCTTAAAATCGTGTTGAAATTGTCGTAAAATTAGTATTATTCGTTGATCGTAGATAATTTTGCACATAAATTACATACCACAAATATATTATTATATTTATACTAAACATAGATTTACGTGTGGAAAGTTGAACTTTCTGCACGCCATGCGTAAAAGTATTTTTTCCACACGCCAACATTTTATTATACCTAATGGTCTACTGAGTATTTGGATGTCTTGGAGCATTTATGCAATTGACTTAAATATGGAAACACCGTATTTTTTGCTTATATTATTTAACCAAAAACAATTACCATTACAATTTTTTATTAGATACGTAAAGCTTGTGCCAGTTCAAGGTGTTGTTATACCTGGTTATGTGTTTACTGCATCTACATGGGGATGCTACTGTATTTTCATTCCTGTACTTTTTGAAACATTTCTTTTTATAGATACAGTGTGATTTTCTGGTAATTTTTTTAATGATTTGAAGCTTGTGGGATGAGGCGGTCGGGCAAAAGATGCAAAATGGTGGGACTCCTACATTATTAACCATCCATATGGAGGCTAGTGGGGCCGTCAAAAATGTTTTTTTTTTCCTAAGACCTAAATACAAAATTCTGTCATGGAGTTTGTCTGTCTGTCTGTAACACGATTACTCAAAAACCGCCTGACGATTTTTTTTCAAATTTGGCAAAAAAATTCTTTGTCATCAGGCGCAGAGCTGATTAGTTTTTGATGGAGATGGGGGATTGACAAGAGGGTAGGAGTGTAGCAAGTAGCCACAGGCGCTTTTCACACTGAGATAGGTAATTGCTTTTTCAACCAAAAAAAAAATAAAGATTAATTTTTTAAATTTTTGAAAAAAAAATTGAATTTTTGTTTTAAGATTTTATGGATAGCTATAATACGTGTTGTTTCTTGACAGTAAAAATTTCATAAAATCTGACAATATCAGTGGTTAGTGGTTTTGATTTTGAGTGGTTTTATCGTTTATCAACGTACAGTACGAATATTTTCTTTTAATGCATAAAATGCGGAAGTAAACGCATAACCCGGTATTAATCGTTGGGTCGTCGTAGTTTAACTTAGATTGAAGTCATAGTTTACGTTAGGTTATAGTTTAGTTTGGTTTAAAAGTACAATCTGTTTCAACGATATGATTCCTGATTCAAGGAATTCTTATTCTTATTTTAAGCAAAAATTGAGTTTTGGATTAAGTAGAACAATAGTGTTCCAAGTAGGCAATCGGGTCAAATAGAGGATACTATTTCTTTACTTCAAGTAATTATTTTTTATGATTGGAGTGAATTGCGTATTGGAGTAAGTATAATAATTCCTTCCCTAAGTATTACTTAGATTTGCTTTAAATAACTTATGTCTCTGTCCCAAGGATGTCCAGTGGAGAGAGTTTTCTGGACAATGCTGTAGTCCATTGGACAACTAAATCTGTAAGAAATTTTGTCCAAAGCATATCCACTGGACAATACAATTGTCAAAACGTTGGACGGCTCTTGGACATCCCAAAAAAGTCCAAAAGTTTCAATATTTTGACTATTGTACCACTATACTAAATCCAATGGTTATCCAGTGGAAAGAAATTATTTCCAAAACTTATCCATTGGCTATCCAAAAAGTATCTTTATGGTTCACTGTTGGAAAAAATTATTAATTATACAATGTATATCCGTTTGTATAATTTTCTTAGTACACTGGATATATTTGTTCCAATGGATATCCAGAGGACAGTTTTGTCAAAAGCACTCCATGGGTATTAAAATACTAAAATACAAAAATATAATATACAAAGGATTTGGCTATATATGAGAAAAATGTTATTGTTGGTAATGAATAAGAAGAAACATGATTTATTGGATATCCAAAACAGTTCGGACAAAAGACATATTTATTAATGTGCCAACTAGGCCAAGCCCGATTGACATAGATTTTTTGATAAATATTCAATGTTTAGTTAATGTATAAAGTAATGTACATCACTTTTCCAGGACACAAAATGAATGTCCGCCGGATATAGTTTATTTTTGGTCCGATGGACCAAGAAACATCGTTTTCCATTGGATATCGAAAAACGAACTGAAAAAAGCAGGTCTTTATTCCTTTTTCGCCCATGCATAAGAATTTACATTTCCCAAGGAAGAAGGAGGCCTTGGGATCACATTTCCGATTTTTTCGAACCGAGGTATGAATTTATTATTTTAAGTGTGGTGGTGGCAACGCGTTTTTTTATATTCAATGGAACAACGATATTTGGTCACTGCTAGATGTCAGATGGATGTCAAACCCATCTGTCAACCGAATGTTGGCACCGATGTTCCACCTCTGTCAAAAAAATGTTGAATTTACCAACTCGCCCATACACTTACAGTAGGACATGTTTTTTGGTAAATTTAAAGACTGTAAAGAACTTTGATTGAAAGGAATTAATACCACCTTATGTCTTACACACTTTACGCTTTGAAAAATTATAATTTTTGCTGTTTTTTGGATAAAAATGGCAAAATAAAAATCATATAGACGACATCACTAAAAATGACATACAGATGACAAAACATAAATTTTTATTAAACAATTGCCTTAAATTATTTCCATATTTCTCTAAACTACTTTAAATATTTTTCATTTTAACAGAGAAAAAATGTTTGAGTGTTTTATTCTAGAAATCGAAAGTTTGGAAAGAATACTTTAAAATGTAAGCAAACTCATGGCATAAAAATATGAAAAACATAGTAAAAATTGCTTAAACAAAAACGTTACTTTAAGTTTTAAATTACCATAATGGATTTACCAATACTGATGTATAACTATTTGGATGGGTTTGTAGCAATTAACTTAAAAATTAAAAAATGTATAGCTTCTCCTTTTTTAGCCAAAAGACAAACAAATTTAACATTTAAATTTGATAATTTTTTCGGAAGTACGAAAAATATTGTATCTATTTCGCAAGCGTCATTCGTGCAACTCCCACAGGGTGCGGAAAAATATACTTTCAGCTCTTGTTTGGTAATAGTTATTTACCTAACAAGTGCGGAAAGTTATACTTTTCCGCACGCATCGGCGTTTGCACGAACGACGCGCCAGCGGAGCTCAGGCCAGCCGTAAGTGCGGAAAATATTTTCCGCACGCGTTAGGTACAACATTTTTCCTACGAGCGTGCGGAATATCAAAATATTTTGTCATTATTTTAGTTAAACATAGCAGACTAAAAATAAAAAAATAGTCAAAACTACGAATTTTATGTTTTTGTCAGAACTAAGCTTAAGAAATTAATTTTTATGGTAATTATGAATCACGGTAACGTTGAAAGTACCACTGCTCATGTTGCTTAATGCCATCGTCGACTTCAAGTCTTCCTGATTCATCACTGAGCAACAGCGTGCGTAAATTTTTTTCACGTACGGCTTGCGAAAAAGTGGCACTTTCCGCACGGAAATGAGTGAAAAGCGTTTTTCCGCACGCTCGTACGAAAACGTTATTTACCTAACCAGTGCGAAAAGTGATAATTTACGGCACGCGATGGCAGTTGACTGAACTAATCAAAGCGATTTCGGTCAAGACGTCAAAGGCAGTAAAGACACTTTACGCTTGTGTTAGGTACCAGATTGTACCTACAAGCCTCAAGAATTTCCAAAAAAGAAATATAAATATCTTTATTTTAATTTTTTGAAATAAACGTAGTCACTTTACCGCACCTGCCATTCTACTGCATTGAGTGCGGTAAAGTACACACGTAGAAAAAAATTGGACCTAACTCTTGCGGAAAGTGTCTTTTTCACCCTTGACGACTTGTCCTGCCTCCGCTCGGCGACGTTGTTCCAACTGCCGTCTAGTGCAGAGAAGTTCAATTTTCCTCACTAGTTAGGTAAATAACTATTTAGGACGATAACTAACCTGAAAGAGGTTTTTATCCAGGGCGTTCGAAGTCCGATGCTCACCATGGAGATCTCCTAAATGGTAGAAGATCCAAAAAGGTTTAAATTAGGGCAAAGTTGCGCAATTTGATGCTTTTTTCAAAAAGGCGAAAAAAACCAAAATCTTAATTTTTAGTTTCTATTTTTCTGTGCCCTTATTCCTAAAGCTGTCAAGAAACACTTAAGACTTTCTGCAGGCACTTTTTTAGATCTATCTAATAACTGGTCCGTTTTTGAGATTTCACATTTCAGTCTGACAGGGGTACTGTCAAGTTCATTTTTTCATGATTTTTTCCTCCTGCCGGTTGGTTTATAAAGGATGACAATAATATTTTGCAACCTTATTTTGACAAGGCACTTGACGTTTTGGGCTAATTGATCATCATCATCAGCCTTTGCTTGTGTTGGGTTGGAGATTGCTAGATACAAGCATTAACCCGGCCCAAGGGGACTCAGAGCTCCCTTCTCTGAATCCCACTTGGGTAATTCTCAACGGGTGCGTCCAAGTCGCGGGGGTGGACCCGACTGAATAAGTCGGTGACTAAATCCTGTTGGGGAACGTTATACCGCACTCCCCTGGAACGAAGCTCTTTGGGGTCGGTGTGCTGGAGATAGGGAGCGCTTATATAAACCCAACTCTGGCTCGCTCTCGACTTCTCTGAGTGATGGATCGGGGACGGGTGTGGGGGCCTTGGCTTGAACGCCCGGGCCGCGTGGATGAGGCACCACAATAAAAACCTTCCTCAGGGAACCAGGCGTACCCTGTTGTATATAGCCCCGAAGTGCTGGGGAGGTGATTCTAGCCGGTTTACTCCTGTGTGAGGGAACCAGAAGGACCCTCCGACGACCAGGAGGTAACACAGGGAACCGAACAGGTACCCAGTGGAACCTCTAAAGATAAGGATCAACTGTTCAAGGACCCAGTAGATCTTCTTCAACAAGAGGCCGGACAGAGAACTGCACAAGTACCCATTGGACACTACAAAGGCATCAGGGACGCTGGGAATCTCCGAAGACTCAGAGAGTCGATGGTGCATGTAGGACGAAGAATCGTCCTTGCATATGCTGCTGGAGTGTCCGGCTCTGGCCAGATCAAGAGAGTCGCACCTTGTGAACCATCTGTTTGGCCCCAGGCGATGTAAGAAGGTTGCAGCCCAGAAAAACCTGTTCTTTTGTGAAAGAGGCAGGCTTTCTGGGCTAAACCATGGAAAGTGGGCTTGCAACGGGCTCAGCAAGGTGGCCTACTTACATGGGAATTGTCCCGCCCGCACTTCTACATTAATTGATTTATTCAATAGAGGGAGTGCCTAATCGTAATCGTATCTTAGTGCGCATGCTCAGAACGAATTCGTCGTACAACCACGACTACGTCTCACCTATATCTCTACGACTAATGTTTGATCTACAGTTTCACTCCTTCTATTTTCTATTCTATTTTTTTTAGAAAAGGAAGGAAATAGAAGTGAGCGGCATGAAGTAAAACTGTGCATCAAACACTAAACAAGAATTGGTTTGGTTACGTCGTACGTTGTAAGCACAATTTTGGAAACCCGATTGCAGTACCTTTTTTTGAAATTTTAAAAATGTAACTTTTTTTACGTTTTACTATTAATTTTGCCTGACATAAATACGCTTTTTCTTTGTTTTTATTTCTTAAATTTAAATAACATTTTTAAATTTGAACTGTAAAAAATTTAGTATTTAGTAGTATTTAGAAACAAGAGGACACACCAAGAAAAATTCAATAAAATAACTATATATCCTACTGGTAGTTTTAAATGGTCTTAAGTGCATGCAGAAAGATAAACTTTTTCCAGTGGCATGTCTATAGCACTAACGAACTCATGCATGCCCCTGCAAAACATTTCTTCACTTTGTGGTAAACCCCATTTTGAACTGGCAATCGAGTAGTTTTTTATTATTTTTGTAATGTGACTGCTTCCTGAATTTACAATACAACCTCTGTACATGAAAGTATTGCATATTTAAAATATATTTCAAGGACTTAAAGAGTGAATTTGAATCCTAAAAAGACTTCGTTGACTTAAACAGATAAACCGCACATCAAAAATTAACAAAATTTTGCTCAGTGGAGGCTTCTAGTATCCCCCAAAGACTATTCGAGTGGTTTTTAAAAAAAAAATATATATATCTAGTTTTTATTTAGTTTTTTAAAATAATCGATAATTTTTACCGTGTAACATGTTACAAAATTATCTAAAAAACTTAAAATTATGCAAAATCCGTGAAACGGTCCCGGGATAATGCTTTAAACTTTCACCGTACAGAATTTGATACAAATTTGATTAACAGTTTTTTAGATGAAGTAATTGGAAGAAGCGCATTTTTTATTCAAATTCACCCTTAAGAGTGAAATTTAAAATGATTGATATTTTACACTTATTTATTGCCACCAAAAGTAAAAAAAAGCCCTGTTAAGATTGTGCTTGACCATAGTTGTTATTTTTTTACCGCCTTTTAGGTCTTTTTTTTATCGAAAGTTGTTTTAACAATATGCCATTAATCGCAGCTTTTTTCTCTTAGGTAGGAAATGCAAGAAAGTATTCTTATGTTATTTTTGTTAAAACTATGTCACACTTGCATTACCCATTGCCCACGCGTCCATTATTTCAAAATACTATTTAAGTGTCTACAGTGAAAGCCAAATTGAATTTTTAAGACTTTAAAAATGCCGAACGAGCATATCCATTCATTTGGTTATTGTTAAACCTAACACACCATAAAAAAGGGATATTTTGGAACGCTTGAAATTTTGATAAGTTTCAAAGCCGTAATTATCGATAACCACAAATTCATGCCAATCAAAAAAGAGTTTTTGAAACCTCTTAACATTGTCACTTGAAAGAGAATTAAAATATATTTTTTTTTTAGAATGGCGAACGCAGACGACAAAAAATTTATTCTGTTACGTATGTTACACATTGTCATATCACACTTAAATTGCAGAGATTATTCCACTTATGTGTTTAAAGTCCCCTAAATCCTGATATCCTTGCTTACTACACTACATTCCAAATTGCTGCGGACCAGTTTTTTGACATTAAAAATGACAGTTTAGACAATTTAGCTTCTGTGTTTAATTGTCAGCCGCCATATTGAAATTGGTCTGGGCCCGTATTCTTCTCCCAATTCTCATTTAACATTTCTGTCAGTTTTGGCAGTAATGGCATTAGTTGTGAGCGATTTTGCTCTCCTGCCTTATACGAGGAGAGCAAACTTACGGCAAGTCAAGTCATTAGTGCCAAAACAGACAATAGTGACAGAAAACTGAGATTTTGACCAATCAGGAGGCGAATTCTTGAACGTCTGTGGAGAGAACTGCTCCCGGGAACGTTCAACAACAATTTTTCTTGTGAATTCACAGATTTTCTGACCTGAACTCACCCTAACTTGTATGAAAAGAGCCCACTGGTGGCCTACTTGGCCATTTGATCACTTAGCCATATCACTTGGCCATTTGATCACTTGGCCATTTAGCCCACTGGCAATTGAATTAGATTAAAAAACATTTGATTTTGGTTAGATGATATGTTTTGATTGAAAAATCCTGTCAATTGATTTTGGTTAGATCTGATTGTTAAATGAGGTGACATGCTTTGGTTAGAAACTGATGTCAATAGATTTTGGGTTAGGGAAATCTATTAATTGATGTGACGTACTTTGGTTAGGAAATGATGCCAAGGGTGTCAATTGATTTGACAGATTATTATTTTGTGCCATAGAATTTTCCGAAAAGCCTGAAAATCCTAGAGAATTGTCTTAAAGACTCATTGTCAAATCACGTAAATGATAATTTTGTGACTGATTTGGGTTAGAAACGAGTTCTGAAAAACTTGAGGTATTTTCCATTTGAACCAAATTAGAAATTTTCTCACTATCACTATCACTGTCAAATTTCATGAGATTAACAGACTCTGAATAAATGCTTCTTTGCGAAGAAATTGAAAGTCTCCTCTAACTCCTTGTTTTTCGATTGTTTTCGTGTTAAAACGGGCATTATCACTTAATGACACTAATAAAATTCCAGTTAAATAACGCTTGTGCTTTTCCGCAATCACTAAAGTTTACGACGTGTTATCTTACTTTTTGAATAGGCGCTCAAAAGAAAGTACTTTTACATAAAAGAAATGATTTCTGCTAATTCGCAAGCTAGACTAATTAAACCCGTTGGGCGCCAATGTAACGAAACTCTCTGGGTCTTTTTTTACTTCCCTCGCTGAATCTAAGAAAATTTGTCTTTGGCAGAACGTGAAGGTTATAAGGATGTATTTCTTTTATAAACCGATAAACGAATTGAATTGAAATTGAATTGAATTGAAATGTAATAAAATATTGAGGCCCCCACCGTTAAATACATGTTATAATTAGATATTTGCCGCAAAAACGAAAAAAATATTTCGTTTTGGAGACTCAAGCAATGCCCCTTATCCAGCTAGATATTAGGCGATTCGATTTGATATTTTTGTTCAGTGACGTACCACATTATTTTGTTTTTAAAAATGAAAATCCGGCAGTTGTTCTACAGGTTATCTGTGATTTACCATTTAGTCGCCCGTTTTTTAGCCATCCATAAATAGTACGGATGGTATTATTTTCACTAAAAATAAGTTATTTGGGTCAAAAGAGTCCAAAATACAAAATTTTGTCATGGTGTCTATCTGTCTGTCGGTAACACAATTACTCAAAAACCGCTTAACCGATTCTTATCAAATTTTTTACAAGAATTTCTTGTCATCAGACGCAGAGCTGATTAGTTTTTGATGAGGGTGAGAGGTTGGCAACAGGGTAGGAGGGTGATTAAACTCAAAAAAACAATTGCATTTTCAACCAAAAAATTTTTAATTTTTTTAAAAAGATTTTCTGGATGACTATACGTGCCCGCTGGCGCCATTTTTGGTTTTATAACTGGGATGGTAATGGACTTGATGTTTTTTTACAGTGGCGTACCACATTTCTATTTTTTGAATTTTTGCTGTTGGTTTTGTAAATACAGCCGAAATAGTATATTTCCTAACTAGTGCTGATAGTGCTACTTTTCCGCACACAATTGCAGTTGCAATCAACAGCGGAAAAGACACTTTCACCACCTGTTAGAAACGCTATTTTTTCTACTAGCGTGCGGAAAACATAAAAACAAAGTTTTTTTTATTTTTTAATAAACAATAAATTACTATAACACTATACTTGCTACTCGCTACTTATTATTAATATTAATGGTAAACGTACAATTTGTCGCATTCTGCAGATTAATAGCGAATTGCAGTAGTTTTTTTTGTAGTGGAAATATTGATGTAAGGTACTAATTTTAGACATTTTCACTTTTCCGCGCTAGTGCGGAAAAGTAGTGCGGAAAAGTGCCACTCTCAGAACTAAAATGCGTGCGGAAAAGTGGTGTTTTCCGCACGCTAGTAGGAAAAGGTAATGTTTTGCCATTTTTGTATAGCAGCGTACCATATTTTTTTGGTGTAAATAGTCCTATGATTATATAACATTAAATTTTTTTAATAAAATAATATTTAGACTTTTAAAATAAATGTGTACGTACAAGGTACGTAAGTCACCACCGACTATAATGTTTTTAATTAACACAAAATTAATCATATTTTTCTTCTTCTGGGTTACTTGGTGCGCGATATTGTTGCATTATAGGAATTTTGTTTAGTATGGTTAATACTCAATAAATATTTTGGTTATTGGAATTAATAAATAGTATTTATTAAATAAACACAAAACTCTATAACCAAGTTGCAAAATAATTACTTAACTAATATGGATACATACAACTATTTATAAACCAATAAATCTAAGTCAAAACAAATATAAAAATATGAGCAGAAAATTATTTTTTACTGCATTGCAAAGGCATAGTTCGTTACAAGCTAAACCTTTTATGTTGTCTCAAGAGTAGTAAGGTCTGTATTTTTGAAATATGAAGCGCTATCTTTGTAACCTCTTTTGAACTTTAATTTTTTTTAAAGCTAATAGGTCTGCTCAGTATAGTATAGCATGTCTACCTAATATAGGCCAGTGCATTTAGGAATTGACCCAAAAATATCGGGTACATTTTTTAATTTGCTGCTTATTCGAAAAGGTCTTGGATGGACACCTTAATCCTGAATTTGCGCATTGCTCAGATAGTCCCTTCCGCCGACATCTTGGATTCTATTTTTTTATTTCACTTGCTTATATCTCGTGTTCTTATCATCCCACATAAATCAAACTGGGATCACTGGACTCGTCAAGATTTACTTCTTAATTTATATTTTACGAAGTTTAACTCTCCGATATACTGGAAAAAAGTTATTCGCGTCCAAAGTTGAAAGTACTTTGCCAAAAGTTCTTTCACGCGGTTTCTTTCCGCGTGGCTCTTTTCCGGTGCGTCTGAGACGCTGATAGGTATTTAATTTTCTAAACTATACTCAATTATCAGTATTGCAGAAAAAAAATATCCCGATTGGTTTATTTCTCGCTTGCCAATTCGCGCTTGAAGTTGAGCTGTTTTTACAGTGCTATTTTAAAATCTCTTCTACACAGTTCTCGGCACCTGGACTTTCAAAAAAAAAAATAAATAAAAAAAAAGTTTTTTTGTTTAATTATTTAGAAAAAAATTCCCGCTCCAAATAGAACCCGTCTGAATAGCTAAAAATTGATACAAGTGGCAAAAATAGTGTGAATTATTTAGAAACGTGAGTAAAAAAAAAGCACAATTTAGCCGCGAGTTGTAAACACTTTTTCTTAAACCTTTATCAAAAACTTCTAAAAAACCGAAAAAAAACTTACAAAATAAAACTCAAACAGAACATGCGATAAGTTGGCTGTCCATCACAAAACAATGGTTTATTTATATGGTAACCTTACTAAACTTACATTGTAGGCCATTCTAACAGTTTGTTATTTTACCGTATTTTTGAGTGATAAAATGGAGGTAAGACTAATTAGAATTTCTTAGTATTACCATTTAAATCTACTTTTCTTCAAATTTTGGTTTAAAAAAATGTGATTTTTTTGCACCCCTGATCAAAAAAAGTTTTTTGCATCGGTAACCAAAAAAGCTATGGTTTGGTACTTTGGTACTTTGCGGATAGTGAGTAAAATCGTGCTTTTGATAGAGGTATAAAATAGTACTTTTCACAACTAGTGGATAAAATAGTGCTTTTCTACAAGCGTTGGTTTAAATATTGAGCGCAGCGAGGTATTTAAAAACGCGAGCAAACAAAGCACAGTTTAGCCGCGAGTTGTTAAGGCTATTTTATTTAATACCTTTATCAAAAAATCCAAGAAAAACAGGAAAATACTTTTAAAAATCTCGAACGAAGAGCACTTCTCGCAACACACCATCTTTACACTATAAATCAAGGCGGCTGGTAAATGAAATAACAATGGTTTCCATAGCGATGTGCCTTTTTACTCGGTGACGTTCATTGTTGCGACATTTTAATCTTTGACAGTTTGATATTTTGACGATATTTTTAAATTATTTTTTCGTAAATACTTGGTGGAAACTGGCGGAAATGGCTTAATTTTTAGAGAAGAATAATTAGGTTTTTTCAGTATTACTATTTTTCGCTATTTCTCTTTAATTTTGTGTAAAAACGGGCAGAATTTTTTTTTTGCACCCGTGATAAAAAATAGAAGTTTTAACAACTAGTGGCTAAAAATAGTGCTCTTATTATAAGAGTTGGTTTAAGTAACTAGCGCATCTAAACACTAAAAATCAAGACGGCTGGTAAATGAAATAACAATGGTTTCAATAGCAATGTGCCTTTTTATTCGGTGACGTTCATTGTTGCGACATTTTAATATTTGACCGATAGATATTTTGACGATGTTTTTAAATGATTTTTTCGGCTTTTTTGGTGAACACTGGCGGAAATGGCTTAATTTTTAGGCAAGAATAATTAGGTTTTTTCAATATTCAATATTTGTGTAAAAAACGGACAGATTTTTTTTTGCACCCGTGATAAAAAAATAGTAGTTTTCATAACTAGTGGCTAAAAATAGTGCTTTTTTTACAAGCGTTGGTTTAAATAACGAGCGCAGCGAGGTATTTAGAAACGCAAGTAAAAAAAGCACAGTTTAGGCGCGAGTTGTTAACACAATTTTTTTTTAATACCTTTATCAAAAAATCCAAGAAAAACAGGAGAATACTTTAAAAAATATCGAACGAAGAGCACTTCTCGCACCACACCATCTAAACACTATAAATCAAGGCGGCTGGTAAATGAAATAACAATAGTTTCCATAGCAATGTGCCTTTTTATTCGGTTACGTTCATTGTTGCGACATTTTAATCTTTGACAGATAGATATTTTGACGATGTTATTAAATAAATAATAAGATTTTTTCAATATTATTATTTTCCGCTTTTTTTTTCAGTTTTGCGTAAAAAACGGACAGAAATCTTTTTTTGCACCCGTGATCAAAAAAAAAATTTTTTTGCATCGGTAACCAAAAAGCCCATGCTTTAGTTATCTGCAGACAATTACTTTTTGATGAAGGTATGAAAAAAAAAAGTTTTTTGCATAGGTAACCAAAAAAGACATGCTTTAGTTATCTGCACACAGGGTATAAAAAAAAAACATTTTTAATGGAAAGATTGCAATTTATTTGCGTTTTGTTTAACTCATCTACGATTATGATCGTTAATTAATGCCTAACCGACTTTTTTTCTTTTTTTATTAATGTGTTTTAAAATTTATTTTATTGTGTAATGTTGGTGGGTATTTATTTTTTTCTTAATAGAAAGCGATTGATTGATTTTCACTAATACTTTTGGATAAAAACTGCAGTCAATTAGGCTCTGACTACAAAAATGACTCAAACTGCGAACCGCATCTGGATAATATTTTTTCTAAAATACTGATAATTAAATGTAGTTTAAAAAGTCAAGTGCCTGTGGGCATCTCTGATGCACCGGAAAAGAGCACCGCGGGAAGAAATCGCGCGAAAGAACTTTTGGCAAATTACTTTTAACTTTGGACGCTAATAAGTTTTTTCCAGTATATCGGAGAGTTTAACTTAGTAAAATGTTAGTTAAAAATCAAATTTTGACGAGTCCAACGATCTCCGTTTGCCGCCAGTTATAAGCAATTGAAATAAAAAAACAGAATCCAAGATGGCGGCGGAAGGGGCCATGCGAGTAATGCGCAAAATCAGGGTTAAGATATCCATTCAAGACCCTTTCGAATAAGCAATAAAAAAAAAATGTACCCGAAATTTTTGGGTCCCAATGTTAAATTTTCGTAATTGCACCGGACTAATATGAGATATTAAAAAAAGATTATTACTTAAAAAGTAAGAAAAATAAAATAAAAACTAAATCTTTGAAATCTGGCCTCTATTTTGTTTTCAAGTGACTTAATATGTAAACTTTTTTTAATATTTTTGGATTGAGTGGGACCTTAAGGTCCCATTTTCTTAATATAAGTCGGCTCATTTTGACTCGAATTTTTCAAGAACCTAGACATCATATTTTTCGTGACTATCTTGGTATCTGGAGTCGAAAAATGGGGGATTTTCGACTGGAAATTTAGCTTTTAGTGTTAGGTATTACCATGCCAAATAAAAAAAATTCTAGCCTTTATAGTCATCCGGCTTAGGTCACCAATTCTTCATTTTGTGCAGAAAGCATGAAATTTGGCACACTTATTCTTTGGACAATTCTTTAAAATTTTGGTCGAGGAAATTGATGATCGTTTGTATAGGAGCTAAGATGGCGGCGATTTTTTCAAAATGGAATTGTTTTTAATTGTAGGCTCGCCATCAAAACAAAATTATACTCGAATCCATATAACTCGATATTATCCCTGCAAAGTGACATTTTATTTTTAAAAAATGCATTTTGAGATTTTTTTTTTGATAATTTTTCATAATTTAGTAAGTCGCGACAGGTCTTTTGTTTTAATTTTATAATTTAGAAAGAACATCAAAATAACTGTGTATGTACAGAAACCAAGTTGGCGGCGAATTCTTCAAAATGACGGTCTTAAATCGAAAGTTACTTATCAAAAAAAAAATTATATGAATCTATAGAACTTAATGGAGAGAAATTTGACAATACTAGTTAAATTAACGTGTAACCTTCGATGACCTTGAAAATTGTCATTTTACTTTAAAAAAAATATTTTCCAGAGCCTTTTTTTAAAATGTTTTATAATTCTGAAAACGGCAACAGGTCTTGTTTTACAGGATGATTGGTTTAGTAAGATTTTTAAAAAAAGGCACGTTATCATCTGTTTTTTTTTACTTTTCAAAGTAGAATTTTCAAATTTGGTACGAATTTTTAATGCTACCTTATCAACTAATTTTTTTTTGGATAGGTGGCGTTGCGGACGACGTGCCATAGAAACCCACTGGATGTTTTGCTAACAAAATCTTATTAAATTTGATTAAAAAATATTTTATCAGATTTAATATCGGATGTTTCGGACGACGTGCTATAGTCCGCAGCGCCACCTATCCAAAAAAAATTTAGTTGATAAGGTAGCATTAACAATTCGTAACAAATTTGAAAATTCTACTTTAAAAAGTAAAAAAAAAACAGATTATAATGTGGCTTTTTTTTAAATCTTACTAAACCAATCACCTTGTAAGCAAAAAGTCACTTAGGAGAGATGTGTTGATGCCATGTTAAAATTATAAAACAAGACCCGTCGCCGTTTTCAGAATTATAAAACATTTAAAAAGAGGCTCAGAAAAAGTATTTTTTTAGGTAAAATGATATTTTTCAAAGTCATCGAAGGTTGCAGGTCAATTTAACTAGTATTATCAAATTTCTCTTCATTAAGTTCTATAGATTCAAGTATAGTTTTTTTTTGATGAGTTACTTTCGATTTAAGAACGTCATTTTGAAGAATTCGCCGCCAACTTAGTTTCTGTACATCCAATCATAAATAAAAGTTTGTTAAAAATGTAAGCGTACCAAATTTGGTGCTTTTCACAAAAAATGAACAATAGGGCACATTAGAGTACTATTCGGGGCGACTAAACACATGTTAGATCAACTTTACTGGCGTATAGCGTAAAAATGGCCCGATAGAATTTGGAATTTCATATCTGAGTCGATTTTTTGGGGTTTTGTAATTCATCAGAAGTCCTCAATGTTTATATCCAGCCAAATTTTTGGTCGCTAGGAAGAATTTAAGAAAATGTTGAAAAACCCGTTTCTTTTACATACTCAAAAAAAAATTAGGCGACCAATGACCATATCAAAGTAAAATTATTTTTATAAAAATCTACATATTTCAGCTATACATAATCGATTATTTTATTAAGTATGCATGTCTTATCTAAGCTATTAAAAAAATATGAACTTTTATCAAATATAAAATCGGAAATTTGGGTGCCACGTCATCCGCAGCGCCACCTATCCAAAAATTTTTTAGAATATCAGTTGAACTTGACAGATGTAATAATCTTACTAAATTTGACATATTTTCCTCAAAAACTAAAGAAGATACGAATGATAATGTACTTTTTTTTAAAAATCTTACTTTGACTGGCCTGGTTTAAGTAAACCAATCACCCTGTAAGCAAAAAGTCAATTAGAAAAGGTATTTTGATGTTCTTTCTAAATTATAAAATGACAACAAAAGACCTGTCGCGGCTTACTAAATTATGAAAAATTCTCAAAATGCATTAAAAAAAAATAAAATGTCACTTTCCAAGGACGATAAAGGTCATACGTCAATGTAATCATTTTTTTTCAATTCCTCTCTATCGAATTATATGGATTCGAGTATAACTTTGTTTTGATTGCGAACCTACAATTTTTTTTTTAAATAGCCGTCCATTTTGAAAAAATTGCCGCCATCTTGGCTCCTATACATACGACCATCGTTTGCCTCGACCAAAATTTTAGAGAATTGTCTAAAGAATAAGTGTGCCAAATTTCATGCTTTCTGCACAAAATGAACAATTGATTGCTATTTGGGACTGAAGCCGGACGACTATTATACCTACAAATTTACTCCACTATGTTATAAAATGCAGTTTTGATAGTATTATATATATATTTCGAAAAACTATAGAATATCTCGTACCATCAGGTGAAAGGGTATTTAATAGTACTTTCTCAATATAATTTTTAAACCTCAAAAAACGTGTGAAATGGCAATGATTTTGCAAAAAGTCCATGACTTCCATAAAATGTTTGAATTAATAACCTTATAACTTGACATTAAAATAAATAGCCAAGTTGAAGAATTACGTTTAATTATTGCAGTATTAATTGAAATAATTTCGTGACATGACAGGTTTAGGTAAAATTGCAGCTTAAATACCGTTTATCAGTTGAGGCTGTGGGAGAGAGCTCCCAAAGTTTAAGTTTCATATAATAACTAGAGAGCGCAGGTGCATTTTTACGCAATTTCATGTAAAATGGAATAAATTATATTACAAATATGAACTGAACACTCCAAAAATAAAACTTTTTCTTACCACCAATCCTTACTTGAAGATAGGATCTTAGAGAATTTTCTTACAAGTTGGGTCGTTTGGGTTAGTAAATATAATTGAGCCATAATTTTTCGGACTTCCTATCTTCTTATTAAATTTCATCCAAATAGGTTCAGCCATTTTGCGTGATTAAGGAACAAGCACATACCATACACACACAATGCATTTATAATATTAGTAGGCTTTAAGTTATACACATCCGGTTGTCTTCAAAGGTATGTCTTGATAGTTCCAGTGACCCACCTCCCCCTAACAAGGAAAGTGGAGGTGGAAAAAGATTTAGTTTGATCGACTTCAATTAAAACTGGCATACAGGGGTTTTTAAGGAAGGGGATTATGAATTTTTTATCAAATTTTAAAATTTTAGTATGGCGGATTCAAAACGGACTATTTCAGGTCAGATTTTGCGTATCAATTTTTCATAAAACACCCTGCAATACTGATGCGCTAGCTTAGACAAGTCTAAAAATTAAAAAATAATTTTATATAAAAAAAGTTTTTGAAATACAAGCTTTTATAAAATATAAAGTGCACTAAAAAGTAGAAAATCATTTTTAGCATTCTGATATCATAATAATAAAAGCGATGGGCGCAAATTAAAACTCACAATCCATAAATCAAAGAAATGTTAGGGTAGCTTTAATTTATGCGCTCTTCGCTTTTATTATTATGATATCAGAATGCTAAAAATTATTTTCTAAAAAAAACCTTGAATTTGAAAAGCATCTTTTATATAAACTTATTGTGGAGTTAATTTAATAAAATTATTTTTGAAAACCAGAATTTATGGTTTAAGTGCGACTATTTCAGTAGCTATTGCCCCCGACTTTCAAGATCAAAATTTTTATGGACAATAAAATAAAAGTTACAAAAACAATAAAAGACGTAAACATGAAAACAATAAAAAGTTACATTTTTTATAACAATTTACACATAATTAGTTATTTTATAAAATAGTAAAACATTCTAATGAAATAAAAATCTTGCAAGCATTAAAACCAGTTCTTCCCTAAGAATGTCTCGCTAGATTATTATCAACCTTCCCAAAAAGTGTAAAAAACATTGCTGTCGTATCTATACTTGTGCTCAATTTTTAAAATAAACATTTGAAGGCATTATTGTACGACCTGATGTTTTAAATACAACTTACCGTCCCGTACCTAGCTTTTTTTAAACTCTATTTAAAAGTTAAGATTGAATTAAACCGAACCCCGTAAGAAAAGAACTCTACCAAAAATGCTTTGGTTAAGCCAAAATTTTCCAAAAAAAAATCTTAATTGCACTGGTTAATTTACATGAAAATTTTTCTTTGCACAAGAGCTTCTAATTCTCATTTTGTTAATCTTTTCTTGATAGAATCCATAATTTACTTTTACTTAACACCACCAAACTAATTTAAAAGGAGGCCAAAATAAAGCCATATTCTCGTTTCACCTGCGTTTGAAGCCCGGTACACGCTTTCACTGAAGCCACTGGATTCATTTAGAGAAAGGGCGCTTATAGAGCAAACTTGCGAGTTAAACAATTGTTAAGTAATGTTATATAACCTATGTATTTATTTTAATAAAAGTTTTTACAATGAACAAATAAATACATTGAGTTGAGAACAATAATCATTTCTTTTACACCGTCAAATTATTTCCTATACGTTTTACACTTAGATTAAAAAGAGACAAGATACCTGACACTTACGGAGACTTTCGTAATATTATTATATGGAACAATATTTACCTTTCTATTGTTTACAGTAAACACACCAGTGGCGTACCTACTTAAATAAAAATTTACACATGGATATGATTAAAATTTTACTATAATATAAAATCTGCAAAATAATTTAAAAAACATGCAAAAAATAATTCTGCCAATTTGAGCTTTGGAAGCTTCTTAACAATAAATGTTTGCAGTATAATTTTATAAAAAAAAAATTTATTACAAAGTTTGTATATGATTTATAGCAATTTCTATTTTCAACACAATAAAATTATGACAAACATTAAAACAATGAAACACAGTTCATAGCACCTGAAACATCCAGAAAAAATAATATTACCCACTGGCTAAAAATTATGTTATTGTGTTTGTTAATTTTGTTATTTTTTCTGGTCATTAGCAGAAACTTACTTATACTGACTACACAATAAAGTCAATAATGCTTAGGGTACATAGAGACATCTAGGACAGACAAAAAGATTTAAATATCATTTCGAAGCAGTATAAATCAACCTTAATATTCTGATAAGAGGTAGGAATTCAATATTCTTACAAACAAAACAAACATGTGTTCATGTGAATTAACTTTTATTGTTGTTTGCAAGTTGGTTTAAGGACTTTACCTACCTTTATTTTATAGTCTTTATAAAAAAAAACCTTCGAAAATATCTTATTTGCGCATTCAAAACTTCATCAAAAGTATGCTTTATTTTATCATCTTTATAAAAAAAAAACCTCGAAAAAAAAACCTTATAAAAACGTTCGAAAATATCTCATGTGACGCATTGGGAATTAACTACTTCATAAAAAAAAACGTTTTTGTTGATATTTTAATCTAAGGTTCTACTAATTTAAGTAATTTTTCATAAACTTTTTTTTTATTTTCTGTGTACCTACCGGCATGTACCGCCACTGACTAATTTCACTTGCTCTTCCTTTGTTTCCAAAACATTGGACGATTTGTTCCAAAATATCACTTTAAATTGCACTGAAATATTCTCCTACTGGTAAAAAAACACACAAACGTTTTTTGACAAACTGCTTAAAAGATCCTGAAATTTTAAAATAAATAACACGAAAAAGCTTATGTCAATAAAAATATCATCGGACCGCGCTCTGCCGACTTTCCCAACCCACAAGCCAATCACGACCTAAAGTGGTTTAGACAGAATTCTCTGTCCCTATCGTTCTAACGTCGTTTAAAAGGATAGAAAAATAATCGATATTTCTCACCTTTGTTTTGTTGTGATTTTATTTGTAAATAAACAGTGGTTATTATTTGCCAAGGAGTTTAAGTTGGACCAGATATCTTGTCTCTTTTTAATCTAAGGTTTCACAAAATGATTGCTAAAAATTAAGAATCACTGTACAAAATCTACACAGTTCAATCACAATCCGTTTATAAATTTAAAAAAAAATTGGATGTTTGGTATCTATATCGTTTGGTTAGAAGCTGACGCCAAAAAATGTTAAAAAATGTTCAATGTATTACAGAAATCGTCCATCTAGAGATTTGTTATATGGATAGATCAAAGACATTCAACTAAAATAGACCCATCAAGTCATTCATAAATCACTTTTAAACGCGATCAGTCGTTAGAGTTAGGGAAAACCATTTTGCCTTCCACTAGCAACGCTGGTCCAGGCAATACCACGTTACGTTTATCAACGGCCCTGGCAGCAGACTTGTCAAAATATTTTTGAAAATTTGTCATTGTGAAAATATTTATGTAAAGTTTCTTGATCAAAAATTAGTTTTTAGTGAACACACATTTCAAATTCAAAATTTAAAAATTTGGTCCATAAAGTACCATTTAAAAAAAAATGCGTGCCTTAAAAGTTTTTCCACGCACACTAAGACAGTTTTTATGCACGCCGTGCTTATTTTTTTAAAATTGGTATATAAAACTAGACTTTTTCACACGCATTTGCATGCGGGAAGTTGTATTTCCCGCTCGCCATGGAAAAATCATAAAAAAACTAGTTTTTTTACCTATTAAATGTCAAGTGAAACAAAAAAGTGCCTCCAATTTATAGAGTACCTGGAAAACTTTATCAAAAAATTAATTAACTCTAATTGGAGTTTTTAGATGCATTTATAAACTAGATTAAATTAAAACTGGAAACCAAATTCTGTTTTGGTTTTAATTTCAAAAATACCAAATATATAACCTTAGGAAAAAGCTTTATATGCAAATAGGAAATAGTTGTACATAAACCTGCCCAAAGTGCCTTTTTTACCCTTAACGGCCATCTCGTACAGAAAAGAATCACTTTCCGCATTGTTTAGGCAAATTACTATTGTGAAAAAATGAAAAAAACCAATGTGAAAAAATAAGCAAATTCGATTTAAAATAGTGGTATTTTGAAAAAGGAAGATACCTATATTATAGGTATTAGGTATATGATGGTTTCTCATTGTGTAAAAATAAATTTTTTCACTCTACTATAATTTTTATTTAATACGTACAAAAGTATCCATATATTTTTCATAGATACAAAAAAAACCTTAGAGGAGTATCTACCAATGTAAATATTATAAATAAAAAGTTGTAACAAACATACATTCTTTATCCTGTGTCTGATACATTTAAAAATTTATATTTATACCGGAAACGCTTGTACTATTTATGAACAAATCGCGGCAGAAAAAAATGCGCTGACTACAGATAGTATAAGAAAATATTTTAAAATGTTGCAGACAGGGTTGGTTGATTTTGCTTACCATATTGTTTTTATCAGAAATTCGGAAAAATATCCCAAAAAAACTTATTTCTTTTCTATATTTATTCATTATATTTATATTTATTTCAACACTCGTTGCACGCCTATGGCGGCCTATGACAAGATGGCGTTGGAAAAACATATAATAACTAATCTGAAATGTTTGGTTTTCACCTACAATTTCCAGTTTTCGTCACACTACGCACTTTGTCATATCACTTTTGCCACAAACACTTAAAAATATTTTAAAGCTACAACGCCGACCAGAAATCATGAATGGAGCAGCGTACAAACGGTTATATGTCTGACCCGCTAATAATGCGAGGTTGTCACATTGTTGTATGTTTTATTCCCGATATATATTGGGAAATAAAAATGATTATTCTTTCGGCCAAAATATCAGGTATTTTATCTGATATTTCGATTGAAAATGAGGTATATTTCAAGTACCATAACATTTACCTACACATTATATATTCTTTATTAATTTAAAATTGTGAAGATTCAAGGAACTTAAATGCAATTATATATACGTAAATTTCTTTATATATGAGAATGAAAATAAGGTGTTTCTCCATGTTTTAAATAACAAACCAGATAATTTGCATAATTGCAGGTTAATGATGTAAAAGTTATAAAAATAATATGTTTGTAAAAACATTACGTGTAGAGATACAACTTTCAGCGCAATCTGGCATCGTCGCCAAATTGTTTACCTTATGTCTGATCGCAATTAACTGTGGTAAACATAATAGGGACTTATTGGGCGTACATTTTCGCGCTCCCTTATTAAGGAAAATTGACATTTGACATCTGAGCATGCGCGTGGCCTGCGTTTTTATTAAGGGAACCGTAATAAAATACGGTGTTCCCTTAATTCGGTACAGTTACGGTACGTCCCTTATGTTTAAACATAACCTCAATTAGCACGTGATGGTTGATGAGTTTTTCGATACGACTTTTTAATATTCTTTGCATTTTTAGTTTTTTGTTGATAAACAAAAACAGTCCTCTTGTGGATTTTTAAAATTTCTGTGAAAAAATTAATAAATTGGAGAAACTTACAAGGTTGAAGTTCAGCTACACTGACGATATAATTCTTTTGCGAGAATTTATCAGGGAAAATCCCTACAAGGTTGGAAATTTTAGGTTAGGAATAAGGAAAAGTAATAACTTCCAATAACACTTTTTTTTAAAGTATGGTTAAGGTTCAACCTAAATAAAATACGGTTTTCCCTTATTATGGTAAAACCTTATAGAGTAACGCCGAATAAGTCCCTAATGTCTCTATTTAAGTTATACCTTTATGGGATAGATTTACGCATAAAATTAAAATTATTTTGTAAGAATATACTTTTAAACCAAAGACAGGATCCTAGATATCTTAAACGCTTGCGGCCTCGAAGAGGAATCGGCGCAGCACTTGATAGAACAGTGTGACGCATATGCCAGATCAAGGCAGCTAAAGTGGGGATTTCCCACGATAGAGAAAGAAGAGCTGCACTCGCTCAAATGGGCCGACATACTGAACTTCGTAAAGAAGACAGGGAGGCCCGGAGAGAGAGGTGCAGCGGAAGTAGGGGCATAGGAGTAAGGAACGGGGTATGGCAGAAAGGGCCCATGACGAGGCCTAATTGCCAGGCCCACGGGCCGCCCCTATAATACTACTACTACTAGATATCTTAAACTATTTGATAGTTTTTATTTTAGAAAGGACAAAATTAAAAAATATACATATCAAAGTGCTTAGATGGTGCGCAACGTTAAAATTGACATTTGAGATTATAAACGGTTGTGTGTTTCACTAAAAACAACCAACAATTTTATTTAAATTTTTTTATGTATTACAGTTTATATGCTTTGTTTTATTTTAGCTTGTGCTGCAAAGTCCAATATCCACCCGCCTTTTATCTATTTAAGTAGAAAGTAAAATTGGACATCATAAAAAACATGGCAAATCCGACATAACATGGTTTTAAAACATTTTCAGTTGTGATAAAGCATCTAAAAAAGGTTTTCTATATACATATGTACGAGGTTGACAGGTGTAAGTAGAGTACTTCCTAGTTTGGTATAATGCAATGTAGAAGATGACAAAACAATAAAACTTTCACTAAATCAATTAAAAAATATGATGCCGCGAAACAATATTTTGGGACAGCGTTTGTTAGTACCGTTAAATATTGTAGTATACTGAAAATTTACAAAATAGTAGTTTACCCAACTAGTTCGGAAAGTACCTCTTTTCCGCACGCGATTTCAGATGGACAAACGACACGTCAGTTTACGCACATGTTAGGTACAATTTTTTTTCTAAGACCACTTGAATATGCCGTCAAACAGACGTAAAGAGTCAGGTGGACGTAAAGAAAAAAAAGTCAATAATTAAACATCCTAGTGCGGAAAAGTATGGGAGTAAATTCATTTCAGCACTCAGTGCAGAAAAGTGCAACTTGCCGCACGCAAATAAGTGCGGAAAGTAAGTACTTTCCGCACTCCAGTAAAAAAAGTTATTTATTGCAACTTTTACATTGTTGCAAAGTGATAAAACCTACCTGGTGTGATTGTTTGACTCAAAAAACACCAGCTTTAGCACCGGCGGTGTAGTCAGGGGAGGGAGTTTTTATATTAAGCCCAGTGGCGGCTTTAGGATTCAGTCTTGGAAGGGGGGCGCATCGGTTTCAATTAACTTCCCCTTTCCCTGAAAGTCAAATCTATATACATCGTTAGTATAAAAATAAAATCAATATTATAAACGACCCAAATTTAATTTTATTTAAACAATTACCAATTTTTAAAAGGTTATATTCATGAATTTAAGCTTAATTACTTTATAATAAATGGTATACTGCCAAGGCGCGAAAGGAATAATATTATTTACCTATCATCTCAACACGATTTTAATGGCTCATTTACGGTCCTAGGATAATAGTAAAGCTTACATAGACGTAAACCACAAGATGGCGTGACAAACGATGAAACTTTATTTTATAAAAGCACTAATTGACGCAAAAATTTGAATTATATTTCTATATTTTAAAGACAATAAATATTTATTAAACGTTAATAAATCCAATATAATTTTAGTACCTAACCAAAAATAAGTCCCGTTAAATTGTCATACTACGCATTTTAAGAAAAAAAATCTTATTTTTAAAAAGATATATGAAAAGTCCCTTAGTAACCTTATTTGTTTTGACGTTTGAGATAGAACGTCATTGAAATTTCAAGTTAAGAAGGTTGTTGACTTAAGAGTGTTCGCGTTTGATACTGTTAATAACTTCTGATATTTACGATTACATTTTCGTTGATTGTAGGTAAAGTATAGTACACTAACTCGCATGTTATGGTCATTACACGCTCAGATAAATTAAGCCCGGCTCGCGTCTCAAACTTCATCTTCACATTTAATGACCATCATAACATGCTTTTTATGTAAACTACTATTATCACTTTACTTGGCCCTTTCTTATTGATATTGCAGGATTAATAAAAACGACACCTCATTCGAAGTTTTCTGACAATGACGCCGTACCAATCAAATAGTATGTTTTCACATCGTACTCAATAAAGATTGTCTTGTTTTTCTTTCATAGAGCATGTTCTCTAGATAGTTCAATAGTTCAAAGTGCAAAGGAAGGCGGCGCGCGGCGGCTCGGCTGCCCCATGATGGCACTGATAGTCCAAGAGCTGATACACATAGCAGGATGCCGATTCTTGAAGTCATAGGAGGTGAACCTTCTATCGAGAGAAAACTGTTGTTGTGAGGGCGTTCCCGATAAAAAGGTTTTCTCTTGGTGAAAGAAGGTCGTATTCTTGAACCCACCCGCTTCTCTTGAAATGTTGCCAAGTTTCCGTGTTACATTGGAACTATGTTTTCAGTGTGTCAGAACTAAATTGAAAGATTCTAGAGTTGTTTTTCTATGGATTTTTGATAGTTGACAAATTTTCATGGGTGAGGTAAAGAATTTTCTTTGCTGGTTGTCGAATAAAAGGATTTTAAATGCCCATATCCACCAATAAACACCCTAACCATCTGTTAAGAAACTGATGATTAACGCTAACTGCTAGTTTAAATGTAGCCTGCTGAAGACTGCACTGAAATGTGGAAATACGGACCAAAAATGCACACAAAGACAGGCAAGACAATTCACACTTGATATGGCAGCTGTAAGAGATTGGGCAAGGCTCTTTGAGGAATTCAAGCATAATCAACCTCAAAACAAAACCAACAGGTGAGTATTTTGTAAAATGACGACAAAGTTAGAGTGAATTTGTAATATTTATATCAATTGGTTGGCGACAAACTTAGTTCTGTTATTTTTGGGACATATTAAGGGCCCTCAAGCCTAATATGTGCAAATCTGAGACCAATCATTCACAGAAACTGCCAAACTTCAACACATTACTGATGACAAGATTTTACAACTCGACAAATGGAACGAAACTATAGTTTCTAGTAAGTACAAGACAGCTAAGTCTCTCTTTTTTTGACATAGGATATAAAACTATTATATTATACTATCGATTATACTCTTATTATCTACTTTATTTTTTGGGTTTTAAGTTGACGGGGTGAGAATTTGATATAACCAGTCTAAAAAAACAAATACTAATACTAACCTAGTAAGTTGGGGGCTTAAACTATTTTCTAGAAAGACTGTTTGGTTGTAAAGTTATGTTGTTTTTCCTTGTTTCAGGTGACTGCAGACGAGTTAGATTATACCAGAAAAATACCACGTTTCACTAAATTGTAGAGTGTACATATAATTAATTAACATAAGAAAAAGTTTAGTAAAATAGTAACGAAATTCAGTTGTTTATTCTGAAGGGTTCAACGTTGTTTTATTTGACATATTGAAGTTTGTTTTTGTTAAAAAAAAAAATATTAACCAGGATAAACTGCTTTCATTTCCAATAATCATAATTTTAGTATAATTTAAACCCAACACCAGGCTCTTAGAAGGGCTATTACAAAGGTGTTATTTTTTAATTCTAAGGGATGTTGTTAGGGAAATGTTGAACCCTTACACTAGATACAAAGTGATTAGACTTATATTATTAAACATTTTCAAACTATATTATTGTTAAACATATATTTAAATTCCAAAACTAAAATAAAACTTTTCCTAACAAAGAGATACTTTTCTTAAATGGTTCTATTAAATCTGTCTTGAAAAGGCTTTAAAAAACATTCAATTTAAAATAATGAATATATTCAACAAGCAAGTTAAAAAATTGGTTAATCAACTGTTGCTTTTGACTGACGAAAACTGGAAATCGTGATAATCATTAAAATTTTTCTTGAGTTCGCAATTTTTCCTCTAATGTTTGTGGCATGTAGACATGGAGGGATCTTAACCCAGCTACAATTCTGGAACTTTATTAATTATTCGAGAAGCAGTGTTTTGAGCACAACCCTATGCCTATGGAAGTTTGGTGTCCATTTGACGCATAAAATCCTAAGGTCAATAGCAGCTGATCCATTGGTGATAGATGGTTGTTACTAAAAAAATATATGCATTTAAAATTTTTTAAACTCTATCTATAGGTATATATATAGTGGAATTTTGTGTGTGTTAACATTAATTAAATCTTCAAGGGAATAACCATATTTGAGAATATTTGTACATTTTGGCTCCCAGTGCTTTTTGTCCTGGCACATTGCTTGACTGTACATAAATAAATAATTGGTTTATTGCAAAGGACAATCATTACATGTTAATAGGTAACAGCATATTGTTAACTGTTACAAGGTGTCAAAAACAGCTTGTACTGATCAAAGTTTAATTTGTAGAAAGTATACAAAGTTACACATTTTTCTGAGGTGGTACCCCCCGTTACTCTCTCAACTCATACAAGTGAATCTGTTTCCTTGTTGTTAACATAAGGCAGGCAGGTTGGTTGGTAACCAATAAAGTTGCCAACCAAACACACCAAATTAATTAATGTTTAACACACCCATTTGTATCCTACTTACACTCTATTATTCTATGCCAAATGTTCCTCCACTTGGTTTCGTTCGTCGAAATCTTCTAAAGAACGCCAAATTAGGCATAGTCTCAAAATGATCAGGCCTTTCCATGAGCTCTGGGAAATCTATCCTGTACTATATCCAGGTCATCATAAAGTTCATCTTCCATATTCTCTCACTTTTACAATATCGGGCGGAAGTGAGAAAAACCGATTTAAACCGAAGATTTAGATGCATATTAGCGAGAGAATTTGCCTCCCTGGGAGCAACTTTTCTCTCAATTCAAGAATAGACGCACAGGCAACAAAGAGAAAGTCTTAGATAAATTATGGCCCAATAGAAAATAGATGGTGGCGGATTATCCACACCTTCTTCGATAAAAATATGTATATTAATCATGCAATGGCGTTACGTCGGGAGCGCAATAGCTCCCCTCCCCCGTACTTTTTTGATCCTTTACTTACTACGGTTTGTGAGCTGGGGGATGACTCTTGAATTTCGACCTCAGACTAAATTACTCTGAGATTTCGAAAAAAAATAAGAAGGCTCAAAGCTGCCAAGCTTGTACGGTGCAGGCGCAAAGCTGACTAGATTATCGTTTTCCAAGAGCGCCCGTACACCTGCAGAGGCAGGTCTATGAAGATGTAGGAAAGTTTCTTTGATGCAAGGCAATCAGGTGAAGTTCGGCCGTGGTCGAATCGGATAGGTTTCGGAAAACTCGTGAGAGCTTCAAAGCCTGCTATTAATCGATATCATGGAGGCGGCCGTGCGACCTTTTCTAGCCCCCTGTCATTTGGTGTGATGGTGTGTCTTAAAATTCAAAAATTTTGCCTGTCGCGCTATGACGTCATTAATTGTTACAATTTTAGTTTAATTTTGAGCAATTTTTATTAACAGCATTCAAAAACGTGTAAGAAATGGCGTTGTTAGTATAATTTTTTTAAAATACCACCGCAACCCACCCTTTCCCTTTTCTTATTATCTAACACAATCTACTTTTTCAAAAATATTTTTCAAAAAACGTAAGTTTTGTTAAAACTATGATTATTTAAGTTATATACTTACAATGCTTTTGCTTGCCTAAATAAAATTGTTCTAAAATATCTTCAATTATTTTTTTCTTCAAACATTCCTTAAATTAATAAAGGACATCTCAAATAAGCTAACCGCCCGGTTCAACATTTGACTTTTAAGAGGACTTTTAATTAATACAGATTTAATTTATATGTGGATTCTTATATAAAGGTACACCCCCTCTGCTTGGAAAGAGATTCGACGAAAAGTGACTATGCCAGAATTTGATACTAATTATGTACTAATTTCGGCCCTTTCTAAAAAATTGCGTACTCTCAAGATAACTTAATTTTTTTTCGTTTATATGGGGTGTGTAGCTTAATATCAAGGCACATCCCCCTCTGCCTAAGAAAGAGATTTCAAAAAATTAATTATACCATAATTTTCTACTAATTATGTACTAATTTCGTCTCCTTCTAGAAAATGGCTTCTTTCAAGATAACTTCATTTTTTTTTGTTTTTATGGGGTGTGTAGCTTGATATAAAAAAAATCAAGTTATCTTGAGAGTAGGCAGATTTTTATAGTGAAACGAAATAAGTACAAAATTAGTAAGAAATTATGGCATGGTTACTTTTCTAAAATCTTTTTCCTAGGCAGATGGGGATGTGTCTTGATATCAAGCTACACACCCCATATAAACCAAAAAAAAATCAATTTATCTTGAGAGTGAGCAATTTTTTAGAAAGGGACGAAATTAGTACCTAATTAGTAGCAAATTCTGGCATAGCCACTTTTGTTCGAATCTCTTTTCTAAGCAGAGGGGGCCCGGGTGTACCTTGATATCAAGCTACACACTCCATAACAAACAAACAAAAATCTTAGGAACCTATGATTTTTGTAAACTAAAAGTACCCTCCTTTAAGAGTACATAATTAGTACAAAATTATTACATATCAACTTTCATTAAATCTATCTCCTAAGTATAACTTTATTTCACTTAAATTTTGGATTTTTAATTTTAAATAAGCTAGATCGACGTCGGTTAACCTGGGGGGACCATCATCAGGAGCCCAAATATTTTCAATGCTACATTTTGTAGCCTTTTTGTGGCTATTTTGTTACGGTTAAATTAATTTTTTTTGTTGTAGCTTAACCGTTAACTGAGGAGACACAGTTCTGCTAAAGCTAGAAAGTTCAAATTAACACCACATTTTGTAGCTTAACTTGTTCGAGGGAATCACATATTAAAACTTTTCAAAATATTCCTAGATTTTTTTAATTGAAAAAAAAACTGTTTTTTTTTTCCTTAAATATATAGGCCAAATGTACTATGTGATATATTTTTCTTATTCTCCAGGGGAACCTCACACTTTAATGGTTCTTGCATAGATCACAGTTTTGGGTCTCATCTAACGTATTAAAACATTTTGTAGCTGTTGACGGTTACGAGATGTTTTTATTTTATTTTAAAGGGCAAAATATATAGGCCAAATGTACCATGTAATATATTTTTCCCAACCCAACCCTAGGAATATTTTAAAAATTTTTAATATGTGATCCCCTCGAACAAGCTGAGCTACAAAATGTGGTGTTAATTTGAACTTTCTTGCTTTAGCAGAACTGAAGTTATGAGGTGGACCCTTAGCTATAGCTACAAAATTAATTTAACCAAAACAAAATAGCTACAAAAAGGCTACAGAATGTAGCATTGAAAATATTTGGGACCCTTATGATGGTCCCCTAGGTTAACCGACATCCTAGATCGTAAGGTACATGAAGAATTTTGGTTTACAGCCTAGAGGCAATGTGAGGTAGTGCGAGGCATTTTCGGGAATTGCGAGTTATTTACACGGCATTGTGAGGCAATGTAGTATTGCAATATCTTTTGGTGCCCAAAAATGACCGTGTATGTACCCCTCGGTCCAATATCTTTTTTTTATATCGGAACAACTACATATATATTTTCCTTTTTTTACTAATTTGTCTTTAAAAACTTTACTAATGAGATCTTCCGATGAAACATGCAAGAGATCTCCAAGTAAAAAAAATTAATTATTGATAAAACTAGTCGAAGTAGAAAAAGTAAAAGTTTAAACGTTGGCAGCACAAGAAGTTGATGACTTGACTCACTTGACATACATGAAACGATGATTAAATGATAAATTAGTATTACTATCATTTCTTTTTTCGTCCATGTAAATATTATAAAATAATTAACAGGTTATTAGCCTACACTACCTATATAAAGTGACGACGCGATGCAAACGAAATCCAGTGTCAGACCGTTAGACAAATAATAGTGACAGCTGAGTGTGCGCATATGTAAATTTGTATTAAGGGGACCATAATAAAATATTGCCTTCCCATATTATTTACGATGGATTTCTCTAAGATTTAAGATTGCCTTATTTAGCATCGAAGGAAAACCCCGTCAATTTCTTATGTCGCGTGGTTCCCTGTTAAATTTTTTCAAATATTATTATGTTATACGGGAGGCTTAGACAAATATTTTTTATCATTGCCACCGCTCCCATTGGGTACAGTGTGTGCCAGAAAATAAAGTTAGAGTTCAAAAATTAACTACTTTGTACCTCACTACTGCGCAATTTTAAAACTCATAGTTAACCGTAAACCTCAGTTTACCCCACAGATGTCGACTTTTTCGTTTTATAGGTGCAGTTTACCAACAAACTTCGGTTTAAACGTTACCGGCGGTCTGGGTGTTAGTTAAATTTCAGTTTAATAGTTACCGAAAGATTCTAACCTAAACTGGATGAAGAATGACAAAATTATTGACATTTTCGAAGCACCAACAAGACCAAATATTATTTGTCCTAGAACAAATCCTTTGGGGGAGTACGACGATATGTAAATTTTAAAAAGAGGTTTAAATTATCTAAAGAGACATGCGAAATTGTGCACAAGGAAATTTAACAAGAGTTTTAACATCCCACAGACCAGTAAGTTTTATTCTCACACCGAGCTCACTCGTGCATATATATATATATATATTTTATACCTTTCTGACAAATCTGAACATTTTTGTTGTATCGTCTGTCTGTAACCAACGCTGATATCTCAAAAACTACTTGACTAATTTTTATCAAGTTTGGCTTTAGTTTTAATTAAAATAAAAGAAAGAATAGAAGAAAATGTAGTCTTTCTTCATGGCCGTGGTCTTATAAAATTAATATATAAAATTAATATAGATTAAACTGAAGTTTAAACTATGGTTTAATCTGGAGTTTTACCTTTTAGTCTTTTTTGTTACGGAAACTATGAAATGAAGAAAAGTGAATTTCAAGTATGTTATTTAGTAAAGTACAAATAACACGTTTTGTATTTACACTTTAGCCCGTATTTATACAGGGAGGCTAAAAAAATTGTTCGTATATGGTCAAAAATCTTTATTTTTGGAAAAAAAAAATTTTGAGGGGATTTTACCGGCCGGCCCATACTAAAATATTAACTTTTCTTTTACTTACTGGGATAATAAGTGGGTAGTTATAAATACAAATTTTACGTTGACTGCATAGTCATATTTCCAGAAAACGTAAGTTGTAAGGTAGGGGAACTCAAATATAAAGTCGGATCGTAATATTTAATTATTATGCAGTAAAATAAAAGATATATTTTTGGTATGCCACTGATCCAGTGTTGAATTTGACCATCACTTATTGTTTTATTGCTTTAAAGACCATCAAAAATATTTTGCAAAAATAACGATTTTTGACCATATATGAACAATTTTTTTGGCCTCCCTGTATAAAAACGAGCTAAAGTATAGATACAAAAAATGTTAGTTGTGCTTTACTAAACAACTCACACAAGGATTTACTGAGGTACAAAATAGTCAATTTTTGAACATTAACTTTATTTTCTGGCTCACCCTGTACCCAATTGGGAGGGGTGGCAATGATAAAAAATATTTGTCTGACCCTCCCCTATAACATATTAATATTTGAAAAAAATTAACGGGAGGCCACGCTACATAAGAAATTGGCGGGCCTCTTTGTCCACTTCAACATAAAAAACTGTGGTGTTACCTAATAGCAAATTGTCGTAAATTTTTAGGTTAGAAAAACGCCAAATTTAGGTCAAACTCTCATTTTAGAACATCGCCCTCTAATAACTTAATTTCTAGGGTCAAATATAACGTTTTTCCGTAATAAAATAAAACTTTTCTATTAAGGCACCAGGACCGTATCCAATAAGTCCCTATGGACCTGATCACATTGAAGTTTTTTTAATAGACAGTTAAGGTAAACATTTTTATGTATCGTTATTCCTATTGCATTCAGAACAAAGCCAAGAGACAGTAGGGAATTATTGAAATACGGCCACACTCGCTAGTGCCTACTTAGCGCCGATCTTAACACAGGTTGTGGCTGACGCCAAAAGGTGCAAATTATAGAATAATTGAACGCGCCTCTAGCGAAACGGTGACGACACGACTTTATTTCTAAACTACAAATGTATGCTGCCTGTTTTCAAAATTCTGCATTGTTTTTTTTCACATTTTCATAGTATTTTTTTAGTGATTAAAAGCATGGAAGATATGTTGGAAGCTGCAGTGGTCTTGGTAGGAGGTGGAGATGAGAACCTGGAATTTGTCATTTCAAATAATATTATGAGAAACGAAAACCCATGCTTTTGGGGTTCTGAAGGGATTTTGTTGAACTACTTCTCGTAGCAACAAATATTGTCTTTTGTTTGAAAGCTTGAGACAATGATGTGTTTGAAATTAACTCTGTGTTTTGGACTTCCATTGTCTATATTTTATTTATACACGACGTTTCGATCAGTACAATCTCTGATCGTCTTCAGGTGCAAACTACAATCTATACCTAAGGCTTCGTACTATACTATGGAAAATCACTCAACCGTGAAGTTTAAGAAGTTGGCTCCGCCCAAGGAGGGGCTTCCAAATATTTGGAATTTCAACACTTGGTTTACTGAAAATACCCTGATTCTGCCCAATAAAGGCAGGTTCAAGGAATTTTCTTTTCTTCCAGTGTGACTCCTTGTACAAAACCTTTGCTTCTGTCCACGTCATTCGGTGTTGTTTTGACCAAGCATGTTCGGCGATTCCTGATTTCGTTGTTTTGCCTCTTTGGGTATGATGTTCCTTAAGCCTAACAGATAGTGGCCTTACATAAGCGAAACAAAAAGGCCATGGTCGGCCATTTCTGATTTCGTTGTTTCGCCTCTTTGGGTATTCGTCTGATGTTCCTTAAGCCTAACAGATAGTGGCGTTACAAAAGCGAAACAAAAAGGCCACTATCTGTTAGGCTTAAGCAACATCAGACGAATACCCAAAGAGGCGAAACAACGAAATCAGGAATGGCCGAACATGCTTGGTCAAAACAACACCGAATGAAGTGGGCAGAAGCAAAGGTTTTGCACAAGGAGTCACACTGGAAGAAACGAAAATTCCTTAAAGCTGCCTTTATTGGGCAGAATCAGGGTATTTTCAGTAAACCAAGTGTTGAAATTCCAAATATTTGGAAGCTCCTCCTTAGGCGGAGCCAATTTCTTAAACTTCACGGTTGAATAATTTTCCATAGTACGTAGCCAGAGTTAATTTCAAATATTGTCTTCATCAGTAAAACGAAGTCTTTGAGCCTTACTTTTTTCATTTTCTTCCGCCATGTCACCCGATTTCATAAAAAAATACTATTGTATGTCCAATTTTTGCTTTTTTGGCCGTCACAATACAAAAAAATTTTGAAAGTGGGTTACGGTAAAAAAAAATTGGCGCATAGTTGCCAAATACGACCAGACACAGCCAAGATACAGACCAGTATAATTCCTCCACACACACGCTTTTTTAATGAATGCGATGACAAAACAGCTGATTGCAGATAAAGTTACGGGCACAGAACATACGCAAAGATTGTAATTAACTTTTATGCCATCGCATCCACCATAAAAGCGGGCCTCGTTCAAAACATGGCATATAGCCATGGCATATAGCGCAGAAATTTTTTAATGGGCTACTGATTTTTGACAGTCAATGGTGCTTAAAATATCATTAATTTATTTTAAGTTTCTTTTAAATGGCGACGTTAAAATGAATTTTTATAGAAAGCAAGATCAAAAAAGTAAAAGTGTATGAATCTAAAAAAATCTATTCATTTAGGCAACGAATGATCTTATCTATAAGTGTGTGAATTTTTGGGGTTAACAGCCATTTATTAATTATTATGGGTATTGTCTGCTAAATTGATCTTTTTGTCAGTGATTTATTTAAAATTAGGAAAGAACCGTTCAAATTTATATTGTCGACACCCACAGGCAGTTGGTGCTACCTATAAAAAAATTTAACTATGTCTCATGCACGAATTTTTCTTGGCCTGATTCTTATAGGTCTAAAATTGTGTGTGTTATAAATTATAAATAAAAATAGTAAGTACCAATAAGTTTGCACACATTTTTTATTCACCTCGGTCCTTAAGAAAAATACTTAAGATGTTAAAAAATCGCACATAAGTGTTTCAAATTAGGCCTCTTTGGAAGCATAAATTATATTACCTTATTGAAAGTATTCAAATTTCGCCCACTTATTTAACGAAAATTCGTTGCGGAAGCACCATCTATTATTAAATATTGCAATAAATCACTGAACATTTTTGCTTATATCATTGGTTCCCATGCAGTTACATCGACTGCAATAAGTATGCATTTATTAATAATAATGACAATTCAAATGCGAATTCAACATGTCTTGGAGTGACGCAAATGAGTTCTAGTCCACTGAATTACAAAATTACAATTTCCTAGTGGCATCTAGGTGTACCAGTGACCCATATTATCGAGTTAAAGGTTGTGAAAAAGACTGCCCTACTTCAGATGGCTTTTGTATAATATTGTAAATAAGCAGTTATTTGCATATATTTTTGTATCTAAAACGTAATGAAAAAAATATAATGATGTGACCATTTTTTCAGATTCCCAATAAAGCCATTTTTAAATGGCCTTTAGTTTAATTTTATCAGAAATTTAAAGCCACGCTTTAGTCGAATTCGAATTTTTTAATTTTCTCTCTGTTTTTAATAACCACAAAATTCTGTATACCTGGAGAGCGGCATGTGCATGTGTATAGAGTGTTCCAATGGCGTTTTATTTCTTCCTGCGGATATTCTATGTACCTGCTAAGGATGTCAATGTGCTATGGGGCTTATTACAAGTACGCAAGCGCATTGTATATATGGTAGGGTTTGGTTTTTGCTGTTTGAGGTTAGGAAGGCATTTGGAGATTTTATACTGAAGTTACCAACAAAATAAAGCCTGTTTATTTTTTACTTAGTACTTACTCTTAGTTAATATTGAATTTTTATTTTTCGGTAAGAAGTTTTTTTTTATTTTACTTAAAAAATCTTATATAATTTCGATTCTAGCTATTATTCACTTAAGAAGTTACCTTTTTCATGAGTTTTTTATTTTTGTTTTAGTTAAGGATTTTTTTCTTATTTTACTTAAAAAATCTAAAATAAACATTTTTTTAAACAAATTTCTCAGTTTTGTTATCCTTACCTCAGCTTAGTTTTTTTTTAAATTTGTTTAGAAAATTAACAAAAATTTTTCTTGGCCATCCATTCTCGGTTAAACTTTAACATATTTATTTTACAATAAAAAAAACGAAAAAAGAGACTGTTTTAATTTTTTTTTCTAAAACTCAATGACTCAAAAAGAAAATGTTACCCTCCTGTCATCTTTTCCTATCAGTTTTTGCTATTAGTGCCTTCAGCTATAACTGCATTTAACGGTAAATTTATAATCAAAATGCATTTATTTTTACAGAAACAACGTGTATCTCTATTACGTACCAATTTAAAGAAAAAGCGTATCCCTTTAATTTAAACGCAGAAAAAGTTAATAGTAACCGATCTTCTTATTGTATTTCCTGCTCTCTATTCATGAATAAAATTATAGTTTTGTTTTTTGCTATAAACATAAAAAGAAATGGCTAAACAAACAATAATACAAGAACACCTTCGGAAAAAAATGTTTTCTTTTAGTGATAGTGAAATGGAAAGTTACGAATGCATAATAAACACTAAACAAATTTATATGAGAACTTTTCTCTCCAACAAAGGTGATCGAAAAATACACTCGGCGGTGGTACCCGGGAATAGGGGAATTTTGTTGGAAATAAAGTATTTTCGATTATAGCTATTATTTTATTCTGTGCTTTGTTTAATAATGCTCTTGAAGTCTAAAATTACATGGGAGCTGGTTTTATTCGACTTCGATTCCTATATTTTTAGTTTTTTTTTTTAAATTTAAAAAGGCTAAATTTTACACCCAATTTCAAAAACTCAAAAAAAATAAGTAAACAAAACTTGTGATACGTTACGTCAGTTAAACCCGAGCATGGTCTTAATTGGTTTGGTCAATGTATCGCAAATACCTGCGATCCCTTGCGGGGGATGGGGGGTTGCTTTCAGTTGGGAAATATGAAGGTTCGGTTGGGAAATTTAAGTACATTTTACAAAACATTTTGTATTTCTCATTTCTTAAAACAACAATGGAAAAAATCTCAAAGTTTTAGGTAACCTGGGAATCGCTTTTACTATTAATTGAGAAAACGTCTTCGTTTTTCTGAGTTTTTTTTTAGAATACTTAACTCAGTGGTGCACCCAGGAATTGACTTCGGGGGGGGGGGGGGTTAAGGATAAACAATAAAAAAAAACTTAATTTGAAGTAAAACTGTGACCATAACCAGGCTTGTCCTCTCGGTGCGCCACTGCTAAACTTTAAATGCAATTTTCTTGGGTAAAATACGTTCGTTCGCCAAAAAGAAAAAACCCACTGAAATATTTTTTCATCTAGAATGCAAATCCGCTGATGTCCATTGTACGACTCCAAATTATTTAATTGAATTGAATTAAATTTAAACAGTTACCTACCTTAATATTAGAAGTGGCATTATCGTTAAGATTATATTCTTACCTAAAAAAAAGAAAACGCAATTAATAAGAATATTTGTAAATTTTTTTACCCCGACTACCTACGGTATAAGGGTTATGTTTTTCGAGTTAGAAGTCAAACGGGGAAATCCATTTTAATAATAGTGGTTTCGCTGGAATTCTGAGAGTACCGGGAGTGCTATAGGCTATATTGTTAGCACAATTTCCTCCTTTGTGGTTTATTGTTACCTCCCGATTTTTTTATCGTTTCTCCTTCCCCCTCACCAACTGACTTTCCTCCCCCACTCCCAAAGAGTACAAGATTGAGTTAAAGCTTTGTATCATGTGACACATCAAAAAAAAAAAACAAAACAACCGACTGCCAGTTCTAAATAGGGAAGAGGGTTTAATACAGAATAAAGAGGCATGCGTCTGCAACAAATTTCTCAATTGTGTACTAAACTCCATATAGTACTTTTAGTTCTAGCAGGCGGGTAATTTTTTTATTGCATGATATTTATTTAAAATACATACTGCATGCTAAATAAGTAACTTAACCTTGTGTATGTCAAAAATATGTTTCATTTTCCTAATCAACTGTTTGCTCATTTATAAAATATAACAACTCTTCTTTTAGACACGGAAAATAATAAAAACAATAGGACAGACCCCTAAAATGTTAGTTTAAAACTAAATTTTTCCCATATTAAATTTTAAAAATTTATTATTATTTAGGCCTTTTGGAATACCTACCTTTAATATTTATTATCTAAGTTACTATTTAAAAAAATTTATTCAGACATATTTAAAAATTAGTAAAAACTCTAAATTTTTTTTAATATCCATCTTGGTCGGCAACACTAAAGGTGCACAATTTCGTCCCTACTTACAAGTAGCACAAGGAGACCCTGTCAAAAAAATATATAGTGACTCCCAGGGTGACCATGCATTCGTTCTACATAAGGCGAGACTCGGGAGTGGCGGGATAGTGCAATTGTTAAATCGCAGAATTTTCCGAAAGTATTCATAGAAAATATTTAATACTAAGATTTTTATCTTATCTATATTAATCCTTGGTATAATGTACTCTTGTTTTAAAAAAAAAACGCATACATTTTTAAATTTACTTTTTTTAAAAGTGTATGTATTTCATTCACCAGTTTAAAATAGACGGTACGGGTCAAACTGATTTTGACAATAACTTTCAAAGTCAAAAATGTCAAATTATCACTCGAGTTATAGAAGACGGCTGGTCTGTAAGGAGAGCGGCCACTCATTTTGGGGTTGATAAAATGACGATAGTACGATGGAAAAAGCGCTGGATACAGAATAATTCGATGAATAGAAAACATGGATCAGGACGAAAGCCTGTAAGTTCTGAGATACAAGATGAAAGACTTATCGACCACCTCAGACAAATTTGTTTCCAGGTTCCTTATCAACTATTAACAGAGGGATTAAAAAAATCTAAAATTTCCTGTTGAGTTGCTGCAAAATAGTAGTTTTCACAACTAGTGGCTAAAATAGTGCTTTTTTACAAGCGTTGGTTTAAATAAGGAGCGCAGCGAGGTATTAAAGAACGCGAGTAAAAAAAAACACAGTTTAGTCGCGAGTTGTTAACACTAGTTTTTTAAATACCTTTATCAAAAAATCAAAAATTATTAAATATACCTTTAATATTTATTATCTAAGTTACTATTTAAAAAAATTTATTCAGACATATTCAAAAATTAGTAAAAACCCTAAATTTTTTTTAATATCCATCTTGGTCGGCAACACTAAAGGTGCACAATTTCGTCCCTACTTACAAGTAGCACAATGAGACCCTGTCAAAAAAATATATAGTGACTTCCAGGGTGACCATGCATTCGTTCTACATAAGGCGAGACTCGGGAGTGGCGGGATAGTGCAATTGTTAAATCGCAGAATTTTCCGAAAGTATTCATAGAAAATATTTAATACTAAGATTTTTATCTTATCTATATTAATCCTTGGTATAATGTACTCTTGTTTTAAAAAAAACGCATACATTTTTAAATTTACTTTTTTAAAAGTGTATGTATTTCATTCACCAGTTTAAAATAGACGGTACGGGTCAAACTGATTTTGACAATAACTTTCAAAATCAAAAATGTCAAATTATCACTCGAGTTATAGAAGACGGCTGGTCTGTAAGGAGAGCGGCCACTCATTTTGGGGTTGATAAAATGACGATAGTACGATGGAAAAAGCGCTGTATACAGAATAATTCGATGAATAGAAAACATGGATCAGGACGAAAGCCTGTAAGTTCTGAGATACAAGATGAAAGGCTTATCGACCACCTCAGACTAATTTGTTTCCAGGTTCCTTATCAACTATTAACAGAGGGATTAAAAAATCTAACATTTCCTGTTGAGTTGCTGCAAAATAGTAGTTTTCACAACTAGTGGCTAAAATAGTGCTTTTTTACAAGCGTTGGTTTAAATAAGGAGCGCAGCGAGGTATTAAAGAACGCGAGTAAAAAAAAAACACAGTTTAGTCGCGAGTTGTTAACACTAGTTTTTTAAATACCTTTATCAAAAAATCAAAAATTATTAAATATAGCTTTAATATTTATTATCTAAGTTACTATTTAAAAAAATTTATTCAGACATATTTAAAAATTAGTAAAAACCCTAAATTTTTTTTAATATCCATCTTGGTCGGCAACACTAAAGGTGCACAATTTCGTCCCTACTTACAAGTAGCACAAGGAGACCCTGTCAAAAAAATATATAGTGACTCCCAGGGTGACCATGCATTCGTTCTACATAAGGCGAGACTCGGGAGTGGCGGGATAGTGCAATTGTTAAATCGCAGAATTTTCCGAAAGTATTCATAGAAAATATTTAATACTAAGATTTTTATCTTATCTATATTAATCCTTGGTATAATGTACTCTTGTTTTAAAAAAAACGCATACATTTTTAAATTTACTTTTTTAAAAGTGTATGTATTTCATTCACCAGTTAAAATAGACGGTACGGGTCAAACTGATTTTGACAATAACTTTCAAAATCAAAAATGTCAAATTATCACTCGAGTTATAGAAGACGGCTGGTCTGTAAGGAGAGCGGCCACTCATTTTGGGGTTGATAAAATGACGATAGTACGATGGAAAAAGCGCTGTATACAGAATAATTCGATGAATAGAAAACATGGATCAGGACGAAAGCCTGTAAGTTCTGAGATACAAGATGAAAGGCTTATCGACCACCTCAGACAAATTTGTTTCCAGGTTCCTTATCAACTATTAACAGAGGGATTAAAAAATCTAACATTTCCTGTTGAGTTGCTGCAAAATAGTAGTTTTCACAACTAGTGGCTAAAATAGTGCTTTTTTACAAGCGTTGGTTTAAATAAGGAGCGCAGCGAGGTATTAAAGAACGCGAGTAAAAAAAAAACACAGTTTAGTCGCGAGTTGTTAACACTAGTTTTTTAAATACCTTTATCAAAAAATCAAAAATTATTAAATATAGCTTTAATATTTATTATCTAAGTTACTATTTAAAAAAATTTATTCAGACATATTTAAAAATTAGTAAAAACCCTAAATTTTTTTTAATATCCATCTTGGTCGGCAACACTAAAGGTGCACAATTTCGTCCCTACTTACAAGTAGCACAAGGAGACCCTGTCAAAAAAATATATAGTGACTCCCAGGGTGACCATGCATTCGTTCTACATAAGGCGAGACTCGGGAGTGGCGGGATAGTGCAATTGTTAAATCGCAGAATTTTCCGAAAGTATTCATAGAAAATATTTAATACTAAGATTTTTATCTTATCTATATTAATCCTTGGTATAATGTACTCTTGTTTTAAAAAAAACGCATACATTTTTAAATTTACTTTTTTAAAAGTGTATGTATTTCATTCACCAGTTAAAATAGACGGTACGGGTCAAACTGATTTTGACAATAACTTTCAAAATCAAAAATGTCAAATTATCACTCGAGTTATAGAAGACGGCTGGTCTGTAAGGAGAGCGGCCACTCATTTTGGGGTTGATAAAATGACGATAGTACGATGGAAAAAGCGCTGTATACAGAATAATTCGATGAATAGAAAACATGGATCAGGACGAAAGCCTGTAAGTTCTGAGATACAAGATGAAAGGCTTATCGACCACCTCAGACTAATTTGTTTCCAGGTTCCTTATCAACTATTAACAGAGGGATTAAAAAATCTAAAATTTCCTGTTGAGTTGCTGCAAAATAGTAGTTTTCACAAATAGTGGCTAAAATAGTGCTTTTTTACAAGCGTTGGTTTAAATAAGGAGCGCAGCGAGGTATTAAAGAACGCGAGTAAAAAAAACACAGTTTAGCCGCGAGTTGTTAACACTATTTTTTTAAATACCTTTATCAAAAAATCCAAAAAAAAAAGGAAAATACTTTTAAAAATCTCGAACCAAGAGCACATCCCGCAACACCATCTTTACACTAATCAAGGCGGCTGGTAAATGAAATAACAATGTTTTCCATAGCGATGTGCCTTTTTACTCGGTGACGTTCATTGTTGCGACATTTTAATCTTTGACAGTTTGATATTTTGAAATGATTTTTTTCGTAAGTACTTGGTACGTGGCTTAATTTTTAGGCAACAATAATTAGATTTTTTCAATATTACTATTTTCCGCTATCTATTTTTGCACCCGTGATAAAAAATGGTAGTTTTCACAACTAGTAGCTAAAATAGTGCTGTTTTATAAGCGTTGGTTGGTATTTAAAAACGCCAGTAGAAAAAAGCACCGTTTAGCCGCGAGTTGTTAACACTATTTTTTTAATACTTTTCTCAAATAATCCAAGAAAAACAGCAACACACCATCTTTACACTAGAAATCAAGGCAGCTGGTAAATGAAATAATAATGGTTTCCATAGCGATGTGTCTTTTTATTCAGTGACGTTCATTGTTGCGACATTTTAATATTTGAGTTTGATCAACAAAAAATGTTTTTTGCATCGGTAACCAAAACCATGCTTTAGTTATCTTCAGACAGTTACTAAAATCATGTTTTTGATGAAGGTATAAAAGAAAAGATTTTTTGCATCGGTAACTAAATAAGCCATGCTTTAGTTAGAACAAGAACAGGCCTAGGTTATTTTTGCATTAAATAATGTTCTTCATGATAAATACTTCTGGGAGAGGGTGGTCTTCACAGATGAAAAGGTATTTCAATCATCTTCGAGCAGCAGAAGAATTTTAATATATCGGCCACCAAATTCTAGGTTTGATTCAAAATACACCAACCAAATTAAGAAAGCTGGATATTTTTCAGTGAATATGTGGGGCTGGTTTAGCGCTAGAGGTTTGGGTATGTTTTGTCAAAGTCAAGTTAAAGATATGTTGAGATTCTTGAGGATGTTATGATGCCATCTATGCAGATGGTTTACAAAAATAACGACTTCGTTTACCAGCAGGACAACTGTCCCGTGCACATGGCTAATGTTGTTTACCAGTGGTTTGAAAACGATAATATTGAAACTCTTCTTTGGTCATCCAATAGCCCTGATCTCAACCCATAGAAAATATATGGGACCGACTTGTAAAAATTATTTATCAGAGAAACTGGAGACCCCAAAATGCTGAAGAGTTAAGCGATGCAATTCATCGCGCATTGGAGGTGCTCTCAGAAGATCGTAAATATTTTCAAAATTTAAGTTTTTCAATGCCCGAACGTTTGCAGAGTGTTATTGAAAAGATGGTAGGCTCACTAAATACTAATTTTTGTTGTTGTTTTAAGTAATATTTAATATAGTTGTTTCCATTCCGTTGTGTTATTTTGAATTCATCATTTTTTTCATTTTATTATCGTCATTTTATCAACCCCAAAATGAGCGGACGCTCTCCTTATAGACCAGCCTGTAACTCGAGTGATAATTACTCTTTTGCAATTAATAAAGATTGTTTTTAAATATATTTACATATATGCTGTTTAAAAGGCGATTTTTAAATAATTATATCCTACATATAACTAAACTCAAAACCCTCCTTTGAGTTGCGTAGTCGGGTAATAAGGGTATTTGCTTTGAGTAAAAGCATTTTTTGATTTAGAGGCCTTATTTTTACTTTTGATTTTATCAATATGACATAACGTCATCGTAATACCGAATTTAATGCTGTCAGACATTACAAGCTGAGCTGTTTTCTTTTTGTAATGGTTACGGTTAACCTTGGTCCTAAAATTTCCCAGAAGGATAAGAAAAAGAAGGAGACCTCGATTGTGTAATATATTCGAATATTGTTTAAATTTACAGATAGTTGTTTATGCTTAAATGTGTATATAATAAAAACTTTTTAATTTTTATGAATTTCCGGATTATACTTAAATTTTCACATCAAAAATGCTATGACGTCATCTACGAGCTGACATGAACAGAACAAATTGACGTAGATAGCACATCCTGTAAAGAACCATACCTTGAGAATCGCAACCATTCTGAACCGGAAAAAAAGGCTGCTTCCGATTCTCAAGGCATCGAGCATAACAGGATGCGCTGTCTACATCGATTTTTTCTGTTCATGTCAGCCAATACATGACGTCATAGCATTTTTGATATAAAAATTTAAGTATAACCTAGAAATTCAAAAAAATTAAAAACTTTTGATTATATACACATGTAAATATAAACAATTATTTTAAACCTTATACAATAAATTTAATTATCACTAAAATTTCACCAACTGACACGTTATTTTTTCACAAAGTATGACATTGTTCAATTGGTCAAGGACCCAACCCTGTAAAATTATTATAATCACAATAATTTTTTAACAAAATATGGATTGGCATTTATACTAAATCATAATATTATAATCACTTTGTTTATACGGGCCTCTTAAAGCGCTTTTATGTAAGGACGATTTAGAAAAGTTGTCCTATAAACATCACTAAAACCGTTTTAGGCACTAAATCGATTTTATTTTGAAGCGATTTAAGAAAGCGTTTTATCGCTTTAAAACCCATTTTAGGGTCGTTATAAACACTTTAAAAACGCTTTAGAGCATTTCTGCCAACATAAAGAAATACTCAGCCATGGTTTTTCGAAAAATCTGTCGTTGACTAAGTTGTTTTATTTGCTTTTTCCTTAAACTGACGTACTTAATGACATTTAATGAAGGACGTATAAACCCTTGGAGGAAGCGATTTTATTAAAAACCGTCTTTATATAAAAGCGCTTTTAGGTGCGTATAAACGTAGTAACTGAGTACTAATAATAATTAAAACACAACTGGGTGCCCTAAATGTTCACAAGAAAATCAAGAAAAAACTTATTAATCACGTCGATTCCATTTCCTGTAACTAATGGATATTATATAGAAACACACTACTTAGGTACTCACCCATACCATACTTTAAAAAATTGGATATTAAGTTAACAATCATATTTATGATAAATTTTTATTCGTGCCAAATTTTAGATTTTTCTAGTATTTATTGGTTGATACGTTAATTCCAAATTCTCCGGACCCATTTCAATATGACGGCTGATATCAAAGACAGAAACTAAATAATATTAATAAAACAAAAATTAACTTCAGGAAGTACGTCTGGATAGAGGGGGGAGTGATGCCTTTTCCCAAATCTATGTTTTTTTACTGTAGTATATTTAATTATTATAGTCGTTATCCTCATGGGTCACTCCTTCATTTAAAAATTCACATTATCAAAGGAAAATTATACTGAAGCTTTTTAATACCGTTTTGCCATGATTTTTCTGGTTCTTTGTGTGTGACTTGTCATACTTTTACTGATTTCAGAATTTTCTTTGTAAATTGCAACCCACCATACGGCAACCATGATTACCTACTTTAATTTCACATAACATCATATTTTATAATTTTATGATGAAATTTGCCCAAAAGTGCGAAAAATAGAGTGACTAAAAAATTTTTATCCCTTGGTGTATAATGTACAATTTTTTTACTCGCGTTTTTGAATGAGCCTAACCAATGCTTGTAAAGAAAGCACTGTCTATTCTTTCTTTTCTTATCAGAAAATATTTTTGTTAACACCTCCGGTATTATAATGCCTTCAAACTCAATGGTTGGTAAAATTATGAGGAAACGATAATAATCAACACCAATACCATTCTTAACAAGCTTTCAAATTGTCGTTATTAAAACTAACGTAGATCGTTGTTGTAGTATTTGTGCGCAGCAAACCGTGAAAAAGTTTGGGCATGGATGGAGGATTTGTTTTTAAATTATCTACAACAAATCAAATATTTGCAGGAAAATGAAACAAATAATATATTAACGACATTTATTCCACAAAAGTCCCCGGGCCCCACCCCTCCGAGGGCGTCATCCCTAAAACTCGAAAACCATATGTAGACTTTAAAAACAATCGAAAACAATACGCCTTCGAAGCAAAAATTTTTAATATTAATTAATATTTTTAGCGCTTAAAAATTCATAGTGAATAACCGCAAATAACCAATTCATAGCTTTGTGGTTACTGATGAAAAGAAGTTTTCACAAAAAAATCATTTTGAAAACACGAGGCAATATCAAACTGTAGTTGTTTTGTTAAAACAAAGACAGTCCTCAAGAATGCAAATATAAAGTATTTCAATGAAAATTAAATATTGGAAATTTTTTTCAATCAAAAGTAACACAAAAATAAATCTTAGATCAGGGGTCCTATTCCTCCTTCCTATACTGTGTAGAATAGGAGGCCGATACGCATGGCATAGGTGGTGCGTAAAAGAATAACCGATTTTTCGTGCGAAAAAGCCGAATGCCCTCCCCGCACCCTCGAGCAATATTGATTAAAGCCAGTCGAATTCAAACGCGGTGCACACATACCAGCTTGTCTTTCGTCTCTCATTCTACACGGTATAGAAAGAAACTGATGTAAAAATTTTCTATTATTTAGATCACAAAAGTACTCGTTTGCGGATATTTTCGTATGGGTTCGATAAACAGACTCCAGACCCACACAATTTACACAGAGAGATATAAATTTGCCCCCCCCCCCCAATAATAAGTAGGTAGCCAAAATTTTTCTCAGTTGCTCTGAGGGAAGAAATCATAGTTGAAGAGCGCGGAGAATTATACTAAAAATGCCGTTTTCGGAGGGTTTCGAATGCCGAGGCGAAAATTGTTGAAAAGTAAAAGTTTTAAATGCTGCTGATAAAAATTGTTTAAAATTAATAGAACCGCAAATTAAAAATAATTGGATTAAATCGCCTCCGAAACCAACTTTGTCAGCTCTACTTAAGTTGTTGCCCACTCGCTGTCCCCCCTGGGGCCGGCGCCACTAGTGCAATTTTTTTATTATTTTGGGAAAACTAGTGCACTTTTTGTGTTCTATGCAACACCTAAAAAGCCAGTTAACTCATTTTCGTTTTAGAAAATCCATGTTTTACTTGTCAATTTGGTTATAAAAATGGCAAGCACAGTAGGCTAAAGGGCACTGAGTCGTTGGGGTTACCTGGCTTTTTAGTTGAGAACGGTGTTGGTTCTAAGAGCTCGTGGTGAACTCAATCTTTAAATTTTACGTAGGTAAAGCTGGGGGGACCACCATAAGGGGCCACAAAAATTCCCATGCCAGAATTTGGTGCTAATTTGTTGCTAATTTGTTACCGAAGAATTAAATTTGTCGCTGTTGCCGTTTCCGAGAAATCGCGACCCCTGTGACTTTACGGTAAAGCTGAGGGGCCACCCCATAACTCCTGATTGACAAGCGATAGAAGAATAAATCAAACACCATAATTTGTCGCTAGAAGGCCTTATGTGCATTAACATATAAAAAACAACGAAAATATCGCGGTTTTTTTTTAATCTTTAAAAAACTCTATTTTGCTAATAACTTCTCTTGTATTGAACCAAATGATGCAGAACTAAGCCCATTAGGCGTCAATGAGCTTGTTCGAATTTGTTGCTGCCATTTAAATGTCTTACAAGCAAAATTAAAAAAAAAAAACATTTTTTTTTGGGAAATTGTACCACTGTGCGTTCAATAAATCGTATCTCGGTTATTTTACGAGATATTAGGCTTAAACCAAAAACATAATTTAAGTCATGCTAAGTCCCAATTTGTTCGGCACAATAGCAATACGTCGCTCCTGTGGCCTTCAAGAAAATTTGTTGAAACTATTTTCTGAAATTGACCAAAAAGTCGCAATGATTTGCATACCGTGAAGCTGAGCTCAAAGCGGGCTTTTTAAGTACTCAAACACAACATTTTTCGCCTGTGCCGTTATCGAGCGCGATATTGCGATGAAAGTGGTTCACTATTCCAGAAATCTGCACCCGGATATCCACAAAACTATTTATGGGGCCCCCAAGATTCGTATACCATTTAGCTGGGCCCGAACAGGGCTTTTCAACTATCTAGACCCAGAATTTGTCGCTGGCTATCGAGATTTAAGGGTTTCACTATTCCACATCTCTGCACCTGGATATTTCCAAAATTAGTAATGGGGCCACCAAGTCTCGTATACCGTTAAGCTGGGTTCAAATAGGGCTTGTTAATGACAAAAACACATAATTTTTCGCTGGTGTCATTAACGAGATATTGCCATCAAAGTGGTTCACTATTGCACGTCTCTGCACCCGCATATCTCCAAAACTAGTTATGGGGCCACCAAGTTTCCTATACCGTTTAGCTAGGTTCGAACAGGACTTTCTAAGTAACCAGACCCAGAATTTGTCGCTGGTGCCGTTATCGAGATATTTGTGATTTAAGTGTTTCACTATTCCACATATCTGCACCCGGATATCTTCAAAACTATTTATGGGGCCACCAAGATTCGTATACCGTTTAGCTGGGTTCGAACAGGGCTTTTTAATTACCCAAACACAAAATTTGTCCCTGGTGTCGTTATCGAGATATTGCCATCAAAGTGGTTCACTATTGCACGTCTCTGCACCCGGATATCTCCAAAACTAGGTATAGAGCCACCAAGTTTGCTATACCGTTTAGCTAGGTTCGAATAGGATTTTCCAAGTAACCAGACCCAGAATTTGTCGCTGGTGCCGTTATCGAGATATTGCGATTTAAGTGTTTCACTATTCCACACATCTGCACCCGGATATCTTCAAAACTATTTATGGGGCCATCAAGATTCGTATACCATTTAGCTGGGTTCGAACAGGGCTTCCCAAGTAACCAAACACAGAATTTTTCGCTGGTGCCATTATTGAGATATTGTAATTTAGGTGATTCACTATTCCACATTTCTGCACCCGGATATACCCAAAACTATTTATGGGGCCACCAAGTTTTGCATACCGTTTAGCTGGGTTCGAATAAGGCTTTCCAAGTAACCAAACACAGAATTTGTCGCTGGTGCCGTTATCGAGATTTTGCCATTTAATTGGTTCACTATTCCACATCTCTGCACCCCGATATCTCCAAAACGAATTATGGGGCCACCAAGTTTCGTATACCGTTTAGCTGGGTTCGAACAAAGCTATCAAAGTAACCAGACCGAGATTTTGTCGCTGGTGCCGTTATCGAGATATTGCCATTTAGTGGTTCACTATTCCACATTTCTGCACCCGGATATCTCCAAAACTATTTATGGGGCTACCAAGTTTCGTATACCGTTTTGATGGGTTCGAACAGGGCTTTTTAATGACCCAAACACAGAATTTGTCGCCGGTGCCGTTATCGAGATTTTACGATTTAAGTGATTCACTATTCCACATCTCTGCACCCGGATATCTCCAAAACTAATTATGGGGCCACCAAGTTTCGTATACCGTTTAGCTAGGTTCGAACAGGGCTTTTTAGTGACCCAAACACAGAATTTGTCGCTGGTGCCGTTATCGAGATATTGCGATTTAAGTGATTCACTATTCCACATTTCTGCACCCGAATATCTTCAAAACTATTTATGGGGCCACCAAGTTTCGTGTACCGTTTAGCTGGGTTCGAACAGGGCTTTCCAAATAACCAGATTCAGAATTTGTCGCTGGTGCCGTTATCGAGATATTAGGATTTAAGTGATTCACTATTCCACATCTCTGCACCCGGATATCTCCAAAACTAATTATGGGGCCACCAAGTTTCGTGTACCGTTTAGCTAGGTTCGAACGGGGCTTTCCAAGTAACCAGACGCAGAATTTGTCGCTGGTACCGTTATCGAGATATTTCGATCTAAGTGATTCACTATTCTACATTTCTACACCCGGATATCTCCAAAACTATTTACGGGGCCACCAAGTTTCGTATACCATCTAGCTGAATTTGAACAGGGCTTTCCAGGTAACCAAACACAGTATTTGTCGCTGGTGCCGTTATCGAGATTTTGCCATTTAAGTGGTTCACTATTCCACATTTCTGCACCCGGATATCTTTAAAACTATTTATGGGGCCACCAAGTTTCGTATACCATCTAGCTGGGTTCGAACAGGGCTTTCCAGGTAACCAAACACAGAATTTGTCGCTGGTGCCGTTATCGTGATTTTGCCATTTAAGTGGTTCACTATTCCACATTTCTGCACCCGGATATCTTTAAAACTATTTATGGGGCCACCAAGTTTCGTGTACCGTTTAGCTGGGTTCGAACAGGGCTTTCCAAGTAACCAGACCCAGAATTTGTCGCTGGTGCCGTTATCCAGATATTGGGATTTAAGTTTCGTGTACCGTTTAGCTAGGTTCGAACAGAGCTTTCCAAGTAACCAAACAAAGAATTTGTCGCTAGTGCTGTTGTCAAGATTTTGCCATTTAAGTGGCTCACTATTCCACATTTCTTCATCCGGATATCTCCAAAACTATTTATGGGGCCACCAAGTTTCGTATACCGTTTTGCTGGGTTCGAACAGGGCTTTTTAATGATCCGAACGCAGAATTTGTCGCTGGTGCCGTTATCAAGATTTTTCGATTTAAGTGAATCACTATTCCACATCTCTGCACCCGGATATCTCCAAAACTAATTATGGGGCCACCAAGTTTCATACACTGTTTAGCTGGGTTCGAACAGGGCTTTTTAATGATCTAAACACAGAATTTGTCGCTGTTGCCGTTATCGAGATTTTGCCATTTAAGTGGTTAACTATTCCACATTTCTGCACCCGGATATATCCAAAACTAATTATGGGGCCACCAAGTTTCGTATACCGTTTAGCTGGGTTCGAACAGGGCTTTTCAAGTAACCAGACCCAGTATTTGTCGCTGGTGCCGTTATCGAGATATTGCGATTTAAGTGATTCACTATTCCACATCTCTGCACCTTGATATCTCCAAAACTATTTATGGGGCCACTAAGTTTCGTATATTGTTTAGCTGGGTTCAAACAGAGCTTTTTAATTACCTAAACACTGAATTTGTCGCTGGTGCCGTCATCGCGATATTGAGATTTAGGTGATTCACACACAGTGATATCTCCAAAACTATTTATGGGGCAACTAAGTTTGAACCTCTTTTTACCTCCTTAGGGGTAACTTTTTAAAAAAAACCTTTCTTGGCGGGTGTCTATGTCACACACCCAATATGTCTTCCAATTTTTACGGCTGTAGGTCAAGTGCTTTTATATATACTGTTGTCTGCCGTTCTTTTATTAGTATAGATTAATTATTATAGTAGGTAAATTAAAAAATGGCTATACCATCCATAAAATCTTTTAAAAAAACTAAAAATTTTGTTTTTCAAAAACTTTTTTCATTTTTTTTTTGCTTGAACATGCAATTATCTATCTTAATATAAAAACCGCGTGTCGCCAGCTGCTACGGTTCGTGAGTTAGGTTTTTATAAGTATATTTTTATTTTTCTTAGATATCTCAAAAACTACGAATCTGACAGACTAACATTGATATAGTTTTTATTGAAAATGTAATTATCCGTCTAAATATTAAAACCGTGGCTCTCTAGATCCTACAGTACGTGGGTTAAGATTTTTATAGGTATATTTTTGTTTATCTTACATATCTCAAAAACTACGAATCTGGCAGGCTTCATCATTGATATAGTTTTTATAGAAAATGTAATTATTCATCTTAGCGTGAAAATCACGTGTTTCATCAAACTGCTACGGTTCGCAAGTTATGATATTTTAAAAAGTTTATCTCCCATTTCTACCCTCTTCGCAACCCCCCACCAACACCAAAAACTAATCAGCTCACCGCCTGGTGCCAGAAAATTTGATAAGAATTGGTTAAGCGTTTTGTGAGTAATCGTCCTAGGACAGGACGTTAAGAGGACGTTCCCGTGTGATCCATATATTACCTTTTGCACCTCTTGTAAAAAATCACCGTTAGGTGACTTTATCGCTTAATAACGCGTTGTGAAGTAGCTAACGTCACGTTATTTTTAGGACAGCATTTTTAGTTTTTCCACGCCGCCTTTGATTTTTTTATGGCCGACTTTATACGGTATTTATTATTATAAAGATTTACAAAAAGAATTTTAATATTTTTCATTTAGAATATCTTATTCTTGTGTTTTTTACGTGAATTTAAATTATAATTAATCTTTAAAAAGTCAAAAACACAACGGAGAAAAGGAAGGTTATGATAAACAGATCGGAATCCCTTTTCATAGTTGCCAGTGAAAATCAATATTTTACATTTCTTACGAAATTCTAGCCAAAGAAAATGAAAAAAATTGAAACGTATCTTTGCAACTAAAAGGAATACAGAACATATTTTTGCATTCAAAATCAATTTAAAATTTTTATTTTTCTACTTAACGTTTTACTATCAGCTATTATTACGCAAGTAACGTCAAACTTTAACTGCGCATGCCCGAAATAAGCGATAAAGTAAAAAGGCATCAAAATTATAGGTGCAAAAGGTCTCTATTGATAGTGGAGCACGTTAAAGATCCCTAGCAGCCCCGACAAAGTGGTTTAGGTCTAAATCCCTCTAGGAAAAGAAAAGTGCCTTTCTAGGGGGTGCTCATCAGAACCGCATAAAGTCTGGTGAGTGGGGAAGGGGGGGGGGGAATGAGCGACAATAGATCTCTCAGGTCGCAGTGGAGGGAGCTGTTAATTGCACAAACCTAACCTTAGTTAATGTTACTCTGTCAGATTCGTAGATTTTGAGATATCTAAGAAAAATAAAAATATACTTGTAAAAACGTAACTCACGAATAGTAGCAGCTGGCGACACTCGGTTTTCACATTTTCAACAAAAAATAATCTATACTAATAAAAGAACGGCAGTCAATAGTATCTATAAACGCAGAGGTCAAACGCCTTGACATAGGCACCCGCTAAGAAAGGATTTTTGAAAAAGTTACCACTAAGGAGGTAAAAAGGGGTTGACACTTAGTGGCCCCATAAATAGTTTTGGAGATATCTGGGTGCAGAAATGTGGAATAGTGAACACTTGGATCGCGATATCTCGATAACGGCACCAGCGACAAATTCTGGGTCTAGTTATTTGGAAAGCCTTGTTCGAAGCCAGCTAAACGGTATACAAAACTTGGTGGCCCCATAAATAGTTTTGGAGATATCCGGGTGCAGAGATGTGGAATAGTGAATTACTCAAAGTGCAATATCTCGATAACGGCACCAGCGAACAATTCTGGGTCTGGTTACCTGGAAACCCCTCTTCAAACCCAGCTAAACGGTATACTAAACTTGGTGGCCCCATAAATAGTTTTGGAAATATCCGGGTGCAGAAATGTGGAATAGTGAACCACCTAAATGGCAAAAATCTCGATAACGGCACCAGCGAATAATTCTAAGTCTGGTTACTTGGAAAGCCCTGTTCGAACCCAGCTAAACAGTATACGAAACTTGGCGGCCCCATAAATAGTTTTGGAGATATCCGGGTGCAGAAATATGGAATAGTGAACCACTTAAATGGCAAAATCTCGATAACGGCACCAGCGACAAATTCTGTGTTTGAGTCATTGAAAAGCCCTGTTCGAACCCAGCAAATCTATATACGAAACTTGGTGGCCCTATAAATATTTTTGGAGATATCCGGGTGCAGAAATGTGGAATAGTGAACCACTTAAGTGGCAAAAATCTCGATAACGGCACCAGCGACAAATTCTGTGTTTAGGTCATTAAGAAGCCCCGTTCTGACCTAGCTAAACGGTATACGAAACTTGGTGGCCCCATAAATAGTTTTGGAGATATCCGGGTGCAGAAATGAGGAATAGCGAACCACTTAAATGGCAAAATCTCGATAACGGCACCAGCGACAAATTCTGTGTTTGGGTCATTAAGAAGCCCCGTTCTGACCTAGCTAAACGGTATACGAAACTTGGTGGCCCCATAATTAGTTTTGGAGATATCCGAGTGCAGAAATGTGGAATAGTGAACCACTAAATGGCAATATCTCGATAACAGCACCAGCGACAAATTCTGGCTCTGGTTAATTGGAAAGCTCTGTTCGAACCCAGCTAAGCGGTATACGAAACTTGGTGTCTCCATAATTAGTTTTGGAGATATCCGGGTGCAGAAATGTGGAATAGTGAACCACTTAAATGGCAATATCTCGATAACGGCACCAGCGACAAATTCTGTGTTTGGTTACTTGGAAAGCCATGTTGGAATCCGGCTAAACGGTATACGAAACTTGGTGGCCCCATAACTAATTTTGAAAATATCCGGGTGCAGAGATATGAAATAGTCAACCACTTATATCGCAAAATCTCGATAACGGGACCAGCGACAAATTTTGTGTTTGGGTAATTAAAAAGCCCTGTTCGAACCCAGCTAAACGGTATACTAATCTTGGTGGCCCCATAAATAGTTTCGAAGATATCCGGGGCAGAGATGTGAACCCCTTAAATCTCGATATCTCGATAACTTTACCAGCGACAAATTCTGTGTCTAGTTAGTTGAAAAGCGCTATTCGAGCCCAGCTAAATGGTATACGAATCTTGGAGGCCCCGTAAATAGTTTTGTGGATATCCGGGTGCAGATTTGTAGAATAGTGAACCACTTTCATCGCAATATCTCGCTCGATAACGGCACCGGCGAAAAATGTTTTGTTTGAGTACTTAAAAAGCCCGCTTTGAGCTTAGCTTCACGGTATGCCAATCATTGCGACTTTTTGGTCAATTTCAGAAAATATTTTCAACAAATTTTCTTGAACGCCACAGGAACGACATATTGCTATTGTACCGAACAAATTTGGACTTGGCATGACTTAAATTATGTTTCTGGTTTAAGCCTAATATCTCGTAAAATAACCGAGATACGATTTATTGGACGCACAGTGGTACAATTTCCCAAATAAAATGTTTTTTTTTTTTAATTTTGCTTGTAAGACATTTAAATGGCAGCAACAAATTCGAACAAGCTCATTGACGCCTAATGGGCTTAGTTCTGCATCATTTGGTTCAATACAAGAGAAGTTATTAGCAAAGTAGAGTTTTTTGAAGATTTAAAAAAACCGCGATTTTTTCGTTGTTTTTTATATGTTAATGCACATAAGGCCTTCGAGCGACAAATTATGGCGTTTGATTTATTCTCCTATCGCTTGGCAATCAGGAGTTATGGGATGGCCCCTCAGCTTTACCGTAAAGTCACAGGGGTCGCGATTTCTCGGAAACGGCAACAGCGACAAATTTAATTCTTCGGTAACAAATTAGCAACAAATTAGCACCAAATTCTGGCATGGGAATTTTTGTGGCCCCTTATGGTGGTCCCCCCAGCTTTACCTATGTTTAAATTTTGGTGGCAGCGACAAAGCCGATGAGGAAGAATAATGTGCTTTTGTGGCATGGAGAAGACATCTTCAAAATATTTGTGTCGTAAGATTAGATGTTTTTTATTTTTTTTTAACTTGTGGGATACACAAGATGTGCGAGTTTTTCGTTGCTAAAAAATAAAAAATTCTTTCTTGTAAGTAAATTTGTAGTGATGTTATTAAAACTTATCCATCAGCGATCCTTGATTTATAGTATAAAAATTGTGACTTGTCAATTGTTCTTGTGTTCGAGTTTTTTACCGCTTTTTTTGGATTTTTTAAAAATAGTTTTGAAAACTGAGGGTAAACTGTGCCATAAAATGCTTTTTGTGTATGATGACATCTGTTCTAAGTAAGCCACATTCCTTTGAAGTATTTCGATGTAGCACTTAAAAAATTCGGTTGGGAAATAAAGTAGTTTTAAATATTTAAATAATAACTTTTCCAAAAATTAATCAAATTTGATATGCTTAAACTTTTTGAGAGGCAAAAGTTTAAAATTTGTGGAACCAAAGTCAAAATTGGCATTTCCTAAAAAGCCAAGATCCAATTCATTTAAACATGCATTTTTGACCCTTCTACAAAAACTTTTTGTGCATCACTGTACTCAATTTTAAACATCAGTTAAAAATGCACATTCCTTTCAAGCATTTCACTGTATTAGGTAATTCAAAAATTCGGAATAGAAATAAAATTTTTAGAAGTGTATTTCTTAAGTCAGTTTTGACCATGGTCCTATAAATTTTGAAGCCTGTGCTCAAGAATCCTAGGTTTATTAAAATTGGTTGATTTTTTTAAAAGTTATTGCTGCTTAGATAAGTGAATTTGTTCTTAATAAACTTATTTTATCAGGGTTTATTAAAAAAAAACTAACTACTATATTTCTTTACCAAATTTCGCCTTTTGTGTTGTAATCGATATTTAAAATTCAATGCAGTGTTGCACAGAAAAAATATCTCGGGAACGTTGAAAATGCCTATTTTATTAAATGGGTTCGCCATCTTGGATTTTTCGGAAATGTCAAATTTGACATCGGATCTATAATAAATATTGATGTCTTAGCTGTCTAAAAAGCTAAATTTTATTAAAATCGGACAGTTTATCGCTTAATTATGGATGCCCACGGTTTATCAGAATGTGCAAAATCAAAGTCGTTAAATAATAAAATCATTCACTATATATATATATATATAGATATATATATATCGAAATTTGACAGACCCGTTTTTAATCGATCCATTTTTTAAGAAAGTTATTCAATATCAAACTCGTCATTTGTAAAACCCATTTTTAATAAAACCCGGAATTTGTCAAACCATTATTTATCAAAACCGGATTTCGTCAAACTCGTTGTTTATCAGAAAATATTTGCTAAATTGATAGCGCATTCGACAATAATACTTACATGAACCGGAGGCGTACACGCAGGTGGCGGCATCTATACACAAAGTATTGAACACTACCTGTGAGTACTTTTATAGAACGACGAATGCATCGAAACGCCGTGACGCTGCCCCCCACCCTGGCGTACGCCAGGTCATGTAAGTATTATTGGCGAATGCTCTAACAATTTAGCAAATAGTTTCTGATAAACAACGAGTTTCACGAAATCCGGTTTTACAAATTCTGGGTTTTATTTAAAATGGGTTTTACATATTATGAGTTTGATATTGAATGAGTTTGATGAACAATGGTTCGATTAAAAACGGGTCTGTTAAATTTCGAATTTGTTTTTGAATGGGTTTGATCAAATAAGGTTCGGATAAAAAATTGGCTTGACGAATTGCAGTTTCTATGGTGAATCGTTCTTACGATGAATTTTTTTATTAAATACGGTCTCATAAATTCCAGGTTTGATAAACCATAGGCGTTCTTAATTATAATCATCTAACAAAGTGCACACCCTACATCTATATACTTATCCTTTACTCTAATGCTAAAACGTCGAATCTAATAAAAAATAATCTTGTTTCTTATAAATTGATACCGATTTATATTGTTACTGTGTTTTACTTTCTCCGATTGGTTCTTAACCCCAGGGTGTGAACCAAACAAGGTAGATAGTTTCTTAAAATTTTTCTTTTCTGCTATCTTTGATTGCGGGTGTGTCTTGATTAAGTTGAAATGCCGTTCTTTACCGGTTAGTTAATATCTGAAATACATAGAGGAAATCGTGTTTTTGTAAAATGAATCAACTTTATGGGTTAGGTACCTAAATCTTCGTAGATAGGAATAATTGTAACTTCTGTGTTGCTGAACTTTAAATAATACTTTCTATTTTTTAAATTATTTATAAATCCTAACCGATTTGTAATATGTGGTATGTCGTAACCAATTTGTAGCATATATGGTATGATGACAGCTCTGTCAGCATTTTCATTTCATTCAAGTTTAGGATTGATAATAATAAATATATAAATAAATACATTTTTAATAAACGACTTCCAAACGTAGTGACAGCCTATCACTGTTAATCATGACCACAGATACAAACAATAGGGTAGAGACACATACTTAAAAATCACATAGTATTAAAATAACGTAGATTACACCACATTGCTCTCCCTACTTAACAATAAAAAATACTTACAAGTCTAATCTTTTTGGAGCCTTAACAGTTCTACCTGAACGAGTATTTAAAGAGAGCTTGGGAGTTACAGATTGAACAATGCTTGGTGGATTACCATCTTTCATAAGTTTTGGTGATTCCTTAATAATATGCTCAGTTACTGGTGCTTCCATGCTCTTACTAGTTATTGTAGACATAGTGGATGGACTAGCCATTAAAGGTGTAGTACTTTTCAAAACCATCAAGATCAGGTAAAGAACTATTTTTATTTGAACGTCGTACATCTTTAGGCAAATCCTTATTCGGTATAGTCACTTGTGTACCAGAGTTATTAGTGAAAAAACTTTCTGGACACATTCGTATATCATTAGCATAGACAAACTTTATATTATTATCAACCTTTTACAATTTTTCCTTTTTGACAAACTTTTAGTTAAATATTTTTTATAAAAATAGATTGATTAAAAGAATATAATTTAGTATTTCTAAGATCATCCTAAGTTGAGTCAAAATCAGTATTTTTCTTATTTAAGGAAGGCTTGAGAAGATCGAATCGAGTTCTCGGTCTTATTTTAAAAATATTTTCTGATGGAGAAACACCAGTAGATGTGGAAAGTGTGTTTCTCTGAGTAAAGAGGAAATTATATATCCTGGTTTTTATAGCATACTGACTTATTTTAAAAAAATCAAAAAATAAAGCTTTCTCCAGGCTCTTTTTAATGGTTTGTACGCTTCTTTCAGCAAGACCGTTGCTCTCTGTATGGTATGGTGGAGATTTTAGTGGTTTTATTCCATTTGCCTCACAAAAGTCAATAAATTGATGTGAATTAAAAGGCGGTCACAGTCAGTCAAAAATCAGAAAAAATTTCTTTTAATTTTAAAATGGTTTCTTTAGCATTACTGCCATGTTCCATTAATTTAAGATCTAATTATTTTGATTTATCAACTACCAAGATAATAGATAGATAACGGTGTTGGCCAAGATAGTAAAGTACTGCTATTTGAAAGATTTTAAGATGTTTGACAAATTTTGCATAAACTTATAATTTTCTCAATAGCACCATTAATATTTGGCCACCAACAATAACATCTTATTAAAATTTTCGAACGAACTATGACTATGTGTTGTTCATGGAACAGTTGTTAGACTTCGTCCTATAAGGATTCGGAAATGACAACCCTACTACCTAACGAAAGACAGTTATTTTCCACAGACAATTCGTTTTTTCTTTGAAAATGAGGTTTTAATTTTTCGTCATGAACCACACTAGGCCAACCAGATTTTGTAAAATCTATTACTTTTATCAAAGTTACATCTTTATTTATCGCTCGTGAGATATCATCAGAATGCACCGGAATATTATCAATCAAGTTAAAAGAATATAAGGCACTAGGAATTTCACTATCACCAGGTATTGGCAAACACAGTGTCTAGTATTCTGGAGATAAAATTTAATAATTGGATCAGAATAGTCTTTTTCAAAATAGGAGAATTATTGGAGCTAGCTATGGTTCTTAGGACCTGGTTATTAAATGAGACTAAATCGAATATTTGCCTAAAAGGCAATTTTTCTAAAAATATTGTAAAAGGAGTTGTTTGTTGATGAAAAGAACGAAAATTCCTCGATGGAACAAACAGGTGAAAAACTTTATTTGTTTTTTCGATTTTAATTAATTTGAATTAAATTTAATTAAATTAATGTCAAATGTTAAAAGGACTGATCAGGGAGTGCGCAGATCAGCCATCAGAGAAAGGACTTGGCCCAATACAGAGAATGCCCAACTATATGAAGTTTGGACCGTGGGAGTACCCAAGAATTTAATAGTTTGGACTAAATGGAGAGGCATATTTAAATTTGTTTGATTTTTGAGTAAACTGATTTTGATGTATATTTTGATTACTTTCCTCTAGTATAATAAATAAACCTCCCTTTTCTCGAACAGCCTGCATATAACTCTTTCGAAATGAATTAATCCTAGGTGTTTTTAATCGAATTATTAGTTTTTACACTTATATACGTTTTAAAGACGCTCACATTGAGAATTTAATGTTCTTCTAGGGTTTGATTGCTGTTCTTGTGTTAAATAAAATCGGTATGGGATTTCTATTAATTGTAGTAATTTTTAGGGGAATTTTTCCGGATAAAGCTGTATTTTTGGCAAATGCTTGTTTACCCCTATAGTAGTTTGTAAAAAAAAGTTTCCCTCTGAGGTGCGCTTGCTTCCTCCGCCATCTTGGATTAAATATGGCCGACAGAGTATTATTCAAAAAATCGTAACTTTTATTATTAATCGATTTTTCTCAAACGAACTTTGTTATATTTACCATGTTTATTTCGTGCGTTCTATCCGGATAGAAAGGCGATTGAGTTGAAAAAGTCGTCAAAATAAACGCCGTTTCTATCCGGATCGAGTTTTCAATTCTGAAACTTTGCAGAATTGACTTGAAAATTCTTTCCGGATACTTAGGTCGAAATAAGCGCTTCTATCCGGATACAGTAGGCTAATTTGAACTACTTCTAATTTCTAGACTTCAAACTAATAAGAAAAAGAGGAAAAGTAAGGTTATATTTAAATGGTTTCTTCTTTCAACCACAAATTTCTGATTTTCTTTTCTTTTTTCATTTCTTCCAAGAAAAAACCTTGGAAAAAATTTAATGATTTCAACAAAACACAACTTCTAAATATCTTACTGAGAACTTGGCATAAAGTTAGGACCAAATCAAAGTCAGCTCAACTGTGAAATAAACGCCAAGGATTACGGTTTAAATTTCGATCGTGATCGAGTTTCTAAATACACGTAGTAATTTATTATACTTCTATTGGGCACATCCTATTAGATACACCAGGTAGTGATACTTCGTAGCACCTCATACGCAAGTTTTAGAGATAAGAATCTCTCTAGGTACTTCAGTATACTTCTTGCGCTGTCATGCGACTAGTTACGGTATCGCGCGCGCGTATTTTGAAAATACGCTTTTAAAGAAATAATCTAACAAAAGAAAACGTGAAAAGCAAATGGATTACCTAAAGAAGAAAAGGAAGAACCTGGAAAAGGAAATGAAAAGGGCAGCAAACAGTCAGTCAATGGAGTAAGACAAATATTATGCTTTTGGCTAATATTTTTTGGTATGGGTTTGTTTATTCTCTAAACACACATTTGTTTTTATTACGCATAAAAACTTAAACCCTGCATAGTTTCTGACTTATGCCCGTTAAATTAGTCTCAATAAAAAACTCCAAATGTTTACTTACGAGCACGTCGTTTTTCATATATTATATTTGACGACGAATCTGACAGAACGAATAAAATGCCGAAAAAATTTAACAAAAGAAAACGTAAAAAGCAAATGGATTACCCAAAGAAGAAAATGAGGAAACTGGGAAAGGAAAGGAAAAGGAAGCGTCGTGATTCAAGTAAGTAAGGCGCATTGTCAGTTTTAAACAGTGGAGTGAGACAAATATTAGGCTATTGGCTAATATTTTTTGGCATGGGTTCGTTTATTCCCTAAACACACATTTGTTTTTATGACTCATAGAAACTTAAACCCTGCATAGTTTTTGACTTATGCGCGCCATATTAGTCTCAATAAAATACTCCATAATGTTAATAAAATCCGTTTTCAAAATATCACATTTTAATTACCAGAATAATTATTATAACAAAAACCCTTCACCCGTCGTAATCTAACAAAAATTCTCAACCGAATTTTCCATGTAGACGGAGCATGACTCAAAATTTTTTTGCCTAGCACGCTATAGCCTATATGCTGCACGTAAAAACAAATACTATCATATCTCGCCCATGTTCCCGATGCATGGTTTACTTTACCGGGTGTCCAATTTTCTAAGTTTACTTAAAAACTATTATTAACACATAGTTTTTCATATTATTATATGTGACGACGAATCTGACAGTTCCTCAACTGGTCAGACACTAGTAGTTCCTCGAACTCTAGCATAGAGAGGCACCCCTTAGAAAGTATATTAGGGGGGACAGATGATAGTACACTTCTCTCCACATAAAACTGGTACAGCAGAAGGTAGCTGCAAATACGATTTTTTAAATTTAACTATGTGCAACACTGACTTTTTGACTTTGCCATTTTAGGCTATATTTTTGGCATGTATAAACTTTTTATAAGGAGACGGCTTGTTTATTTTTTACTAATGCAACACTGACTTTTCGACTTTGTCATTTTATTTCATGTTTATGTTTTACTAATTTAAAATATAATGCCACTAAAAATAAAAACCACATTTCAAAAAAGCAAAAAGGTCTTATTAACTAAACAAAAGCTACACAGTAATTGGTCTATTCGACTAGCTGATTATGAAAGAAGCAAGTCTACGATAGTAACTATAATAAATCGATTTCAAGAAGAAGGAACTGTCCCTCGAAGGGAAAGCAGAGGTTTGACTAAAGTTACTAGCCCAAAACAATTAAAAGGCCAGATCAAGTTAACGAAATAAATAAAATTAAAAACAAAAAAATACTTATTTTTAATAGCGCGTCATTGCATCGTTGGCTGCAATGATGTTTTGAGATCTTCTGGGCATTGATTTGGCTAAATTTTTAAATAAGTTTGGACTTTCAGCAATAACTTCCCTATATGCCCTTACGATGAGTTCCATTAGATGTTCTGAATTCCTGGGAATGATATTAAAACTTGCTAATTTCTTTGCGGTAAGTCCCCAAACGTTCTCTATTGGATTCGCATCAGGGATTTTTGCAGGCCAAGGCAAAACTTTGTTATTATTAACCTGAAACCATCGTTGCGCAATTCTGGCTGTATAAACTCCGCAGTTATCTTGTAGGAATACAAAATTATCTGGATAAGGGACTCTCACCTCACCATATTAACGTAAACTTCGGCTATAAATCGCCTATTAATTCTAAATAGAGCGCCATGTCATCTAGCCGATATCCAGCTCCAAACATTTACCGAAAATTTTCTCACTCGGTATTCGTTTCTAGCAAAATATCGTTCTTCGTATCGGGTTCTTGGCGGTCAATAAACCAGAAATGGTTTTTTTTATCGCTTTTGGACTTAAAGATCTTCTCATCTGTGAAAACCACCTGCTGCCAAAATTCTTCGTCCCTGAGAGAATAATTCAAGGCAAAAATTAATCGAGACTGATTTTTTTCCTCACTTAGTTCAATTTTTTTAGCCGCATTGCGACACCTTAGCCTCGAACGTTTAATCATCCTGCCTAATGTTGTTATGGATCCTGGAAAATTGGATTCAATTTTTACTTCTTTCGCTTTGGCAAACGGATAATTTTCCAGAAAATTGATTGCTTCTTGGTCTTCCTCTGGGTTAGTAACTTTCGTCAAACCGGTGCCTTCATCTCAGTGGATAGTTCCCTTCTCTTGAAATCGGGTTTTTATGTTTACTATCGTAGACTTGCTTCTCCCATAAATCCCATAATGAACAGCTACTTGCCGAATAGACCAACCACCTTCTAATTTTGCTAAGATTTGAGCTTTATCAAATTCGGAAAGATGCGGCGGAATTTTTTTCAATTTGGATGACACTGACATGCAAAACATGATGTTGTCAGGAGTCTGTGACATTGTCACTTATAGCAAGACAATGCCATACTATAAAAACTTTAAAAATTAAACAGGCTGCTAACTTCTGCTGTACCAGTTTTATGTGGAGAGAAGTGTACATTGAGTCCAGATATATTAGCAGAGCTAGCTTGCAGATGGAAGAAGCATCTTTCTATGGGAATTTATAGATAAGGAAACTAAAAATAATCTCCTCTCAAATTAACTCCAGGATGCTAGCATGCGCAGAGCAAAAAAGAGATACGTAACTCTTGAAATCGTAAACCATTTTGGGAAAAGGTTTGACAGCCTTAGAACGAGTTTTCTCTAATTTGGCCTAACCAAAAAAGGGAGAGACGAAGCACTTGATGAAGATCTTTTGGGTCTTGACGAATCGGCGCAGTTGTTTTGCATTGGCCACAATATTATTTCATGCAAAAATATAATAAATTGCTATTGCTAAAAAATATAAAAAACGCGCCGAGAGGAAATATTGGAGCTAAACAGTGAAAGAACGTATTCCTGTCGAACATTTTTTTTTCAGAAGAGTGGAATCAAATAACTCAAAATAAATTAGCTTTGAGTTGGACAAAAGGTTACAAAATTTCCTTTGGGACAAAACTTTTCAAGTTTTCATCCCCAAAATCTCAAAATTTACCAAAAATGAGTTAAAAATTTATTCGAAAAGCATACAACATTTATAAGTAGGAGCAGTTAAAACTGTTAATAACTGTCAAGATCAGTTTTTGTTAAGCTATTTTTTAAAACAGAACGATAAGAGGGGATTTTAGGTTTATCTTTAATCTTAGAAACCTACATAAAGTTCTTTCGACCACCTCATTTTCAACTGGAAGATATTAGAGAACTTAATTACTAAAAACTGCTTCCTTGCGACATTAGATCTTAAAGATGCATATTTTTTAATTCCAATGTTTGATGAATATAAAAAATATTTAAGATTTTCTTTTCAAAACAAAAGTTGAATTCCAATGTTTACCATTCGGTCTAGCCACTGCACTTTTTTGTTCCACCCTTTCAGGCCTGTTTCTCTTATCTGAGATTAGGTTTTTTATTACCAATTAAAAAACCATACACAACCGACCCAAGAGATACAATTTTTAGCATTTATCCTTAATGCAAAAAAGATGTGGATATATATCGCACAACAAAAGGAATAACAAAAATAAAAACAGCCGTTAAGATTATTCAAAGAAAAAAAAAATAACAATTAAAGAGGTTTCGCAAATTATAGGAAGGCTAGCCTCGGTTTGTATAGAGTACGGCTTGTTGTACGTAAAAACCCTTGAGCGAGAAAAATATCGTGCCTTAAAGGCTAACGGAAACAACTATAACAAAAAGATGCTTGTTAGTTTCTTAGTTAAAAATGAACTTGAGTGGTGGTTAAAGCACATACTATTTTACGGCCTAATTATAACATTAAAATTTTCTCCGATGGATACAAATCGGGATGGGGTTGTGTTGCAATGGAAAGAAAGCAAAAGGGGGTTTTTTGGCAACAAGCTGAACAGGAGAAACACATAAACATTCTTAAAATGAAGGCAGCTTTTTATGGGTTAACAAGCTTTGTAAAAGACTGAAAAAATTGTCATATTTTACTAAGAATTAATTGCTATTGGGAGAATGATGTGGCAGTTAGCTTAGGTATATTTTTTTGTATTTGCCACGTACATAAATACGTTGGATAATCATATAGCGGACAAGAAATCTGGTATAAAAATTGTATATTTATTTGCAAGCTACCTGAACAAAAAATGCCATCGGTTTGTGTCGTGGCTTCCAGTGGATGCATTCACAATGAATTAGGAAAACCTTAATTCTTATATATTTCCTCCTTCCTCACTGTTTCCAAAAATGCAAAAATAAAGAGAAAAAATTGAAAACGATAATGCGATATGTCTGGTGGTTTATTCTACCTGGAGAACTCAAGCATGGTATCCAAAATTAGAATCCGTGATTCGCTTAAAAGTTATCATTTTAAATCCGAAAGGTGATTTACTCCTATCCTCGTTTAGGTAACACCACCCACTATGAAAGAATCTTTCCCTGGAGGTAGCAATCTTATCAAGGTTGCAGCCTAATCTAAATCAAGTTGTATTCGTTCTAGAAACAGAATCTCAAAATACATAGTTCTGCCTTAAATTTAATTTGCGAGCAGAAAAATCAGAAATGGTAGATAGGTTTATGAGACGCATTTTTAAGCTGCGCCCTCAGTTTCCGAAATATACGATAACTTGGTATCCGGAACCAGTGTTACCTTATATAGGTAACTTGTACCCTTTGGTAAATTTAACATTCGGGTTATTAACTATAAAAATGGTACTTCTTTTAACTCTTTGTTCTTCTCAAAGAGTTCATACATTTTCTATAAGTTAAGTAACATCAAGGCTAACGAAGAGGGCATAGAAATAATTCTTAAAGATATTTTTTAAATATCTGGACCCAGAAGAATTCAGCCTTGGCTTAAGTACCCTGTTTCAAAGAAAATTTGCAGTTCTATTTGTGTTTAACCATTATATATTGCATACAGAAAACAAAACTATTTCGATGAACAGCGGATACACTTATTTTAACAATTAAAAAGCCTCATAAGCCCGCTACATCCCAAAACATTAGCAGGTGGATTTAAAAAGGTCTAAAAAACGCAGAAATAGAATCAACTTTTAAAGGATATAGCACAGGACATGGGGTGTCTGCCGCAACATTAAGGGTTGGTGCATCAATCAAAAGTATTAGAAAGGCTGCGGGATGTTCCGAAAAAAGGAAAACGTTCAATCGATTTTATAATAAACCTTTAATTTCAAAAGATTTCTTAGCTAATTATATTAAGAAATATATTTTAAACACATTTAAATTTTAAACCTTATGGTTTCCTTATTATTATTTAACTTTTTAACTAATATCGCCATATTCTCTAAACAACTACCTGGTGTACCTAATAGGATGTGCCCAATCGAAGTATAATTAAGGATTAAACGACTTGCCTGTAAGGAAGTTCAATCCAAATTATACGAGATTGGTCACATACTATTAGAGATGTATTTTTCAAGCAATTTACTTAAGTACTAGTCAACCCGCCCTTGGCGATCTTAGTATTTCAGGAAAGCTTTAGAAGTATACTGAAGTACCTAGCAGAGATCAGGCAGGGTGCCATGGCGGTATGTTTTTCTTATCTCTAAAACTTGCGTATGACGTGCTACGAAGTATCACTACCTGGTGTATCTAATAGGATGTGACCAATCTCGTATAATTTTGATTAAACTTCCTTACAGGTAAGTCGTTTAATCCTTACTTATATAGACGTTTTTGTACCCAAAAAAATACTATTTTCTTGAAATTATTGTTTTTGTAAAATTGTCATTAAGGGGGTTATTCTTGAATCGAGAGAAAATTTGCAACAAAGTGAATCTCGTGTCCGCAAATAAAAATTAAAGTAACACTCGTGGCATATCGGACAAAGCGTTTTTGTTTCTCACTTCATTACGACCAGGTCTCCAATGTCTCCAGACACCTACAGACCTGTTTTATCCTTATTAGAAATCATCAGGGAGTCATAGGATTGTACCTGGCAGTTGAAGCTACACAGGCACCATGCACACCTCTCGAATTTAAAACAAAAAGTTTGTAATCCGCGGGGACCTAGTACCTGTGTGCGCCGACTGTTGCATAAGCTGAGAAACAAAAACATCAAAATTGAAAAGTGCAGAACACCGTAAATACAGAATCCTGTACCTTTCAGCAGGTTATAAAGAAGAAACCTTTAAAAATATAAGGTCACTGTAAAATGACTCTTAAAAAGAGGTAACGTTCGCAGCAGCACCGCCCCCAATTGGAGCTTCATACTACGTGGCCCTAATTTTAAGGCATCAGCAAGCAATCGCTCCGGAGGAGGCTTGTTACCACGTAGTATGAAGCTCCAATTGGGGGGCGGTGCTGCGGTACCAGATCCCCGATAATTACAAATTTTTTGTTTTAAATTCGAGAGGTGTGCATGGTGCCTGTGTAGCTTCAACTGCCAGGTACAATCCTATGACTCTCTGATGAAACAGGTCTGTTGGTGTCTGGATTCTCCATTAGATATTGGAGGGCTAGTCGTAATGAGGTGAGAAATAAAAACGCTTTGTCCGATATGCCACGAATGTTACTTTAGTTAATTTCTATATACCTAGTAGCCTGCCTCTCACTGTATAGACCTTTTTGTACCCAAAAAAAACTATTTTCTTGAAATCATTGTATTTGTAAAATTGTCATCTGGGTATCGATTCTTGAAACGAGGGAGCGATGGAGCGCTTACGCTCTCTTTCTTCTTTCTCCTATGTCAGGCAAGGAGAGCGTGAGCGCTCCGTCGCTCCCTCGTTTCAAGAATCAACACCCTGAGATCGAAAAAGAATCAGACAGGCTGAGTTTTTTTGTATGTTCCTTGGGGGGTCTGAAAGTAAAATTCTCAAGTTTGTGTTTCCCCCACTCCTCGGGAAGCATCCGCCAAAAAACTTTGGAACCGATTTTCTCCATTTTGAGGATAAAAAGTGTAGAAACAAAAATCTTTGCCATAAAATTTGCAATATTTTTTGTTGCAGGTTTAACTCTCCGTAGTTAGGTTTTAAAAAGATAGCGGGTGTTCAAGTCGCGAAAATTACCCAACTAAATGTCAGTCTATCAGATACTTTCGGCAATTTTCATGCCGACAGACCGGGTCATTTGATACCTCATTTGTACTGCTCTTACTATAAATAATAATATATAATACGCAACACGCGACTTCATGCATGCCCAGAAAGCGGTTCTCAAAGAATTTTACCGAATTTCAGTCGCTGTACCTCAGAGACTGTTTAATTAATTATAAACAATATACATATTTTGATAGGATTTTTCCAAGAACTACAACTTTTGCATTTAAAGTTTTAATAAAAAAATCACTTTTTGTCGGTCATAATACGTTTAAACTGATTTTTTGTAACTTCTGCGCCATCTAACTTTTTGGAAACTAACTACAGAAAGTTGAGCACTCATACCAAAAGGTTGAAAATTTTATGCCAAATATTTTTGTTCTCAGACTTTCGCCTCCGACCATAGAAATGGAGAAAAGTTGGTTACAAAGTTTTTTCAAAATGGCGGATGGTTCCCGAGGATTGGGGGAAACACAAACTTGGGGATCTTACTTTTAGACCCCCCCCCCTCAACAACATATAAAAATTTTAGCCTCCCCGGATTTTTTTCGAGGTACCCCGGGTGAAAAAAACCGTTTGCTTAATAAAAAAAAGTCTTAATTAAAAAATGCACAATTTTGAGACTCTTTTAGAACAAGTACTAACTGTGTGCAAGGTTTATGATTCCTGAGTAATACTTAAAAAAAACGCAAAATTTCAGTTTTTCAGGAGTCCTAAAGGTCGTTAATAAACTATAAAAATCTAAATATCATTTTAAATAAAATAAGACTAGTGTTTCTGCCTAAAAGTCGACAGTACAGTTTTGCAACAATATTTAAAGGAAGGGAGGGGAAATTTAACATAAAAACAGCGCCGAACGAGATAAGAGATACAGCAATTTAAAAGTAATATTTTACGCCCTATAGAAAAGTGCTTAATTAACAATTTTTTTCAGAAAGTTAATACATTTTCTCAAAAATATTAAAATATTTGCGAAAAGGCCGAAAAATTACTACATGCAAATTTCTTCGGAAAGTAACACATTTTTGCCAGAACTTGGTTTAGCATCATGGTGATTTGGAAAAAAAGTTTTTCCATGACGGAGTCTTGCACCGTACGCCATCTTAGATAAAAATGGCCGACAAAAGTATTATTTTAAAAATCACTAGAAATTCGCAATAGCCATTTTTTCGTGGTATCGGCTTTTTTGCATTTTTTTTAACTACTACAGCTGTCCAAAGTCCAACTTCATCCGGAAAAACTTTTTAAATGCTAACGCCCTTGAGCTATTATATAGTATGATAATATATATATGCGTACAATTTAAAATAAAATTACTATTTTTACTATTAATTTTCTGTATGATTAGGAGAAAGGAGTCAATCCGAAATCTGACAAGCAGGCGCCAATTGCTGTGCGAACATTGATTTTTAATTTACAAACGTTAAAAAAATTGTTTTCGATATAACTTATTGCCAATCACTGAGGTAGTCAATTCAGCAAAAAACTTATTAATATTCAAAATATTTTTATGCCATACTGTAATGAGCACCTTCTAATTCTAATGATCATAATTAGCATTAAAAAAAAAACAAGTAAAGATTTACTACACAACTTTCCTCGCTCACAAAAATAATAATAAAAGGACAACGTTCAGAGTCTCATTTCTCTGACCACAGACTGCTTTTTGTAATAAGTTCTTTTAAGTGGCTTGTTTTACTGCGTATTTTTTATTTGGGGTACCCAAAATATGATCAATCGAATTGCTCCTTGTATTAGAGTATCCCTATCTATATTTTTACTTCCCTTGCTAAAGGGAAGTAATGTAATCATCGAAAAATCGCACTTCAAGATTTTCATGATCCTCCACGAATTTTGAGGTTTCGAATAGTGATAAGCACGAATCCAGACGCCGTCGCTCTGTCGGTCTGTCGGTCTGTCTGTCGTCTACTTTGTAGCCACTCTAACTCAAAAACTCCTTCACTAATCATAACAAAATTTTACATAGTGATTACTTTTGTTGACGCGCAGACCCCTATTGTTTTTGAGCATTCTCCTAGTAGACCCTTCGGAGCTACCCCCAAAAAACTTCCTTCCTAAAAAAAAAATATTTTTTTTTCTTACCGTGTGATACCTCCTTGGAAAGCTTATAAAAATTGTAGTTAAATGGCACCAAAATTTATATATATATAGCACATATAAAATGTATTGGAAAAGTCCGTGCACCCTAGAAAAGTCTGGATACACCCTGGAGAAGTCTGGAAAGACTCTGGAAAAGTTTGGAAAGACCCTGGAAAAGTCTGGATACACTCTGGAAAGTCTGGAAAGACCCTGGAAAAGTCTGGATATACTCTGGAAAGGTCTGGAAAGACTCTGGAAAAGTCTGGAAAGACCCTGCAAAAGTCTGGATACACTCTGGAAAAGTATGGAAAGACCCTGGAAAAGTCGGGAAAGACCCTGGAAAAGTCTGGAAAAACTCTGGAAAAATCTGGAAAGACCCTGGAAAAGTCTGGGTATACTCTGGAAAGGTCTGGAAAGACCCTGGAAAAGTCTGGAAAACTCTGGAAAAGTCTGGAGACACCCTAAAAAAGTCTGGAAAGACCCTGGAAAAGTCTGGATACAATCTGGAAAAGTCTGGAAAGACCCTTGAAAAGTCTGGATACACTCTGGAAAGTCTGGAAAGATCCTGGAAAAGTCTGGAAACACTCTGAGAAAATATGGAAAGACCCTGGAAGTCTGGGTATACTCTGGAAAAGTCCGGAAAGACCCTGGAAAAGTCTGGATACACTCTGAAAAAGTCTGGAGAAGTCTGGAAAGACTCTGGAAAAGTCTGAAAAAACCCTGGAAAAGTCTGGAAAGTCCCTGGAAAAGTCTGGATACACTCTGGAAAGTCTGCAAACACCCTAGATAAGTATGAAAAAGTCTGGAAAGACCCTGGAAAGACCCTGGAAAAGTCTGGAAAGACCCTGGAAAAGTCTGGATATACTCTTGAAAAGTCTAGAAAAACCTTGGAAAAGTCTGTAAAAACTCTGGAAACGTCTGGAAAGACCCTGGAAATGTCTGGATATACTCTGGAAAAGCCTGGAGAAGTCTGGAACGACTCTGGAAAAGTTTGGAAAGACCCTGAAAAAGTCTGGATACACTCTGGAGAAATCTGGAAAGACTCTGGAAAAGTCTGGAAAGACCCTGGAAAAGTCTGGATACACTCTGGAAATTTTGGAAAGGCCCTGGAAAAGTCTGAATACAATCTGGAAAAGTCTGGAGAAGTCTAGAACGACTCTGGAAAAGTCTGTAAAGACCCTGGAAAAGTCTGAGTACACTCTGGAAAATTTTGGAAAAACCCTGGAAAAGTCTGGATACACTCTGGAGAAACCTGGATACACTGTGAAAATGTCCGACTACACCATGGAAAAGTCTGAATACACCCCTGAACAGTGTAGATACACCCAAGAAAAGTCTGGATATACTCTGGAAAAGTCTGACCAACCCAATTTAATCCATGTATATATTAGTAGCGGTTTTTATATAATATATGTTCTTCTGAGCGAGGGAAGTTTTGGAGTAAAACTTTACTCGATTTATTTTATCGGTAGTTATTAACTAACGACTTGTATTTCATCGGAGTAGTCACGTGACAAGAATTTTGCAAAAGAAACAATATAAAATTTTTAACGGTGAAAATAAATCTCAATCTGCTTGGAAAACAGCTCACGAGATTCAAATTAAAAGACAAATATAACTTGTAGTGGAGTAAATTCGTAAAAAGAAACTGCAAAAAGGGTATATTTTTTTATATTTGGCATAGTAATACCTAACACCAAAATTCCAGTCGAGGATCCCTTATTTTCCGACCCCAGAAACCAAGATAGCGGCTGTCAAAATTAGGAAAAAATGTCCTTTCTATGTTTTCAGAAAAATCAAATCGAATCAATTGGGTAATAGTGAGGAGGTTCCACTTAATCCAAAAATATAAACAAAAGTTTACATACGTCACTTCAAAAGAAAATGGCGGTCAGATTTCAAAAATTTACGTTTTCTTTGATTTTTTCTTTACTTTTTAAGTGATGATCTTTTTAATATCTCGTATTAAATAAATCCTTGATCTCACAGTAAAAAAGTTTAGAGTTTATAAGCGGGTACAAAGATGGCGCTTGATATGTCAAAAATATAAGAGACCTTATTAACCTCTAGAAAACATTAAAAAAAAAATATTTTTTTTAGTAGATACTATTAGCGATGAGTTCGTCTATGCTACAATTTTAAAAAACATTTGATTTGACATTTGATATTCAAAATGGCGGCCAAACTATCGAGAAAAAAGTAATTTTCCCCTTCTGGTGCACTATTTACACTAACGCCAAATAGAGGACGCTTGTCTCAAAACCTGTAAAAAAATGACACATGTAATTCCCAAATCAAGATGGCCGCACCAAAAATTAATAAACGTCATTATTTTTCTGCACGTTAGCAATTTTGCACAAACCAAAGCAGTTTTATGATGACCTAGATTAGTTTTAAATTTTCGGGTCAAAAAAAAAAAGAAATTTTAATGCTTCAGTTAAAATGGCGGACAATTAAGTAAAAAAAGTGTTTTTGTTTTGTTCCTGTCCCAAGTTAAACACAAAGCTCTTAGCAAAATAAGATATAGCCAATTCAAAAATTAAAAAAAGTGACTTACGCTCAGATATATGTCATTCACAAATCAAGATGGCGGCGACTAAAATATAAAAACAACATTATATTTCTGTTCGTTTACATTTTTTCACAAAAAAAAAACAGTGTTAGGAGGAGCTAATTTAGTTTAAAATTTTTGTAAGACAAACAAAAAACACTTGGCAAAATATGGGACACGCTGGTCAAATCACGTTTTAAATTCTCTCAAGAAAAGCAATGTAATATGTAAATAAGATTCAAAAATTTTGTTTTTCTTTAACCCAGTTCATATTATTAAGAATGACGTAATGTTATAATTAGCACTTTTTTTACTTAATTGTCCGCCATTTTAACTGAAGTAATTTTTTTTTGGATACAAAAATTTAAAATTAATTTAGCTTATCCTAAAACTACTTTTGTTTGTGAAAAAATGTAAACGGACAGAAAAAAAATGTTTTTTTTTTTATTTTAGTCCCCGCCATTTTGGCACGAAAATGACATATCTCATTTTTTCTTGAATCGGTATCTTTAATTTGATAAAATCTAATACTTTTCATGTATTTTTTGTTTAACTTAAGAAAAAAATAACGAAAAACACTTTTTTTTACTTAATCGTCCGCCATTTTAACTGAAGCATTAAAATTCCATTTTTTTTGACATACAAATTTAAAACTAATTTAGCTCATCCTATAACTGCTTTTGTTTGTGAAAAAATGTAAACGGACAGAGAAATAATATTCTTTTTTATTTTAGTCGCCGCCATCTTGATTTTTTTATTTTTGGAATGACTATGTCTTACTTAGCGCAACGCAATATTCTGCCACGTGCTTTGTATTTCACTTAAGGAACACACAAAAAAAAAACACTTTTTTTACTTAATCGTCCGCCATTTTAACTGCGTCATTCAAATTTGTTTTTTTTGGACACACACAAAACTAATTTAAATCATTCCAAAACTGCTTTGGTTTGTGGAAAATTGCTAACGTTCCGTAAAATAATGACGTTTCTTAACTTTAGTCGCGGCCATCTTGATTTTATTTGCAATTTTTGAGACAAGCGTCCTTGATTTAGAATAAATTGATATATCGTATGACGTTAGTGTAAATACCACGCCAGAAGGGGAAAATTACTTTTTTCTCGATAGTTTGGTCGCCATTTTGAATATCAATCACCGCTAATAGCATTCTACTAAAAACGAATTTTTTTAAAAATGTTGTCTATAAATTAATAAGGTCTCTTATATTTTTGACATATCAAGCGAGATCTTTGTACCCGCATAAAAACTCTAACCTTTTTTATTATGAAATCAAAAATCCGTTTAGTAGCTTTAATATGAGACATTAGAAAAGATCATCACTTAGATAGTAAAAAGAAAATCAAAGAAAAACTAAATTTTTGAAAGCTGGTCGCCATTTTATTTCGAAGTGACATATGTTAACTTTTTTTATATTTTTGGATTAAGTGGGACCTCGTTACTATTACCCAAGTAATTTCGATGTGATATTTCTGAAAACGCAGATAACACATATTTTCCTAACTTTGACAGCCGCCATCTTGGTTTCTGGGTCCGGAAAATGGGGGATCATCGAATGGAATTTTAGCTTTTGGTATTAGGTAGGTATCACTATGCAGTTTTCTCTTGAAAATCCCTAAGAATTTACTCCACTATTGCTTATAGCTCCAACTGATACCTAGTCATGAAACACTTAACAATAGAGACATAAAGCAACATTATAAATTTCTACACTTCCGTAAATAATACTTATCGCAAAAAGACAAGTGATCAGTCAAGGGCTTAGATAAGGGGGGGACACGGTGGTAATGTCCCTCCTCCCAAACCAGTGTTCGTACCCTTTACTCTCACGCATGAAAAATGTGAAAACTATTACCTATTTTTCAACTTTTTTAAAAGTTGATAACTATTATTAGTCGAAATGCCAAAAAATATGGGACCTCACAAAAAAATGGGCTAACACTTTGAGATTTTGATCATAGGTAGAGTTATGTTTAGGGATATCAAAAATGCAAAATTGCCACCTATAACGTGCCAACACTGTAAACATTGAAATTTTAAATTACTTTATTTCAAATCCTATTTGAAAAAATTTTTTTGCTCGTTAAGCCAAATTTAGCCCCTTTGGATGGGAAATAACAAAATTGTCATATGTCACCTAAAAACAATCGAAATCGAATCGAATCGAAAACTCGTAGGACCATTTTTTCGTGATTTTTAAAACTAACCCTAGAGACCAACGATTGTAATAGATTTTATTTTTATTCTTTAAATTATTTAGAAAATTATTATAAGTTCTGAGTTCACTTTGACAAGTAATTGACGACCATTTTAAACTCGCCTTGTAAAAACATCATAAACGCCACTATCTCCTATACTATAAACGCTAGGACCATAAATCTTTTTTTGTTCGATTGGTATTTTCTTTCTCCATAAAACATCTCTTTTATGTTTATTTTAAAAAACTACGTTTTGGCACTGAAATATATATAAAAAGCAAATTTTTAATGTAAAAAAAATAAAATAAATAATTTTTTTTAACCAATGAATGTAAAAAAAGATATTATCATGAACAAAACAGGTTTTTAGGTAAGGCAGTTTTTTTTATAGCTCAAGTGGTTTTCGAGTTATTGCACAAGGCCCGCCAGAGTAGCAGAAAGGATTCATCATGAGTGCTAAAGACAACTGATCATTTAGTACATACAAATGACTGTTAAACAACTACAGCTCTGGCTAATGACCAAAGCGGCGCTTTGGTCCTTTGTGTGTTCCTTGTGGGATGCTAATGCAAGTTTGAATTTTCGTTATTTCCACCCAAGATCTTTTGCTTTTTGTTTTTTTATTCGGTTGAAGTAACTGATTTGGAGGTTTTTTAACTTAGGAGCATAATCCTATTGGAAATATTAACACGCCAGGACAAATCCGTATTAGGTAACTTGGATAAGTACCAGTGCGGAACGATGCCTATTTGTGAGTGATTCAACAAGCTTGGAAATCAAAGTGTATGATGGTGTTTAATGATATATGGGGAGGGTGACCAGTGAAACCACTGATGAGCTCGCGCTGGTTACCCAGAGCGAAACATCGTTTTCTTTGGTCCTTGTGTGTTCCTTGTGAGATGCTCATCCAAGTTTGAATTTTCGTTATTTCCACCCAAGATTTTTTGATCTTTTCTGTTTTGGTTTCTTTTCGGTTAAAGTAACTGATTTTGAGGTTTTTAAACTTCTTTTTTGTTACATTTGGAGGTTTTTTAACTTCTTTTTTGTTTTAATTGCCTTAGGAGCATAATCCTATTGGAAATATTAACACGTCAGGACGAATCCGTAAGGCAACTTGGATAAGTACCAGTGCGGATTTGGGAGTGATTCAAGGTTGGAAATCAAAGTGTATGATTGTGTTTAATGATGTATGGGGAGGGTGACCAGTGAAACCACTGATGAGCTCGCGATGGTTACTCAGAGCAAAACATCGTTTAATCATTTCTCTTTTCGCTTTGGTCCTTTGTGTGTTCCTTGCGGGATGCTCATCCAAGTTTGAATTTTCGTTATTTCCACCCAAGATCTTTTATATCTTAGGTTGTTGATTTTGTTGCCATTTATTGTCAAACGCTCTTCGCTGTTGTGAAGTTTATTCTCTATTATAGATAATATTCCGGTGGAGAAAAATTTGTTTATTTTTATTTGACGGTTTGGAAGTTTTCTAACTTTTCCAAATTTAATTTTTTCAGAATAAAATTCCAAATTTTATGCCTCTTATTATTTATTGCCTTTTCTTTTCTTAAATTTAATATAATCCGACTCCGAAAGTAGCTACCCGGTTGTAATTTTTATTTTGCAACTTTTAAAGCACTATGCTTGCAGTATCACAACTGAGTCAATATTCATTCATTAAATTTAAATAATAATTTAATTGCGTTCAGCACGGGATTAAAACACTAAACGGGGGTTGGCTACATTTGTTAAAGTTTTCTAACAATCCATTTTGCGTTAACATGGCAAACGTATTAGAAGATCTGGTTTACGACATTCCTGGTGGGGCCTAGTAATTCCTCCGTCCCATTAAGGCAACACATTCACTTATGAAACCAACGAAGATGATGTTTTTACCACGGCTTTAATTATACTCATAAAGTAAGTACTTAACTACCATAATTTAGGCCTTAATAGCTATTTATGTATCTAGGTAATAAAGGAAGCGTTTAACGCCCGCGGCGTGGAAATAAAAACCCGAGCCGCCAGGCGAGGGTTTTTACACGTTGAGGGTGTTAAACGAATTTTAGCACTGAGATACATACAATGTTTTATGCAACCGCATAATTTTTGGAAAAAAAATGTTATTTGATAACCAGGCTTCTCGAGGGGGGGAGAGGGTTTTAACCCCAAAACCCCCCTCCGTGCGCCACTGCAGTAATCATATGAGGCTGAAGTTCTGATCGATCGATCTGGTCCTTATCTTCCCTATCTTATTTTTAACTTTATTGAGCGCAAAATTTTTTAGCAATTATTGATTCGTGGAACCCTCAAACAAACCCTGTAAAATGTCCAATCTTTATCAGTGGTGAAAGCTGGTTTTTTCCACCCCCCTACTATCCCAAAAATGCCTAAATGGAGAAATTAAGTTATAGGCCCAAAATGTTTCTTCAAATTTGTGTTTTCTATATATTGTCTCAAGAGAACCCCAACTTTCTATCCGTGGCGAAACACGGTTTTTTCACCCCCTCCCCGACTATCATAAAGGCGCAAGATGCTTTTTCGAATTTGTATTGTTTGTATCTTACAAAGCAACTTTAAAAAATGCAACTTTCTGTCTATGGCGGAAGACGAGTTTTTTCATCCCCTTAAATGCTAAAACACCACTTCTGCCACAGACAAAAAGTTGCGGTTTTTCATGGTTGCTTTGTGGGTTAGAAAAAACAGGAATTAAAAATAGTAGTTTTCACAACTAGTGGCTAAAATAGTACTTTTTTCTACAAGCGTTGATTTAAATAACGAGCGCAGCGAGGTATTTAAAAACGCGAGCACAGCTTAGCCGCGAGTTGTGAACACTATTTTTTTTAATACCTTTATCAAACAATCCAAGAAAACCAGAAAAATACTTTTAAAAATCTCGTGCGAAGAGCCCTTCTCGCAAAACACACCATCTTTACACTATAAGTCAAGGCGGTGCCTTTTTACTCGGTGACGTTCATTGCTGCGTCATTTTAGTCTTTAACAGTTTGATATTTTTACGAAGTTTTTTAATTATTTTTTCGTAAATACTTGGTTAAAACTGGCGGAAATGGCTTAATTTTTAGGCAAGATTAATTAGAATTTTTCAATTTTACTATTTTCCGCTATTTCTTTTGAATTTTGGGTAAAAAACAGAGATAAATCTTTTTTTGCACCAGTGATCAAAAAAAAAGTTTTTTTGCATCGGTAACCAAAAAAGTCATGCTTTAGTTATCTGCAGATCGTTACTAAAATCATGTTTTTGATGAAGGAATAAAAAAAAACATTTTGCTTTCAACTTTGTCCATTTAAGCATTTTAGGGGTAGGTGTGAAAAAAAAAGATAAAAAGTTGAGTTTTTTTTATGGTTGCTTTGTGGGTTACAAAGAATACAAAATCGAAGAATCATTTGACGCCTAAGTTAGTTTGGTCGTTTTAACATTTTAAGGCTAATTAGACAGTGAAAAAACCGTCTTCCGTCACTTTCAAAACAAGTGTTTTTGTTTCGTACACACTAACACCTATTAAACCACCTTCCGCCTCACTTCAGTTCAATAACTCAGTCCTCCCTCTACTTTTAGGGGTGCCGTGATGCCGCTAACCAGTAAAAATCAGTTGGCACCTAATTTTTAAAAATTGGCAATAAATCGGTAGCTGATTTTTATGAAATGACAAATCACCCCCCCCCCCACAAGAGTGTTAGTGTTAGTGGCCGTTTTAGTATTTTAGGGCTAGTATAGGGATGAAAAAATCGTGTTCTGCAACAGATTGAGAGTTGCGGTTTTTATAGCAGCTTTGTGGGTTACAAAAAATACAAGAAACAGTTTGCGCCTAAGTTAGTTTGACCGTCTTACCTTTTTAGGAATAATTAAAGGTAAAAGAAACCGTCTTGCTTTGTAGCTTACAAAGAACACAAATTCGAAGATTTATTTTGCGCTTAACTTAGTTTAACATTTTTGCACTTTAGAGGTAGTTGTGAAGTGAAACACCGTGTTCCGTCACAGATAGAGTTGCGAGTGTTTTTATATTTTTTTTGGGGACTTACTTTCAATGGAGTATTGGCCATAGCGGGTTAAAAAATTATTATTTCAAAAAATCCAAGGATACGTCAACTAAGATTTTTAGCAGCTAAAATTTTCTGCAAAAAATTTTTGTAAACGGACCCTCAGAAAGGAGTTTATTCACATACAACTTTTTTTTTCAAATGAGAAGACCCCGCTTGTAGCAGTTTGTTGGAAAGCTTATCGAAAAAGAAAAATGCTCGTGTAATTTATATGTCAAAATCCTCAAGAAATCTTTGTGTTTTTAGGGAAAACCAAAAACACGTCAACTAGTCAAAACTTTTGTGAACGGACTGTCAGAAAGGGGTCTATTCAAATAGAATTTTTTTTGTTCAAATGGGAAGACCCCGCTTGTGGCACCTTGTTAGAAAGCTTATCAAAAAAGAAAAACGCTCGTGTATTCTTTTTTGACATTTGTCAATCCATGTGTCAAAAATTCTCAAAGGCGGGCTGGAAATTTGTTTTTATTATCGAAAAAGGAAAACGCTCCTGTAATTTTTTTTGACATGACAAAATCCTCAAGAAATCTTTGTGTTTTTTAGGAAAATCCAAAAACACGTCAACTAGTGTTTTAAGCAATCAAAATTTTCGGCATAAAACTTTTGTGAACGGACTGTCAGAAAGGGGTCTATTCAAATAGAATTTTTTTTCGTTCAAATGAGGAGACCCCGCTTGTGGCACTTTGTTGGAAAGCTTATCAAAAAAAAACGCTCGTGTATTCTTTTTTGACATCTGTCAATCCACGTGTCAAAAATTCTCAAAAAATGATTGTGTCGGACTTCAAATGGAACTGCCCCAGGCAGGCTGGAAATTTGCTTTTTCCTTTGAAAAGAAAAGTTGTGTTTCTGAGGGCGGGTTCACAAAAATTTTAATCCGCTAGGGGCAAGCCACAATTATTTTTTGCGGATTTTTGATACATGGATTGACAAATGTTAAAAAAAAAGTACACGAGCGTTTTTCTTTTTCTATAAGCTTTCCAACAAGGTGGCACAAGCGGGGCCTTCTCATTTGAAAAAAAAAAGTTGTCTTTTTGAAGGTCCGTTCACAAAAATTTTTTGCCAAAATTTTAGCTGTTGAAAATCTTAGTTGACGTGTTTTTGGATTTTTGGAAAAAACAATTTTTTAACCCGCTACGCCCAATATTCCATTTAAAGTATCCACCCTGTATGTATATATATATATAGGGCCGTTATAGTATTTCATAGTTATATGGGTGTAATCCGGTATAACCAACCAGTCGTTACTGTATTTTACTATAAAATACTTGTAATAAATCTTTTAATAATTTTAAAGCAAACCTTTAACCAATTTTAATACTTTTTGGTACATTCCTTTTATGATCTCTGAACAACCCATATTTCAGCAAGTAGTGCTCGGTAATACCTAAGATTCAGTGCCAAGCGCCGAAAATCACAAATGTCAAAAAAACGTACCGAAACTTTTTGTTATTGGGGCTACAACAATAAATTTAGAGTGAATTTATTGCTACTGAATTTTGTAACTCCTACTTGTTCAAATATGGATTCTCCAGGGATTATATAAGGTATGTGCCTAGTTAAAGCATTGCTTTGATATATATGGAAAACCTATTACTAGTATTTTAGAGTAAAACATAGTGGCGTCGGTTTGGGTTGTACCCATAACTTCGTTAATTTCATAATCCGATTTTATAGCTTTATACTTACTTCATTTGAAAGATAATTTTATCTGCTTTAAAATGTATTTCTTTCCTATTTTTACTTAAATCCTTAGTTTTTGATATATTTGCAAGTCTGATTTTTCCTTTATTTATTTCATAAAGTACTACACGTGCAGTTAGAGAACGGTTTCTTAAACTAAGGTCTTCTGCATAACAAAATAGCTGTTTCAAATTGTTTCCTTTCTAAAATTCTTATCGCCTGTACTAAAGGTATAGTAAACTAAAACGAACTAAAAATGACTTAAGATAAAAAAAAATCTTTAGCATATAGGCATACCAACTACCGCAAAGTCAAACCCGTTCTGCAGGCAATATGTATATATGCAACTAGGAGGTATGCATGCCAATATATGTCTGCCCACGCAAACCAGGTTTACGTAATTACACTACGTAATAAATTTTGACTTTTGTCTTGTTTAATGGATTATTTAGTTTTTTGTAAATTATTTTTTAAAGCATATTTTACTGGTTTTATTGATATCAAGTAATTTTTTAAACAAAACTAAATATTTAAATAAAATTAAGAAATACAACATAAAACTAATTTAACTTAATTTTACAAACTAACGCATTTTGTTTTTAAAATAAGGATATGGAATCTTGGCTTAAGCGGGAAACAGCTAAATGAATTAAATAGATAAACCTTAGATCAAAAAAACTGCTTCCACTTAAAAAAAAATATTCGACTTCACATTACAGCATTTTCCACCCGAAAGTTATCCACTATTATATACTTAACTAAAAAGCCTGTTAACTCCTACCGCTTCAGTGGCCTTTAGCCTATTGTGGCTGCCATTTTTATAACCAAACTGACAAGTAAAACATGGATTTTCTGTCAGTTTAGTGTCAATATGGCGCCGATCATAGGCCAAAGGATACTAAAACGAAAATGAGTTAACTGGCTTTTTAGTTGAGACCGGTGTTGACTGATCACAGTATGGACAGGGCCTCATTCAGAAAATTTTCGATTTCTTTTAGTTTAAATTTTATCATGAGTTGATTGTAATAGAAAGTTTTTGAACCATTCTTTTGCCATTTTGTTATTGTTATCGTAAAACAATTGATCAGTGTACTAGATATGGCCAAGGCCGCAAGTGTTGATCCAATACATAAACGTAAATAGTGCGAACTCTACAAATCATAGAAGGGACTAGGGACTGGTTATTAAATCTCAAATAATTGAAGCTCAGACATTGTTTGGGGCACAGGCATGGTGGTCATTTTCAGGGACACAATAGGCATATAGCCGCAAGAGTAGCAAGATCGATAGAAATCTGTTTCGTCACAATTCCCTTTAATATTAGGAAGTAATTTGTTACTTTAAATCTAAAAACTGCAAATTCGTAGGAGCCTTATTTCTCAAAATTAGAAAAAATTAAGTTATTATTACAAGCCTTTATTTAACTTCACCTCTATTTTGTATATATGTTTCTACGTTCGGGTAAAAATCTTGCAACTCAATTTTGACTAACTTGTAGTCCGATTGAATTCAAATTTGGCACGCGATTATAGTTCCGATGATAATAAAATAATATGATAATGTTAGGTATTCCCTGGAGGGAAGAAAACGCCTAAGTTCGTCCGATTTCACCCAAAATTGGTATAAATGGGTGTTTAGGGATAAGGAATACAAATCTTGAATCAGATTTAAAAAAATCAATATGGCGGATTCAAGATGAACGATTTTGGGTCTGCGTTTCTCGTTTTGGTGACAATACGAGGAAAGCGGAGGGGGAAAAATATTAAGTTTGTCCGATTTCAACCAAAATTGGTATACGGGGGTTTTTGGGGATAAAGTATACGAATTTTGGATCAGATTTTGAAAATTCAATATGGCGAATTCAGGATGGACGATTTTTGCTCCTGTTTTGCTAACCAATTTTAACTGACTTATACACATCCGATTGTCTTCAAATTTGGTATGCGTTTATAGTTCCGATAACAATACAATAATATGGTTTTATCAGGTACCCACCTCCCCTACCGAGGGAAGTGGAGGGGGAAAAAATTTAGTTTGTTCGATTTTAATCAAGCTTTTATAAAATATAAAGTTCACTAAAAAGTAGAAAATAATTTTTCGCATTCTGATATCATAATAACAAAAGCGATGGACGTAAATTAGGTCGAGTTGGGTTGAATTTACTTACTCTTGAATTTCTCTGCATAATTACATAAATTTTTCGAATCAACTTAGCCAGACTGTCTATAATACGCCCATCGCTTTTATTATTATGATAGTGAACTTTATATTTTTGTTAAAAGCTTGGATTTGAAAAACTTTTTTAATGTAAAATAATTTTTTAATTTTTAGATTTGTACTCTAAATCGTCCGATATTTTAAAATCTGATCAAAAATTCATAATCCCCTTTTCTAATTTTTTTCCTAGTTAGGGGGAGGCGGGTACCTGATAATACCATATTATTGTATTGTCGGTGTATAAGTCAATTAAAATTGGTTAGCAAAACATGACAAAAATTGTTTATCTTGAATCCGCCATATTAAATTTTCAAAATCTGATCAAAAATTCGGATTCCTTATTCTCAAAAAACCTCGTATAGCAATTTTGGTTGAAATCGGACAAACTTAGGTATTTTCCCCCCTCCATTCCTCTCGTAGGGGCAAAGGGGTGCCTAAAATAACAAGTTATTGTATTGTTACCGGAACTCTAACCGCATACCAAATTTGAAGACAAGGCGGATGTGTATAATTCAGTTCAAATTGGTTAGCAAAACACGACTAAAAATCGTTCCTCTTGAATTCACCATATTGAATTTTCAATATCTGATCAAAAATTCATATTCGTTATCCCAAAAAAAACCCCGTGTAGCAATTTTGGTTGAAATCGGACAAACTTAGGTGTTTCTCCCCCTCCATTCCCCTCGTAGAGGGGAGGGAGGTGCCTAATAGTAATATTATAATTGTATTGTTACCGGAACTATAGAAACACACCAAATTTAAAGACAATCGGATGTGTATATGTCAGTTAAAATTGGTTAGCAAAACATGACCAAAAATCGTCCATCTTGATATGGTGGATATTGAATTTTTAAAATCTGATCAAAAATTTTGGTTGACATCGTAAAAACTTGGTGTTTTTCCCCCTTCACTCCCCTCGTAGGGGGAGGGAGGTGCCTAATAATACTATATAAAAATAAAGCGTACCAAATTAAAAGACAATCGGACGTGTATAAGTCAGTTAAAATTGGTTAGCAAAACATGGCCAAAAATCATCCATATTGAAATTATCAAATCTGATCAAAAATTCATATCCCCTTCCCGAAAAACCCCTGTATGCCAATTTTGATTTAAATCGAACAAACTAAACCTTTTCCCTTTCCTTGTTAGAGGAAAATGTGTACTTAATAATACCATATTATTGTATTGTCACCGGAACTATAATCGCATACCAAATTTGAATTCAATCGGACATCTAGAGGTTAGTCAAAATTGAGTTGCAAGATTTGACCCGAACATTTAAACATACATACATAGAGGTGAAGTTAAATAAAAGCTTGTAATAAAAAATACGCAAAATTTAAAGCCGGTCCAGCATTTTTAAACGTCTAAATTGAATTTGAATTCATTAATTTTTGGGTGACTTCGCTCACCAGTCTGGGTCTCTCACAGGCATATTGGGTCTGCATCTCTTTTTTTTTTTTGTTATGTTCGGTGTACAAATAAAAACGAATATCATGGCCGCCTTAACAGGCATATTACATAATATATAATTTTCATCTATAAAGTATCTCTGGCATCTTGCTGTTTCACTCTAGTGCATTTGATTGATATGAAAGCGTAATATAAGGGGTTATTCGTAGTGATTTAAAGTTAGCAGTGTAGTTATAATGCCGATTACCAAAACCTAGGGCGTTTGATTCTGGCAACTTAAAAATCTGGTTTTTGTTCTATGGAAAGTGAGGTTATGTTTGGTCTAAATAAAAATGGAATGGACTGTATATTGCACCTGTGCAGCTAAGATACACTTCAGTGGCCAATTGGAAATTTTATTGCCTATTTATGTCGTATCTCGATTTTCTTGCCGGGACCAACAGGGTTCTCAACTAAAAAGCTTACTATTACCTCTTCAGTGTCCTTTAACCTACTGTTGGCGGCCATTGTTATAACCAAATTGACAGGTAAAACATGGATATTAAATCGAAAAAGAGTTAACTGGCTTTTTCGTTGAGAAGGTGTTGCCTGAACATTTTAAAACGTTTTTTGGTTTGGGCGTTTTATTCTTGATAAATTAATATAACTTCGAAATGTGGCAATTCCCACGAAACAAAACGTGTTAAATTTAATATAGTAGTTTACGTAACAAGTATGAAAAGTGCTCCTTTTCTGCACGCGATTACAGATGGCTAAACGACGAGATAGATATTTTTTCTACAAACTTTGCAGTTGAATGGACGTAAAGAGAGTCAAGTTGACGTAAAAAAAAAACAATAATAACAAATCCGAGTGCGAAAAAGTCTCGGGGAAATAGTTATTTACCTAACAAGTGCGGAAAGTTATACTTTTCCGCACGCACCGGCGTTTGCACAAACGGCGCGCCAGCGGAGTTCGGGCAAGCGTGCGAAAAATACTTTCCGCACGCATTAGGTAAAAATTTTTCCTACAAGCGTGCGGAATATCAAAATATTTTGTCATTATTTTAGTTTAACCATTGTATTTATACAATGGTTAAACCTAGCAGACTAAAAATGAAAAAGTAGTCAAAACTACGAATTTTATATTTTATTCAGTACTAAACTTAAACAAGCTTAAAACATTAATTTTTATGGTAATTATTAATCACGGTAACATTGAAAGTACCACTGCTCATGTTGCTTAATGCCATCGTCGACTTCAAGTATTCCTGATTCATCATTGAGCAACAGCGTGCTCAACAACGAGCGTGCTCAACAGCGTGCTAAAAAGTTTTTTTTGCGTGCGTAGAAATTTTTTTTTCACGCACGGCGTGCAGAAAAGTGGTACTTTCCGCACGCTCGTAGGAAATAGTTATTTACCTTCCAAGTGCGGAAAATGATACTTTTCCGCACGCGACGGCTGTTGCCCGAACAACGCGGAGCGGAGTTCGGGCAAGCAGTCAAGGGCGGAAAAGATACTTTTCGCACGAGTCAGTTACAAAATTGTGCGGAAAATATAAAGGGTAAATCCATTCCCGCACGCCATGTGGGAATGGATTTACCTTGAGTCTTTTCCGCACGCCAAAATACTTTTAAGCACGTTTTTTTTTAGGTTGAACTTTTAAATATATTTTTCAACTCAAAAGTAAAGCCAACCCAACCCAAAAAAAAAACAGTTTTTTGCTATTTTAATACCTAAAAATGAAAATATAGTGTTTCCTCGACGGTTCTTACGCAAGTGGAAAAAATTTTGTACCTGACACGTGCGAAAAGTGTCTTTTCCGCCCTTGACGGCCGAATTCCGCTACACGTCGTTAGTGGAACTGCCATCGTGTACGGAAAAATATCAGTTTCCGCAGTTGATAGGTAAATAACTATTTCGCACTCGGTACGAAAAAAACGACTTTCCACACTCAAAAAAGTGAACACTTTCCACACTGAAGTAGAAAAAACTTTAACCCCATTTTGAAATGTAAACTAGATGTCAAGTTAAAAGGCATATTGATGTAACTTTCGTTCTTTTTTATTTAAATTATAAATTAGTAATATTAAGCTCCTTTCTTATCCTCATAAAATCCAATAATAAGATATCTATTAGAATTAAAATCAATGCAAAGCTTTATGAGATATTGTGATTGATTCCACCTTTTTGTTCCAACGAAACAGAGGCATTTTTACGTATTTATAATCTGATTTTGGAAAAATTCTCAAACACGTCGATTTTTTAGTCGAGGGGGACACTTTTTGATATCTTAAAATTTTTATAGCACTGTGAAACTTTAAACTCACTGTGTAAACTTTACCTCAATGGCGGTCCCAGAGGCGATTGCCCCCCCCCCCCTTTGTTCCAGGAAAAAGTAACCCTGAAGTCTTTGTAGAAAAAGCGAGACATTGCAGAAAGTTCCTTTAAAGACATTCTATAATCCCTCCACAATATTTTGGGACAGTTTGACCTTCAATTCGTCATACCAAGAATAAACAAACGCATGACGTCCTTACCGCGGAAATACATACATTGGAAATACAGAACAGTATTATAGAGTTTCTATTTATAAACAAGTTTTAGAAAAAATCATTTCAAACGTAAAAAAATATTTTTGACCTAAACATATTTATATCAAATTTTATACAACGTGAAGCCAAAATCAAGGCAAAATTAACTAAAGTCGTTTCTGAATACTATAAACTGTTTGATTAATCTAAAACACAAATTCTTGAACTTGCATAAATCAGTATTTGGAAACAATATTGTTCAGAAGTAGGCAAAATCTTAAATCAAAACATACCTGATAACGTTTTCGAGGCCATGAACAAGTGTGGCCATATTTTTCTGTTGATAAGAACATTTTTGGATGTTTTCCAGTAAGTAATGCTTCGTCAAAAAGAAGTTTCTCATGTCTCAGAAGATCGAAAACATAAGTACTTAAAAACACTATGATGGAAGTTCGTCTGACGGGCTTAGCGTTAAAAAACAAAAAAACGAAGTTAAAAAAAATCTCCAAGTCGGTTACATCAACCGAAAAGAATCTAAAAACAAAAGATCAGAAGACCTTGGGTGGAAATAACGAAAATTCAGCGTTGCTGCAATCAACAGACATATTGAAATTTACATTGAGCGAGTCGTTGACCGGTTTACCCAAAAAAAAACCGGAAACGAATTTTTTTTTTGAGATAGACATCTTATGTTTGAGATATGCAATATAAAAGGTAATGTTTCAACTCAAAAAGCTTTTTAGACCTCAAAACAAAATATTTAGTGTGAACTGTGAAGTCCAAAAAAACATACCGTTTGTTTTTTAAAATGTTTGTTAGAATCTGTAAGAGACCACTGAAAAACAACCCAAATGTAAGTAACCACTTCATTAACCCCTTTAACTTACAAATTTAAAATAGTCTTTTAAATTTATTTTGTCATATATATATATTCTGTAACGTGCGTTCTTTTTTCCTTTTTTTCCTTTTTTTCCTTTTTTTTTCCTCTTTTCTCAATTTTAATATTGTTTATTATTTCTTAATCCTGCAAGAGGGGAGAAGGAAGGAAGGGGAAAAAGTAAAAAAAAAAAATTAATTGGCCGTGTATACAAACAAACAATGCCTTTTAAATCAACAGGTTACACTAGCTTCTTATTTTTCTTTTGTATTTTATTTTAGAAACCCTGAAGATGATGTAAAATACATCGAAACGTCGGTAAATTTGAATTTGTTTTTCATTCTCCTGACCTTAAACCCACAAAACTGAATAGAAAAAAATATTTAGCTATTGGGTTTTGTTTGTGGTTTGTTTTTTATATATGTTTTTTATAACTGAAAAAATTATAATATATAATTAACCCCTCCCTTTCCCTGGCTTTAATTTTTTTATGAAAACATTTAGAAAATCAAAAGTAAGGCATAAATTGAGGAGCTGTAATACCTTTGATATTTACGGTATTAGTTTAATTTTGTGTTAAAAATGGCATTTGTAGTGTCATTTTCTTAAAAATTTTCGCCTGCTGTGCTTTGAAACCATTAATATATTTACAATTTTAGTTTAATTTTAAATCAAAAAATGCATTTTTGAGTGCAATTTTCTTAAAAATTTTCGCCTGCGGCGCTATGGTACTTCTGATATTTACAATTTTAGCTTAATTCGACTCAAAAATAGCATTTTTAATGTAATTTTCTGAAAAGTTTTCGGCGCATTTAAACATTTTTTAAAATAAAAAATGTATGAAATAAAAGACTTAAAATCTGAGTACCCCTTCCCTAGATTTAGGACCAAATCCGCGCCTGAAGTTACTAAGTTTTGTTTGCATATGTTGATATGTTCCTCATAAAAGCTATGCTTTTATTGTAGTTTTTTTTCGTATCGAAACCGCCCCCCCCCCCCCACCCTTTTAAATGGCTGGGACCGCCTCTGTTTAATCTTTGACAGTTTGATATTTTGACGATCTTTTTAAATAATTTTTTCGTAATTACTTGGTAAAAACTGCAACGGCAACTGACGGAGGTCCACATTACTACAGTCGACTTTATGCCGACACCACTTTAGGACCGACGATGGTCCGATTGGAACTTTGTTTAATCGGTCGAAAATCGGCAACTGACGATGGCCCGATTTACTATAGTCGACTTTATGCCGAAGCCCACTTTATTTACTTTAGGGCCGACGACGCGACGGTCCGATTGGAACTTTGTTTAATCGGACGAGAATCGGCAACTGACGATGGCCCGATTTACTACAGTCGACATTATGCCAACGCAAACCTTATCTGCTTTAGGGCCGACGACGGTCCAATTGGAACTTTGTTTAAGCGGATGAGAATCGGCAACTGAAGATGACCCGATTTACTATAGTCGACATTATGCCAACGCAAACTTTATCTGCTTTAGGATAGGAACTTTCTTTAATCGGTCGAGAATCGGCAACTGACGATGGCCCGATTTACTATATGGTCGGATGGTCGGTACCATGTGGTTAAACCATATCGGACCTTATTCGTACAGCGAGTATGCCGATGTCAGCAAAAAGTAAAATTTACCATTGGTCCGACGACGGGCCACAGTCTAACGCTGCATCGGCAAACATACATTGGGCCTACATCGCAAAGCTGACAAAAATTACTTCTGGTCCGATGTCGTAAATCGACGTCGTGCCGATGACGACAAATTCGGCAATCGACATCGGACCGACGAAGACCCGAGGGAACCGTGTTTGCTGGGCATGTTTTTGATGAAGGTATAAAAAAAAAGTTTTTAATACAAAAATATTTTATAATAATGCTACAAAATGACACAAGTTACATAAATTATTTAATTAGTCCTAAATATCTTCATTTTTGCATGTGACTTTGAAACGTCGGTTTAGGCTATGAATTTTTTGAATGAAAAATAGTGTCCATAGACAGTAATTTGATTTAAAGTATGTCTCGAAAATTTTGTCTTTTGAAGTGAAAATCGTGCGTTACATTAAAAACCGTGCGGAAAAGTAAAGAAATCGTGCGGAAAAGTAAAAAAGTGTGGAAAAGTAGAATTTTTAAAACGAAAAGTCGCTCGTAGGAAAAAAATATTTGTAATTATTCAACATAGAAATTATTTACTGGAGAACATGCCATTTGATTTAAATATGAACTTGTGAAAAGTATTCGTTGAGTTAAATGGCCTCTTGTGGATCCCAAATTTTAGTTTACTAAAAAGTAGCTTTTAAAAATTTAGTACATAACTTAGGAAAAAAAAGGTGCTGAGGAAGCCCAAATTTAAAATAAAAAAATGCCCTCATATACATCGCCATGGTTCCTCGAATCTAATCAATTTATGGTTTTATATTTCACAACCAAATACAAAATAATTTTTATGCCAATACCGAATTTAAATTAAAGGTGTAATAAAAAAAATATTCTACAATTTCTTACCTGAATAGCCAGCATTCGACAAATCAGCTCCATCTGAACGTATCATAGAGTAATCTAGCTCTAGATCTTTGAAACTTGCCATGTTAACCAGTACTACGTCAAGTCAGTTCAATAAAACAGTAAAATATTCTTATTAAAATATCCACACTAATGCATTTTATCAAACCTATTGAACAGTGTCTGATTTTATTTCTTTTTGATCACTTCACAAATAAAAATATTGGTTTTTAGAACTCGAACCAAAACAGTTTTTAAAATACCTGCATGAACACCGACTTGAATACCATCCCGAAGTACCGACCATATACCCAGACCACATGTTACGATGGGAATGGCACGAATTGCCGGTTTATCTCGCGCGTTTTTTCTGTTTTACAGCTGATAAAAACCTGTAAACGCGGAATACCTTCTGCTGTAGATAGTGCAGTAGTAATATGCTTTGTGTATGTACTATTTGCAGGGAAGATGCACGCATCGCACGATGGTCAACGGTATGCCCAAGACATTATGGTATGGGTATACTTGTTTTGATATTCACTGGCTTGATTGGTATTCGATTAACGGTTGGTTTTCTTTTCCCTTTCACATAACATATGTGTCCAAAAAAAGGAGTGCTCTGCAGGTTGTTTATTATTACACAAACACACTCGTCAACAACTTTTTTCCACGACTACCCATTCACATGTAATACCCCGCAGACTTGTATGTAAATTTTTACTTTCCTCGCTCCTGACGGGGTTAGTTAGTTAAATCGAACATTGATGGATCTTGTCAGTGACATTACATTGTTGACGATTTTAGTTTCTGACAGTTTGTTATTTTGTCGTATTTTCGAAATGATATAGATTTGCTTGCGCTATTTTTCTTCAAATTTGGCTAAAAATCGATAGGATATTTTTTGCACCAGTTAAGTTTTTTTAAATCGGTTGAATTTACTATAACTGTATTTTTAAAAATAAAATTTTAAATGTAAAAATTGCACTGCTATCTTGAAAACTGACAGAGGTCGGCCATATTGAACTTCGCTATTTTTTGTCCGATTTAAACAGAACTTTTCTTTAAATCAAACAAAAAATGAAGGCCATTATGGCCGACGCAAGATGGCTACTGACATAATAATATGTCAATTTTGGGACAAAATTAGATATTGTTAAAAACGCTTTATGTGCAAAAAAGTTTGTTTTTTTTTAAATCGGAATAAAACTATCAATATGGCCGACGAAGGATGGATACTGACATTTTAATTTTGGATCAAAATTAGATATTGTTAAAAACGCTTTATGAGCAAAAAAGGCTTAAATCGGTCAAAAAACAACGAAGTTCAATATGGCCGACGTAAGATAGCTACTGACATGCAATTTTGCGTCCTTTTTAAGTAATTTTAAGTAATATTTAAAAATAAAGAAGAAGTTAAAAAACCTCCAAATCAGTTAGTTCAACCGAAAAGAAACTAAAAAAAAACAAAAGATCAAAAGATCTTGGGTGGAAAGAACGAAAATTCAAACTTGGATGATCATTCCACAAGGAATAAACACAAAAGATCAAAGCGAAAAGAGGTTGAACTAACTGATTTGGAGGTTTTTTAACTTCTTCTTTGTTTTAATTGCCTTAGGAGCATAATTCTACTGGAAATATTAACACGCCAGGACGAATTCGTATCAGGTAACTTGGATAAGTAAGTACCAGTGCGGAACGATGCCTATTTGTGAGTGGTTCAAGGTTGGAAATCAAAGTGTATGATGGTGTTTAATGATGTATAGTGGAGGGTGACCAGTGAAACTACTGATGAGCCCACGCTGGTTACCCAGGGCGAAACATCGTTTAATCATTTCTCTTTTCGCTTTGATCTTTTGTGTACCTAAGAATATTAGAAAACTTTAAAATCTACAAAAAGTTAAGTTTAAATCGGGCAAAATACAACGAAGTTCAATATAGCCGACGCAAGATGGAGACTGACATCTGTCAGTTTTCTGTCACAGTTAGGTGTCTTGGAAAGATTTTATAATTTGGAGAAAATTTCGTTTAAATCAGATAGGAAATAAAAAAGTTTAATATGGCGGATCCAAGATGGCAGTGCAATTTTGACGTTAAAAATTTTATTTTTAAAAAGGCAGTTATGGCAAATTCAAAGAAGAAAATTAGATTTTGGTCGGTTTTCAAATAAGGTCAGTACAATAATTCAAAAATTGATAAAAAGTGCGAAATCGTCGACTTTGACGTCACTTTTCGGGTATTTCCGGGAGAGGTAGAGAGTTATAATGAAAAAAAAATCTTCTTAGGACGAGTACTTTAACATATAAAAAATAAGGGAATTCTACCGAATACAAATTTCCATTTTAAAAGGGGTATATCCTTTAGTTGGGTTAACTTTTTTTAGTTGTTTTTGGTTGGGTTGGGCTAGAGGCCCTGTATACAATTTTTGACATTTATTGTTTTACCAGAGCCCCTATTCAGAAACGCACTCGGAAACGCACCTGATTGGTTGAAATCTCAGTTTTCTTTCACTATTCTGTCTGTTTTGGCACTAATGATATTGTTCGTGAGCGGTTTTATGTCAGTTTCCTCTCCTCGTATAAGGCAGGAGAGCAAAATCGCTCACAACTAATGGCATTACTACCAAAACTGACAAAATCATGACAAAAAATTAGAATTCGCCCAATAATGAAATGAAAAAATAAACGCAAGAAAAATGGAAAGAGATCACGCATTTGCCAAACTGGAAAATAGTCGAATTTGTGAGGTAAGTAGATTAGTTAAATTTAACTTAATATTATGATATATTGTTATTATTTTAAGAAAAAAGTATCCCTTCTATTTTACCTACTAGTAACATATTTAAATCTCCCGTGCTTACAGTGTTTTTTTTGTTAAAGTTCGACATAACCAAAAAAGTAATCATCATTACTCATCAACTGTCTGGGGAAATTATAAAAAAAAAACATGTCCATTTCATAAAATCGGTTTTATATGCAAATATGAAAAAACTAGAAAGAGAGGACGATATGAGTTGCCTACTGGTAAAAAAACAACTGTCAAATTTATAGAGCGCCTATAGTTAATGGTCAAGCCATGATGACCCTTAAAATAATTTTCTTAAATACCTTACTCTAGATGTGCTAAAATGCACTTTAGTAGGACACGTTTTCTGTTAAATTTAAAGACTGTAATAATGATTGAAAGAAATTAATACCACCTTATGTTTAACACACTTTACCCTTTGACACATTACAATTTTTGCAGTTTTTGGATAAAAATTGCAAAATAAAAATCATATGCACGACACCACTCAAGATGACAGACATATGACATAACAGAAATTTTTAGTAAACATTTGCCTTAAATTATGTCCATCTTTCTCTAAAATACTTTTTTATCTACCTCTAAAATTCTGCCCTCTCTCTCTAAATATTTTTCATTTCAACAGAGAGAAAATGTTTTTTGACAGTACTTTTTTTTGAATGCTTAAAAAACAGTGAACACTTGAAAAATTTGAGTGTTTTATTTTAGAAATCGAAACTTTGGAAAGAAAGCTTTAAAATGTGAGCAATATCATGGCATAAAAATGTGAAAAACGTAGTAAAAAATTGCTTCATCAAAAACGTCACCCCTTAAATTATGCTAAAATATTTTAAGCCTTAAATTACCATCATGGCTTGACCATTAGGCTAGGTATAATTAATACAAATTAAAAAAAGTTTTTTTCTAAATATGGATAAAAGATATTGAAATTATAATTGGAAAATAGAAAATGGTGAAACATGATTCTTGCCGAGAAGAAAGATAATAATTGTCTGTAATAAAGACACCGGCATAGACATAGGAATGGCGCTTAGGGGTGTAATCCCCCCTCCCCATAGCCACTGAAAATCGACTCCCAAAGGTTGCATTTTTCGTCAATTCTCCCCCCCCCTCAGTAACAATTTCTGCGAATGCCAGTGATAAAGAGCATCACAAAACATGTGATTAGTCCAGCGTATATAAAGTTTGTCATTTTGTTAGTCTGACTGTCTGTGTGTGAAAAATCCTAACTAACGAATCCTAGCAGCTAGCGACATGCGGGTTTCCTTTAAAATGTAGACATTTTGCACAAAAATTTATTATTATATTTTTTTATTATTATTTATATTTTAAGATTTTATGCATCTGGCGGCATTTATTTACTTACAAAAAAAATTATTTAAATTGGTCCAAAATGTCACTATTAATTTTTTCTTAAAGCAATATAAAATAAAAAAACTACAGGAGGCAACGCTCTTTTCCCTAGTTTTTTAAATCTTTGGCAGGGTGCATGCCAAACATGAAAACCAAACATCAGAATTGGGTGAAATTTTGGACGGTTGTTTATTTTCTTTTTAGTATATAAAAGAATTTTAAAAATTTTCATTTTTTTATAAAATAAAAGCTCTGGTGATGTCATCCTACTCAAAGTTTTCAAACTATGTGCGGTTTAGAACAAACCCGATTTTTTTTAATAGATAATTATCCAAAATAGCAGTTTTCTCATCTAGTCGCTAATGCTCTTTTTTACAAGCGTTGGTTAGAATAACGAGCGCAACGAGGTATTTAAAAACGCAAGTAGAAAAAGGTCAGTTTAGCCGCAAATTAGTAATACTATTTTTTTTAATACCTTTATCAAAAAGTTCAAGAGAAACAGGAAAATACTTTTAAAAATCTCGAACGAAGAGCACTTCTCGCATCACACCATCTTTACACTACAGGGTTCCTAAGATTTTCCTTAGGGATAGGATTTCAATAAATCAAACAGAAATGGCATAGAAAGTTCTGCGCGCACAAAAGAAACAGGTATATTGAGCAATGGTGCCAGTTTGTTATTATCTCCGGACTGCTTTCATGAGAAAAAATTGTCGCCACTCTTTCATTGTGAGCATAAATCATAGTTGCAATAATAACCGTTGACAAGATGTCTGCAAATTCCGCTAGATGGCGGCCACACCATGAGATGATCTTGCGCTAAATGACTTTTTCCTATGGGGTTGTTGGCACGACAAAATTTTCCAACACCCTCACTTACGGCCTACGACTATACAGGAGTTGAGGGCGAAAATTTTGGAGGCGGGCAACTCTATCACCCCTGAAATGTTGGCTGCTACGCGCCAAGAGTTTTACAATAGATTGGGATATTGTGAGGCTCAAGAAGGGGACAGATTTGAACATCTAATCTAATTAAAAATTAGATGTTTTCAGGTCCAAACCACAGCTTTTTCTTGCTTAAAGGAGGCGGTAGGGTCCATTATTTACGATACTGAGCGATAAACTCGTGAGGTTGTTAACATTAGAAAGAAATATCTTCGCTTTTAATTAAATTTCTTTCCATTCTGTTCTACCAGTGACATCTATCCGGAAACGGCCAAACCATGCAGCTAGCACTAGCAGCCAAAGAAATCAATAAACGGTGCTGTTTTTCCTGCAGAGCTTTTTGCTTGCGATATTATTGATTTTAAATAAAGCTGCCCCTACACTACATTTGATATTTTCGAGGTGTTTTATGACATGATCTCGAAACATGTAGCGAACCAATTCTTCAAAACTAGCGGGAGGGTAAAAGCGAAAAATAAGGGGCTGCCAATATTTGTAACACCCAAAAAGGGGTGAAAAGATTTATTTTGAACTGTTTCTTTACAAAAAACGTTTTTCTTACGAAAAACTTGAGCTCTGTCACTTTTTTTTATTTTTTTCTTCAACTTTCTCGAAATTTTCGTCATACCGTAGAAAAAAATTATTTCCCCCATGGTCATACTCTACTTTTATTCGAAAAAATTTAGAAACAGAGACGGGATCAGTTTTCCTAAAACGGGGGATCTTGGTTTCGAGTGAGAAGATAAAGGGCGCCGCAGGCAAAAATTTTTCAATTAAATTAGACGAACGCAAAAATGTTTAAAAAACAAAGCACAAAATAAAAATGGCGCCGCTTACAATTTTTTTTCAAAAATTACGTAATTTCGGGAACGCAAAGAAATAGGTCTAAAGAGTATAATTTTTAAGAAAAAAATATCAATTTTCTCGCCCTCCTCCACTGGGACTACAGGGGCCGTGCACAAATTACGTAATGGTCATAGGGGGGAGGGGGTTTACAAAACGTTACGTCGGGGGGAGGGGAGTTTTCGACAGCGTTTGCCTTTGTGTGAAACTAAGAAAATTTGGAATGAAAATAAGTGAAAAGTTTTTTTTTTGGGAGGGGTAGTGGTCTTGAAATCGTTACGTAATATTAGGGGAGTGGCGTGCCAAACCGTTACAAAACATTACATAGGAAGGGGGTCAAAAATTGGTAAAATCACCGTTACGTAATTTGTGCACGGCCCCACATCTGACTGTTCCTCCTTTTTGATTTCGAATCAAAGTGCAAAACCCGGGTTGGACGTTCGAAGTCGTCAACCCGTCCTATTTGCTTGATAAAGTTTCTACGGAAATATCTCAGTCGATTTCTCCGGCCGCGTATGAACGCTTTAGGTTAGGCATTTGCATGTATCTCAGTCCCCAGCCTGTAAACAGTGCGTAAGAACAATGGTTACAAAATGAAAATCCGAAAAATATTTTTTTTTACGATATCTTTCATCAGTTTGGTATTAAAGTCGAGCAAAAACAATTTTTATTCCAGTCCTAAAGGTATGAAAATGGAAAACATCAGAAAACAACAACCTGGAATGGATTTACTACGTGTAAGATGTAGTGACAACATCGCTCCATGCCCATCCTTTTCTGCCTAATGTGCTTTTCCGTTTGTCTGCGTCTTATATACGGCTGCTTGGCCCCCTAAGGATTTGCTTAGGAACCCTGTATAAATGAAGGCGGCTGGTAAATGAAATAACAGTGGTTTTACTCGGTGACGTTCATTGTTGCAACATTTTAATCTTTGACAGTTTAATATTTTGACGATGATTTTAAATGATTTTTTCGTAAATACTTGGTGAAAACTGGCGAAAATGACTTAATTTTTAGGCAAGAATAATTAGATTTTTTCAATATTACTATTTTTCGCTATTTCTCTTTAATTTTGGATAAAAACGAACAGAAATCTGTTTTTGCACCCGTGATAAAAAAAAAAGTTTTTTGCATCGGTAACCAAAAAAGCCATGCTTTAGTTATCAGCAGACAGTTACTAAAATCATATTTTTGATGAAGGTATAAAAAAAAGGTTTTTTTTCCAAAAGCCTGGATACCCTGATATAAAGAAGTAGTAGTAGAGAAGGGGCGGCGCGAAGCCTGGCAAGTAGGCCTCCCTGGGCCCTTTCTGCCCTAATCCACCGCCTGCACCACTGGTCTGGCAGTCTACTCATTTGGTTTCACTGTTCTTTTTGCAAAGTCCAGTATTTTGTCCCATTTAAGCATGTGCAGGTCCTCCTCATCCAGGGTCGGGAAACCGAATACCTGGTATCTCGTCCTCTGGTATGCCTCGTAGTTCGCTACAACGTGTCGAGATGTCTCTTCTGCCCGCCCGCAGGCCCGGCAGGTCGAGTCATTCACCACCGCGATCCGGGTCATGTGCTTCCTTAGTCGGTTGTCACCTGTTATGATACCTGTCAGCAGACCAGCGTCCCTTCGCGATCTCCCCAGAAGCCATTTTTGTCTGGCTACATCCGGGCCCTTCACGAAGTCCTTGGTCTGTCTGCATCCTGTTCCTCCTCTCCAAGCGGTCGTCATGGCATCGTTGGCCCATTTATTGAGTCGACTTTGCAATTGCCTCTTGGTTGTTCCTAGGAGTGGTTCCAGCCCTACATACTGGGTGCTTGCCCCGATCCTGGCGAGCTCGTCGGCCATCTCGTTACCCGGCACCCCCATATGTCCCGGTACCCACAGATATAAAGAAAATCGAGGATCGGTAGATAGAAATAAATATAGATCGCATGCAGTACCGTTCGGGTTTTCGTTCGAGGTCATTTGATGGATTTATGTATGGCGTTTCATAATAGGGCGAGTTTGTAAATTCAACATTTTTTGACAGATGGGTTTGACATCCATCTGACATCTAGCAGTGATGAAATGTCGTCATTTTGTACTGAACGAATCGATCAGTGATTCGTTTCTAGAATGATCGAATCTTTTGAATCGATCATTGAATCAATCATTTGAAATTAAATTAAAGAAAATGGTGACCAAAAAAGAAAAAGGTCTATGCAGGATGCAGCTAAGTACGAAATATTCTGCTGACCAAAAAATCTATATTTTCATACAGTTTCCCCGCGCGCAGGAATTCGAATCAAAGGAACGAATGAACGAAACGATCGACCTATTTCCAACTGATTCAAGGTATCGCTACAGTGGGTCAGTCAGTCGTTGATCCATTCCAATTTGATTCACTCGCTTGATTCATTCTGTCTCCGTCGGTCATTTGACTGATTGAATCACATCTAGCAAACATGATTCGATCGTTCAATACTCGCAAGTGATTCGATGAACGAATAATTCACGAATCACACATCTCTAATGGAATACAAAAAGAACGCGCTGCGGTGTAAACAGCTGAGTGCCAATAACACTTTTCGGTGTTTAGAAAAAAAAATCGTTTTTTGATGCAAAGTTCATTAATCAGGCTAAAGTAGCAAACTTAAAATAATAAATTCATACCTCAACTTGGGCTCGATTAAATCAGAAATGTGTCTTCAATGCAAGTATGTTTTGTCTCAAATTTAGTATGATGTATATAGCTTGTATTAATCAAAATGCATAAAAAAATATCTTGGTTTGAATAAGAAAAACTGGAATAAATAATTAATATAAATAAAGTAGGGTTATGTTTAATCCAACGACGATTTTCTACTGACTCCCGAAGCCGGTGGCGATCGGTGACAACATTTGTTGGATTGGTGAAATCCATCGAAAAATTTAGGAACTCTTTTGTTGGTACCGGTGACTACACCGGTGGAATTACAAACTCGCTCATAGTTACTGATATGCGAGTAGTACTAGTAAAAACTATTTTCCTAGATTGTAACTGACCACAAGCGATAGCATAGTTATACGTTTAAGACTTTTTTTACGTTTATGGTTTATTTAGCTTTAAGGTTTATAGCTACACGTTTAGTTGATCAAATTAATTTAATTAATCATTTAACTGTAATTGTAACCTAGAAAGTTGAAAATAAACAAATTATTTATTAATATTATAAATATCTTGAGCCTAGTAGTTGGAGCTATAAATACAAGATTTTAAGATTACTCCTAGCACTTCTTCTGGTAGTTATTCTCCGTTATTTTTCAAAATTAATATCTTCTTTTTTTATTCACAAAACCGATCTTAATAAAATTTTGTACGTTGTTAGCACTAAGGCGCTGTGAAATGCGGTTTTTAAAATCTGATATTCTAGAGGCCCCGATTTTATTATTTTGAGTTTTTAATAGTTATTTACCTAACAAGTGCGGAAAGTGATACTTTACTCACGCAACTGCAGTTGCACGAACGACGCAAAACCGAGTTCGGGCAAGTCGTCAAGGGCGGTAAAGGTACTTTACGAATGTGTTAGGTACAAAATTTTTAACAGTATACATTCTATAAAACTGTGAAACCTAAAGTTTATTCCTTCCGAGATTTTTTTTTAGTACGATAAAGTAACTTTACCCACTCGCAGGCGGTAAAGTGCACTTTACCGCACTCATTTGAGTGCGGAAAGATGTATTTTACCACACTAAAAAAAACAATCAAAAATTTTGCTTAAAACTTTGTAATAAGTGAAGTGAATGTCATAATGGCAATAAAATTACGAAAAATCCATTGAATTTCTAGTTATGTATTAAAACACATACCAGAAAATCACTAAATAACTATTGTAACTTTTGTAGGCACTCTAGTAGCTAAACGTATTGTATGAAAAAAAAAATTAAAAAAAATGTCCATATTTACTTCAACGCACCGAGTGCTGTAAAGTAACTTTACCGCACTCAAAAAAAACTCCAAAATTCTCTTTTTAAAATTAATAATCTTGAAAAAAAAAGTTGTTACAATTTTTCAAATTATTATGTTTTTTTAAATGGTATAAGGTGCTACTAGGTAAAATTTTGTAACAACACAGCGTAAAGTGCCTTTATCGCCCTTGAAGGCTTGCCCGAACACCGCTTCGCGTCGTTCATGCAACTGCCGTCGCGTGCGATAAAGTATAATTTGTTAGGTAAATAACTATTACCGTACTTAGTGCGGTAAAGTACGTCTTCCCGCACTTAAATGTGAGCGGTAAAGTGCACTTTACGACGCTCGAGTAGGTAAATATTTTATTTAGTTTTGCAACTTTAGGCGCAACTAATAAAATATAGGTAAATTAATGGGCATTTTCTCGTTTTTAGTTACAAAAATATTTTATTTCTGTGAGAAACGTAACTTCATGTTAAAAAGGGTCAGTGGGAGATGGGTATCAAAAACGGCACAACATGGTGTTAAATATTTTATAAACTTCCTTAATAGTATAGTCTGTGTATTTGGAGCAATATACCTAAGGTCAACAGAAAAATTTTTGAGTAGCCTTGATTAAAGTTGAGATAATCCGTTATTTAAAAAAATTAACATTTTTTTTTAATTAGTTTACATTACATTCATTATTTTTTTCATGTTAAATTTATTTTTTGAGAAAATATATATTAGACCAAGTCTGGGTCCTAGTTTAGCTTACTGCTAAATCAAAAGAAAAAATTTGGAAAGGCGTGGTAATATACTTGCAATAACCATGATATAGTAGTATGTAATCAAGATCAAGTATAAGGCAATAATTTAGACTATATTATTATTAACCATAACCATTACATTAACCTGCTTAGCTAAACGTGGTAAGGCATGCAGTTGGGAAAATAATAAACATTTTTCTTAGATTAACCATTTATTTAAGAGGCGCTATTATTACACGAGAAGTATTACAAGATAATATTTATGATGCATAATAGAGAATTCTTAGAATGTATTAGATCGGACACCAATAGTACCAAGCAGTATTTTGACGTACATCTGCATAATAGTGCCCATTTTTAAAGATGCCACAAATATTTTTTTTGTACGGTAGGTAGTTTTTTACAAGGATTTTTTTTGTCTGCTAATAGCAAATAGCACACACTTTTTAAGTTGAAGCTCTAAATAGACGCTCCAGAAATCCTCTGAGGAAAAACTGTGTAGATTGTGTGGTAGAGAACTGAACAGTTTTTTCTGCCACACTCGCTCAGATCTCTACTAAACCCGCTCCGTAAACTCGAAAGGCGAGGCCTGCACTAGCGTCGATTTTTTTTATTTTTGTATTTATTAAATGGGCTAGTTTTATGATTTTGAACATAAAATACAACTCAGAACTCACCACAAGCAGGTGGCTGCCAAGCGAGTTCCATCACCACCCCCCTCCACCACCTCCTCCCTCCACCACATCCCTCCCCCTCACCTTACTCATCGTGTATGGTATTGTATTATATAGTGCCTAGTAAGTACTCACTGAACGAATCGATCAGTGATTCGTTTCTAGAATGATCGAATCTTTTCAATCGATCATTGAATCAATCATTTGAAATTAAATTAAAGAAAATGGTCCAAAAAAATGCAGAATGTAGCTAAATACGAAATACTCTGCTGAACAAAAGATTTATATTTTCAAACAGTTTACCCTTCGCGCAGGAATTCGAATCAAAGGAACGAATGAACAAAACGATCGACCTATTTCCAATTGATTGACTCATTTGACTGATTGAATCATATCGAGCAAACATGATTCGATCATTCAATACTCGCAAGTGATTCGATCATAGTGAACGAATCGTTCACGAATCAAACATCTCTAAGTTTTATACATCGTTCAACTGCTTGAGTGTTATGTGGATATTTAACTATTTCCATTTTATCTGGGACTTCTATTATAGACAAAATATCTTCTTCGGAAATATTAGCTAGTAATGGAGGTTCCGTCAGCTTGCAGGACTGCCATTCAATCAGCTCCACAAAGTCTGTTGCATTAAAGTTAATTTTTGGCACAGTAAAAAATCTTATGTCTGTTTTATTCTGCATTTGCTGACGAATTTTCGGTAGGGACGATAACCTAACTCTCTTATAGACTTGGATTCATCTGTTACCATGTCAGTCAGCAGATTTTCTGGACGGGCATAAAACCCGTTTCTTTGAATGACTGATGGATTAATAATTTTCAAAATGTTCTCTTCAAAATTTCTGGACCATCTAATCATATTTAACAAATGGCGAGGCCCTTCTCTACATGACGGCTTAAGTTCTATAGGCTAGGCTATCCGGGCAAACGCCAGAGGTAACAGCTTGAAATATATCCCATAATTATTTTTGATCAACTTAGATCATTATATAAGCTCTGGTAAATTTTCACTTTGTACGGGATGAAACGAGACAACTGGCAAATTTTCACGATTGACAGTTGACGATCCATGTAAATTTTGAAGTAGGTGCCTTAGAGGTAATTCGTATAGATAGATAAGTGGGAAAAATGTACCTTTCCTCTATAAACTTTACAATTGCCTGTTTAATATGGGCTACAGATCCGGACAGCGCCGCCACATGGCCTATATATTTTGAGCCAGGCTCTGACACACACACACACAATGTGTTCTTCAACTATGGTGTTTCTATGAAATTTGTTTCCCTCATCTTTTGCTAAATTGTCTTATATTTTCTACCGTCAAAAAATAAATCCGTTACCACTTCCTTGCTCCTACTCTTATAATCCGTCCTCTTTCTTTTTCGATCACGACGAATTTACTTCTGTCAATTATTTTTGAAGCATTGCTATTATAGCTGCAGCTCTGTCACAGGCTTTGGCCAATTTTGGTAAGGAAATTCCTATTTGTCCAATATTTTTACCCGTTCGGGAACTCGATGCAAGCACTTTCTGAGACATCCTCAAAAAAATCGGACTCTTGCTAAATAACATCTTGTTTCCGTTTGCCTTGATTCTTCGCTAATTTTAGGCATATCTTTTAATTTCCTTCTCACTCGTTTTTCTATTTTTTTACTTACGAACTATAGAACTAATTGCCCTTTTTACGTTGTCTTCGCTGTTCTAATAAAAAAGTTCTCCCTTTTAAAGGAACTTTTATTTTACATTTGTATAAATTAAAATCGGCATATTTACATAAAGTTATGTCAAAAAGGGTTGCATTAGCATTTGGTTATTTTTTAGAAGTAAGTTTTAACTGATATCTAATCCATAAAAAATGTCTCTTTACATCACTATAAGTCGGTAACACTAGGTCGATTGGTTTTTTCGGCGCACCAACCAATACACAAAAGGTCTCTTTCCTGGTTTTTGCCATTACCAGATTAGTAATAACTAGTGTGACCATAATTTTTGAAGAGCGAAAGAGTACATATTCGATGCAAAAAACAAGATGTTTAATAATTTTTAAAAGTAACATTCATGGTAAAAGTTACCTATACCCTCCCATATACCATGATTCAAGGGCGGTTACAGATTTTTTTAAAGGGGGGGAGGTTTTGTTATACTGTCCAGATTGTCTGAAATAACTTTTTAAGATTTTGACATGCTCATCAAATCGGAGGTTGTTGTCAATTGATATTCCAAGGAATTTATTATTTTCTGGATTTGAAAGTGTTTTATTTTCTATTATTATGCGTAAATCACATTTAAAATTTAATATTTAATATATTTGTTTTTGAGATATTGAACGACACTAAATTGGCGTCACACCATTCTTTAATTAGGTCCCAAAATAGAGCCCTGTGGAACACCTGCGCCTACAATCTTTAAAGTGGAATCCTGTCCATTGAAACTTACAGCCTGCGATCGTTCGGAAAGGTATGAATGAAACCATTCAAAACCCACTCCATAAATTTCCAGTTTTTTCAGCAATATTCCATAATCAACACAGTCAAAGGCCTTGGATAAATCACAGAATACTGCTGAAGCCTTTTCACCAGCATTTAAATTGATGTGAAGATGCTCAAGAAAGTTAAATATAGCGTCGCTCGTGGTTTTTTTTGCTTGAAAACCGAATTGTGAGGCATTTAGCAGATGTTTTTTTGTTAAAAAAGATGTTTGTCTTATTTGAACTAATTTTTCAACTATTTTAGATAGTGTAGGAAGCAGTGCGATGGGTCTAAAATTAAAGGGAGGTATGATTTCCGCCCTTAAAAAGAGTAATTATAAGGGCTTTTTTAAAACAGGATGAAAATCTGCCAATAGAGAAAGAATCACTAACAGCACTTGCCAGTGTCTCCAAAACAAACTTAGGAAGTGCTTCAAATACTCTTAACGAAACTTTATCCCAAACTGAGGCATGTTTATTTTTTAATTGCTTAAAGATTTCTTTAATTTCTTTGGAAGATGTAGGGTTGAGAAAAAAAGTGTCTGTAACAGAAATACAATTAAGATAGTCCATAGGATTTTTATTGGATTTAATAGTGCTGGAAAGACTTCCTGCTATGTTACAGTAAAAGGAATTCAATTTGTTTGCCCCAAGGTTTGACGAAATAGAAAAGTTACTATTCCGGCCTCTTAATTTATTAACAATTTACCAGCCCTCTCTTGTTTTGTTTGATGAATTTTCAATTTTATTCCTATAGTGACCTCTTTTTGCCGCTTTGATTGTTTTTTTCTGGATTTTTTGGTAGTGTTTAAAGTAACTTAAAAAGTTAATGTTGTCATTATAAAAATTTTTGATGTAATGTAGAGATCTCATGTTTCTGGCTGAGTTTCTAAGACCTTTGGTGTACCATGGACTTCTTTTTTTTTGCTTAATATTAACAACAGGAAAAGAAATGTTAAACTTATTGTTCATAAGCACATGAAAGTATTCCAAAGAGTCTCCACCGGAGAAAATCCTCTGCCAATCTGTCTGAGCACATAATTGAGTAAACGTTCTGAAATTTTTTTCTTGTAAATAATCTACCCCTTCGGATATTGTTTTTATTTTTAGTATGATTAATAGGAAAAGTACAGTATATAGCCTCATGATCAGACAGCCCAGTATGTATCGTTGAACATCCTACCTGGTTTTCATTAAAAGTTGTACACACATAATCTAAAGTTGTTAAAGTATCCTTGGTTATTCTTGTAGGTTCACTTACATGTAATGTTAAATTATTTGATTTAAAAATATTGTTTAAAAATTGTACATCACGACACGATTGATCTAAAAAGTTTACATTTAAGTCGCCTGTAAAAATAATGAAAGCGCTACTGGAAATTCCAGAAATAATAATAGTTCTCCTCTTTCAAAGAATATATTGATGTTTGCCTTGGGGGATCTATAAAAGCCCAATACATATAAATTTAATTTATTTCTTTTTTATTTCTTCTAAAAGATTATCGAATCTACTTATTTGTACAAACTCAAATTCGTCCAAAAAAATCAAAATTAATGTGCCCCCATGGGAGTATCGCTCCCTCGAAAACTTACAAACTAAGACATAATTAGGTACATAAATAGGTTCTACATGTTCTAACCAATGTTCTACTATTACTATAATTTTTTGAAAATTGTAGTCTTCTAGAAATAGTAGAAGATCATCCAGTTTAAGTTTAAGTTACAGTTTTTTGCACACCGTTTTCTACTAAAAAAGAAGGAGTGACTTGAGACAAATTTCTTGGCTCTAACAAATTAACTGTGATACCATTTGAAAGGTTTTTTGGTACATAGATAAATTCCTCACTAATTTCATTATTATTTTTACAAAGAACCTCACTGAAAGAGTTCTTAGAAGAGCCTGAGGTACATGTTGAAGTAACACAGCTTAAGTGCATTGTTTTGACAAAAATAAGTGACTTCACCTTTGATTTGTTCAGTTGTAGGGATTCTGATATTAGTCTGCTACTAGCCCAATATCTTGCTCGTAACCCTTTACTTATGTTAATATCCATGTACTCCAAGCTGCGTTCAGATATTCTATCGATTTTATTAAGAAATAAGCTAAATTTATTGTTAAAATTTTTAATTTTAAAATTATTTCTGTTTGTAGCAAAAATGGGACAAGAGGATAAAGTGTGTATGTAAACACAATTTTAAAATATTCCAAATTGATTCAATTCATGGATAATTATTCTTTTCTGTCAAGTCATTGTAACCACAAGAGATAATAACAAAAGGCGCGTTTCTGCGAGCTTAACACAGTTACTAATATTCTCTTTTGAGAGAGACCCAGCATACCAGGAACATACCGCCTGTAAACCCTTCGACCTCGCTGTCTAACTACCTTTTTGACATAGTTATCCCCTGACAGATATGCGGGGTCGAAGGGTGTAAAGGCGGGTAATTTTTTGTGATGGTGTAGTATGCTAGATCTCTCTTAGACGAATGCATTTAGAAAGAGAAAATAATAGTAACTATGTTAAGCTCGCAGAAACGCGCCTAAGATCAACACTGCTGTAATTTTTAACCAGTTGTTCCATATTTTCAATAACGCTGTGAACTAAGGTTTGATAATCACCTGTATTTCAAATTTGTTTAAGTTAGGCTGTTTAATTATAGTTTTGTGCAGTTCTCGCCCTGTCTCATTAGAATCAATATCTTTTTGGGTCTCGACACTGTTTTAGATACTTTTCAGGTGGTTACTAATGGCGTTTGGATAGAGTTAGGATCTGAGTAAGGAAATCCGACAGTCAATAATTTCTTCTTGTGAGAATATATTATGTGTTTGTGTCGTAATGTCACAATACATCTCAATAAGCTCTTCGTGTAGAGTTTTGGGAGATGAATCATCTTTTAGTTTAGGGTACTCAGATCTTAAGTTGTTTAATGTATAGATTTTTTATTTTAAAAAATGTGTAAATGTGCCGAAAATTTTTGAGAAAATTACATTAAAAATGCAATTTTTGAGTCGAATTAACCTAAAAGCCTAAAAATCAATGGTATCATATCACAGGTGAAATTTTTTAAAAAAATTGCAGTAAAAAATGCATTTTTTTATTTAAAATGAAACTAAAATAGTAAATATATCAATGGTTTCAAAGCGCAGCAGGCAAAGGCGACAAAAAAACGAAACTACAAATGCCATTTTCAACACAAAATTGAACTAATATGGTAAATATCAATGGTGTTATACCGCCGCAATTTATGTTCTACTTTTGATTTTCTAAATGTTTTCATAAAAAATTTAAAGCCAGGGTAGAGGGGTTTACCTACCCACCCTATCCCCCTGAAATCCGCGCTTGAGAAACTACGTATAATTTTTTCAGTTATAATAACATAGATAACAAACAAACCACAAACAAAACCTAATAACTATATACTTTTTCTTGAGGTCTGAAAAGCTTTTTAAGTTTAAACATTGCCTTCTATATTGCATATCTCAAACATAAGAGGCCTATTTAAAAAAAAAATCGTTTCCGGTTTTTTTTGTCAAGCCGGTCAATGACTCGTCGTTCAATGTCAATTTCAATATGTCTGTTGATATGCAGCAATGCTAAGCCCGTCAGACGAATTTCCGTCATAGTGTTTTTAAGTACTTATGTATTCAATCATCTGAGACATGACAAGCTTCTTTCTCACAAAGCGCTCATTACTTACTGGCAAACATCCAAGAATGTTTTTATCAACGGAAAAATATCGCCACACTTGTTCATTTCCTCGAAAACATCAGGATTTTTGCCTACTTCTGACCAATATTGTTTCCAAATACTGACGTCTCCCAATAAACGTTCAAGAATTTGTGTTTTGGATTAATCAAACGGTTTATATAGTATTTAGAGGCGACTTTGTGTAAAACTTGGTATGAATATGTTCAGTTCAAAAATACTTTTTTATGTCCAAAATGATTTTGTCTAACTGGTTTATAAATAGAATCTCTATAGTACTGTTATGTATTTCATTTTTTTTCTCCAAAGACTTCAGGTGTTACCACCAACATCTTTGTTGTCTAATTTTTTCTGGAGCCAAGGGTGGGATCGCCCCCCCCCCCCAGCTGGGACTGGGATGGGGAAAAAGAGTACAGTTCTAATTTAATATATAGAGTATGGAGTACAAAGCTTTAAAAAAGAGTGCTGTACTCTAGAGTATAAATTACATTATAACTATTTTTGAGAATTTATTGAGAATTCATCTCTTTGATAAATTATTTTGCACTGTTCTCTTAGAGATTCATTTTAAAACTGTTTTAAGATGAGTACTGGAACTCGTTTGGATTTCAACTGTGTTGTTTTTAAGCCAATTTTTGCTTTTATAGCAAAATGTGACGCAAGCGACGAATTCCCAGAAAAAAAACGGGCTTACGTGCTGGAAGTCTATTCCTGAACAGGGAGCGGTATAAATCGCTTTAGAGAATGATCGCATATCGTACGACTTTCAAGAATACACGTCCTATCAACACGGTCTTACAGTGATCTCGCAGTCATGTGATGAAAAATTCTTGTTAAGTGACGCGACGCAGGTATGGTTTTTCGGAGCTCTGCGAATTGAATTTAGTTTTTAACAATTTTTTAACGGAACAACACCTCGATAGTGCGCGCTATGCCTATAGACATAGAACACAGTGGGTGTTTGAACTTAGAGACTTTTTTGTGATTGTTGGTTTTTTGAACTTAAATGTTGTTTTTTATTTTGGGCAAGAAATATTTCTTTAGAATAAATTTTCCGTTTTTTACAAAAGAAAATGTTGAAGAAAAAATGTATTAAAATTTTTATGAAAATTATTTTGCAAAACTTATGACACAAAGAAAAAAATATTTTGAATATTTAAATTTTCAAAATTATTAACTAAAATTTTTATAACAATCGTTGAGGTTGGCTGCTAAAAAGAAAATATTTTTTCAAAAAATATCGAAAGAAAACAAAAATATTTTCAAATTTATCATACCTAGTTTTTTTTTCAACTTATTTTTTTATTTATTTTACTACTTCTGAAACAAGACCATTTAATATATAAATTTATACTTACTTTTGCGGAAAGAAAATAGTTATTAAAAGAAAATAATTTTTAAATTTGTTTATAACTTTGGGATTTTAACAAAAATTCTGTTTTAAGTTTTGTTTTTTTTAACGATTTTTTTTTAAACAAAAAGTACTAACTTTTTTTTTAATTAAATAATTTGCCTTGAAATTTTCGACCTTTCACAGTAATAATAGTAATACCACACAAATTGAAAATTGTTGTATATTAAGTAGATTAATTTAAAATAATTAGTAAAAAAAATACCGACTAACCCTTGCAATAGAAACGTTTGATGCTACTTGCTGCAGGGGGCCTTCCTAGAAATTTCCTAGAGCTCATTAAGACCCAAATTTATAGTCGTTCCTCCAGGCTGCCACCTTTGTGTGATATTCCTACAACCCTGGTAGATGTTCACAAGCTGGTGAATACGGCTTGAGCGCTTTCACCCAAACCGAAGCGGGATCCCAATGCGGCAGTCAGCCCTTCCCAGACAGCACAAATTGTCCATCGGACAGTCATTTTTTGTCCAAAACCGACCGCATTGTCCATGGACCATTTATGGACATCCATTGGACAAACGTTTTTCCTGATACAGTGGATGACAAAAAAACTGAGTCCGAAGGACTTCCAATTTTGATCCATAAAGAGTGCTTTTTTTCAGTTAGTTTTTGGATATCCAATGGATAACGATGTTTCTTGGTCAACCGGAGCAAAAATAAACTATATCCGATGGACGTCCATTTTGTGTCCTGCAAAAGTGATGTACTTTATGCATTGACTAAACATATTTATCAAAAAATCTATGTCATTTGGGCTTGGCCTAGTTGGCACATTAATAAATATGTCTTTTGCCAAACTATTTTGGATATCCAATGGATCATGTTTTTTCTTATTCATGACCAATAATAATATTTCTCCCATATCTAGCCGCATCATTTGTATATTATAGGTAAGTATTTCTCATTTTTTTAGACTAATTGGTATTTTAGTATTTTAATACCCATCCTTTGCTAGGAACTCCATCCTCGGGATCAACAATCAGACTTATGATGGTGGTGTGGTTTTGACAAAACTGTCCACTGGATATGGAACAAATATATCCAGTGCACTAAGAAAATTAGACCAATGGATATACATTGTAATTATTAATTTTTTCCAACCATAAAGATACTTTTGGACAGAATTTCGTTCCACTGGATAACCATTGAATTTAATAGAGTAGAGTTTGTACAACAGTCAAAATATTGAAACTTTTGCACTTTTTTGGGATGTCCAAGAGCCTTCCAACGTTTTGACAATTATATTATCCAATGGATATACCTGGGACAAAATTTCTTACAGATTTGGTTGTCCAATTGACTGCTCCATTGTCCAGAAAACTCTCTCCACTGGACATCCTTGGTACAGAGTTGGGCTGTCTGGGTTAGCATCCATCGATGTACCTGAAACAAAGAAAAGCAAACTTTAGCTGTAATATTAGAGACCTTTTGCACGTCTTTGATTTGTTTATGGCCGACTTTATACGGTATTTATTATTATAAAGATTTACAAAAAGAATTTGTCCAATCATTTTTTTCATATACAATATCTTATTCTTGTGTTTTTTTACGATAAATTTTAATTATTATTAATCTTTAAAAACTCAAAAACACAACAGAGAAAAGGGAGGTTAGGATAAACAGATCGAAATCACTTGTCATAGTTGCCAGTGCAAATCAATGTTTTACATTTATTGCGAAATTGTAGCCAAAGAAAATGATTAAACAAAAATTGACACTTATCTTAGCAATTAAAAAGAATACAGAAAATATTTACATTCAAAAATCAAATTAGAGTTTTTGTTTTTCTACTTAACGTTTTACTGTCAACAACCATGTCAATTATAAGGGATACGGTATTCTTCTGCAGTTAACAGAGACCTTTTGCACGTATAATTTTGATGGCTTTTTACTTTATCGCTTATTTCGGGCATGCGCAGTTACTAGGTAATAACGGAATCCTTTCCCAGGTAGCAAGGACACGTCACAGGACGTCTTAATCACGTCATAATTAAGTCAAATTCGTCGAGGTCAAATTTTAGTCATATTATTATGACGTTATTAAAACGTCATGTTAGAGACAAATTTGACACGTCTTATGATCTACCTAATTTGACGAATAGAACTTTAAGTTTTGGATTTATATTTTCAAATCTTCAAATGCTATTTACTACAAAGGTTGATCAAAAAGGATATCATTTTGTTTTTTTTTAAAAGAAAGAATTAAGGTTAATTTTTTTCGTCATTATGACGTGATCTACAATGACCTATATTTTTACGCCTTTGGGTAAATTCGGAAAAGATGAAACATAAACTCCCATTTCATGTCATAAAAAATAAAACAAAAAATGCGGCAGAAATTGCACAGAATAAATATGTAAGATATTCTTTTGAAAAACGCTAATTTCCCGGCTAGTGAAGAAAGACAAATTTCTGTCCTTTACAGCTTTATGCGAAATTTTTGCATACGAATCCGCGGGATGACACCCGACAAAGCTCGAAGGTGTTGTCGTCGTACAGTTGTAGGTTGTAGCTAGGTGTGAAGGTGTGTAACAGGTGTGGTGCAGTCGTGACACAGAACATAGACAAACTACTTCTGCCAGACAGACCGAACCCAATTTGTTTTCTATGACACAGAAGTCGCTGAGTGCGTGAATTTAATCGTGTCTAGTGTCTGCGGCAAGTTCTGTCTTCTGTCAAAAATAATTCCGTTTTAATGATTTTTTTTATATAGTATATTTTAGTGCTATTATTATAAATGTTTTACTAGTAGTATCCGAGGTTTGTGTTACACTCGGGTTTTATCGTATTTTCGTGTATTACCGACATGTATTATAGGTTTTAAAGTTAATAATATTTTAATAGTATTATCCGAAGGTTGGTTTGCTATAATTGGGTATTAGCGTATTTTTGTGTATACCAACATTTTTTATTTTATATATATTTTTATTGAGTTTATATATTTTAGTACTAGGTATTATTATGCAGTGAATAGAAACTTAAGGTCAAATATCAGTGCTATCGGTATCCCCATCCCTATCTTGTTGACATCTGATTAAAATGACAATGTTTGAATAAACGAGCAATGCACTACGGGCAAACCTACGTATCGTTACGTGGCTCTTAACGCATCTATCTCAGGACTTATCCGCCATGAGTTTGAAAGTGTACCTGCTTATTAGTATCTTATTTTCACTCTAGATTATCTGAAGGTTGGTATGTTTTAATAGTATTATCCGCCAAAGGTTAGTTTGTTATATTCGGATGTTTTCGTGTACTATCAATATTTTTTTTTAATAAATGCCTTTTTTGGATTGTATTCAATCGAGAATGTACTTTTTTTCATCCGTACCTTTTACGTAAAATATGATCTGAACTCATATAATGACGTCAAAAAGATGAGACATATTGCCGTCTTAAAGGCGTCAAGTTTACGTCATAAATTTGGTGGTTTTGACGTAATAGATGACGCCGTCATTATTACGTGTCCTTGCTGACTGGGTTACTAACCGATAAAGTTTGACGTTACCTGCGGGAGAATACCGTATCCCTTATAATTGACATGGTTGCCGACAGTAAAACGTTAAGTGGAAAAACAAAAAATTTAAATTAATTTTTGAATGCAAATATGTTCTGTATTCTTTTTAATTGCTAAGATAAGTGTCAATTTTTGTTTAATCATTTTCTTCGGCTACAATTTCGCAATAAATGTAAAACATTGATTTGCACTGGCAACTATGACAAGTGATTCCGATCTGTTTATCATAACTTCCCTTTTCTCTGTTGTGTTTTTGAGTTTTTAAAGATTAATAATAATTAAAATTAACTGTAAAAAACACAAGAATAAGATATTGTAAATGAAAAAAATTATTGTACAAATTCTTTTTGTAAATCTTTATAATAATAAATACCGTATAAAGTCGGCCATAAACAAATCAAAGGCGGCGTGCAAAAACTAAAAATGCTGTCTTAAAAATAACGTGACGTTGGCTACTTCACAACGCGTTATTAAGCAATAAAGTCACCTAACGGGGATTTTTTATAACACGTGCAAAAGGTCTCTAACGTCAAACTTTATCGGTTAGTAAGGAATTCCGTTATTATCTCGTAACTGCGCATGCCCGAAATAAGCGATAAAGTAAAAAGGCATCAAAATTATAGGTGCAAAAGGTCTCAAATACCGTAAAGCTCAATACAAACTAGTAAAAATTATTCCGGTGTGTTTTATTTGTGGTCGGACACCACAAATTTGGCGACGAATCAGTAAAATCGGTCTTAAAACTTCGTTAAAAGTTGCAAGAAGAACGCAGCATGATAAGAAACATGGCCGCCAGAATTCATACTCAGTTTCGCGAATTCGACGCGAACCATGATGACTGGATTATATACAGTGAAAGACTGGAAGAATACTTCAAAGCTCACCAAATCAAAGATGAGTTACAAACCTCCATCCTTTTAAGCTTGATCGGTTTACAATCTTATAAACTTTTATGTGACTTAACGTTTTCCCGACAAAACGAGTTCTAAGGATTTTAAAGATCTGAACAAACTTTTATCCGAGCATTATTGCCACAAACCATGTATATGGGTAGAAATAAAAATCTTTGAGACGCGAAACAAATGGACAGTGAAACTTATTTCTTAGAGAAAAATTCGTGACGGTTTTAAAATCTAGTGCTATATTCGAACGATTAGCTGAAGAAAGTGACGAACACAAAGAGCTCAAGGACCTTTTGGCATTGGCCACGTCGAAAGAGACTTGTAACAAAATTCAAAAAACCGTTAATTTTACTAAATCCAAAAATTCTCGTGAAAGTTTTCGAAATCAACGTAACAACGTCGGAATGTCCAGCAACCGGCGCACGTCAAGAAATCGTTCGAGGAGCCAAAACCGTCAAAATTCGAGGAGAGTGAGAGAAACGCCGTCGACGTCAAGAAATTCAACCAATCAGAATAGAGATAGGAACGTGGATATAAATTTTCAGCAAATAAGAGGACAGGAAGGCAAATGCACAGTTACGAAAAGCAGGGAAATGGCCAAAGGTTCTGCAAAATCTGTTGCAGAAAATATGAAAGCGAGTGCATTAACAAGAATGTCACATGGGCACTCTGTAAGAATAAAGGGCATTTGGCAACCGTAAACATTTGGATGAGTATTCAGCGGATTCCGAGGTAAACAGCGAAAGTGTGATAGAAAAGTTTTTCGAAGAGTGTTTTCACATTAAAAGAGTTAAAAAGGTCGACTCAAATGTATTATTGTCCAATGAAAATGTATTTTTTAATAAAAATATGTGTTTAAATTTCAGGAAAAAAGGAAACCATAACTCTGGCTCAAGTAGTTAGTTCATTTGAAAATAATTTTGAAATCAGGTTAAAAATAAGTCAAAAGGAATTAAAATTTTTTATTGACACTGGCAGCTCAGTTTCTGCAAATAATAAGCAAGTTTTTGAAGAAAATTTCGATCAAAATTATACTTTGCAACAGAATGACATAGTGTTAAAAGATAATAACAGTTCTATTTTGAAACCTATGGGCTATTTTATAACAAATGTATTGTATAAAAACAGGAATAATAATGTTCAATTTTATTTTATAGGGAACGGTGGACCCAATATTGTGGGGAGAGATTTCCTAGCAAGGGCGTCGATAATTTTTTTCTTTTGGGGGGGGGGTAACAAATTAACAAGATAAATTTTCAGAACACTTTTATAATATGATGATACAATTCGCGAATAATATGCCGCCAAGGCAGCTCGCCGAGCGGTTCCCCGCAACACATACTTTATTCATGCATTAATCATTTACGTCACACGTAGTGATGGTTGCGTAGTATTATATGCAGTGTTACCAATAGCTTTGAGTAAAACTATGCTTCGAATCTGCGGATATTATGCGATTTTGTTCTAAATTATGCTACGTTGATCTTCGCGGCGGCGCGGCACGGGTCACTGCAAAATAAAACCAAACACACCCCTTTTTTGAGATTCACACCCGCGATACTCTATGCGTAATATTCCGTCCCTTTCTATTACACGGGCAAAGAACAAGACAGCCAGTCATCAGGTTGTTGGTGTCGTCGGTTGCCGCTGGAGCGCGCGAGAATTCGTTCGGCTCGTTTCCCACACAAAATCAGTAGATTATGAAAATTAACTGTGAGCGGCGTATTCACCGACTGATATGTTGCTTTGGGTGTGATTATATGCTCGTATTATGCGATTTGTCCTATATTATGCCCAATTATGCTTTTTTACCCATTATGCTATCTTTATGCTCCTGCTAGTGAAATTATGCCCAATCGCATAATTATGCTCCGATTGGTAATACTGATTATATGCGTATTAGCTATCGAAATATTGTAATTAAAGTAATAAAATATTATAATTATGTCCTTTTAATTAATAAAATTGGTGATAATACACTTTTGTTTTCTTTCGTCAGGTGTAGGCAAAAAACTTTTTTTTTGTCAAAAGTCTATCTTGGGGGGGGGGGTAATTACCCTTATTACCCCCCCCCTTATCGACGCCCTTGTTTCCTAAAGGCATTTGGCATTAGAATGGGAGTCATTAATCATGCCATGGCAACAAGACAGATAGAGAGGTTGGTGGATAAATTTTCAGAAGTATTTAGTGCGAAAATTGGTAAGTTTAAACCATGTAGAGTAAAGATTACTTTAGAAGAGCACGCTACACTTGTATTCTGCAAGCCCCGCTCTGTACCTCTAGTTTATAGGAGTTTAATGGATGAGGAATTGGACAGACTGGAGATAGAAGGTATAATTTCACATGTTGAAACTAGTGATTGGGTGCAGCATTGGCCACGGCATTGGTTCCAATATTAAAAAACATTAGAAAAATTAGGTTATGCGTAGATTATTCAATATCTTGTAATAAATATGTTAAAAATATGAGTTACCCATTACCAACCACGTCAGAATTATTTTCTAAGTTACATTCCGGTAAATTTTTTAATAAATTATACCTTAATTTGGCATATTATCAATTCGAATTAGATGACGGGAATAAAAAATATTAACTTGGAGTACTCATAAGGGTTTATATACTATGAATCGGTTACCATTCTGAATATCTGTAGCAAGTTTAATCTGTCGACGGCCGTTGGAACAATTATTTATAAATGTAAAAAACGTGGTCAATTTTTTAGATGATATTGTATGATCGAAACGCTCGAAACTGTTTTTAAAATACTTCAAGATGCAGGTTTAACGGTAAACAAAAAAATGCGAGTTCATGACGTCAGAATTAGAATATTTAGGACACCGAATAACAGCTTTTGGTTTAAAGAAGTCCGACAAGAAAGTTGAAGCAATTGTTAGAGCAGGCCGACCAACTAACATAACAGAGGTCAGGAGTTTATTGGTATGGTAAACTATTATTCAAGAATTGTACCCAATGCCTCTCAAATTTTAAAACCTATTTATAACCTTTTAAAATCCGATAGGGAATTTTTATGGTCTAAAGACTGAGGATGCGATTAGAAGAATGAATAAAAAATATTATTGCTTCTGATTTGATTTTAGTCCATTTTAATCCAGAGCCACCAATCATCATTACAACAGATGCTATCGATGCTAGTGTAAGTGGAGTTTCATGCATTTCAAGGACCTTTATGCTAGCCGAGGAAAATTATCCAAGCTTGCACAAAGAAGCCGTAGTTAAGTATTCCCAGTTTTTACAAGGAAAGAAATTTGTGCTAAGAACAGACTGTAAGCCTTTATTGGGAATATTCGAAAAAGGTAAAGGGATTCCTCAAATGCATGCTAACCGAATACAAAAATGGTCAGCGTATTTGAACAATTTTTCTTATGAAATGGAACATATTCCTGGCAAAAATAATGTTTTGGCAGTTTATTTGAGCGAAGCGAAGAGAACATTTTAAAACAAATTATGAAATATCTCCAAGAAGAAAATTGGCCACAGAGAATTTCCAAAGAAGTACGACCATATTACGTCCACAGAGAAGAGCTTTTTGTCGAGGATGGTGTGCTAATGTGGGGATATAGAATGGTAGTACGTAAAATTTTACAATCAAATTTGTTTGACGAGCTTCATTTTTATCATTTTGGCATGGTCAAAACTAAAGCTTTAACCAGATCATATATTTATTGGTCTAATATGCGAGAAAATGCGATTATTGCTTTCAAAATAAATCCTTATCTGCAAAAACTGATTTAACACCCTGGAAAATCGAAAAAGTACCATGGCAGAGAGTTCATATGGATTATTTAGGTCCAGTCCAAGGCAAAATGCTACTTTTAATAGTAGACTCATTTTCTAAATGGATTGAACTTATTCCTGTCAATTCTATGTGAGCTATCGAAACTCAGGAAAAATTAAAAGAGGTTTTTGCTAGGTTCGGTTTGCCTAAAATCATTGTTTCGGATAACGCAACAAAATTTAAAGCTTCAAATATACAACAGATGTTGAAGCGAAACAGTATAAGATCTATGTTTGCTCCTCCAGCAAATCCGGAATCTAATGGTCAAGCCGAAAATGGCGTAAAAACAGTCAAAACCAACATTAAAACCAGACTTTTAGACCCGAAAAATAAGCATAAAAGTTTTAACATAGTTATTTCAGAGGTTTTGTTTTCTTACAGAAATACCCCCACATCTCCACCAAATAAATGCCTTCAAAATTAATGTTTGGAAGAACAATAACAACAAAACAAAAATACTTACCAGGAAAAACAATGACGAAAACCAACCAAACAAACATAAAAGTTGTATATAGAAAATCTAGAAACAGTTAAAAAGAATCAGATAAAACACAATTGTTTCTATTTGTTTGGTTTCTATTTTCCATTCTATTGCCCTCTCACTTTTTTTTACAAAAAAGGAAATAAAAGTGTGCGGCATGAAGTAAAACTGTTCATCTTCAAAATCTGAGCCTATCCTTAGAAAAATTTGCACTCTTCACCTATAAGTTCACTATAAATGAACAAATAAAAATTGGACGCCTGTCAGCGTAAGCTGCCGCGTGGTATTGTAAATGAGCCTTAAAAACTCTCCTCTATAAATTTATATTGGGTTGAGGACATCCCGAATGTATCTCTTTGGAAGACGATCGACTCGGTTTTCCACTACATATAGAAACTCGAGGAAATCTTCAAAATCCATAATAGATACTCCCATAAAGGTATAACTTAAATAGAGACATTATGTTTACCACAGTTGCGATCAGACATAAGGTAAACAATTTGGCGACAATGCCAGATTGTGCTGAAAGTTGTATCTCTACACGTAATGTTTTTAAAAACATATTATTTTTATAACTTTATCATTTACATGCAATTATGCAAATTCTCCGGTTTGTTTTTTTAATCATGGAGAAACACCTTATTATTATTCAAATATATAAAGAAATTTAGGTATATTATATAATTGCATTTAAATTTCCTTGAATCTTCACAATTTTAAATCAATAAAGAATTTATAATGTGGAGGTACATGTTATGGTACTTGAAATATACCTCATTTTTTCGATCGAAATATCATATAAATAGCTGATATTTTGGCCGAAAGAATAATTCTTTTTATTTCCCAATATATATCGGGAATAAAACCTACAACAATGTGACAACCTCGCATTTGTGGCCGGTCAGCCATATAAACGTGTGTACGATGCTCCATTCATAATTTCTCTACGGCGTTGTAGCTTTAGCATAATCGAGGTTTTGGTATATTTTACAGATTATTGGAGAGTTTTTTTAATATTTTTGCAATAGATTTTTAAGTGTTTGTGGCAAAAGTGATGTGACAAAGTGCGTAGTGTGACGAAAACTGGAGATTGCAGGTGAAAACCAAATATTTCACAGGTTTGTTATCATATGTTTTTTAGACGCCATCTTGTGATAGGCCGCCTATCAATAAATACAAAATGTAACTAATAAATATAGAAAAGAAATAAGATTTTTTTGGGATATTTTTGCGAATTTGTGATAAAAACAATATTATTATGGTAAGCACTTATAATTAATTACAATATATTTGGTATAATGAACCAACCCCAGCTGCGACATTTTTAAATATCCTATATGAGTAGCAAAAGAATGTGTGCGTATGATATTTATTTTTAACTACTGGTTTTGATTCGTTGGATTGGATATTTATAACTACATTCATATTTTTAATACTATCTGTAGTCAGCTTATTTTTTCTGCTGAGATTTGTTCATAAATAGTACAAGCGTTCCTGGTATAAATATAAATTTTTACAACATTATTATGTTAGACACAGGATAAATAATGTATGTTTGTTATAACTTTTTATTTATAATATTTACATAGGTAGATAATCCACATAAGATTTTTTTGTATTTATTAAAAATGTAAAGATACTTTTGTACGTATTAAATAAAAATTATAGTAGAGTGTATAAATTTCATTTTTTTTACACAACGAAAAACCATCATATAGTACCTATAATATAGGTATCATCCTTTTTCGAAAAACCACTATTTTTAGTCGAATTTGCTTATTTTTTCCACATTGGTTTTTCGGTAATTTGCCTAAACAGTGCGGAAAGTTGTACTTTTCTGCACACGCTGGCCTTTAAGGGCGAAAAAGGCACTTTTGACACGTTTTTAGTACAACAATTCCTACTTGCATAAAAAGCTTCTGCCTAAGGTTATATTTGGTATTATTAAAATTAAAACCAAAAAATAATTTTGTTTCCATTTTTAATTTAATCTAGTTTATAAATGCATCTAAAAACTTCAATTAGACTTAAAATTCACGCCATGCTAAAAAAATACGTTTACCTATGATAATTTTTTAATAAAGTTTTACAGGTCACTTGACATTAAATAGGTAAAGAAACTCCTTCGCAAATGCGTGTGAAAAAGTCTACTGTTACATATCAATTTTAATGTGGAAAGTTCAACTTCCCACACGCCGTGCGTAAAAAAATAGGCACGGCGTGCATAAAAAACTGTCAGAGCATGCGTGAAAAAAACATTTAACGCACGCATTTTTTTTTAAATGGTACTTTATGGACCAAATTTTTAAATTTTGAGTTTGAAATGTGTTCTAAAAACTACTTTTTTATCAAGAAAGTCATCATAAACACTCGTAGAAAAAAAATTGTACATAACCCTTGCGGAAGTGTCTTTCCCGTCCGAACTCCTCCCGTGTGTAAAAGTATCACTTTCCGCACTAATAATGCAGATAACTATCTGGAGAACATTTAAAAAAATTAATATTTTCTATGTTATATCTTTACATAAATATTTTCACAATGACAAATATAATACCTCTCCATACTCTCGGTATCAATTATCAAGTATTTGTATTTCCAAAAAAAAATTGTCTGAAAAGTCTGAAAATAACGACCAAACCTTTTTACATAACGAGCCGCTTCTGGCCGCTGCTAAACGTAAGGTGGTTGGAGCATGTGCGAGGAGGAGCATGTCTGGTGCAGCGTTGCCAGTGGAACATAAAATTGTTTTCCCTAAATCTAACGACCGATCGCGTTTCAAAGCAATTTATGAATGACTTGATAGGTCTATTTTAGTTAAACGTCTTTGGATACTCCGCTATACAAAAACAAGGCTTTATAACCTTACCAAATTGCCCAAGGAACGCTGAAGGTAGCTATTTTGTTACCTTGACCTTAATGATGCGTTAGCTACGTCACAACGCGTTATTAAGCGATAAAGTCAGCTAACGGGGATTTTTTATAAGAGAGTCAAGAGCTATATATATATATGCAATTCATATGTTTTTTTTTAATTTAAAGTAGTGGGGGGCAGTATAAAAGAGTCCAGTCGACGCATATAAAAAAACTGGATCTGGTTTGATCATAGATTTGTTGCTAAAATCATGTCATAAATTCGCCATGGGCGAAAATTTTTTAAAAATATATTAATAACGTTGATAAAAATTGCAGGATTGCCGACAATCTTTGTCCCCAGGACGTTCCTGGGATATCCCCATGGAACGTTCGAAAGACGTCCTTAAAACGTCCTTAAAACGTTCCCAATATCCTGGGAACGTCCTAAAGACATACATAAATAAACGACAATCCTTGTCCCCCGGCCGTTTCCAGTACGTCATTTAATTGGGTCCCTGTGAAATGTTTCCAAACGTCCCCACAACCTCCATTCCTTAATTAAGTTCCGAGCAGGTATGTACCTATATTTTATTATTCAGAAAAACACGCTTATTGGTTGTCTTGGGTATACTGAGCGCAACGCCACCTTGTCGGAAATAGGCGCGGAATTTAATTAAAGCTTGCCAAAACACAAATCCGCATGTCCTACCGTAGGTTTGCGGCGTTTCACGCGCAAATCTGACTGTATTAGAGACCTTTTGCACCTATAATTTTGATGCCTTTTTACTTTATCGGTTATTTCGGGCATGCGCAGTTACGAGGTAATAACGGAATCCCTAACTAACCGATAAAGTTTGACGTTACCTGCGGGAGAATACCGTATCCCGTATAATTGACATGGTTGCCGAAAGTAAAACGTTAATAGAAAAACAAAAAATTTAAATTGATTTTTGAATGCAAATGTGTTCAGTATTCTTTTTAATTGTAAAGAAAAGTTTCAATTTTTGTTTAATCATTTTCTTTGGCTAAAATTTCGTAAGAAATGTAAAACATTGATTTGCATTGGCAACTATGACAAGTGATTCCGATCTGTTTATCATAACCTCCCTTTTCCCTGTTGTGTTTTTGAGTTTTTAAAGATTAATAATAATTAAAATTCACCGTAAAAAAACACAAGAATAAGATACTCTAAATGAAAAATATTATTGGACAAATTCTTTTTGTAAATCTTTATAATAATATATACCGTATAAAGTAGGCCATAAACAAATGAAAGGCGGCGTGCAGAAACTAAAAATGCTATCTTAAAAATAACCTGACGTTAGCTACGTCACAACGCGTTATTAAGCGATAAAGTTATCTAACGGGGATTTTTTATAAGAGGTGCAAAAGGTCTCTATTATCGCTTTTGAAGAGCGCTCGTTCACCTGCTCAGAGGCAGGTGTATGAAAGTGGTGGCGATTCTTGAACTTCCAGAGAATAGTCGTCTGGGAAAGTTCATATCCTCCTTTTCAACCAATAAGAAGGCTCCGAAGCTGCCAAGCTTGTACGGTGCACGCGCAAAGCTGTCTCGGTTATCGTTTTTCAAGAGCGTCCGTTCTCCTGCTTAGAGGTAGGTGTATGAAAGTGTAGGAAGATTTCTTCGATATACGGCAATCGGGTGAGGTTCGGCTGTGGTCGGACAGGTTTCGGATAACTCGTGATAGCTTTAAAGCGCGTTATTGGTCGATGTCAAGGAGGTGGCCGTTCCCGTGCGACCTTTCCTACAAAATTCAAGAATCGGTATCCAGTTTTTTCGTTTGGTGGGTCACACCACCTATTTTCCAGAATTAAAAAAAATACGCCATTCAAGCACTCTCAACAAAAAAGCGACACCCACATACAAAAACAGGCTTTCAGTGATGAAGTGAAATGAGGTAGCTTTCACAAAAGAGAACAGCATTTCTGTTTGAATTGTAAGCAAGACTTTTTATTGCCTCCTTTTTCACATATGAGGCATTCCCATAAAAAACCAGTCAAAAGTGTTCAAGTAGCTCCCAGCAGTGAAAAGCCCCTCACTTACCATCCCAGCAAACACAGTGAACGCGGGCTGATGTCGGAGGTACGTCAGTTGCCGTCGCGTCGCCCTCGACATCGGCACGATGTCAATAATCGACTTCGGACCATCAGCATTTTTGGCCGCCGGTCAACGTGCTGCCGCAGATAAACTGCCGACGTGGCAAAGTCCATCTCCGAGAAGTGCGAAAAATAATAAATGTGTGCACACAATTATAATAAGCGGCCGTAGTAGTAGTTATATCCCAGCAAACCAGGAGGTGGCGGTAAACAGTCGGCCGCTAAGTGATACCGGCGGATTTCTGACAAGACGTATAGGCACTTGCAATGCAGCCGCTAAAATCGTCCTGTACGTCGGAACATATTTGGTGCTCGCTGATCCCGAGGTTAGGTTCTTTAAACTATAAGCGTTTTTTCGCAACCTTTCTCCCGGCGGGTTCGCAACATAGAAATATAATATTTCTATGGTTCGCAACTGTTGAAGTTAAAAGATAGATTTGATATAGAAGGCTCGTGGCGTAGTGGTAGAGTATCAGACTCTCACACGGGATGCGCAGGTTCGGATCCCCGTTGCTTCCAACACTTTTTTTTAAATTACAGGTAAAATACTCGCGCCCACCCGCCTGTCGGCCGACACGTGCCCAAGCGGACATGGGCGGTATTCATGCCGCGGCGCCCTAAGTTGTCGAGTCGCCAGCTGGCTTCCGAAAAATTGTAAGAGATGCGCTAGCGTCCAGAACACGTTGTGTTTGTTGGGATATATATATATAGAATAGCGCAACTTAGACTTGCATGAGCCATACACATATCTAATAGAAAGTTATTCTGGTGCAAGTAGATATTTTGCATGGGACAGAGTGAGACAAATGTTACTCACGTATTTTATTTGATATGTGGTTAGCTTGAATGTGTCGCACATAGAGCGCGCGGCTTTGAATCATCGGTATTATTCCTGTATGAGAGCTCGGCTAAGAAAACCTCATAAAAGATCATAACAAATAACAGATAAACTTATGACATTTTATAATTTTTTGACTAGTGAAAATGAAACACAAATTCCGCATAAACGTTTTCATCATATTTTATGAGCCAGTTGGTTTATAATGGTTTACAATATTTTATGATTTTTTATAAGATAAGGATCATAAAAGTACACAATATTTTATCATTTTTGACTAGTGAAAGTGAATTTTACCAAACAGTTTTATGAGTTTGTCTGATCATATATTATCCCAAAATCACATGAAAAATCGTTTTTTTTACAAATCCTTAAAACATTATAAAAAAAACAAGGACGTAATCATAAAAACCCATAAAATGTTGTATTTTATAAAATCTCTCAGGAAATTTATAAAAACATCGGTTTCTATAATCCCATAATACACTTTAAAAGAAGAAGAACATAATTAGTTTGCCGCACAAAAGAAACCTTGTAAAAAGTGATAAAAATCAGTTGTGTTTTTATGAGGTTTAGCGTTTTTTTTTTGGCAGAGAGTGTAGGGCCGTAAACCGTATAATTGCAATTTACCGACGTGAGGTTACTATATCGGACTTTCGTCGGGCCAAGCAAATTATTTTACATGTGCGTCTGCCCGATTATTTACCGACCTTCTGCGTTTGCTGGGCATGTTTAAAAAACTTTGTAAAAAATTAGACACATTTTAAAGGCTTTGGCCTTTGCCCTACTTATCAAAAAAAAGCAAAATCCGATAAGATCTGACCATTGAGCAGTAGTTAGTTGTCTCATTTGTATAGCACACTATAAAAATCAAGAAACTTTGCACGACTTTTTAAAATTATGTCAAACGCGAGGTGTCAAAAAAGCTATTTTTATGCTGGGTTTACTCATAAAATAAAATAAGAAATAAGAACACCCATTAAAAAAACATTATTGAGGTGATCAGGTGACCATGCATCTTCCCCCAGTCTCCACGAAAAACCTGTTATTTTTACTATGCGAATGTCATTTTTTGTTGAGAGTGTTTGATCGAATGGCATATTTTTTCATATTTTATTAAATTCTGGAAAATAGGGGGCCCCAAACGAAAAAAACTGGATACCTCCAGGGCATATTTCTGATCTAGAAAGCATTTTTTATTTTAAATTTTGTTCAACTGCGGCTAACGTCGCACTGAAAAAAGAATATTAATTTTACAAAAACTAAATACAAACGTTGTGGATTGGGTTTTAATCGTTACCTTACGACCACCAAACGATTGCGGTGTCGTTGGTAAATTTTTTCCAAACTGCGGCCATCTTCCCGGAAGTAGTGCATCAAAAGAAAAACGTTATTAGTTGTAAAGCTGGAGACATTTGAAAATATAATTAAGCGACTAAATACAGATTACAGTGATTCCTAACCTCACTTTTTTGCGCCATTTTCGTTAATGAGATACAGATTACAAGATAAAAATACCAAAACTTTGGTATTTTGCATCTATCACTAGTAACCTGTATTTAGTATTTCTATTTTAACTTACAGCATTGTTTTAACGGCTTTGAAAGCTTGTCGCTAGTAGCTTCTATTTTTAATTGTGTTTTCAGCCTAAGCACGCTGTTCTCCGTCTCCAAACTCAGTGTGCCGATTCTTGGTTTCGTAGGATGGGATCGTTCGCCTGAGAGAAGAGTAATAAACGTGCTTAAAAGCAGTGACGAGACGTTTTATTATGGGCACGCGCAGAGCAGACCGAGTAGTTGGGACTTGTAGGAAAGCTCGTGTGAAAAACGTCACTCGGGTTATTTCAGAGCACGCTATTGAACGAAACCATCACGTGACCGATCGATATTTTACTCGATAATACGCATGCTACGACAAACTTGACCGTCTTTCAGAGTAGGACGTCGCACAGTGGATCGAGGTATAGGAAATTTTGGACATTTACCTTAACTTTCCAACTTTTTCAACTTATAGTTATAAAAAAAAAACATTACTTAGGCAATTTTATAGGTTGTTTTAAAATTCAGTGCAAAGATTGTAGGCACGGATTTTTCCGGTGAAAATAAAAACATTTTTTTCCATGAACATGTTCGCAAACACTTAGTTACTGATCTACGGAGCAGTGACTTCACAATTTTTGAGATATTTGTACCAAATTTGAAACATAGGCTACTGCTTAGGGTTTACGTAATCCAAACATACTGACTGATCGTGAGAATCTATAGGGAGATATTTTTTCAGAGGTGAAGTTCTTCTTTTCCCCCTAAACTTTTACGTGGTGCGCCGCTCAGGTAAGTGTTTCGCATTTGTAACTGTTATCGAGAAATTAAATTATTATAATCATTATTTGTAACTCGCTAGATTCAATAAGAATTTTTAAAAACAGGAGAGAGCACATAGGAATATTTAGTGCTTTTGGCCGTTTTACTCAAAATATCGCAGTCAAGTAAAATGTTTTATAGATTTATGGTTTTTAAAGAATGCAAAAGTAATAAAACAAAATTCTGTATATTTGGGCATTTTTTAAAAAATCAATATAAATTTTAAAATGTTCGAAATTTTGATGAAGATATAAAAAAAAATTGAAAAAAAAATTTTCAAAAAAATATAAAAAATCAAAATAAGTAGGGTTTTAAGAAAGGCTGTAAAAAGTTTAAAAAAATGGTAGTAAGAGTATTAGTAAGGAGCGGCCCGCAGGTCTGGCAATTAGGCCTCTTCATGGGCCTTTTCTGCCATACTCCGTCTCGCATCCTTATCCTTCCACTCCCTCTACATATCTTGCCTCTCTGTCTCCGGGCCTTCCTGCCTTCCTTACGAAGGTCAGCACGTCAGTCCATCTTAGAGAGTGTAGCTCCTCCTCTTCTATTGTGGGGGCCCGGGGCACCCCACGTCTGCTGGCTCAATCTGGCATACCCGTCACACTCTCCTATCAGGTGCACCGCTGATTCCTCTGCCCATCCACATGCTGGGCAGGCGGAGTCGCCCAACACTCTGATGCATGGCAAGTGCTTGCCCAGCCGATTATAGCCTGTCAGCATTCTGACTGCGTCTGGTCCACTCACGAACAGTTTGGACTGTCTGCACTCTCGCTCTTCCCTCTAGGACGACTTCAGTTTGCTTTGCACCTATTTTCTTGTGATTCCCAAGAGCGGTTCCGGTCCAATGTATTGGGTTTCGGCACCAGCTCTGGCAAGTTCGTCCACCTTCTCATTCCCTGGTATTCCCTCGTGGCCCGGGACCAACATCAGTGTCACTCTCTTGTTTTCAGCCAATGTCTGTAGCGCGTTAACGCACTCCACTAGGCTACTGACATTTTTGGTGAACTAAGAGCCTTGAGGGCAACTTGGCTGTCGGAACATATGCAAATGTCCCTCCTGCCATTTCTGACCTTTGGTAGGGTCGCCGCCATGATAATGGCATATACCTCCGCCTGAAAGATCATAGCATGTTCGCCAAGTGGGTAGCTTTCTTGAATCTTTTATGTCTTCCGAATACACTCCTGCGCCTATTGTCTGCTGACAGTTTTGATCCGTCAGTGTAGCAGACCGTCACGTCTCTGCTTAATTCGTTTCGGAATTCTTCTCTCTTTTTGTCAAACTTCCATGGTTTCGAAAGAATTCCTAATGGCATCTTTAGAAGAGGCAACTCTTTTGTTATCAGTTCCTCGGTTGACAGATGACCCAGTTTTTCCCCCCTGCCCTTCCATAGGCCCTTGTCTCTCAGTCGTAGGTGCGTCGCCATCGCTTCCTTCTTGATCCAAGTTGGAAGCGAGGGGGAGACCTAAGATGGTTTCCAGGTAAGTCATATAAATTTTTAAAGGGTCCGCTCTTATAAAACAATGCTCACAAAAAAGGACAAATATTAAATAATTAATTGCTTATGATTTAATTAAACCGTGGTATATCAGCAACAAACTAAGTAAAAAATAGCAACAAAAATGTTAGTTTCAATTTTTTTCTTAATGTTCATAAGATAGCATTGCATCGATCCACTGTGCGTTGTTCGAATGACTTTTGTGCGATGGGCCGGTCCTAGAATACGGAATTTTGGATTTTAATAGAAGTGGTCACTTCTCAGGTTCTATTACGCCCAGAATAGAGCCCCCCGTATTCTGCGACCGACTCATCGCAGAAACGTCAGTCGAACGACGCATAGTGGATCGATGCAATTTTTTTTATGGACAATAAGAAAAAAATTGAAACTAGCATTTTTGTTGCTATTTTGTACTTTGTTTGTTGCTGATATACCACGGTTTAATTAAATCATAAGCAATGAATTATTTAATCTTTGTCCTTTTTGCTTTGACGTGTTTTTACAGATCATTTTATATATTTGTGAACATTGTTTTATAAGAGCGGACCCTTTAAATACATAATAGCATTGTACCTTTATACAATGATAATAGCCACTTAAAGTTTCTTAAAACCCTACTTATCATGTTTTTTTATGTTTTTTTGAAATATTTGTTTTTAATTTTTTTATACCCCCATCAAAATTTCAAACATTTGATGTTTAAAAAAATGCTCAAATATGCACAATTTTGTATTATTATTGTTGCATTCTTTAAAAACCATAAACCAATAAACATTTTTAGGTACTTGACCGCGATTTTTTGCGATATTTTGTTCAAAAATATAATTGAACCTAGCGAGTTACAAATAATGTTTTTAATAATTTAATTTCTAGGTAACAGTCACAAATGTGAAAAACTTACATGAGACAAAATGGTTTCTAAACTAAACAGGTAAATTATGTATTAATTCTGAATCCATTAGCGGCGCACCACGTAAAAGTATAATGGTAAAAGAAGAACTTCACCTCTAAAAAACTGTCAAGTTTGCCGTCAAATATCGATCGGTCACGTGATGGTTTCATCCAATAGCGTGCTCTGAAATATCTGACAAACATAGCTAAAAAACACCCGAGTGACGTATTTCACACAAGCTTTCCTACAAGTCCCAACTACAGGTGAAATAGGGCGCGCCCCGAGAGCGTACCGGGTGTCACCTCAAACGCAACTAGGTTGGTGTACTGTGCTGAGCGTGCCCTGAATGTCAACTCGAACGGAAAAGTGGGCCTCCGGGTGCTTGGAGTATTTACATTTCTACGCGAATGCAGCCTAATAGCGTTTTCCGCAACAAAAGAAAATCGCTGTGTTGAAAACGCTATTATATATCCTTCTTGCTCAATATGGTAGAGAGAAATAGAAGTCAGCGGCAAGAAGTTGAAATGTGGACTAGGCGTTAATAGACCATTTTTAACCCTACTTTTTAATAAAATAAACAACACCCCACCAAAAATAAATACCTAATAAACTAAACGTTTACAAAAGTTTGCATTACGATAGTACTAAATCTACTTGGAATTGACCTTTTTTATAGCAAAAACTAGACATTATTCCACCAAATGTCTTTGGCGGACGAGCTACTCGCTGATCTCGAAGGCGATGATAATGAAGACTTTCTTGAGGAAGAAATGCAAGGTGCTGAGGAGGTATGTTATCTTTAATTTTCACAATCAGTAATCAAGATAACAGAGGATTCAGCATGGTGTTCCTCAAGGATCTGTGCTGGTTCCTCTGTTGTTCCTTCTTTACATTTATATAAAGAACTTGCCAAATTTTACCAATATGTTCAACTTACCTATTAATTTATTTGCTGATGATACCACGAAATTTTGGTGCTATCACTTCTCAGATCCAATATTGCAGTGGACTCAAAACACACAGGAAAAAATTGTAGACTGGTTTCTGGCCAACAGGCTCAGTCTCAACAATGGTAATTTGAGGAGTTTTGAATTTTCAAATAATAATAATAAGTTTACCTTAGAAACTTCTCCATCAATCTTAGAAAGCATCAATGAATGACTTGGGAGGTGCATATTAATCATCAAAGCTCCAAACTGTCAAAAATAACTTTCCTCATAAGAAGCCTGTCAAAAAATGTATCTAAGCAACACCATTCTCAACTAAAAAGCTAATTAACTCCACCAAACTGACAGAAAATCCATGTTTTACTTGTCAATTTGGTTATAAAAATGGCAGCCACAGCAGGCTAAAGGGCACTGAGGCGGTACAAGTTAACTGGCTTTTTAGTTGAGAACGGTGTTGATCTAGGGGTACACTAATAATGGCATATCATCGATACTTTAATTCAAATTTTTCCTATGCAATCTTAAACTGCCCGGGACCATTCACCCCACTCTGCACAAGTCTTTAAGTTAAAATCCCGCTGTGTTAGAATTATTGCAGGCATAAAGTATTGTGATTGTTGTAGAAATAGTTTCATAGAACTGAATCGGCTTACCTTCTCTTGCACTTTTACGGACACTTTCATTTTTCACTGATTAATCTCTATGAAACATTGTGATCAAAAAAGAAGTTAAAAAACCTTCAACCAACCAAAAAGAAACTAAAAACAAAAGATCAAAAGATCTTGGGTAGAAATAACAAAAATTCAAACTTGGATGAGCATCCCACAAGGAACACGCAAAAGATCAAAGCGAAAACAGAAATTATTAAATGATGTTTTGCCCTGGGTAACCAGCGTGGACTCATCAGTAGTTTCACTGGTCACCCTCCACTATACATCATTAAACACCATCATACACTTTGATTTCCTGATACGAATTCGTCCTGGTAACTTGGATAAGTGCCATGCAGAAAGATGCCTATTTGCGAGTGGCTCAAGGTTGGAAATCAAAGTGTATGATGGTGTTTAATGATGTATAGTGGAGGGTGACCAGTGAAACTACTGATGAGACCTTGCTGGTTACCCAGGGCGAAACATTGTTTAATCATTTCTTTTTTCGCTTTGATCTTTTGTGTGTTCCTTGTGGGATGCTCATCCAAGTTTGAATTTTCATTATTTCAACCCAAAAACATTGTGATATTCACTTCTACTCAACTAGAAACAGACATGATTTAGTTCCTAGTTAACACAGACTGCAATGTACAGGAAGGGGCAGTAACTACCATGGCATAAAAATTTTTAATGCTCTGCCATAAGAGATCAATAATCTAAATTTATATCACTTTAAAACTAGAGTGAGAAGTTATATGTCTAGAAACGTCTTCTATTCATTGCATTGTCAATGTTCCAAGGAAAAAATAATATTTTATAAGTTATACAAATGCTTCTCTTAATTTCAAATATATTAAATATTTTTTTAAATTATTTTTCTTTCCAAAATTTGGTTGAATCTGACATTTCCTCCTTTGTCATGTGCGGTAATGGGTTGAACTTTTCTTAATATCATTTTTGTTTCAATAATGAAAATATCTGATTTAGGTTTAGGGTAATAAAAGGAGGGAGCTAAACTAACTTTAATTTCATTTGTCTCATTACAAACCCAAATCAATTAAACAAATCATTTTGTTTAATTTCCATTTCATTTAATTCTGACAAATCTTTCTGAATTTGCTGTTTTTGTTGATCATAACTTAATGAATAATTTTTGGTTGATTTGCGTCTCCGAAATAAGAATTGCCACATGTATTTTTTATATCCCTTGTATTGTTTGGACTTCAGCAAATCTTGGGTTTAATTTTTTAGTATGTTTATTATATTCTTCAGTTGAACAGTACTTAAAAGTGATTCCCTGAATATTTTAGGTGGCTAATTGAAATAATTGCTCTGGTGTTAGTATTTGATCCTCGTAAGGCCTTTGCAAACTGGCCTTAATAACCAATCTTTTGACTGTGCCACCTAGACCATCACAGGCACTCTTACCCGATGGGGCAACCACTCCGCGAAATCGCGTCACATTTTGGCTGCGAAATCCTTGCAAAATTGCGCGATATCCTTGCGAAATCGCGCGAAATCCTTGCGAAATCACGCGAAATCCCGCAAAAGTCTTTGCGAAATCGCGTGAAATCATAGGAAAAATATCTTAAACGCGAAATCGCGTCACAAATTTCACACTAGTGAATACCCCCTCGCTCTTACCATGTGATGTGGCAAAAGAATGCCACTCAGCTGTAAGACCAAAATCTTTTTTGTAGTAACACAGATTTCGAAAAATTTTTTTGTCCTTGTATTGAGCAGTACATTGGTCAGAAAAATAGAATATTTTTGATACATTCATAATTTTATCTTTCAATTCCAATATCAACACAGTTAGAAATAAATGAAAAGCTATTTGTATTATGTAACAAATGAGTAAATCTCTGTGAAATCTGACATAATGAGCTGATCTCCATTTTTTAATTAGTTTTTGTCTCATTATAAAAGTCCTTCCAATTTTAATTTTAAGAGATTTTCTCATTTCCATATTACACCGTTCAACAGAAACCCACTTTTTATAAGAAACATTTTCCATTAGATGTTTTTTCACATTCTTTATGCCAGGACATGTTGGGCATCGGTCCAAATAACAATCAACATTTGGGGGATTGCACATTATTTTTTTTAATCAACGAGGATATAAGCTTATATCCTCGTTGATAGTATCTAAATAGTTGGGTTGGCTACTTTCATTAACAATTATTTTATTCAATTTTGAACCATTAATCACTAATTTATTGTTCTGATGAATAGTACAAACACATACTGAGTATGTTCCACTTTGTCCTACTAATGCATTTTTTTTGTTTTAAGTCATAACATTTTTTAAATCCAACTTTAACCTCAGAATACTCTTGTTTAAATAGGGTATAAATTTATTTTAAGTTGGTAACCGTTTTTAAACATTTTCTTTTATTAAGTAAGGCTTTGTCAATGTTTATTAATATGCAAGACAATATAGCTAATTTTTAATTTGAATTTTAATTCTTGTTTTCCGGCTTAACCATAACACAGTTTTTTTTCCTGGCATCATACGACTTATGTCATTTCTTAAATAAAATTCTGAAACTAACTTGACTGTTTCAGGGGAAAGCATTTTTTCTGGCTTTGGCTTTGGGGTGGACAAAATCCCTTTTTCTTTTACCTTCTTCTTAACAGCTCGTGCCATGTACTGACTGACTCCAAATTCTTTTGCTATTTTTGATCTACTCCAACTAATAGGCAGGCAGGATAGCAAATGCATTGTGTCGTTCCCTTTTGTAAGTTCCCTAAATTTCTTCTTCAATTGCTATAACATCTCGCGATCATGTTCTTTTGCAGTTTCAACAGGGCTCTTCAGTTTCAGCTCGTCTTTCCTTTCTTAATTTTTTTCTCAATAACACTTTATCCTTTTCCGCTTTCTGTATTGTCAATCTTTTCTTTCTGGTCTGGTCCAACCTTAGGTTTGTCTTTAAAATTAAGGGATGGATTGTGTGTTGAAGGTCTGAAAAAAAAAGAATTGTATAAGTTTTTATTTATGAAAAATGATTTTTCTAATATAAATATTTAAAAGTTTCTTCTGGCTTTGGATTTGGGGTGGACAGAATCTCTTTTTCTTTTACCATCTTCTTAACAGCTCGTGCCATGTACTAACTAACTCCAAATTCTTTTTATATTTTTGATCTACTTCAACTAATAGGCAGGCACAATAGCAAATGCATTTTGTCGCTCCTTTTTGTAAGTTCCCTAAATTTCTTTTTCAATTGCTGTAACATCTCGCAATCATGTTCTTTTACACCTTTAACAGGGCTTTTTGTATGCATCTTTTCTTTCTGGTCTGGTACAACCTAGGTTCGGCTTTAAAATTGGAGGATGGATTGTGTGTTGAAGGTCTGAAAAAAAAAGAATTGTATAAGTTTTTATTTATAAAAAATGATTAGAGGATTCAGCATTTTTTAAAGTCTTCATGTACTTTAGCCTACACCCATTTCAAATCTTCATCCCTTTTTTCATGTCTACGCGATTGCACATGGCTTCAGTAACGTGTCTAAGTTTTCCTAAATGTTTTCTAGTTTTTAATGGATCACAACACTTGTTTGTTGAATACTTTTACCATTCTTTTGCGTGGTTTCAGTGTTTTGCCGTACCTCCAAGTCACTATTTAAAAAAAAAAAAAAAAACCCTTTTGCAATTTTTTTTCAGCTTTAAACTACAAAATAGATACAGCAACATATACTTGTTGAGCTCAAATAAATTAAAAATGAGTCTAGCCCTGTGCTTCTTTTTATGCAGGATTTTTCCTGTAAAAACATGCATTTTTCCATGATACAAGTAAAACAGATATGATATCGCGCAGGAGTAGGTAGGGCTAACTGACGTCACTTGGTGAGAGACAGCATTCAGTCGTGATTTTGCTCGTTTGTTTACTATTAGTTTTAATATAAAATATATATAAATATAATATAAATAAGCAAAAAACTAAACTTTTAAAGTGAACATTTTCAAATTTTAATAAAGACATGTTCAAACATGCACTAAGAGATCAAAATTGGGAAAATATTTTTCAGATAGAAGAAAACAATTTAAATAAACAATGGGAGTGTTTTATGGATATTTTGCGGCCTCTCTTTGATCAAAGTTTTCCTGAAAAAGCTTTCTCTTGCTGGGAGTGGCAAATTAAACAAAAATAAATATAAATATGATTCTCCAGAGTTAATTTAAGCAAAAAATTAATTAGATATATTATTTACATTAAAACAAACATATGAAAAATATACAGAGCTTTACTGTGAAACTTAAAACAAAATATAATAAATTACTTTCAAATATAAGAAAACAGCACTATGCAAAAAGACTAGAAAACAGCGATAATAAATCAAAGTCTGTATGGCAGATAGTCAATGAAATTAAAGGGTCAACAAAGGGCAAATCAGAGTTACAACTTAAGGAAGAAGGTTTAAACATAGCAAACTAATTTAATAATTATACAATTAACTCGGTATCCGAAATGGTGGAACAACTACCTCAAATTCCATTCTTTTCTAAAATTACCCCAAATAATAAAACAATATTTATAAAACCACTTTCGATTACAGAAACTATAAATATAATCAAAAATCTCAAATATAAATTCACTGCAGGCTTTGACGAAATTTTAAATAACATCAAAACAGTGCAACTTTGAATTAGCTGAACCTTTAACTTATATCATAAATAACTCTAGCCAAACTGGCATTTTTCCGGAGAGTCTAAAACTTTCTTTATTTAAACCATTGCACAAAAAGGGTGATCCCACAGATTTAAAAGATTATAGGCCAATTAGTCTTACTTCCTCTTTTTCAAAAATATTTGAACTGGGAATGAGTGTGAGATTACTAGAATTTTTTTATAAAAACAATTTAATTAATAAATCTCAACTTCTAGTAGAAAGGGAAGGAGAAAAATTCACCTTCGTGCCAGACAGGAATTCCTCAGGGGAGTGTGTCAGGTCATTTATTATTTGTTTTTTACATTTATAACTTTTTAGGAGAAATAGAAACCAACAAAACAAGCCTTGTAAATTTTGTTGATTACTCCAATGTGCATGTGTCATTTGGGGATTTTGCAGGTCTGGTGGAGGCTTCTCAATCTGCTGTGAAAAAAGCAGAAGAATGGTATATTAAAAACAAATTAATTTATCAATTTATTGCCTTTAGAACACTACAAAGTAACAAAAACTATCCTGAAAATATAAACTTAAATTCAAATAAAGTAAATCTAACAGAGACAACAAAATTTTTAGGAATATATGTTAATCAAAACCTAAGTTGGACAACACATATACAAGAACTAAATAAAAAATTAAATAAAACATGTTATTCTTTACGAGTTATGAAAATGTATTTTGATTTACACCATCTAAAAACAATATATTATTCAAATTTTCAATCATTCTTTGGGGGAGCTCGAGGGTCAAACCATATCAAGTCAACCAGGCAATAGTTTTGACCATCTCCGATTTTGATGATTTTTGGTACTTATTCGTCTTATCAAAAAACTCAAAAATCCAAAAAATCAAATTTTTTGGATAAGCGGTTTTTGTTTTATTGATTTTTGAAAATCAAGAAATTGACCAATATGTCCTTGACAGACACTTACAAAAATAGTAATATCTCAAAAACTATTGATCCTATAGAAGCGAGTGATAGCTCATTTTGAAGGGTTTTTAAAGACCTTTTTAAAAATGTGTGACACAATATAGTTTGTTTAATTTTTTTTTTCTTAATTAAAATTTTTTTTTTTTTTTTTGAAAAATCTCAAATACACATTTTTTAATTTTTTTCAAAAAAATATTTATTTTTTTTCAATGTTTTTTTTAACATTTTTGGAAAATTTTAGGATGGAGAAATAATGGAGTCATACTTTAAAAAAATAATAAGATATTTAATACAGGGCTAATTTCCCTAATATGGGTATAACAAAAAAATTAAAAGTAAGAATAATAGAAAATTTACAATAAAAAATAGTTAGGTTGCTAATTTTTTTTGTAAAATATTTGAGGAATCTGTCATTTCTTCTGCAGTTAGCGTATATGTCCTACCAGTGGCAGTATTTGGGTTGACCCGTCTTAAAAGAGAATTTTGATCTATGACCAATATATCAGCTTTTGACTTTGGAAAGTAAAAAGACGGAGAGGCATCATAAGGATGTAAAAAACTAACTTTTAATTCCCCGCTTTCTATATTTTTGACAATGATACATCCCATCCACCAAAGACAGTCATAGTTTATGGTTACAAAACCGGAGTCGATGTTTTCAATTTCTGTGTTTGACAAACCACAGGTTGCAAAAAGACATTGAATATTTTCCTCTTTACTTAGTGAAAATGGTTTTGTAATAACTTTTTCATTACTGAGGGTGATAATCGAGTGCAATTTTTGAGTCCCAGGTATCGATTGTGCTTCCAGGTATCTTTTTCCAAAAACTTCATGTTGCTGGTAGTCATTTAATGAACAATATTTAAATGTTATACCAGGAATGTTTTCTGTTGCAAATTTAAAAAGATCTTTGGGGGTCATAATCTCTTCATTATATGGTCTCTGCAGACTTGCTTTAGCAGCCAATTTTTCCAAAAGTATTTCATGATTTATTGTATCAAATGCTTTTGATAAATCCAAAAAAAGTCCACAGGCCGCTCCCCTAGATTCAAGAGTCGAAATTATTGACTTGTTCAACTCTAAAAGAGCCGATTCTGTAGACCTTTTCGGGAGAAAGCCATGTTGAAAATCGTTTAAAAGTAAATTTGTCAGAAAAAAATCTAACAGCCTCTTATGTATTAATAAATCATAAATTTTTGCAAAGGATGAAATCAGACTTATAGGCCTGTAGGTGCCCCCATAAAGAATTTTTCACTTAAAACCAAAAATTGCAGAAAACCGGATAGTAAATAATTACCCTAAAATTATTAGCAGAGCCACAACACACAAAAAAAAAACAAGTAAAAATGTAGGTAGGTATTCGTTACTATTACTTACCCTGCTACAGGAGATGGTTGTTCATCCTGTTCCTTGTGTTCCTTGGAAAGTTTCATTCGACAATTGTCACAAATTTTCATGCCAGTCTCCACCCCTTTAAAGGAAGTCATCCAATTTGTGACATTCCGTAACTTTCCGGAATGTTTCTCCTGACTTAATGGATCACAACACCTCACAAAAAATTTTGTCCATTGTTTTGGCTTATTTTGTGCCATTTTACAACACACGACTTGGATAAATGTTTTAAATTAAAAAATAGCAATTTATCACATAAACCGCAGGTTCGCAATTAATTATTGTCAAAACTTTTCCTGTCTGAACCAGAAATGATACAAATAGGGGTAAGGGCCAATAAAAAGTAATGGGAGGAGCTAAACATTTTGCAGGAATTAACATGTTTAAATGTATAATAGGTGGGTGAAAAGATCTTGGGTGGAGGGGAGGACAATTGAAGAAATACTCAAAATTTTGCAAAATAAACAAGTTTGGAAAAACCTTTTATGTATCTTATTTACAAGACTGGGAGCAATTGACAAGTTTTTAGATATAAAGAGTAAATATATAGGTATTTATCAAAAAATGTATGGTTTTTTCCTGCAAGGTTTTTTATATTATTTTTTTAAAAATAGAACCAATAACTTCTCCATCCTGAAATTTTCCAAAAATACTGAAAAAAAAATAGTATTTTTTTGAAAAAAATTCAAAATGGTGTTTTCAAGATTCAAAAAAAATATATTAAAAAAATAAAAACAAAAAATTACATGGTGATACACATCGTTAAAAAGGTCTTTAAAAAACCTTCAAAATAAGCTATAACTCGTTTCTATAGGACCAATAGTTTTTGAGATATTGCTATTTTTGTAAGTGCCTGTCAAGGGCATATTGGTCAATTTCTTTATTTTCAAAAATCAATAAAACAAAAACCGCTTATCCAAAAAATTTAATTTTTTGGATTTTTAAGTTTTTGGATCAGAAGAATAAGTGTACCAAAAATCATTAAAATCGGAGATGGTCAAAATGAAAAGTGCCTTTTTTTTTGGTTGATTTGATATGGTTTGACCCTCAAGTGAAACAAAAGATCTTATCTTTAAAACTCAAAAAAGAGTAGTGCACTTACTCCTGGGTCTGAAATGTTCTCTATCATGCCTAACAAAATTTAAAGAGCTGAAAATTTTTACAGACCCTGGTTTGTTCATATATGAGTTTACTATTTCTGTTTAAAAACAAGGACAAATTTAGAATATTTTTGAGTGAAAGCTCCTACTACAACAGGGATCTAAACTATCAATTACCCAAACACAGATTATATTTGACAGAAAAGCTACCAACATATGCATGGTAGTTGAACTACCTCATAAAAACAGAAAACAATATGGTGGAATACAGAAGGCATATTTTTGGATTGCTTTTAGAAATAGAACCATATACCACTGAGAATTGTTTTACATTATAAATTTTAAATGTTCTTTGTCGAGGGGGTGGGGGCAGCCCCTGCAACTATCTAAATCTCACAAAACCCTGGCTTGCAGATCCTAAGAGTCCCTGGGAGTCTTTAGAAATCTCTCGGCAGTCGCCTGCAATCACTGACAATTCAACAATATTAGCCATCATGTCAAATTTTCTGAACTAATGGTTACTCCCTCGTTCTTTGTATTTTAATCTGTTATTTAAAAATAGTAGTAAGTCTATAATTTTTAACATTTTATTTATTGACTCTAGGGACAATTTATTTTAGACTTTTGTTGTTATTGTTAACTCTTGTTAGATTATTTTAATAATAGCACTTTACAATACCCTTTTATACGTTTATTTCAGAAAATTAAAACACAGATATTTATATTTGTTTTTTGGGAATTTTTAAGGCTTTTGCCGGCTTGACCGAACTCGCTTTACTTCGTTCGGTCAACTGCCGTCGCATGCGGTAAAGTATCACTTTCCGCACTTGTTAAGTAAATAACTATTTCAGTGGAAAAAATTAACAAAATGAGATGCTGTGTACATGGATGTGGTGTCGACCATCAGACAAAAGATTTTTTGCGTGACATTAAGTATATGGAAGCATTTTTGTGGACGGGATGATAACTTTAACGTAACGTAACGTATCTGCAGGCAAGACTGGCAGCAAGCAGGATTCTTCTAATTAAAAAAAAAGTTGTGTGTGAATAGACACCTTTCTGAGGTTCACAAAAAAAAATTTCCGAAAATTTTAGCTGCTAAAAATCCAAGCCAATATTTCATTCGAAGTCTTACACAATAATTTTTTGAGGATTTTTGACACATAGATTGATAAATGTAAAAAAAAAAATCCAACAAAATGCCACAAGCGGGGCCTTCTAATGGTCCGTGGCGAAATTTTTAGCTGCTAAAAATCTTTGTAGATGTGTTTTTGGGTTTTTATAAAAAACAAATTTCTAACCCACCAGGGCCAAAATTCCATTTAAAGTCCCCATCGCTTACCTTATGTAACTCTGAATCCAGCTTTACTCCCTCACAATCCCCCATCCCTTCGGTGTTTTCCAGATTGCATTTAGTTTAATTTAAAACCTTGTAGTACTTTTTGACGGAAACATTCCTACCTGCAACCCCCCTCCCCCGCCCTAAATTGTTATCCCACAACCCATACTTTGACAGATTAAAATATTTATGGAATACAGGGGGGTGGTTGCAACTACCCGTTCAAATTTTCCAAAAATTCAAAAACACCTATTCGTTAACTTTTCAAGAAGAACCTAAATGCGAATTTTTAGCTCTACATTGATTTAGAACTCTAGTAATTTTGAGTTATTTGTACCCCCTTCAAAACAGACTCACCCCTATTTCTCAACCACCTGTCTAAATTTTAAAAAATTCCGAAGCACGTGTTTACTTATTTTATGCACTTCCGGGAATAAATGCACCAATTTAATCCCGCTTTTGCGGGAATAAAGTGGGTCATTTATTCCCTAGGTGCGAAGGTACATGTGGCGGTTTGTCTACAGAGTGCGATTTTTTGAAAAATAAATAAAAAAATATAGTTATTTTTTTTACTTTTCTGCTTATTCTAAAGTGCATAAAATAGTATATAAACTTCAGGAGTAAAGTGATGCTTAATCCCTCGACAAATTATAGCCCGACCGAAGGGAGGCTATAAACTTTTTGGCTCGGGATTAAATGTACCACTTTACTTCCTAAGTTTATAATGTACTATTAGTAGAGAGTAGAGTACGTAGGTAGTTCCCTATTCGTGCCACAAAAATCTCACCAGGCGACGTCATGCGCGGATCTAGACGAATTTTGAACCGCTACATATCATACCTTTATTTTATCGTATTATGGCATTTTTCTAATTTATTGTTAAAACCGTTGTATGAACACGCTAAAACTGACCAATCAGTCTAGCTAAAACATGAAAATGCAGGTTTTTGTGTCTATTTTAAAAAGTAGTTCACAGGAACAAAATAGGATTTTAAAAACCAAGATAAACCAAATAGCTCTAATAAAAAATAAATTTTTTAAGGTAAAATCATGCGTAATAAAAACTTTATTTATTTTTTGTACCTAAACTCATAATTTCTCCATCTTGAAATTTGGTTCTATCTCACTAAAATATTGACGAAAAATGTACATTTTTTGAAAAATTAAAAAAAAAATATTTTTAAAATGTGTTACATGACACATCATTTAAAAGGTCTTTAAAAGACCTTTTAAACAAGGTATTACTTATTTTTAAATAGTAGTTTTCACAACTAGTGGCTAAAATAGTGCTTTTTTACAAGCGTTGGTTTAAATAACGAGCGCAGCGGGGTACTTAAAAACGCGAGTAAAAAAAAGCACAGTTTAGTCGTGAGTTGTTAACATGACTATTTTTTTAAATACCTTTATGAAAAAATCCAAGAAAAACAGGAAAATATACTTTTAAAAATCTCGAACGAAGGGCACTTCTCGCAAAACACACCATCTTTACACTATAAATTTGGACGCTTCATAAATGAAATAGCAATGGTTTCCATAGCAATGTGCCTTTTTACTCGGTGACGTTCGTTTTTGCGACATTTTAATCTTTGATAGTTTGATATTTTAACGATGTTTTTAAATTATTTTTTCGTAAATCTTTGGTGAAAACTGGCGGAGATGGCTTAATTTTTAGGCAAGAATAATTGTTTTAATATTACTATTTTGCGCTATTTCTCTTTAATTTTGGGTAAGAAACGGACAGAAATCTTTTTTTGCACCCGTGATCAAAAAAAGAGTTTATTTTATACCTTCATTAAAAACATGACTTTAGTAACTGTCTGCAGATAACTAAAGCATGGCTTTTTTGGTTACCGATGCAAAAAAACTTCTTTTTTTGATCACGGGTGCAAAAAAAGATTTCTGTCAGTTTTTTCCCAAAGTTAAAGAGAAATAGTGGAAATTGGTGATATTGAAAAAATTTAATTATTCTTGCCTAAGAATTAAGCCATTTCCGCCAGGTTTCACCAAGTATTTACGAAAAAATCATTCAAAATATAGTCAAAATATCAAATTGTCAAAGATTAAAATGTCGCAAGAATGAACGTCACCGAATAAAAAGACACATCGCTATGGAAACGATTGTTATTTCATTTACCAGCCGCCTTGATTTATAGTGTAAAGATGGTGTGTTGCGAGAAGTTATCTTCGTTCGAGATTTCTAAAAGTATTTTCCTGTTTTTCTTGGATTTTTTGATAAAGGTATAAAAAAAAATAGTGTTAACAACTCGGGGCTAAACTGTGCTTTTTTTACTCATGTTTTTAAAAACCTCGCTGCGCTCCTTATTTAAACCAAGGCTTGTAAAAAAAGCAATATTTTAGCTACTAGTTGTTAAAACTACTATTATTGCTTAGGTAACCAAAAAAGCCATGCTCTAGTTATTGGCAGACAGTTACTAAAATCATGTTTTTCATGAAGGTATAAATAATATATAATAAAATAAAATATATAATAAAAGTAGTTTTACAGATATTCCTATTTTTCTATATCTACGTAAGAGCGAAGCTTGGTAATTTTATAATTTTTTAAAATTAATAACAAAAAACTACTGGGCCAAAAATTTTCAAAATTTAGATTTTCATCTACTTTATGAATAGAATAAGTGTAGCAAAAATCGTCAAAATCTATGAATGAATATGTACAAACATCAGGTCAAATCGGGTGAAATCTCTCTCGGAGAATTCTTTCTCCATGCCAAATAAAGGACTGCTCAGGTAAAATTTTTGTTTGTCACCTTTTATATTACTTAATTTTTTTTAAATCTTTTTTGGATGAAACTTCTTACAACCTAAATAAACAGTTTTTCATGACTAAAATTACTTTTCCTGTACGACAATCGTTGGTACATCCCATGTGAAGAATTATTCAGGCAAAATTTTTAAACCCAAAAATACTTGCTCACCTTTTGTCTTTTTTTAATAATATTTGTTTGTGTGTTAAGAATAGTCTTCGCTGGCAACTTTCCTTATCTTATTCATGCAAAATTTGACTTGCAAGATTATTTTTGGCCGCATATTTTTCTATCCAAATAGAGAAATTTCTCAAACATTTTAGTCAAATTTTAAAGATAAAGCTTGAATCTAGGTTTATCTAGTGCTACTTTTTAAAATTTTTGTCTATTCTTGCAGATATGAGCAGGCAAAATACGCAATACTTAGAGAAAAAAACTATTACTAGAGAAGCCTAGATTTAAGCTTTATCTTTAAAATGAGACTAAAATTTCAGAAAAATTTTGTATGGGTATAGAAAAATTTGGAGTTAAAAATACCCTTGCAACCGAAATTTTGCATGAATAAGACAAGGAAAGTTGTCAGCGAAGACTAGCCTCTGCAGTTCGGGCAATCTCAAAAAACAGAATTTGATAATCAACACTATTTTTCTACTAATGCACTCTTTTTTAAAGCCTGAGGAAGAAAAAGAAGAAAAACCAGATCTTAAAGACCTGAAGATGGAAATCGACACCGTCCAGATTATGTCAATTAGAGAGCTGTGTAAGCTTCGGGATTCTGAAAAGTTGCAGAATGTTATGAAACAAATTGAAAATTATGGTTAGTTATTTTTTAAATAATTTTATCATAAATGTGTTCACATATTCCTTTTTGTAAGCCAGATTTTATCTAAATATATTAAGTCTCTCTGCAATTCTTTAGGTTTGTTTAAGAATCAAGATTTATTGAGACGAATTTTGGGCATGCCACGTTCATTTCCAAAGAGCTCCGGACCACTCTTGATTTCCAAGTCAAAACCGACTCCATTAAAGGCCTACCGTTTCAGTGTACTTTTATCGATGTTTGTCGCCATATTGACACCAAAATTGACAGTAAATCTATCACTGGGGTGAGTTTTGACTTGGCCAACTAAATTTGTAGTTTTTTATATTTGTATACTTTAATGGTACGGCCAAGATGGTTAAGGCTTAAAATATTAGCGAATTTAACGATGACATTTTTGATTTTCGTCTTTTTTTTGTACTTTTTTAAGTTAGAATTTTAATCACATCTCATAGTTTTCTTTCTAAAATTAAAGTAACGTTTTTAAAGTTTCCAAAATTTTTTTAACGTTTAAAAAAAGTACTATGAAAAAATATTTTAGGAGGCCAAAAATAGCCCACGTTTAGTTTTATGGTACGGGCATGATACAGCGAAAATAATTTTGTTACTGGACATATCCAGCTGGAGTAGCACCTTATTTATCTGTGTTTGGTTTGTATAGTCTAATTTTTTGATGAGCGGACTAACGTCATTTTTTTGGATCTCTATTTGATACATTGTTTTAGACAGCGACAGTAAATATGTAATATGTATATATATGTAAATATATGTTAATATGTAAATGTGTGTAAATAAATGTCGTTAATTGTTTCAACTGTTACTTCAAACTGACAACAACAAATTATTTGACATGCGAACTGTTGACAACAAAGAAATACGTTTTCACAGGTAAAAATGACAGTACGCTTATCAAAAAATTGTACTGTACTTGACTAAACATTTTCGCTCTTCCTTGCAGCGCTTGATTTCGGCACCACCGGTAGTTCCTGTCCGTTGATGGTAATGGACCTAAAGGCTTTTCTTTTGTATTGGAGGTTGGGTTCCGTATTCTTTTTGTGAAAATGTTGCACTTTGGCTCTGCCCTTCGATGCTGCACTCACGACCCGATGATTTTTGACGTTCACTTATACTTTGTGGCATGGATCTCAAGTTGTAAGATAGGGATTTTTATGCCTTAAATTCATTAGAATTAAGGATGTCAGAATTAACCCCAGGGAGCGGCGAACGACATAGTTTTGTGTCGATTGATCTCACAGCGAGCATAAATTTGATTCTTTAGTGATGATCGCTCGTCCCATTTTATCAAAAATCGAGCGTTTGCGTTCCCCGAGACCAAAGCCGGGGATCGGGCTGTTATGGTCTGGATTTTAAATGTTCTCTAAATTTATTTGCTCACGAGTATCACTTTATAGTCTTAACAAAACTCCCAATAAAGAGATTATTTTTAAAACTTAAGTTCATTTTATTAAAATAAAGGGTCAAACCATATCAAGTCAACCAGGCAATAGTTTTGACCATCTCCGATTTTGATGATTTTTGGTACACTTATTCGTCTTCTCAAAAAACTCAAAAATCCAAAAAATGAAATTTTTTAGATAAGCGGTTTTTGTTTTATTGATTTTTGAAAATCAAGAAATTGACCAATATGTCCTTGACAGACACTTACAAAAATAGTAATATCTCAAAAACTATTGATCCTATAGAAGCGAGTGATAGCTCATTTTAAAGGGTTTTTTAAGACCTTTTTGTGTGTGACACTATATAGTTTGTTTAATTTTTTTTTCTTAATTAAATTTTTTTTTTTTTTTTTTAAATCTCAAAAACACATTTTTTAATTTTTTTCAAAAAAATATTTCTTTTTTTTTCAATGTTTTTTTAACATTTTTTAAAAATTTTATGATGGAGAAATAATGGAGTCATACTTTAAAAAAATTTAGTACAGGGCTAATTTACCTAATATGGGTATAACAAAAAAATGAAAAGTAAGAATAATAGAAAATTTACAATAAAAAATATTTAGGTTGCTAATTTTTTTTGTAAAATATTTGTGGAATCTGTCATTTCTTCTGCAGTTAGATTGAATATTTTCCTCTTTACTTAGTGAAAATGGTTTTGTAATAATTTTTTCATTACTGAGGGGGATAATCGCGTGCAATTTTTGAGTCCCAGGTATCGATTGTGCTTCTAGGTATCTTTTTTCCAAAAACTTTTCATGTTGCTGGTAGTCATTTAATGAACAATATTTAAATATTATACCAGGAATGTTTTCTGTTGCAAATTTAAAAAGATCTTCGGGGGTCATAATCTGTTCATTATATGGTCTCTGCAGACTTGCTTTAGCAGCCAACCTTTTTACGGTGCCTCCCAGTCTATCGCATGCACTCTTTCCGTGGGAGGTTTCTGCTTTAATTTTAAATTCCTCGATATAGTACGCAATATTAACAATTTTTTTTTAATTTTTATACTGTGCGGCACAGCCGTCTGAAAAATAGATAATTTTGTCTAAATTATCAATTTGTCTCTTTAGTTCAGGCATAAGGTGGCTTAAAAAAAGATGAAATGCCACAGTGTTGTGTACCAAACAGTCTGAAATAAATATATAATTTAAATGACCCAGTTTTCCCTCATGAGTTTTGTAATATATTACAAAAGGATGTAGGGTTGCCTGGCTATATGTCCAGTGATAGGACTGCACTTCATCCTGCAAAATAAATGAATAATTTTCAGCAAAGTCGCATGTGATTAGTGCTTCCTCCTTTTTTAAATTGTCTTTTACCTCATTGTAGTATTCTTTTTGCATGTGAGTGTAAAAAGAATGAGATTTTAATTTAATCAAGTCGTTTGAAAATTCTTCAATGAAGTCCTCTGCTGGTTTAATTAATGTCTCCACATTGCATCTATCTACAGATATCCACTTCTTAAAAGTCACATTGTCAATCATTGCTTCCTCAAACTTTTCATTCAAAAAGTTTTTTAAATTCTCAGTTCCTGGGCATATCTCACATTTGTCCAAAAAGCAGTGATCTTGGGTGGAGGGGAGGACAATTGAAGAAATACTCAAAATTTTGCAGGAATAAACAAGTTTGGAAAAACCTTTTATGTATCTTATTTACAAGACTGGGAGCAATTGACAAGTTTTTAGATATAAAGAGTAAATATATAGGTATTTATCAAAAAATTTATTGTTTTTTCCCGCAAGGTTTTTTATATTATTTTTTCAAAAATAGAACCAATAACTTCTCCATCCTGAAATTTTCCAAAAATATTAAAAAAATACTGAAAAAAAATAGTATTTTTTTGAAAAAAAAACAAAATGGTGTTTTCAAGATTTTTCAAAAAAAAAAATATTAAAAAAATAAACAAAAAAAATTACATGGTGATACACATCGTTAAAAAGGTTTTTAAAAAACCTTCAAAATAAGCTATAACTCGCTTCTATAGGACCAATAGTTTTTGAGATATTGCTATTTTTGTAAGTACCTGTCAAGGGCATATTGGTCAATTTCTTTATTTTCAAAAATCAATAAAACAAAAACCGCTTATCCAAAAAATTTAGTTTTTTGGATTTTTAAGTTTTTGGATCAGAAGAATAAGTGTATCAAAAATCATCAAAATCGGAGATGGTCAAAACGAAAAGTGCCTTTTTTTTTGGTTGATTTGATATGGTTTGACCCTAAATAAATATAAACTAAAGAATTATAACTAAATCTTTGAATTGGAATTAAGAGGTTCCTTAGATATTTACAAAAAAAAAATAATAATATGTTTAAAAAAATTAAGTTATGCTGCCAGAAACCCGCCAAAAATAAGTGGCTTTTCCATCATGATATTAAGGAAAGTCTAACAAAGATAAAAATTAGGATTATTTCTCTTGCTTATTATAGTCCTTGACACTTTTACGCCAAGGTTCCAAAATTTAATTGTTTCAAATATTAAGGTGAGGCTATATGGGTTTTGTGAGTGTTTCCTCAATGAAATTGTTTGATGTATCTTGTTAAAATATAGTCTTATGGATATTTGTGCTGGACTGCATTGTTCTACGCCTGCTCGATCACAACGCGTAACTATCAGCCACCCAGTTTTTCGTGATTTTGTGCCCTCGACCAAAACTATCTTTTGTAGTAGCGGATTGTGTGATATTTAAAGAGGTAGATAAGGAAAGAGAATACTGTTCTTTTCGACGTCGCTCGAAACTTAATTCGTTTTGTTCCAGAATATTGTAGTGCCAACTTAACTTCAGTTGAGCAAAAATTTTAATGTTTTTTTATGAATAGATTTTTAATGTACATAATTTTTGGGGAATTGCTATGGTGTTGGCAGTTTTGGAAAAGCCGGAAACGCATGGGAACATGGTCCACTTTGAAATATGTGGTGTTAGTGCGAGTTTTGCTATTTTTGGATTTTTGCCGTTTATACGGGTTATAAATTTGCACTAAAAGTTAAGAAATACCCCGCATCGGGGTCGGGAATGACTCCATCTGCCGTGTCTGCGGGAGGGCGGAAGAGACATCCCGGCACCTCGTTGCGGAGTGCGATGCATACCTAAGGATGAGGCATCAGGTACTCGGACAACCGAACCTGGATGCAGAGGACCTGCGAGCTCTCAGGTGGGCCAAAGTACTGGACTTCGTGAAGAGAATAGGAAGGCCCGGAGAGGTGGTGGATTAGGGGGCTGGGCTGGGGTAAGGTAAAAAGGGACCGATTGGGCTTACTTGCCAGGTCTTGGGCCGCCCCCTAGTTACTACTACTACTACTAAGAAATACTGGCTATAGTTTTTGGATATATTTGGAAGTAGTATTTCGCCGAAAGGGATTTGAACAGCACCATTATTTTGAATCACAAAACATCGAATCACTAGACTTTAAAAAAAGTCACCATGTTGGAAAACCCTCATTGTAGTTGAGGGTTTATGTGTGTTGCATTTTTTCCGTCTACGAGAGATTGGAAAGATAGGCATAATTTTGGTCCTTCCTGCTGTAGATGGCTGCAAGTTGGTGGAGTGACATTGGCAGCTAAGTACCTACTTATTACATGTTGATTAGTGCAAATTGACTCTCACTACTTTGACCCTTGGTTTTACCGGATTTGACCCTTAGAACTTCGTTGGCTGGAACCCAACTAAGTTATCTACGATACTTTATATTGTTTTGCCCCCGAATTTGTCTTTGTTTAGTTTGGCTGGAACCCAGACTAAACAATAATTGCATAAGATAAATTATGTTATTAACCCCCAATTTTGTCTTTGTTTAGTTTGGCTGGAACCCAGATTAAATAATAATTGCATAAGATTAAGTATGTTATTAACCCCAGATTTGTCATTTTTGGGTTTGGCTGGAGCCCAAACTAATCAATAATTGAACTGGGTAATTTGTAAAGTAAATTGTAAATTTCCTTATGGGCTTATAATAATAGGCCTATTTAAAAGTGGGTATTGGCCTACATTTTTTTTGTTGATTTGGTTGAAACCTGAGTGAATTCTTGCAATTCACTTGAGGCAAGAATATTTAGTTATTTAATTCTTATTTTAAAAATAAAGCGGTATTACAATTAACTGCGGTAAGAATCGCTATTTATTTTGTTTTATTTGGATCTCAATAATTATGGTTTAGAGACATGTACCACAAAGAATAATTGTAATAAACACAACTTGTTGGTTTAAACGCGGTTGTTTAATTTGTTGGGCTAGGTACCCAATTGGTTTTTCCCTGTTTTTCATTAGGAAAAAAATTCGGTGGCGCTTAAATAAAATTGACATAGATAATTTGGACATACCAAGAAGAATTAATAGACCCACTCCTGAGAAATGAATTATTAAATTAAATTTAGTTGGGCATTACATCATTAATTTGCTTATTGTTGATAAAAAAAAGAACAATAAGTCGCTTATTGAAATTTAATTTAATTAGAGTCACGGTTACATACAGTCTGGTAACAGGGCTCATTTCCCAGACACTCACGCGGATAAAGGGTGTTTTTCTAATCCAAAATTTTCTAGATGTTTCAGAAAAAAATCTATTTTTTTTTCCGAGGATCATTCCCCCTCTCTTGAGGGATAGTTTGTACTTTTCAGATCACGGATGTAAAAAAGAAAGGGATTAAACCCTTGTGGGAAAATCACTGCCGTGTGTCTTACGCCATTTTCGCCGCCATGTTGTGGAGATTTAGGTTGGCGACATTGATTCCTTAATTTTAAATAGTAGTGTGGGAACACTGACTATCAACAGTGTCAAAAACTGACGTTTCTAGAATGGTTATTTTTGTTGTTGTTTTTTAATAAAAAATCAAAAAAGTGAAGAACCAAGCAATAAAAACCATTTAAAGGACAGACAAATGCTTGAACGGCTACGCCATGATACTCTCTCTTATTTGGTCTGGGGAATGTGCAAGTTTTGAACAAATAAATTACAACATCTCTCTCATTTGGTCTGGGGAATGTTCAAGTTTTAAACAAAGATATTACAACATGGAAATATTACCCCCAATTTATAAACTCAAAGGGTACTGTCAACCATTGCTGCTGGCGCTCCCGCTCAAGATAATCCTTCATTAAGTTGATATCTGAAACAGGAACTAAAACGTCTAGGGACAGATATGCGCCAACAGTTTATAAATCCGAGGTTGTTATAGGCCTAGAAGACAAGAAAAATAAACGAATAGAGGGAGATACGGAGTTTGATAATAGCATATATGGATCAGCTGAAAACCAGAGCGATGGCAAGCGATCACAAAAAAGTACATCTTTGGCACATCGACTTTTACAAAATTAGAAGAATACTTCATGAGTTTTAAAAAGAACATTAAAAAAAATAATTTTAATATGTATTTTATCAGTATATTTTTTTTCTTTTTCTTGTTGTCATCCCATGTGTTTGTAACTTTCTGTATGTAATTTTAAGTAAGTAGTTTAAGATTTCATTGTCAATTTTTGTGATATTGTAGCCAGTATTTTTTTGAGATTTTAAGACCAGTAATTATAAGATGTTTTACCAGTTTACTAGAAATAAAGAAAAATCAATATTTATTTTTTAATCTTTATTAACAAACCTTAATGTTAACATTGTTTAATATCTAAATGACATTTTAAAGACATTCTTAGGTTAAATTTACCTTAATTTTAATTTTTAACACTAAATTTTGACGCTTATTTATTCAATTGTGACAATGTTTTTTGTTAACAATTTTTGAAATAAAAGTTGTCTGATTCTGAAGAACTCAGCAGAAAAAGTTATTACTAAGATATCCTTAAGTTTTGGTAAGTTTTCAGCATTTGACATTTTTTTTGTAGATTCGTTTTTTAAGGATGATGCACTTTCCTTATAGAAACTGGCTTTCTGTGTGATTTTGCTTATCTTGATGAAAATCTATCATTGCCCCATAGCAACAAATAACAAAAATGGCTAAAAATGTTACAAGTTTTTGTTTTGAGACATGTTTGTCAAATAAGTGGCAACAACAAATTTTTTATGTTTATGATGCCAGTGCGACGCAACCTATATTTTTGTGCTACTTATTTTCAGACTACAATTTGGTTCATAAATATTATTTACATTTTCACAAAAAGTGCAAAAAACTGATTTTAGGGAAAAGCCAGAATACCAAAATGTTTAACTTTAAACGCAGTATCTCAAAAACCACATACCAGATCACTGTGGAGCAATGATAGATTTTTATCAGGACAATGAAACCTACAACATATGCAGTTTTGAGCAAAATCCCACATCCTTTATAAAAGATAGAGCTACTAAAATGTTGAATGCTGAAAACTTACCAAAATTCAAGGATATCTTAGTAATAACTTGTTAACTTAGGGTCGACACAATTGTTAGTTAATAGGTTTTTCCGCCAAGGTCTTCAAATATTGTAAAACTCCATGCTCGATTCCATGTGCCAAAGATGTACTTTTTTTGTGATCGCTAAATGTTGCTTGACTTGCCATGACTCTGGCTTTCAGCTGAGCCATATATGCTATTATCAAAGTCAGTATCTCCGGTATCCGTATCTCCCTCTATTAATTTCTTTTTTATTTCTGTATCACGTTGGTGCATCTATTCTTAGCTGTTTTAGTCCCTGTGCAGATTCAGATCAACGTAATCAAGGTGTATCTTCAGCGGGAGCGCCAGCAGCAATGGTTGAACCGAGCGTTTATTACAATTTATAACTTGTGGCTTAACAGTACCCTTTGAGTTTATAAATTGGGGGGCAATGTTTCCATATTGTGATTTATTTGTTCGAAACCTGCACATACTCCAGACCAAATGAGAGAGATAAATGGCGTGACCGTTGGAGCATTTGTGTATGACCTGTTTCTTTACTTTTTTGTTTTTGTATTAAACAACAACAAAAATAACCTTTTAAAAAAATGTCAATTTCAATCATATTTTGACACTGTTGACAGTCAGTGTTCCCACAGTACTATTTAAAATTAAGGAAACCAATGTCGCCAACCCAAATCTCCAAAACATGGCGGCGAAAATGACGGAAGACACGCGGCAGTGATTTTCATGAAAATTTCCCATAGGTATTAGCAATCCAAGGTTTCTACATCCGTGTTTCAGATTCACAAATAACGTAAACAAAATAAATATACAGCGTTGCCTCTAATGTTAAAATTTCAATTCTCCTATCACTTTCTATAGACTAATTTGTTTTCCTGTTTAGGTCCCACTCATAGACAGCCCTCTGAAATAGTCGGCCCGGTGGAAGCAGACCCAGAGTACCAACTTATCGTTGAAGCAAACGACATAGGACAAGATATCGATAATGAAGTGCTTACTGTTCACAAATTTGTGCGTGACAAATACCAAAAAAGATTTCCCGAATTGGAGTCGCTTGTCGTCAGTCCCTTGGAATATGTCAGGACAGTGAAAGAGCTTGGAAACGACCTCGATCAGGCAAAAAATAACGAAATTCTACAACAGTTTCTTACGCAGGCAACCATTATGGTGGTGTCTGTGACTGCTTCAACCACTCAAGGGTTAGTAGTTTTTTAATTCGTCTTAAATAGATAGAGTTTGACAAATACGGTTTTTATGATTTGAAAACATATAACCAATCATCAGTGCTACGTACCCATTGGCGCAAAAACTCGCAGTTTGGACAATTATTCGAAGTCTTAATACGATCTTAAAGTTTGTATTGTGTACCGTTTTGGAGATTGGTTATTTTTCGAATTTTGCGTAGCTTTATATGTATGAAATTCGTGATCGAATTAGTCTAAAAGAATATCAATTATTAATTGTTATTAAACACAAACACAAACATCAACTTACATATTAAATATCAACTTCCATGATTTCGAACATTCGAAAGGGTCAAGTTTTGGAGCATTGAATAGACTAGGGTTAAGGTAGTTCCAAACCATGGACAGGTTGTTTGTCTCCCACACCTCAAGGCGACGATGCCACATCAGCTGTGTAACTCGAATGTAGTATTTTTTACTTCTGAAATTAATCCATTAAAACAATTTACCTACAATAACAACAACTGACAATCAGCTTAAAACATGTTCACCAGTAGTAGCGTAAAAAGTTAAGAAAACTACAAAAATAATGATAATTAAGATTTTGTTTTTTATTTGTGCGAGGTTTAAACGAGTCGAAACTGGCGTTTTCGACTATTTGGAGTGCGATTTCGAAAAAAACCGAACACGTAAGTTTGCGATTTAAGGGGGATAGTTTTTGACTGTATTGGTAAATTGTAACATATCCCTTTTAAAGGGTAAGTTTCACCACCATAATTGGAGTACACTAAGAAAAATATCCACTAATCCTAAGTAAGAATTCATTAGCCACAAGTAAAAACTTCATTTAAATATCAGACAACTTAAATATCTACTAACCGTTAGTAAATCTATAGTAGCGCAAAACCAGTATAACTCCTAAAATATGGCTTTAAATAAAACAAAAAATATGTTTTTGAGCTCTAAAAACCATGCCCTATCACAATATACCCTAAGAAAAAAAATATAAAAACAAATACAAAACAGTGCCACGCGCCGACGGGGTTCTAACCGACAACCTACAGGTTGATAGATTGAAACCGCGGAATATAAACGTTTTGGCAGATTCTTATTAGTCGACATGATTAAAGCTTAATTTTTTTTCGAGTTTTTTTTTAACTTATTTTCATCATATGATCTCCCTATAAATAAAATAATGATCGTGTTTCGGACTTCCATTGTCTATATTTTATTTATACACGACGTTTCGATCAGTACAATCTCTGATCGTCTTCAGGTGCAAACTACAATCTATTTCTAAGGCTACGTACTTATATACTATGGGAAATCACTCGACTGTGAAGTTTATAAGTTGGCTCCGCCCAAGGAGGGGCTTCCAAATATTTGGAATTTCAACACTTGGTTTACTGAAAACACCCTGATTCTGCCCAATAAGGCAGCTTCAAGGAATTTGTGTTTCTTCCAGTGTGACTCCTTGTACAAAACATTTGCTTCTGTCCAATCCATTCGGTGTTGTTTTGACATCTGGCTAAGATATGTTGATTATACTTTTATTGTCTGGACCGGAAATGACCAACAACTTTCAGAATTTCTTCACCACCTAAATAACATAAGACCCACCATTAAATTCACAATGGAGTTGGAGCAAAATTGTCAAATTCCTTTTACTTGTCAAACGAATAGAAAGCGACATCAGAACAACAGTCTATCGTAAACCCACCCACACAGGACAATATTTAAATCAAGGTTCAAATCATTCTGCTACAACCAAACGAGGCATAATAAGAACTTTGTATAATAGAGCCAGTCAAATCTGTAACAATTGTCATGACTTGGAAATCGAAATAAGAAACATTAAAAAGGATCTGCAGCAGAATGGTTACAGCCTTAAACTTATAACAGATACTATTTCTAAATTTCAGCAAACAGGTCAGAGGAAGACCAAAACCAGGCAAATGCATTCCTTACAATTCCATACATTAAAGGAGTATCAGAGAAAATTCGAAGAGTAGCGAAGAACTTTAACATTAAAACTGCTTTTAAAGCTAATAATACAATTCGAAGCCTTCTTAGTAAAACAAAACCGGAGAACAAACAAAGTAAGAAATGCATTTACCTAGTTCCTTGTGAGTGTGGTGAATCATACATAGGTGAAACCAAAAGACCACTACCTGTTAGGATTAAAGAACATCAGACGAATACTCGAAAGAGGTGAAACAACGAAATCAGGATTCGCCGAACACGCATGGTTAAAACAACACCGAATGAAGTGGAGAGAAGCAAAGGTTTTGCACAAGGAGTCATACTGGAAGAAACCAAAATTCCTTGAGGTTGCCTTTATTGGGCAGAATCAGGGTGTTTTCAGTAAACCAAGTGTTGAAATTCCAAATATTTGGAAGCCCCTCCTTGGGCGGAGCCAACTTCTTAAACTTCACGGGTGAGTGATTTCCCATAGTATATAAGTACGTAGCCTTAGGAATAGATTGTAGTCTGCACTTGAAGACGATCAGAGATTGTACTGATCGAAACGTCGTGTATAGTAAAATATAGACAATGGAAGTCCGAAACACTGAGTTAATTTTAAATACATCATTGTCTCAAACACAACAATGGTTGCAAATGAGATTGTGAAATTCTTATGAAGGCAATACGTTGACAAATCATTATAGGCATGCATTATTGTTAGGGTGAATATATTTTTCCGCATGTTTTTTCAATATTTGATGGCTTCACTTGTCCTTAGTAGAAAAAATCACTAACCGTAAGTGAAGGGAAAGTTAAGTGACTTGTCGCATATTGGTAATTAGATAAATCACTAAGGGTTAACAAACTCGGGTCTAAGTAGGTCGTTTTACTTGTAGCTATTGAATTCATCACTTGGGGCTAATAGAAACTTCACTTGGTACCACTAACAAAAAAATCCAAGTAGACACTGCACTTGGGATGGTTTTCTGAGTGTAGAAAAATGGGTCAAATTACACCTTATTTTGAAGGTCTCTTTTCAAATTTTGAGAATGTAGCGATTAGTTTTTGAGATATTCAATTTGTTTTTCAAGTTGCATGGACTAATGCAAAAATTATTATTTTATTGAGAAATCACGGGACATTTTGATTTTGCGTTAATTTTGCATTGCATTTTTTACTAGTCCACCATACCATTATGGTATGGGGGACTATTAAAATCGTGAAATTTTGACTTTTCTTAATTTTATCAAAAGGTTCCAAAACACCTTAATCGACAAAAAAAGTTGTCTGTCGGTCCGTTGTCTTTTGTCTGTCTGAATACACGATAACTCAAGAACGCCTTAAGCTTATTTAAAAGTGAATATCTTAAAAACCAATCGCTAGATTCATAACATTTAATATTTTTGTTAAGGCATTTAAGATTATTAAAACAACATATCACTTGACACACTTATTTCTCTGTTTAAATTCTGGTGGTGAAACTCACTTTTTCTTTATTAGTTTTTTAAACAGACCTAAGAAACAAACTAAGGTTTTAAATACACAATTAGGCCACGGAAAAAGATGGTTTTCTGGTGTCACGTATTATACCGGAAGCTTGCAACAACGAAAATCTTGTGTTAATTTATGATGGCGAATAATAATAATAAAACCTTCTGCACATGTTGCACTCAAACAATACTTACTAAGGCTTTCTCTAGTCTATTCAATCCTCCAAGTCAAGCGTAAACTGGTTTTGTTGAAAAAAAAATAGTTTTTAAATCTTTTTTAGGCTTAAATTACGTGGGATCACCTTGCTACTTTTTGCTTGTTGAAACTTCTTAAAAAACATAAGAAACACCTTTTTTCCTAATTTTTATTGCCGCCATATTAGCTTCTGGGGACGAAAAATAAGGGATCTTCCAATGTATATTTAGTTTTTGGAAGGGAAGATTAGTAAAAGACAAGATATTATTTAAAATTTTGATATGAAGCCAATTTTCAACTTCCTTCTTATTTTTCCGAAATATCATAATGTAAGATTTTGCTGGATTAAATGCTGATGTTTTTCTACTCTTTTGCGAAGCTGATTAAGATACTTGCCGCGTTGAGGGGGTGATGGATGAGGGTTTGGAAAGAGGATGGGAAGGAGTGTAAAAAAATTCTTACTCACGAACCATTATAGCTAGCAACACACGGTTTTCACAATTGATTTTAAAGTCTTGTAGTTTTTGAGATATTCAAGAAAAATAAAATTATATTCATCAAAATTCTAACTCACCAACCGTAGCAGATATCGAAACACGGTGTTCTTATTTAGATGGAATTACATTTTCAATAGAATCTGTAATAACGTCAAAGTTTGTCAGGGCCTTAGTTTTTAGATAATAAAAAAAATATGTAACATGCGACCAAAAAAATTAAGGTATTATATTATTAACATGCAAGTCTTTTTCGGTATTTTGTTAGCCATCCATACCAGTATGGAGGCTATTGAATTTGGCAAAAGGATGAATGAAGAGCTATACGTGGCTGCTGGCGCCCAATATACCAATAATTAAATTTTATAATTTTTAAAATGAAGGAAAAATTTAGCGCCCTAATAAATTTACAGAAAATATTTGTGGCGCAGAGGGCAAAGCGTGAGGGAATAAATCGGAAAAAAGTTTTTCCTCGACCAAGATTTGAACTGGGGTTTTGACTGGCTATTCGGAAATCCTTTCGTCCGATTCATTTGTTAGTAGTGGGGAGATCTCTGAACCCTACTGCGTCTTTAAAAACCTAGAGACGTTATAAAGACATTCATGATTATTAGTTGTACATTATTTCTATTTTTCTAACAACCAACGATACACGATATATAGCGTTTTTTGGAGTTGTCAGATGGCGAATTTCCAACTAATAATTTCAGTCAAACCTATTTACAAAATGAAGGGAAAATTTAGCGCCCTAATAAATTTACAGAAAAGATTTGTGGCGTAGAGGGCAAAGGGTGAGGGAATAAATCGGAAAAAAGTTTTTCCTCGACCAAGATTTGAACCCGGGAACTCTAGAGCACCAGTCTAGTGCTCTACGAACTGAGCTATCCAGGACATGGGGTTTTGACTGGCTATTCGGAAATCCTTTCATCCGATTCATTTGTTAGTATTGGGGAGATCTTTGAAGCATACTACGGCTTTAAATACAATTAATAATCATCATACATACAACTAATAATCGTGAATGTGTACCTATTTTTCTTTATAACATCTCTAGGTTTTTAAGGCCGCAGTAGGCTTTAAAGATCTTCCCACTACTAACAAATGAATCGGACGAAAGGATTTCCGAATAGCCAGTCAAAACCCCAGTTCCTCGGTAGCTAAATTGGTAGAGCACTAGAGTGGTATTCTAGAGGTCCCGGGTTCAAATCCTGGTCGAGGAAAAACTTTTTTCCGATTTATTCCCTCACCCTTTGCCATCTACGCCACAAATCTGTTCTTTATGTTCTCTTTTGTTCGGTAAATGGTAAATGGTACATGAATATTTGTGTAATTTTAGGTCGTTACTTACAAAATTCGAAAAAGATCAAATAGACGAGGCTTGCGACATGGCAATGGAACTGAATAACTTTAAACTAAAAATCTATGAATATGTGGAAAGCCGGATGACCTTTATTGCACCAAATCTCTCAGTTATTGTTGGCGCTTCTATTGCTGCAAAATTGATGGGTGTTGCAGGTGGACTGACTAGGTAATGGTGTCTCATTGAACTACAACAGCCGCAATTTATACTTTATTTTTAAATGTCATTATGCTTGCCTTACGAGCGGAAAGTCGTGTGTTCGATTGCCACCAAAGAATGTTTTTTTCGGTTTTTAATTTTTTAAAAAATATGCTACTTAAACTTTTCCCACTTTTTTTTTCAAAATATGCTCGCAATTATTTCATAGGTATTCCAAGTTTTTGGAGAGAGGTTAATTGCAAGAAATCCAAAAAATATCAAAATTTTCGACTCATTAGTAATAGGAGCAGTTTTAGGTATTTTTTAATCTAAAGCCGAGAACTTCTTGTTTTAAATCACAACATCAGTACGTATAGTAGTAGTAGTAGTAGTAGTAGTAGTAATAAGGAGCGGCCCGCAGGCGTGGTAATTAGGCCTCTTCATGGGCCCTTTCTGACAGTACGTATATTAGAATTCTGGCGAATGCGTTTGTAAACTCATGATCGCAAGTAGAGTCAAAGAACAACTCCCGACAGTTAACACCTCGGCGAATACCTTGAATTTTGAACTATTTAAGAAAACGAATTTTAAACTATTGCAGTGGAGCGCTATTAGTATTCCCAGTTTAAGGGACTTGTAATGCTCTTCATGCAAGGCTTCCTTCTTCCGTGAGTAACGCAGTAGGAGGCCTTGGACACCACTATAAATTTAACTCTAATTAGGTGCCTAGTATTTTTATCTTGACTTCAAACTAATTTTATGATTTGAAGCGAAGTGAGTTGACGCACGCAAAAGTCACCGCCACTGGTGTATTTGTCTAGAAGGGTGTTGTAAACATTAGAGAATTTTTAGAGGGAATTCTTGGTCTCTTCTTAAGGTATTAGTCTGAGGTGCTCTATAATGAACTAAACCAGGTGATTCACATTGTTCTTTCAGAGTCGCGTGCGGTGTATTTTAATTAATTACATCGCGTCTGGGTCGGGGGAAACTTTTTTATTTATTTTTTTAATTATGCAAACTAAAAAGTAAAACATAATATTGAGGGTTAATGAATTTTGATTCACTAGTTTTGGTTGCCACGGAAAGCAGCTGGTCTGGACCAGATACAGACTGAATTCCTAAAGTTGCTGAACTAAGATAAAATCAAATGGCTGACAAGAATATTCAACAACATCTACTTAACAGGAGTAATTCCAGCGAATTGGTTGATGTCAGAATTTATCACAATGCCCAAAAAAACAAGTGCCAAAACCTGCGGTGATTTTAGAACAATAAGTTTGATGAGTCATCTCTTAAAGCTGTTTCTTAAGATAATACACAAGAGAATATATAGACTTTGTGAGGAACCGATTTCACCGAATCAGTTTGGGTTTGTGAACGCCGTCGGTACAAGAGAGGCTCTCTTTGGTGTTCAGGTGGTGTTTCAGAGATGTAGGGATGTATATGCTTGCTTAATCGATTATCAGAAAGCGTTTGATCGAGCCCAACACGATAAAATGGTCGACATACTGAAACAAATAGGAATGAGTCAAAAGGATTAAAATATAACGGCAGTTTCAATAATTGATGGCTCAGATTGACACAGAATAAATAAATATAATTATATTTATTTAACGTGTAATCAGAATACATCTTACGGGAAGCACTCGACAACATTGAAGAAGGAATTACTATAAACGGTACTAAAGTTAATAACATAAGATATGCGGATGATGCCATCATGTTTGCAGATAATCTTCAAGGATTACAAAGTTTGATGGATAGGATGGATGAATTAGCTCACAGTGCGGTTTGGAAATGAACATAAACAAAATCAAACTCTTCGTAGTAAGTACATTTTCCGGGGGATGGAGATCCGCACGACGAGCGAATGCCAGCTACACCTGACGAGAAGGCAACGCCGAATTGGGGGCTGGCAGACCGCGTAGTAACGGATGATACAATATCCTGGGCAATAAACGAGTCCAGTCCGTACAAGTCACCAGGTCCAGATGGGATCTTCCCGGCACTGCTTTAGCGAGGTCTGGAGGCACTACTTCCTCACACGAGGAGAGTGTTTAGGGCCAGCGTAGCTCTGGGATACGTTCCAACTGCATGGAGGAGAGCCAATGTGGTCTTTATCCCCAAATCGGGAAAGAAAGACTACACCACGGCTAAATCCTTCAGACCTATAAGTCTCACGTCATTTATGATGAAGGCACTGGAGAAGATGGTGGACAGGTACCTTCTAGAGGGAATACTGGCCAACAGACCATTCCACAAGGACCAGCACGCATACAGAGATGGCAGATCAACGGAATCGGCTCTTCATGTAGTAGTGCACAAGGCAGAAAAGGCCCTTCAGTATAAGGAGTACACACTTATGGTATTCTTTGACGTGGAAGGAGCCTTTGACAAGGCAAGAACGCAGATAATAACATCTGCCCTTCAGGAAAGAGGAGCTGAAGCACGTCTGACCGAATGGGTAAAGTCTGCGTCTTAACAGAGAGGGAAGCACAGGCAAGATTGGGAGAGTCCAAGGTCAAGGTGGATGTGACGTGGGGCTGCCCTCAAGGCAGCTACCTTTCTCCTCATCTGTGGTGCCTTATAATGGACGACCTCCTAACTCGACTGACACAGGAAGGATTCGACGCGCAAGCATATGCAGACAACGGCGTGGTGAAGGTCGTTGGCCGCTTTCTCGCCACTGTCTGCGAAAGAATGCAAAAGGCGATCAGAATCATAGAAGACTGGTGCAGACAGAACGGCCTATCAGTTAATCCTGCAAAAACTGAAATGATCCTCTTCACCAGAAAAAGGAAACTAGAGGATTTCAGAGCTCCCATAATGTACGGCAGACCCTTAACTTTAGTATCAGAGCTTAAGTATCTGGGAGTCATACTGGACAAGGGACTCACTTGGATGCAGCATGTTGCCAAAATGACTGAAAAAGTCCAGGCAACAATGTGGTAGTTGTGCCGAGTTGTCGGTCGAACATGGGGTATCACCCCCAAGAACCTATACTGGTTATACAAGGCCATCATACGACCAAGAATCCAATATGGGTCAGTGGTCTGGTGGCCTGTAGTAGAAAACCTGATCACTTCCAGAAAGCTCATGAGCCTGCAGGGGCTCTTCTGCAGGGGAATAACAGGCGCAATGAGGACTACCCCCATTAGAGCCCTAGAAACCATCTTAGGTCTCCCCTCGCTTCCAACTTGGATCAAGAAGGAAGCGATGGCGACGCACCTACGACTGAGAGACAAGGTCCTATGGAAGGGCAGAGGGGAAAAAGTGGGTCATCTGGCAATCGAGGAACTGTTGACAAAAGAGTTGCCTCTCCTAAAGATGCCAGTAGGGACTTCTTCAAAACCATGGAGGTTTAACAAAAAGTACAAAGTCACAGTACCTGAACGAGATTGGTGGCAGAGAGAAGAATTCCGAAACGAATTAATTAGAGACGCGACGGTCTGCTACACTGACGGATCAAAACTGTCAGCCAGGCAGACAACAGGCGCAGGAGTGTATGCGGAAGACCTAGAGGTTCAAGAAAGCTATCCGCTTGGCGAGCACGCTACGGTCTTTCAGGCGGAATTATACGCCATTATCATGGCGGCAACCCTACCAGAGGTCAGAAATAGCAGGAGGGACATTTGCATATGTTCCGACAGCCAAGCTGCCCTCAAGGCTCTTAGTTCACCAAAAATTGTCAGTAGCCTAGTGGAAGAGTGCGTTAACGCGCTACAGACATTAGCTGAAGACAAGAGGGTGACACTGATGTGGGTCCCGGGCCTCGAGGGAATACCAGGGAATGAGAAGGCGGACGAACTTGCCAAAGCTGGTGCCGAAACCCAATATATTGGACCGGAGCCGCTCTTGGGAATCACAAGAAAACAGGTGCAGAGCGAGCTCAATAAATGGGCGAGCGATCAACTGAAGTCGTCCTGGAGGGAAGAGCGAGAGTGCAGACAGTCCAAACTGTTCGTGAGTGGACCAGAAGCAGCCAGAACTAAATGGCTCCTGGGAAAAACTCGCAAGGACATTGGATTGTTAGTAGGAATGCTGACAGGGCATAATCGGCTGCGCAAGCACTTGACATGCATCAGAGTGTTGGACGACTGCGCCTGCCCAACATGTGGGTGGGCAGAGGAATCAGCGGTGCACCTGATAGGAGAGTGTGAAGGGTACGCCAGATTGAGGCAGCAGACGTGGGGTACCCCCACAATAGAAGAGGAAGAGCTACACTCTCTAAGATGGGCTGACGTGCTGTCCTTCGTAACGAAGGCGGGAAGGCTCCGATTGAGAGAGGCAAGAAATGTAGAGGGAGTGGGTGGATAAGGATACGAGACGGGGTATGGCAGAAAGGGCCCGTGAAGAGGCCTAGTTGCCAGGCCTGCGGGCCGCCCCCTTACTACTACTAAGTAAAAGAAACATCGCGGAAGACAGTTTATACATCAATCACGGTAGAATACAAAGAGTAAGGCAGTACACATACTTGGGGATAATCATTAGATGGGACAACTCTCAAGAAATACGATTTCGCATCGACAAGGTCCGCTCTGCGTTGTTTTCTCGTTCCTTCTGTATGGCGTGGAAACCTGGACACTCACTAAAGAGACTACCAGGAGAATTGAAGCGGTCGAACTCTGGCTATACAGGAGAATACTAAAAATATATTTGACACAAAAAATTACCAACACAGAATTGATGCGACGGATGAAAAAAGAACCAGAGTTGTTAAATACCGTAAAATGTCGGAAACTTCAGTATTTCGTCCACATAATGAAAAACCCAAATAGATACGGGCTGCTACAGGAAATCCTACAAGGCAAAATTAATCGTCATCAACAGAGTAATAATAGCCATACTGATTTCTTCTACCGACCGGTAGCCGTCTGCGTTAAACGCCTATGGTTGATCAAACCAGGAATTTATCACACCGTATTTAATAAAAATTTTCATGGTAGGAACGATTCACCATAAAAACTGCAATTTGTTAAACCAATTTTTTGTGAATCTAATTCCTTCAAACCCATTCAATAACAAATTTGAAATTCATAAGACCCGTTTTTAATCGAACCATTGTTCATCAAACTCATTCAATATCAAATTCGTAATTTATAAAACTTATTTTTAATAAAACAGGGGGGGGAGGGTCGCCGTAGACTGGTGAACAGCGACAGCGAAACCAGGGTTGCATCGCGTTCGATTTCCGGGTCAACACACATGACTTCGAGCTGCTGGGAAGAAATAGTCTAACTTCTAGTAGAGATGTTACATCTAACATGTAGCAGGACCACTCTTCGGAAGGGGTGTAAAGCCGGCGGTTCACTGTGTATACTTGCTACGCAGTCTAAAGATCCCTGCCTTCAACAGAGAGGTGTCAGGCAAAAATTAAGTCCTCTTAGAGAAAGAAAACTTGCATCCTAAGGGGCACGTGCATTGATCGGGGTTGCACAAGGGGTATGGCAGATGCATGGTCCATTATGCGGCCTATTTGCCAGGCTACGGTCGCCCATCTACTACTACTACTACTACTAATAAAACCGGAATTCGTAAAACCCGTTGTTTACGGCGCGGCGTACAGGTAGCGTTCAATAGTTTGTGTATAGATGTCACTTGCATCCCAGTTAAGAACAATAGAGTGACATCTATACACAAAGTATAAACGGGTTTTATAAATTTCGAATTTGTTATTGAATGGGTTTGAAGAAATAACGTTCGAATGATTTTAGGATTGAACTTTTTTTTTATTTAACGGGTTTGATTTTACATATTCTGATAAATCGTGGGCGTCCCCTGAGTTCGCCATTAAAAAAAGTTATAATAATATGTTTTCAGTCCACTAAGAAGTGATAATTTTAAGATCCTTTTTCGATTGGAATTATTTTGTGGTTATCGTTAATTACGATGACCAAAAATAACCATAACGACATAAATTTAATTTATTAATTTTAATTTATCAATAATTTTATATTTTGGATTTTTCAAATAGGTTATCGAAAACTCCCGCCTGCAATATCCAGCTTCTTGGACAACAGAAAAAGACTTTGGGGGGATTTAGTCAAGCGACAATGTTACCTCACACCGGATTTGTCTATTATTCCGAGATAGTGCAAAATACACCACCAGTAGGTTTTTATTTAACTTATTATAGCAGTTATCCTAACTAACCTTTTATTTGTAGATATAAAACCAAATAAATACCTATATAACGAGGGGGTAACCACTTTTGGTAATCATGTCACATATCTTATCCGTTCGCAGTCCCTTGCAGCCCCTGCAACTACCTAAACCTCACCAAACCCTGGCTTGCAGACCCTAAGAGTCCCTGGGTGTCTTTAGAAATATCGGCAGTCCCCTGCAATCACTGACAATTCAACAATATTGGCAATCGTGTCACATTTTCATAACTAGTGGTTACCCCCTCGATATATAATATTTAAAATTTCATTTGTGGGATGTTGCTAACTTTAAGTTTTTTCGGGAATTCCATTGCTTTTCGATTTTAATTTATTTTTATTTTTAAATTGAATGCCATTTATATTTTTTTAACGTACGATAACATTTATTGTACAGGGGGTAAACGATGGCCCTGCAAACCTTTTCATGGAAGATATTGTGAAAAGAAGAAAAAATAAATAATTCAACGTCTAGGTCAAAAAAGCCTTTGTTCTCGATGTAAAATATGTCCAAGAGCGTGATTTTTTTGTTTCTTGGTATATCTCGACGAAATTTTTTGGATGTTGAAAAAGAAATAATGAAAGATGGATACAGTTATCTTCACAGACAGGGTTCATCAGCGAAAGTTTGGATATAGTAATAGCTTGCGTTGAGTGAGAACGCTTTTAAATGAACAAGGGACAATTTAGGAAAAGTGATTGAATCTTTACAAATTATGACGCCCTTCTTTTTTTTTATACTGGGACCCATCCATTACAGTATACAGTGTTAGCGAAGTTTTTGGCAAAGTTAAAGACAAACACAAAATATCCATGCACCTAGCCGGGATTCGAACCCGGGGCCTTCCGTGCGGCAGGCAGATACACTGCCCACTACGCTACGGCGGCCGGATCAAATTATGACGCCCTTCTTACATAGAGGTTGTTCTTGAAAAATAGTAACATTTGGTGTAATAATTTTTGATAAAACAATTGATTTCCCACTTTTTAAGTGAATATAATATGTTGCTATCTAGTTTTTGTACAAAACACCAGCGCCTCCATGCGCTACATATCGACTCCGTAACACACTGGGCATGTCTCCCTATACTTTAAACTACCTCTATTTTTCTTTTATCTCTGTTCGTGATGTTTTAGTGTCAAAATCCTGACATTCCTTCTTTGACACTCAATCATCTAAGAAAAACACGAAGATATACCAAGTGGGCAAATTCGAAAATTAAATTTGTAAAGTGCACACTGCACGTGGTACAAACATGCTTATATCTCATAAACATAAAACAAACAAAATCATCATTTATTGTAAAGTTTTATTTGCCATCGACTAACTCAACTTGTCATTTTTATGAAATAAAGGCGGACGACTAAATACATGTTAGCTCAACTTCAATAGCCTATAGCGTATTGGATTGCGCTTGATGAATTTTTGAATTTTATGCCTAAATCGATTTGTTGCGGCTTTTTTACTCGCAAAAAGCCATTTATTTAGCCAAATTTTTAGTCGCTAGGATCAATTGAAGAAAACGTTAAAAACCCCATTTTTTTCACATACTCGAAAAAAAAATTAGGTCTTTAAGGTTAAACCAAACTAAAAATTTTCTTTTGCTTTATAGCTACTTATAATCAATTAAAAAATAAGATCTTTTATCATATTTGAAATCTAAAATTTAAATGTTACGTCGACAGAGAAATTTGACATATAAGTTGGCATTAACACCTGTAATTTTCGTACCAAATTTGAAAATTCTACCTTAAAAAATAAAAAAGATGATTGAGAATGTATAAACTAATTACCTTGTAAGCAAAAAATCAATTATGTTATTTTAATGTTCTTTTAAAATCATTAAAATACAACCAAAACCTGTCGCCGTTTTCTAAAATATGAAAAAAAATTTTTAATGCATTTCATTTTTAGTAAAATGTCACCTTTCAAGGTTATTTGAGGTCATAGCATTCTAAAAGTATTTTTATTTGAATTCTACGACCCCAAAATATATACAAACGACTATAAAGATGTCGATATATCCAAAAAGTCGATGAGGCCTCAAGTAATCGACCGGTCTATATTTTTTTGTTTTGGTAGGACATGAGAAGAAAAGCAGCTCGTCTAGTCGCAACCAAATGCACCTTGGCAGCAAGAGTCGATGCTGCTCATGAGAGTTCAGATGGAAAAATTGGTAGAATGCTTAGAGAGGTAATGAAATAGTTAAAGTTACTATTATTATTTTTCTATGTCAGTTATTTGCTTTATTTAAAACCGAAGCTCGGGTAACCTTTTTCATTTTTGTCACTATCAGTACTAATGCCATGGTGTTGGAATTTTTCAGATAGCATGTGGATAAAATAAGCTTTGAAACTATGCAGTTGACATAACACAAAAAACGTAACTTATTAGATTGACTTTTGACGGCAGTACGTAAAAAACAACAATTTACAATGACACATTGTCTGCTGGCTGTTTGCGACTTTTCATTGCCCATTCTATCATTTATGTAGGGGTGCCAAAAAAACTTTTTAAGTGATTTTAACTGTTCGATTTTAATATCATGCTTTTTAGAAAGCCAAGGCATCAAAATTTATAGATCCGATCTCAAATTTCACATTTTGTCATAATTAAGTGGGTCGGGTTGGGTTGGGTGAGCGCGGTTGACTTTAACTTCATATTTCCTAATTTAAAAAAAAAATGGGTGGGAACTGTTTTGAAGGATAAGAGAGGGTTGATTGTCTTTGAAAATTCAGAACTTTTGAACCAAAGCTGCTACGATTATGCAGTTTCAGATTTCAAATTTTGAATAATGTTGGAAAAAGACAATTCGGTGGGGTATGGTGGAATCATAGCCGCTAATTTTGGAGGAAAGCGTGACGAAACAGATTTCTATCGATCAGCTACTCTTTCGGCTATATGCCTAATTCATCAACTTCCTCACAATCAATTTAAGTACAATTTGGCATATGTTGAACTCGGATAATACACTCACATGATTTACTCTAAATTGAAGGAAAAAAATTAATAAAAATTAAAAAAAAAAGATAAGCGCAACTTTTATTTATTATTTTAAACGCTACTGCGTCGACGCAAAAAAAAATGATTACAATAACAAAGTGACAAAAAAACGGTCCAAAAACATATTCAACACACTTGATAAAATTAAAATTAAACAAAAACAATTTTTCTGAATGCGGTACTGGCCATAGTACTGTGATCAACTGCCCTACGATAACAATAACAAAGTGGCAAAAGAAAGGTCAAAAAAATCCTTTATTGTAATCAACACACGTGATAAACTTAAAATTAAATTTAAAATATTTTCCTTTCTAACTGTTTTACTCCTCTATTATAGAAAAGATTTGTGGCGTAGAGGGCAAAGGGTGAGGGAATAAATCGGAAAAAAGTTTTTCGTCGACCAGGATTTGAACCCGGGACCTCTAGAATACCAGTCTAATGCTCTACCAACTGAGCCACCGAAAACATGGGGTTTTGACTGGCTATTCGGAAATCCTTTCGTCGGATTCATTTCTTAGTAGTGGGGAGATCCTTGAAGCCGCCCAGCGAGAGGTGAACAACTATAGGCAGGAGGTGTACAAAATATTGGGCAGGACTAGGCAGTACTTTGAGCAGGGCTAGGTATTCTTTAGGCAGAAACAGGCACTCTTTAGACAGGACTAGGCAGTACTTAGGCAGGACTAGGTAGCAGGGTTCCCACTGACCTGAAAAATCTGGAAAGGTCACGGAATTTTGAGAGCTACCTGGAACAATCAGGGAATGACCAAAACATCCGCAAAAGTCCGGGAATTGGCACACAAAACTAGGAATTGCTCTTTCTTAACCTATTTTTTAAACCAACTTTGTAAAAAATATTATGTGAGTTCTTCTCTGCTCACCTCGTATATAATCTCAACATCTGTTTCGAGCTCAATCAGTCCCAGTTCAGCTAAAATCCAAGAGCAAGACAATAGAGAGAGGAAAGCGTTTTAAAACAGGTAGGACAAGAACCGCATCATTACCTAGGGTGGCAGATTGTGTTTATTGAACATATTTGGTTTTCGTTTATCCGTCAAAATATGTTATACGAGGTTGTAAATAAAACGAATTACAATCTGCAATCCACAACTAAACTATAAATTATTGTGCGCACGATTTCGAAGATTTTTGTATTATCAAAACAATTTTACAACCACCTAGGGGGGGGAGGGGGTAACATCTACCCTAAGTATCTCCGATTGTGTTCAGAATTGATATATAGGGGTTCTAAAGGTCAAGGATTTTCGATCAGATTTCAAAAATTATGAAGTTGACAGCTCCCCGAGGGGGGAGGGGGTACCCATCTTAATATCTCCGATTACGTTTAAAAGTGTATTTTCGGGGTCGAGGAGTACGAATTTTCGATCAGATTTCAAAAATTATGACGCACTTAGTCCCTTAAGCCCGCATCTAAGCATCTCCGATTTAGTTTAAAATTGGTATATCATACGAATGTATTGTGAGAGGATTATCATCTAAGTATGTCCGATTTTGCTTAAAATTATTATAATCTAAACGGATTTGGATGGGATTTTCACTTCTGCGTTCCTTGGACTCCATAGGTTTTATTACATCTTAATCGATTTAAAAAATTTCGGAAAAACCGCAGGCAGGACTGCGGGCATTCAGCTAGTCCTATAATATAAGCACCTTAATTTTTTTTTATTAAGAGACATTTAAAATAAATGCTAATATTTTCTTTAACCTTGATAAAAAAAAGATTACTATTGAAGGCAAATTTTAAGGTCTTAAAAAAGTGGTCGATGTGTGTCGTCATTTAGCACTGTCTAGGATTCCCAATTTTTTTCCATACTCTAAAAAAGGGTTTCTTATCAAGCCTCACTTATATAAAACCGATGAAAAGAAAATATATTTTAAACAGTTAGTTAAACATAAATTATTTAACGACAACAAAAAAAAACATAAATTACATTTTTTTATTAGGAAAATATTTTATCACAGTTTGACCAAATAAAAATAATTATTCAAAAAGTCGCTTCCCTTATATATGTGTCGAAAAAGTTTATTGCAGAAGGAAAAAAATATGTTCAAAATTTTAATATGTAAATCCTTATGTTGCATAATAAAAGAAAAGTAAATAAATAAATATGAAAAATAGCACAATAACAATGACTTTAAAATATCATGTTAATGATGAACTGGTTTTATAATACTTTAGGAAATCGAGAGGAAACTGGATAAACTTCAAGAGCCACCTCCTGTGAAGTTTGTGAAACCGCTGCCAAAACCTATAGATCAACCTAAAAAGAAGAGAGGCGGTAAAAGAGTGCGGAAAATGAAGGAAAGATATGCCTTGACTGAGTTTAGGAAGCATGCTAATAGGATGAATTTTGCCGATGTAAGTTTAATTTTATTATATAAGGCCAGAGATTAAACTATACATCGATCTAACCTTTTAACTGGCAAATTTGAACTAAGGTTTTATGTATTTTTGTATGGTTGTGCTAGTCTGGAAATTTTCTTAATCGCCCAGGTACAAATTTTACTTCCTAACATGTTCGTTCCTCACGCTCCCAGCTTAAAAATTGATGAGGTCTAACTCTTTGACGTCTTTTATATATCTTGATAACATAAAACCATAAAGATAGTTGAATGTCTTTGCATAAAACCCACCCTACAGACCTACATTTTTGACAGGAGTTTTAAATACCACCTTTTGCATACACAGAACCTACTATACTGAAATAAACAAAGTATGATTTGTGTCACTGAAATTTTTCATCTTTTTGACAGTGCGTCATTTTATGTCAGATTTGATTTTTGGACTTTTTGGATGTTTTATCATTTTTAAAGTGACTTTTGGTTTTTTTTTATGGTAAATTTTTTATTTTTCGTAAGTATTATTTGGTATTACTTCCCGATTGTGTTCACGTACGCCGACGCGGTTTCTTTATGTTTGCAAGCTAAAAAATGTCATATAAAATTTATAATTTTAAGAATTGGAACGGTATCGGTGGACGGAAATGGAAAGTTTATAATTTAACCTTTATATTAGAAAATCGTTCCTCTCCGATATATAACAGGGTTCCCACTGACCTGGAAAATCTGGAAAAGTGAGGGAATTTTGAGAGCTACCTGGAAAAGTCAGGGAATGACCAAAAAATCCTCAAAATCAGGGAATTGGCACACAAAACCTGGAATTTCTCCTTCTCAACCTATTTTTTAAACCAACTTTGTAAAAAATATTATGTGAGTTCTCCTCTGCTCACCTCCTATATAAGCTCAACATCTGTTTTGCGCTCAATCAGTTCCAGTCCCCCTCAAATCCAAGAGCAAGAGAAAAGAGAGAGGGAAGCTTTTTAAAACATGTAGGACAAGAACCGCGCATCATTACCCAGGGTGGCAGATTGTGTTTATTGAACATATTTGGTTTTCGTTTCGAAATAATAAATATCACCTGGTATTATTTATCCTTGTTCTAAGCACACATCGCGCTATCTTCTGTTACAACTTTCAAGTGTAGTCTAGCGCGTTTTCTGTAATCCGACAATTTTCAATTTTTTTTTTAAGAGCAATAATTCAAAATGTCAAAAAAAAACAGTTTCTAATTTAGACTGGATAAGTCCTTCCATAAGTCCACCAGAGTGGCAGTGTCTACAGGCTGTGAAAACCAATAAATATCAAGCATATTGTAAGCTTTATTTAAAAAATATTGAATTGAGTAATATGGGGCGTCAGGCCATCTTAAGTACGTGGAGGCTGAAAAAAATGCAAGGAAATTGTCTTTGTTAATCAAGAAAACTGATACACTATCAGTCTTGGTCCAAAATGACTACTGGAAAGGAAGGAAGCTTCACAGCAACTGCTTCCACTGCCAAAAAGGGTTGTACTGCTTTTTTGTAATCCTTTCTTATTAAGCAATCAAGTAGTTACTACTACTATTAAGCAATCAGTTATGGATGCAGAAATATTGTGGTGCAAGGAGTCTGCTGTTGACAATTATGTCAGGTCAGTAATAGGTTGGATCCTTCCTGGTGGAATGTAGCCATTGGTGTCTCAATCTTGGCTTTCATAATTGCAAATTCTAATGCTATGTTGAAGAGTTGGGGTGAAACAGAGTCACGACCCTGCTTAAGCCCATTGATGATACCAAAGAAATCAGAGTAGCTCTGTTCCACCCTTATCTTGCATCTTGTATCCTCCGTACACATTTTTACCAGGGATATAAAAGTCCAGTTCCTGCATTGCTTCCCACAACTTTGCTCTACATAATCTGTTAAATGCCTATTTGAAACCAATAAACATATGGTGAAGTTCTCTGTCAAATTCCCAGCATTTTTCCATTATTTGTCTAACAGTGAAAATCTGGTCTATATGCTTATGGGTGTAGTAGTAGTAGCTATTTACCTCTTCGTTGAGTAATTCGCAAAAGTAGTTCTTACATGTGGTTAGGATCTCTCTTTCGTTGGTTCAGTTGTCGGTTGTTTGTTGAGAGGAAGTTTTCGGTTCTGGGTTGGTATAATTTTTTTTGCTGTGTTATTTCCTGAAAGTATTCTTTTATTCTGTTGTTTTTTCTGTTTTTCTCCATTTCTCTTATTATATTTGGTGGTGCTCTTTTTCCTTTATATCAGATCTTTGTTGTTTATACTCTTCTAGATTAGATGCTGTTGGGTGTTGAAACATTTTTTTCCTGGTTATATTTAGTCTTTCCGTCGCTCTACTACAGTCGTCATTAAACTACTTCCTTCTTTGTTTTCTCTTTTTGTCGAGCACTTGACAAGCCACCCTAGTTACTGTTTCTTGGATGTTCTTCCAGGGCTCGTTTACATTGTAGCGCCATTGCGGTTCTTTTATTCCTTCAGAAATTGGTTTCTGGTATATTGCCTTTGTTTGTTCTGTTTTCAGTTTTTCCGTATGCGTATGCTTATATATATTAACACTTTGTGCAATTTAGTTTTATAACTTGCTAGATGAAGGAAAAAAACGTTGGTAGAACTAGGCAAATTAGTCTTTTATTTTTAATACTGTTAAGTACCTGATTTGTTTTTAGGATTTAAGGAATTCGGTTCCTGTAATTTTTGTCTTCAAATAAAGTTTGGAATAAAATTTCTCACCTTATTTATGTACTTTTTAAATTTTTATCTCGATAATATAAATACCTGCTAAATTTGAGCTTTCAAAAATTGTCATGGTAAAAGTCTACATTTACTTGGTACAACACCGTACTTAACTAAATGAGGACGGTGTTGCTTGGTATCTACATAGACAAGCAATTTATGCTAAAAAATACCTGGAATTTTTTAAAAAATGGTCAGGGAAAACCTAGAAAAGTCAGGGAATTTGGAAATCAGAATTTGGTGGGAACCCTGTATAAACTCGACGGTGCTGCTCGAAGGTGACGTACGTATAAATGTGCTAACATTGAAAAAAATATACCGGTGCTTTGTGTTTTCTTATTTATTTTTCCTTATAAAAATTCATTACATTTACCAAACCAAACTTTGTACCAACAACAAAAGAAAGTTGTTTTGTTCCAGAATTTCCAGAGCGGTTTGTTTGCGAAAGACAAGGTTGGATGCTAGAAGTACCACTCATAGTGGAATAAGAAATAACAAGTATTGCAAACAGGATTAATAAAATGAAGGGAAAGTTTTAGCGCCCTAATAAATTTACAGAAAATATTTGTGGCGTAGAGGGCAAGGATTTGAACCCGGGATCTCTAGAATACTAGTCTAATGCTCTACCAACTGAGATCTTTGAAATCTACTGCGACTTCAAAAACCTAGAGATGTTATAAAGATAAGGAGGTACACATTCACGATTATTAGTTGTACGAAATTTCTATTTATTTATCAATCAACGATACACGATATATACCGTTTTATTGGAGGTGTGTTCCAACTAATAATTTCAGCCAAACATATTTACAAAATGAAGAGAAAGTTTTAGCGCCCTAATAAATTACAGAAAATATTTGTGGCGTAGAGGGCAAAGGGTGAGGGAATAAATCGGAAAAGTTTTTCGTCGACCAGGATTTGAACCCGGGACCTCTAGAATACCAGTCTAATGCTCTACCAACTGAGCCACCGAGAACATGGGGTTTTGACTGGCTATTCGGAAATCCTTTCGTCGGATTCATTTCTTAGTAGTGGGGAGATCCTTGAAGCCGCCCAGCGACAGATGAACACCTATAGGCAGGAGGTGTACAAAATATTGGGCAGGACTAGGCAGTACTTTGGGCAGGACTAGGTAGTCTTTAGGCAGAAACAGGCAGTCTTTAGACAGGACTAGGCAGTACTTAGGTAGGACTAGGTAGCAGGGTTCCCACTGACCTGAAAAATCTGGAAAGGTCACGGAATTTTGAGAGCTACCTGGAACAATCAGGGAATGACCAAAAAATCCGCAAAAGTCAGGGAATTGGCACACAAAACTAGGAATTTCTCTTTCTTAACATATTTTTTAAACCAACTCTGTAAAAAATATTATGTGAGTTCTTCTCTGCTCACCTCGTATATAATCTCAACATCTGTTTCGAGCTCAATCAGTCCCAGTTCAGCTAAAATGCAAGAGCAAGACAATAGAGAGAGGACAGCGTTTTAAAACGTGTAGGACAAGAACCGCATCATTACCTAGGGTGGCAGATTGTGTTTATTCAACATATTTGGTTTTCGTTTCGAAATAATAAATATCACCTGGTATTATTTCTCCTTGTTCTAAGCACACATCGCGCTATCTTCTGTTACAACTTTCAAGTGTAGTCGAGCGCGTTTTTTCTAATCCGACAATATTTATCATGTAATGTATTTATTCCTTACCTTAAAATGATGTGGGATGCAACTGCGATGCGAGATTACGAGAATTTTCAGTTTTTTTAAGAGTAAGAATCCAAAATGTAAAAAAAAACAGTTTATTATTTAGACTGGATAAGTCCTTCCATAAGTAAAACCAATAAATATCAAGCATATTGTAAGCTTTGTTTAAAAAATATTGAATTGAGTAATATGTATATTTTAAGAGCAGTGGCATGTAAAGAAACTGGAGGCTGAAAATAATTCAAGGAAATTGCCTTTGTTAATCAAGAAAACTGATCAGTCTTGGCCCAAAATGTCAATGTACCTACATCTACACCAACTACTGGAAGTGAAGGAACCACAGCAACTGCTTCTACTGCCAAAAAGCGTTCTACTTTTTTTTTTGTAATCTTTCCTTATTAAGCAATCAGTTATGGATGCAGATTAATCACCTTTTTTGGAAAGCTCAATTCCTGCATTGCTTCCCACAAGTTTACTCTTCATAATCTGTCAAATTCCCAGCATTTTTCCATTATTTGTCTAACGGTGAAAATCTGGTCTATAGTGAATATTCTCCTTATATGTTTCAATTCTCTCTCGCAGGATACTGGAGAGGACCTTATAGTATGTATTTAGCAAAGTTATTCCATAATAATTTGAGCATTTCTTTTTATCTCCTTTTTATGGATGGGGACTATCACGCCTTCCTGCCATGGATCCGGTAGCATTTCGGTGTTCCAAATGTTTTGGATGACCTTATGGGTGGCCCTATGCAGTGTTTTTCCACCATATTTTATACATTCGGCAGGTATGCCGTCACTACCTGCAGCTTCTGTGTTTGTTCTGTCTTGAGTTTTTCCGTATTCCAGCTTATGCTGGTCTTCTTTTTCACGTGCATGTGCACGTGTGCATATATATATATATATATATATATATATTAACACTTCGTGCAATTTAGTTTTATAACTTGCTAGATCAACCAAAAAAAACGTAGGTACCAGTAGGCAAATTAGTCTTTTATTTTTAATGTTGTTAAGTACCTGATTTGTTTTTAGGATTTACCGAATTTGTTTCCTTTAATTTTTGTCTTCCAATAAAGTATCGAACACAGTTTCTCTTTTTATCTGCTTTTTACAATAAGTCGATAATATAAATACCTGCTAAATTTGAGAGATGGTAAAAGTCTACATTTACTTGGTATCCACGTAGACAAGGATTGGTCAGGGAAAACCTGGAAAAGTCAGGGAATTTGAAAATCAGAATCTGGTGGGAACCCTGGGCAGTACTTAGGCAGGACTAGGCAGTACTTGAACAGGATTAGGCAGTATTTAGGCACTCCTTATTAGGCAGAACTAGGCAGTATTTGGGCAGAACTAGACCCCGTGTAGTTATTGTTGTACTAGTGGTGGGCAACTCATATTTTCCTCTCTTTCTAGTTTTTTCATATTTGCATGTAAAAACGGATTTTATGATTTGTTGTCTCTTTTTATAATTTTCCCAGACCGTCTTTGAAAGATTGATTTTTTTGGTTAGTAAAATATGTCAAGCTTTGACAAAAAAAAAACAAAAACAATTAGGGAATATACACTGTAGATATTAAAAATGTAAATAATAGGTAAAATATAAATTGATCTATATTTTTGTTACTCCTTTTCTTACAATAAAACACGGAAACATAATGTGTTATTTATTAACAAAGTACATGCTAAATGCGTGTGTACCTTCTGCTTGTAGCTCACTTATCTCGCCTATTTCTATTAATTTTCCAGCTTGGTAAATGCATGTTTTCTTTCCACTTTTCCTTTCTCCTTTGGACAACGGAACAATACAAATTCGTCGAGGCACGTGTTTTTACAGTTTTTGATACAGCAAAATTTCTTTTTTAAACCGGACGTTTCTTAATCAAAAATGTGACAGTGACAAAATTATTTATTGTCAGGGGTTACCAACTATCATTGCCAACACACAATTTGTTTTTAAACATTCTCCTAACAACTGTCAAATCTATTTGCTCACGTCTGGTAAAACAATAACTTTCAAAAATCGTATACAGGGCCTCTAGGCAGAACTATGCAGGACTGACAAAAAAAAGAAAATTGCATATGGCTTCCCTTCATTGTAAAATCTTGCCTAGTTTTTTTGAAAATGAAAAACAAAAATGATTGCACCATTCCGCCTCAAGCAAAGTTTAAAAAAATTCAGCCAAGCTGAAGCATTGGCGAAAAAAAAAAAAAAAAAAAAAAAAAGTGCTGCGAGGAAGCAGAAGGGGGGCGTGAAAAAAGGAAGAGTATTAGTGTTATGATTTTGAGGAACTTTGCATGATTTTGTTTTAATTTTCAATAGAATATACTTAGGGGGGAGGGAGGTCGACTTATTGTTAGGCACGTTAAAAAAAAACGTAAAATGAAAATTTGTTAGCTTTTTGTAAAAAAAAATAAAAACACAGCTTTTCTCTATCAGGCTGGTTAGGTTAAGAAAGGGGGGTTAACTAAAACGTCACAAATTGTGACAAAGGGGTGGAGGGGGTTATTCTTTTTTCTTTTTTATTAAGATTGCTATATTTTTATTTTCAAAAAGCGGGAGTTTTGAAAATTTATATTTTACTTAATAAGATTTTCAGAAAAATCAATAGCGCAACTTGCTTTTTTTACTCTTTTATACTTTGTGTTTTGCAGTTTTAAACTATAATAAAAAAACTGAGCCCCGACCGAGTGTGAAAAACATTCTTTTTCACCATTTAAAAAAATTAAATTTGAGATCTTGTTAAAATAACTTGCTCATTAACCATTATTTAAGGTAAAAATCTGAAAACGACTCAAAGATCAAAGGAAGTGTAAAAGACTACGTTCCAAATTTATAATGCAAGAAAAGGGTTTGTCTTTTCTTCTCGCCAAATTTAAAAATCGGGAATTTTTTTGCATCAGGCGGGAGGAAATTTAAAAAAGCGACTGACAACAAAAAAGCTCAAGGTTGAGTACCGCGAAGCTCAGATTCTGTGCTGTATAGAATGCTTTATCGGTATATTTTTCTCTCTTTTCGTTCTTTGTTTCAAGAAATAGATAACCTATAGCTCACGGAATCTTGCTGGCGTGCATCGAGAGAAAGATAAAAAAATGATCAAATCAGAAAAGGAGAAATTGCGAGTTTATTATAATAAACAATATTTCATGTAAAATAACGCGAGTTACAAGTTTTCAAGTTTTGAGGGTGCAGGACTAGGCAGTATTTGGGCAGTACTTAGGCAGGACTAGGCAGTACTTAGGCAGGACTAGGCAGTACTTGGGCAGTATCCCAAGCACCGGCAGGAGGTGTACATATTTTCGTCAGTTGTTCACCCCTAGAGTAGAGTTGGTAGTGGTAGGTATTCTAGAGGTCTCAGGTTCAAATCCTGGTCAAGGAAAAACTGTTTTCCGATTTATTCCCTCACCCTTTACCCCCTAGGCCACAACTCTTTTCTGAGGATTAATAAATTCGTTTCAAGCAAAAATATAAGAAAAAATGTCTTTTCTTGATGTACTTGTCAAACGAGTAGAAAGCGACATCAGAACAACAGTCTATCGCAAACCCACTCACACAGGACAATATTTAAATCAAGGTTTAAATCATTCTGCTACAACCAAACGAGGCATAATCAAAACTTTTTATAACAGAGACGTTCAAATTTGTAACAATTCTCATGACTTGGATATCGAAATAAGAAACATTAAGAAGGATCTGCAGCAGAATGGTTACAGCCTTAAACTTATAACAGATACTATTTCTAAATTTCAAAACCAGGCAAATGCATTCCTTACAATTCCATACGTTAAAGGAGTATCAGAGAAAATTCGAAGAGTAGCGAAAAACTTTAATATTAAAACAGATTTTAAATCTAGTAATACAATTCGTAGCCTTCTTAGTAAAACAAAACCGGAGAACTAACAAATAAGGAATGCATTTACCAAGTTCCTTGTGAGTGCGGTCAATCATATATAGGCGAAACTAAAAGACCACTATTTGTTAGGCTTAAGGAACATCAGACGAATACCCAAAAAGGTGAAACAACGAAATCAGGAATCGCCGAACATGCATGGTCAAAACAACACCGAATGAAGTGGCAGAAGCAAAGGTTTTGCACAAGGAGTCACACTAGAAGAAACAAAAAATTTCTTGAAGCTGCCTTTATTGGGCAGAATCAGGGTATTTTCAGTAAACCAAGTGTTGAAATCCCAAATATTTGGAAGCCCCTCCTTGGACAGAGCCAACTTCTTAAACTTCAAGGTTAGGTGATTTCTCACAGTATATAAGTACGTAGCCTTAGGAATTGATTGTAGTTTGCACCTGAAGACGATCAGAGATTGTACTGATCGAAACGTCGTGTATAATAAAGTAACCGATGGAAGTCCGAAACACAGAGTTAATTTCAAACAACTCATTGTCTCAAACTTTCAAACAAGAAAAAATGTGTTATAACCCAACTAACATTTGAAGTTGTCCCGATGTAACCGACACCATATAGAATTTCCTGAAAGTGACAGCTACTTGCCCCCGCTACGTGCCTGTATACCATACCGTGTCGTAGTAATTCCTTAAGTGGGAAAACATTTTCCGGTTATTATTACGTTGCCACACTTCAAAGTTAGGCACCAAATACGACACTGTTATGTCGCAACCACGTTCCTGATACGTCGTGAAGGATGGAGTCGAAATATTAGTGAATTAGTTCCAAAACTTCTATTCCGTTCTTTTTGCGATCAAAAAGTGTGAAGTTTTACAAGTAGTAAACTTTTGGAGTGAAATTTAAAGTAATGTCCTAGTTGTGACTTTCAACGTCGGCTACTTCAATGAGGCTTAAATTTATTGAGGCAAATAAGTAACGAATAAAAGTAGGACTACAAATTCACGAATGAGAAGTTACTTTGGAGGGACGGGAACTTAGTATTGTCCCATGGTGGTAAGGAATACTTTGAAACGGCACTATAAATGAATAAGACTGAAAAGTCGTTTCTGGGGGGTGATTATTACGTAAGCTGCACTTTTACGCCAACACTACTACTATAGGAAAGTAGCGAAGCCTTTCTGTCATAAAGAGTAATAAAAATCCAAATTTGGATAAATTTTGTACTGAGTGATCAATCACTTTTTCTTCTCTTTTAAACATTTTCTAATGTACCTCAGGTAAAAATCCTTTATTTTTATATGCCGGATAAAACAATAGAACCCAAAACCGAGAACAATATAAGGCAAGCGATAAACTATTTTCATAGGCGCCGCAATTGGGGGAAACTTACATTTTAAGTACCGTGGTATATAGGTATTAGTGAAGAAAATAGTAAATATGTGAAAAGTTCTATGAAATTTAATAAAAGAAATTACTTTATTAGAAAAAAATTCATGCTTTCTGCAGAAAATTAACAATTGGGGACCTAAGCCGGACGATTATAAAAATTAAATTAATGCTAAACAAATGGTTGGTACATAAAAAAAAAATGTTACGGTTTTCAATTATTATAACTACAAAAATAATTAAAACGAAATGGAGGTAGATACGTTCTTTAAAACCAGTCAAAAATAAAATAGGAATAAATTACTCAGATTCAGAAGAACAGTAAATGCTCTCATCATCACTCATTTTCTTCCAAATAAATATTTAACGGTCCCACAGTTTCTTCGATTAAACAATCAAGTTTCTACATTTTTTCTTCTACTTTTAAAACATGTTGTACACATTTATGCCAATTATCTGGAGTTATTTTTTTAACTGATTCTTGAAAAAGCACCTCCACATCCTTTAATTTATAGATAGTATTATTCCTTGCTACATACCCTTTCATTTGAGCCCATATTAATTCTATTTGATTAAGTTCACAATGGTAAGGCGGCAGTCTTAATACTGTTATGTTTCGTTTTTCAGCCATATCATCGACATCTTTCTTATTGAATTTTTCTTTGTGGCTATTTACAAATGATAGTAGTTCTTTTTTTACTATATATATTTTCAAGGTTTCTGGAATGGTAACTGGCGTTGTCCATTACTATTAGTGAACCAGGAGGTATTAGGTCTAACATTTGCTGAAAGTATTCTTCAAATGTATCGCCATTCATGTCCTCGTGATAATCGCCAGTATGGTTTGACGGAAAGACCAAAAGACCTGCTTTTACAAACCCTTTTTCGTTGCCAATATGGACAATTATCAACCTTTTTACTTTTCCTGATGGCGGCTTTATCCCTGTCGACCAACCTTCCATGAATGCCTGTCGGGCACTTTTCACATTTTTGTCTTGCCAGGGTTTGCCAACAGTATGACCTTAATTTACCCAAGTTTCATCAAGAAAATATATATTTTTGCCATCCCTTCGAAATTGCCTAATTTGCCTTAAATATTTTCTTCTCCTGCAAACTATCTCGTCACTTTCTATTAAAACTACCTTTCTGTTATGTTTTTCTGAAGAAAAATTAATTTCTCTTAAAGTTTTCCACAATTTCGTTCTTCTAATATTTGGAAACCCACCATCTTGTTTTATTGAAGCATAAACTTTATCAACAGTGGGAATTTCAAATTCTATTGGTTTTCTCCCAGACTTTGATGGCGGCGATTTTAATTATTCTAATTTTCTTTCGTGTAGTATGCTATAAATAGTTGATTTTCCAAATTGTGTAAAATTAGAAAGAATCGTTACCAACTTATCCACTGTCAATGTTTTATAGTCTTTTTGCAAATTATCGAACACACTAAGAACTGTTTGTTTTTCTCTAAGCGTTAAATGCGCACGACTTTTATTTGTAGTCGGTGTAGAAGCCATATTTTTTTACTTTCTAGATACACAAACTGCACACACTTTAAAAGTTAAAACTATAATAAAAAGCAAAGCAGATTTGTAGTCAACTTTAATATTTCAGAGAGAATTACTCTTAAATACCTAATAAAAATAATATTTAGAACCAACTCATAAGTACCTATAATACCAGGAAGAAACAAACATTGCTAATAATCTAAAATTCTTAAAATCATAAAATTATATTATTACTTAAACTTAATCCTCTAATTATGCACCTGAAACTAGGTATTATAGTGCAAAAACAGAACACGCATAATAAATAATTTCTCTATCAGGTTAAAATATAATATATATTTCTAACAGCTGTCTTTTTTTATATATTTTTTTTAAATTTAAATGTTGGAAAAACACCTACGCCAATGGTACGCTCGAGAAAATGGCTTTTAAATCGTTTTATTAGTCTCTCTTCTTTATAAATGTTGGGAATAGTCAACAAATTATCTGTTTTGTAGGTAGTTCTTGTGTCTATAAAGTAACTAGTCCAAATATAGAGTATTTGTCTCTGTATTTTTTTTAAATTGTTTGTATTTTGGTAAACATAAGTACTTAGCTGATTTTTATAAGAAAAGATAAATTTAAAAAAAGCACAGCTTAGAGGTACTTTAACGTTAGCACGCCTTTGCCCCTAAAGGTCTTAGAACAAACATGTGATATTGCGATTATATATGAAGACAAAATGATAAACGTATCAGTAAAGAAATTTAAAATGATTGTTCAAGTGAAACTATGGGCATGTAAAATCAGATCAACAGATCAAAAAAATATCGTTTTACTGAAAATTTTTCTTAAAACGATTTAGTAGGTACCTCAATTTTTTTTGAGCCAACATCTAGTTGTTAAACTGAATTAAACTTCCTTTACAAAGTGTTCACAGTGCGGCAGAAGGAAACAAAATTTGGATGAAAATGTCGCAAGAAACTGATTGCAGTTTTTGAGTAACTACCCGTCCCCCATCTTAAAAATTTTTCTAAAATAAATTGCCATAGTCAAAAACATTGTATGGTAAAATGTCCTATATGGGATGTTTACGAATAAATAGCCAAATACCGTACAAACGCAAATAAACGCAGATATTTTTTCGTTATTTTAAATCCTATAAGTCTGTAGTTTTACAAAGTATAAACCTTAAAGTGGAGATTTATGGAGAAGATAAAGTTTTAGTGTTCTGCATTTAAAGAGTAAATTTCCTACGGCTCGTAAGTCCTTGACCAATTGTTTTTTAAATAATCATTTTTACAATGTACTTACCTTCCTCTACTAAATTCATTTTAGTCTTACGTCACTGTATGAACCAATCCTGTAAAAAACTCTGTGCAACTTTCTTAAAATATGGAAGAAAATAAAACAGCTTAAACAAATCGTCCCTGAAGTGCGTAAAACAATATTTTCTTTTTGTTTTTTGCATTTCCAGGCCTATTGGATTCTTTATAGGATAACTTCACACTAATCCATTTTTGGCCAAAAATTTGCTCCGGAAGCCAACAGGTTTGAAGAATATACCCGATCAATGAATCGTGGCTATAACTGCGGTGGTATATGCGGGAAATAATATATTACCAAAGTTTCTGGCCCGTACAATTATATTAAATCTTCTGGGTTCGCAGTTTACTAGATAATCTCTTGATTATTATCTGAGATGAACGCAGTAGGTACATGTGCGCCAGTACATTTTTGATTTTAGCAAGTGACTTATTATATATACAGGATGACCTGAACATTTGTTGATGGTTAATATATATATTTTTATATGTTATGTTTAATATATATGTCAAAATACAGTTTTTAAGATGGGGAAATATCCGTATAAAGAAAATAAACTTTTGGAATGAGGGTGAACTCTAAACTCGATTTTCTCGCCTAATTTGTTATTTTTTCGCTAAAAGAAAGAAACGAAATAATCCCATACTAGATACAGTTTTTTAAAGAAACTATTTACTTGCAAAATAAAAAAAAAACTAAATGAAGTTTAAAAACTAAACCGTGTTATGGGGCTGTAGAAACCTTTATTTTTTATTTATTTTTAAGATCGAAGACGATGCGTATCAAGAAGACTTGGGCTACACAAGGGGTACCGTTGGTAAGGCTGGCACCGGCAGAATTAGACTTCCTCAGGTGGACGAAAAGACAAAAGTTAGGATATCGAAAACCCTGCAAAAAAATCTACAAAAACAACAGATTTGGGGCGGTAGTACTACTGTCAAAAAGCAGATATCCGGCACTGCCTCGAGCGTAGCGTTTACCCCTTTACAGGTCTGTATATATTGTATTTATTTTAAAAAAATCTAAATGTAATTTCCATTTGACCCAGACCTTTTTTAAAACAGTTAGACCTGTAGGTTTTTTTTAATATATCCATAAGTCAAGTTCAATTACGCTAACGTCAAACCATTAACCAATTATTTATTAAAGAAGTTTTGTGTTTTTGTGTATAATTTTCTTAGTCCTTCCCACATAGCAAGAATATTCGTATATCGCGTGAATATTCTTGGAACAATCGAAATGTTCAAAACACATCCTGTGAATGTCCAACGATTTACTTTTTTATTATTTACTGAATATTTAAAATGGATTTAATCTAAACATTCCATTTTTGAATACATATTGCGTCTACATATGCAAAAAAGTAACATCGTCGATATGAATGAATGAATGTGGATGTACGGGCACAGTTCCCATGTACGTAGGCTACCTTGCTGGGCCCGTTGTACGCACACTATCCATGGTTTAGTCTTGGAAGTCTGTCTCTTTCACAAAAGAACTGATTTTTCTGGGCTGCAATTTTCTTATATCGCCTGGGACCAACAGATAGTTCCCAAGGTGCAACTCTCTTGACCTGGCCAGAGAGATTCTTCGTCCTCCATGCACCATCGATTCTCTGAGTCGCCGGCGATTCCCAGCGTCTCTAAGTGCTTGTTGAGGCAACAGTGTCCCGTTAGGAGCCTTGTTGCTGGTCTTACATTCTTCCTGCCTGGAGCAGGGACTTCGAGCAGGTGCTCTTCAGTTAGCTCTGTTTCGGTTGGACCGTCCATGCTGACCACAATTTTGATCTGGAGCTTCCTGATCTCCCAGGGAACTGGAAAATAAATGTTATTAGTGCGATTCCAGGTTGGATTACCGTGGTCCAGCAGTTTCTTTTATGAGAAACAACTGCCATTCCCGACCACACCTCTCTGATGTTTCCCCGTTAAGGCAAGTGCCATCGGAACCTTCTAGTTGGGGCGGCCCAATTATTGAAACCTGTCGGGCCTCTTGTGTTGAAGAAGATCTACTGGGTCCTTGAACAGTTCCTTGTTGATCCTTATCTTTAGAGGCTCCACTGGTTACCTGCTCGGTTCCGTGTGTTAACTCCTGGTTGTCAGAAGTTCCTTCTAGAGTTCCCTCACAGACTTGTAAATCGGCTAGAATCGCCTCCTCAGCACTTCGGGAGGGGGCTTTATACAACAGGGTGCGCCTGGTTCCCTGAGGAAGGTTTTTATCGTGGTACCTTATCCACGCGGCCCTGGCGTTTAAGTCAAGGCCCCCCACACCCGTCCCCGATCCACCACTCAAAGAAGTCGAGAACGAGTCAGAGTTGGGTTCACCTAAGCGCTTCCTATCTCCGGTACACTGACCCCAAAGAGCTGTGTTCCAAGGGGGTGCGGTATGACGTTCTCAAACAGGATTTAATCACCGACTTATTCAGTCCGGTCCACCCCCGCGACTTGTTCGCACCTGTTGAGAATTACCCAAGTGGGATTCAGAGAAGGGAGCTCTGGGTCCCCTTGGGTCGTGTTAATGCTTGTATCTTGCGAATCCAACCCAACACAAACAAAGGCACATCATCGATATACTAACTTAGTTAGTACCTCGTTGGATTACATCCATTTTGAATATTCAGTGAATAAAAAAGTGATCATCCCTCTCAGGTGACATTTGAAACAGTTGAAGTGTCCAGTGACGCATACCCGACGATGGGATGTTTTTATTTTCAGAATTTGCGGTGTTAAGTTTTATTATTAAACGTGTTTTTTGTAATATAAATTTGTTTCCTGGTATTTACCAAAAAAAATTGTTGATAGAATCATATTTTTATCTTATAATGGATAAGGAGCAAGATACGAAATGTGTACTGCTAATTGTAGTTGTATGATGTATGTATGTACTTAAAAGTCGAATTTTGTATTTTTTTTTCAACATTGCTCCTAAAGTTTTCAAATAAATGACGGTGTATCTTTAAACAAAAATACCTAAAAACTGAAATAATTTTTTTCAATACCTGGCCACTAAAGGGTTAACCTTTCACTTTAAACACGGGGTCATAGTTCTAACCAAATCTCTTTAGTGGCTTTAGTTTTTTTAGTTGATCGCCACTTTAGAGTTTTAACTTTACTTTGCCATCAAATCCGTTCAGTTTTCACTGTCATCATTGTTTAACATTCCTTATTAACAAATCATTTACATCCAACTATATCTACATTCCAACTATAACTCGTTATGTAATATTTGTTTTTGTTGCAGGGTCTTGAAATCGTCAACCCACAAGCAGCAGAGGTCAATAATGAAGCGGACGCAAAATATTTCTCTACCACAGCAGGCTTTTTAAAATTGGATAAAAAATAGAAACTATACTATACTATTTATATTACAACAGGTAACAAGTTTTTTTCTTGATTAAAATGTTTATTTTTACTTGATTTATTTCAGACTTAACTTTAAGTATTTAAAAACTGAAAATAAATAAATAATTTACCACGACGTTGGGCTTTCTGCGATTAAATCTACAGGGTGTAAAAAATCCAACCGCAAACCTTTTAATAGGCCATATAAGAGGGGATCCAAAAAATCAAGATCAAGAACTTTACCAAAGTCATAGAACTCATAGTCGTCCGGCTTAGGTCCCCAATTGTCCACTTATTCTTTAAACAATTCTTTAAAATTGTGGTCGAGGAAATCGATAATCGGATGTATAGGAGCCAAGATGGCGGCGATTTTTTCAAAATGGACGTCTATTTTTTTTAAACAATTGTAGGTTCGCCATCAAAACAAGATTATACCCGAATCCATATAATTCCATAGAGAGGAATTGAAAAGAAATGGTTACATTGACTTATGACCTTCATCGTCCTTGAAAAGTAACATTTAATTTTTTTTAAATGCAATTTGAGAATTTTTGTTTGATAATTTTTTATAATTTAGTAAATTGCGACAGGTCTTGTTGTAATTTTATAATGTAGAAAGAACATCAAACTAACTTTTCTAATTGACCCTTTGCTTACAGGGTGATTGGTTTAGTTATACCAGGCCAGTCAAAGTAAGATTTTTTTAAAAAGCTACATTATCATCCGTATCTTTTTTAGTTTTTGAGGAAAAAGTCAAATTTGGTACGATTATTACAATTGTCAAGGGCAACTGATCTTGTAAAAAAATTTTGGATAGGTGGTGCTGCGGACGACGTGGCACCGAAATTTCCGATTTTAAATTTGATAAAAGTTCATATTTTTTAATAGCTTAGAGAAGACATGCATTTTTAATAAAATAATCGATTGTGTATAGCTGAAGTATGTAGATTTTTATAAAAATAATTTTAGTTTGATGTGGTCATTGGTCACCTAAATTTTTTTTTTGAGTATGTAAAAAAACGGGCTTTTTAACGTTTTCTTCAATTCTTCCTCGCTGGATATACCCGTTAATAACTTGAATTAGAAAGTACCAACAAATCGGTTCCAATATGAGATTCCAAATTCTATCGGACATTTTTTACGCTATAGTACTCTAATGTACCTTATTGTTCATTTTTTGCGGAAAGCACCAAATTTGGTACGCTTACTTTTTTAACAATTTTCGAAAATCGAAAGTTACTTATCAAAAAAAAATATATATATACTTGAATCTATAGAACTTAATGAAGAGAAATTTAACAATACTAAACAATACAATAGTTAAATTGACGTGCAACCTTCGATGACCTTGAAAAATGTCATTGTACTTTAAAAAAATAAGATATTTTTTATAATTTTAACATTTTTTACTTTTTAAAGTGGAATTTTCAAATTTGTTACGAATTGTTAATGCTACCTTATCAACTAAAATTTTTTTGGATAGGTGGCGCTGCGGATGGCGTGATCTAGAAACATCCGGTATTAAATCTGATAAAATATTTTTTAATTAAATTAAAAATTTTATTAAATTTAGCATTAACAATTCGTAACAAATTTAAAAATTCTACTTTAAAAAGTAAAAAAAAAACAGATGATAATGCGGCTTTGTTTTAAATCTTACTAAATCAATCACCCTGTAAGCAAAAAGTCACTTAGGAGAGATGTGTTGAAGTCATGTTAAAATTATAAAACGAGACTTGTCGCCGTTTTCAGAATTATAAAACATTTTGAAAAAAAGCCTCTGGAAAAGTATTTTTTTAAAGTAAAATGACATTTTTCAAGATCATCAAAGATTCCACGTCAATTTTACTAGCATTGTCAAATTTCTCCTCATTAAGACTGCCATTTTGAAGAATTCGCCGCCAACTTGGTTTCTGTACACCCGATCATAAATTTTCTTGACCACAATCCTAAAAAATTGTTAAAAAAGTAAGCGTACTAAATTTGGTCCTTTTCGAAAAAACTAAACAATAGGGTACATTGAAGTACTATTCGGGGCGAGTAAACACATGTCAGGTCAACTTTACTTGCCTATAGCGTAAAAGCGACCCGATAGAATTTGGAATTTCATATTTGAATCGATTTGTTGGTGCCTTCTAATTCATCAGAAGTCATCAACGTGTATATCCAACCAAATTTTTGGTCGCTAGGAAGAATTGAAGAAAACGTTAAAAACACCCTTTTTTACATACTCAAAAAAAAATTTAGACGATCAATGACCAATGAAAACTTCAGCTATACGTAATCGATTATTTTATTAAATATGCATGTCTTATCGAAGCTATTAAAAATATATATATATATATATATATATATATATATATATATATATATATAACTTTTATCAAATTTAAAATCGGGAATTTGGGTGCCACGTCGTCCGCAGCGCCACCTATCCAAATTTTTTTTAGAAGACCAGTTGACCTTGACAATTGTGATAATCGTAACAAATTTGACATTTTCTCCTCAAAAACTAAAAAATATACGAATGATAATGTAGCTTTTTTAAAAAAATCTTACTTTGACTGGCCTAGTATAGCTAAACCCTGTAATCAAAAGGTCAATTAGAAAAGTTTTTTTTGATGTTCTTTCTTTATTATAAAATTACAACAAAAGACCCGTCGCGGCTTACTAAATTATGAAAAATTATCAAAAAAAAATTCTCAAAATGCATTTTTGCAAAGACGATAAAGGTCATATGTCAATGTAACCATTTTTTTTTCAATTCCTTTCTATCGAATTATATGGATTCGAGTATAATCTGGTTTTGATGGCGAACTTACAATTATTTTAAAAAAATAGACGTCCATTTAAAAAAAAATCGCCGCCATTATGGCTCCTATTCATCCGATCATCGATTTCCTCGACCAAAATTTTAAAGATATGTCTAAAGAATAAATGTGCCAAATTTCATGCGTTCTGCACAGAATGAATAATAATTGATTGCTATTTGGGACTTAAGCCGGACGACTATCGCCACAATAGGTTCTTTGAGTTAAGGCTTTAATAACTTTGAAAAATAAAGAATGTAATTTAAAAATCAGGGTTGGCCCTGGGAAAGGTCAAAGGCGACAAATCTAATGCCCATACCTAACGCAGTTGACTTGCGCACAAAAGAGTTTTTGCCTCTGCATTTTTCCAGGCTGACTTCATTGTGAGTTATTATCGGTACGGCTTTTTTTCGGACAAAGCATCCATCAGTTTGATACAAATATCACCGGAATTAAGTGTCTGTGATTCTAGTTCTATTGCCTCATACTTTCAAAACTGGATAAAACGGAACCAATGCAATTCTCGATTAAAAGTTATAGGCTAAAATTTGCTAAAACTTGCTCTCCTGTAAAAAGGAAAAAATGTGGATGAGACCCTTTTTCCCGTATACCCTTTAACTGCTTCAAAACCAAACAACACTGCAATTTTGGCAGGTCCGTCGCAAAAATTTTTAAACTTTGAAATAACAAATTTTCCAACGCAAAAGTTCCTACTCTAAGGCTGGATCCACATGCATACGTTATCACGGAAGTACCATTTTTATTTAGAAAAAACATAACCTCAATGACCAACATAACAAAAACCAGATTTTTAAGTTACCAAAATCACGCCCCTAGACTGTGTGCAAGTCAAATCGGCATTATAACTACTGCTAACCTTTCACATTACGCTTTCATATGAATCAAATGCACCGGAGTGAAACAACATAAATTTAGACGTTTAAAAATGCAGGACCGACCGGCTTTTAATTTTGCGTATTTTTATTTACATTGAGCTAAAAACTTGAAATGTGTACAATCAATCAAAAAATTATTGGGAAAAAATTCAAAATAGCGGTGCCCAAGGTCCCTTAATACAAATTTGAACTCAAAATTTAAAAAAAAAAATAAAATGGCGCACTTTCTTGTTTATAAACATATTTTTCTAAAACTTGAGTTTATAAACATATTTTTCTCAAACTTGAGTTTATAAACATATTTTTCTCAAACTTGAAACTGGTGTTTAAGGTCACTCGATACAATTTTTGACTCAAACTTAAAAAATTAAAAATGACGGAGTAGGCATGGGGGCACTTGATCCAGACAGGGCGTGGCCTAGTCTAGCTCAAGATGCCCGCCATGAGGAGACCGCCATCCAAAATGGACGCCACTCAACGTAGCCTCTGAACTGATTAGAATCGCCTACTTTCAACCAGATAGTCGAATGAGTCATATTTACTATCAACCTCTTGATAAGTTATCTTTAGGGTTAATAATCCAAGATCGCTACCCACATTTAGCTTGATGAGTCATGCACTTACGTTATCTCTAGTCACATACTAAGACCCGCCTACTCTCATTCATCTTGTTAACATTTGTTTATATACCCATTAATAAAAAAAGTGTATTTTATTCAGGCGAACGAATCAGCGATATACATTACACGAGATCGTCGCTCAAGACCACACGGACACTTGTTGATAAGATTTTAAACGGGTTTGTTCCCAAATAAACAGCTTTTAAACGGGTCTGTTCCCAACAAACAGCTTTTAAATAAATCTGTTCCCAATAAAAATCGTTTGTGAATGGGATCGTGCACGTCTCGTTTTTGTCCTTTTTAACTTATTTTTAAAAAATTTTAACATTTTTCAAAAAAAATACACCATTCCATCCAGGATTAGGGGTAAGTGACTGTACTGTATTACTAGAGAACAAAATATTACAAATTCCACGGTAAAAAATGGTAAATTCTATCGAAAATGCGGTTTTGACTCGCGCCAAATCGGCCGCCATCTTAGAGACTAAGACGATTCATGAAAATGAAAAAAAAAATAAAGACGAACCTCTTTATTACAAAGGGGCAAGTAGAGAATCATTTATGGTCTTTGTAGAGGGAAAATAAATAGGGAAATATAGCTTACTTAAGATTGCTAAACAAATTTTTGAACTTAAGCTGGATCACATCAACCAGTTTAAGGTTAAGGGAAGAAACCGCGTGGGCGTAGAATTTAAAACAGCGAAATCAGCTAACGAGTTTGTGAAAACACAAAGAGAAAAAGGAATTTTAAATGCTTTTATACCTTTTAATATGACCACATGCAGAGGGGTGGTTCGCGGAGTCGATACCTCCTTTCAGGAGCAGGAGATCCTGGCCAATTGCCGCGCAACTTGCAAGATTCACGGCATAAAAAGATTTAATAGAAGAGACAGAAAAACAAACAACAAAGAGTGGATCGCGACGGGGACCATGCTTTTCACTTTTGAGGGACTTACACTCCCGAGGGAGGTGGAAATATATGGTCTGCCGATGCGAGTCACCCCATATGTCCCCCCGGTGACGCAGTGCTTCTCCTGTTTAAGATACGGACACACAGCAAAGCCACCCCACAGTCTGTGAACTTAATAGAAGGGACTTCCAATATATTTCAAGATACAATCCTACCTGTAAATTCAATTTAAAAAAAGCAAACTGGGAAAAATACAAAACAACAGCAGAAATAAAATATAAACAAAACAACATAAAAAATTATGAAGAATTTGAAGACATTTTAAAATTAAATAGCAGAAGAAAACATACCAACTAAAAAGGAAAAAAAACAACAAAAAATTGGGAACCCGTGGTGGGACCAGGAGTGTGCCGAGAAAATCAGAGAAAGAAAAGAAACAGTAAAAATATTTAAAGAAAAACCGGACATGGCAAACTACCTCAGTTTAAAAAAAAAACTGCATCCACAAAAAAAATTTTAAAACAGAAGAAAAAACAAAAATTTCAAGCATATTGTTCAAATCTCAACAGAAACGCCAACTTAACAGAAGTTTGGACCACTTTTAAAAAAATTTCATGTATACAAAGCAACAAAAATAAATACCAGATAAAGAAATAGCAGAACAAATATTAGATAATATGTCAATAGTTAATATAGATCCTAATTTTCAATTAAAACAAAACAAAGACAACAATATGCCTTTTTCGACTGAAGAACTTCAAAGCTGCCTAAACAATAAAAGAAAAGACACAGCACCAGGAATGGACTCAATATCATACTCTATGCTATATCATCTGCCTCTTATTGCATTACAAATTTTAGTCAATATTTTTAACAACATTAAAGCAGGAGAAAAAATACCATCAAAATGGAAAAATAACTTATTGATTGCTTTCCCAAAACCTAACAAAAACCCAGATAAACCAGAAAGTTATAGACCCATAGGACTTGGGTCTTGCACCATGAAAATATTGGAGACTATAATAAGAAATAAAATAGAATGGTTTCTGGAAAATGCCAGATTTTTCTCAGACTACCAAATGGGCTTCAGGAAAGGCATGGGAACAAACACCAATTTTGCATACCTAACTACATATATACAGTCAGCCTTTACTCAAAAAGAAACAGTCTTAGCAGTCTTTCTGGACATCAAGGCTGCTTATGACAACGTCAATATTCAGGTGCTGTATGACAGGATCGTTGAAGCAAACATTCCAGTATCCATATGCAATCTTGTATACAGAATATTGGAAAACAGGAATATATATATTAAAAATAAAGAAGGTGAGATTCTGGGACCTAAAAAAACAAGCCTAGGACTAATTCAAGGATCGCCCTTGAGTCCAATATTATTTAACATATATATAAAAAAAATTTTTGATATAATTCCTAACACAATAAAGATACTGGCCTATGCAGATGACTTGGTCATATTTATTAAGTGAAAGAATGTCATACATATGACAGAAGAAATAAATAGAGCACTAGAGATAAGAAATAATTTTTTCAAACCTGGAACTGTCACAACACAAATGCGAAGCCATATGGTTCAAAAAATCAAAAATTATGTTCACCCCACCAGACATATTGATAGCTAACCAAAAAATACAATACAAAAACCACATAAAATATCTTGGGATTACTTTGCACCAAAATATGAAATGGGGCATGCAAATAAATAATGCAATGGTTAAAGCAAAAAAAGGATTAAATCTAATTAAAGCATTCTGTGGAACCTGGTGGGGGGCTGACCCAAGAATCTTAAGGATGGCCTTCAACGGTCTTGTCAGGTCGCACCTGGACTATGGATCCATTTTAATACAACCCTCAACTGAAAAGAACTTAAAAAAAACTTGATATAATACATCAACAAGGACTAAGAGTAATATCTGGATGCATGAAATCAACCCCCATACCGGCCCTATATGCAGAGACTGCATCCCCTAATCTTCATACCAGAAGACAAATTTTAGCAAAAAAATTAATTATAAAATCTGCCACTACTTTAAATAACCCATTGATTAACATTTTAGAGTATTACAAAAATGTCGTAATACAAAAAAACATAAACAATACAAAATACACCTTACTAATGATATGTTTATGGAAGTGGAAAACCTACTAGCAAACATGAGATCAGAGGACACATTACCATACTTTAGGAAAGATTATGAGATGCAGCTTCAGCATATACCAATTCTAGAACTTAATTTAAGAAAAAAACAAGAATATGTAAATCAGGAATTCATAGTAAAGACCACTAAATATCAGAAGAAATATATGTTTGTCTATACAGATACATCAAGGGTTAAAGAAAAAGTGGGATATGGAATCCATATCCCCAAAATAAATTTTAATTTCTCTAAAAGACTGCCTAATAACACAAACATATGCACAGCAGAAACAATTGCCATTTACGAAGGAGTAAGAATATGTTTAGAAAAAAATATACAGAACTTCATAATATACACAGACTCAAAAAGTGCAATTACTCAACAAAACAACAATTGACTGTGATCAAGACTTCATAACGTTAACAGCCAAAAATATAACTGTGTGTTTCGGACTTTCATTGTCTATATTTTATTTATACACGACGTTTCGATCAGTATAATCTCTAATCGTCTTCAGGTTTCAAACACATCATTGTCTCAAACTTTTAAACAACCAAAAATATAATAATTTTAGCAAATCAAAACTCAGAAATATACTTAACCTGGATTCCAGGACACAGTGGAATCAGAGGGAATGAAGTAGTGGACAAACTTGCAAATGTTGGAAGAAATCTGGGAGTACCAAAAAGACTGAACTACACTAAGGAGGACACCATTTCCTTCGCGAAAAGGAGGTCAATTGATTATTTCAAAGAAAAATGGAAAGAACAAAATCAAGAGAGAAAATCTTGGTACTCACAAATGCAGGCAGAATTTCCATGCAAGCCTTAGTATGAAAAAATTAATTACATAGACAGAAAACACAACAACGTTTAATAGAATGAGAAATGGACATTGTCTTGAAGCACAACATTTACATAGGTTAAACATCTGTGAGTGTGGTCAGTTTGAAAATCTTAACCACATACTCTTTGGCTGTCCAATAAATAAAATAACCAATTTTGACTTATATGATTCGCTCTCAAAGACAGGTCTATCTCGACCGCTTTCAATTAGTAATGTTTTAAGGGAACCCTCCCACTACAAAATGATGCTAATCATAGCTTTTTTAGAAAAAAAAAAACAAAATAAAACTCTAGTAAGAGTACAGACACTTACGTCTAAAAAAAATCCCCTTTTTTAAAGAATAAATAAATAAATAAACAAATTTAAAAAAATTCAAATTTTAAATATGTGTATGTGTATGTATAACCCTATGTAGTATGAATGATGTATGAATGACTAACAAAACCGCGAAAATAAAGTAAAAGTAAAAGAAAAACAAAAAAAAAAGAAGAACAAAAACGAGGACGGCCAGAAAATCAGGAAAAAATATCTGGATAATGGGTGACAAGTCAGATAACCCCAAAATCCACCGAAGTGAGCTGGCATATGCTCTGAACGAGCGACGCCAATAACAGAGACTGAACTGAACTGTTTCCAATAAACAGCTTTTAAACAGGTCTGTTCTCAAATTAACAGCTCTTTAACGGGTCTGTTGGCGCACCTTCTTTAAACTTAAAAAAAAATCGAAATGGCAGACTTTCTTATTCATAATTCGATTTGTCTTAAACTTAAAACTTTGCAATGTTTAAGGTCACTTAATACAATTTTTCAAACAAACTTTCTAATTTATAAATCGATTTATCTCAAACTTGAAAGTTTATGATATTTAAGGCCACTTAATACAATTTTTGACACTTAAAAAATCTAAATTTCGAACTTTATTGTTTATAATCCAATTTGTCCTAAACTTGAAATTTTGTGGTGTTTAAGGTCACTCAATACAGTTTTTATCTCAAACTTCAAAAAAATCAAAATGGCGGACTTTCTTATTTATAAACAGATTTGTCTTAAACTTGAAATTTTGCCGTGTTTGAGGTCACTAAATGCAATTTTTGTCTCAAACTTAAAAAATATAAAATATTATTTATAAACTGATTTGTTAAATCAAATTTTGAAAAAATCAAAATGGTGGACTTTCTTATTTATAATCCGAATCGTCTCAAAGTTTCAATTTAACCCAAACTCAAAAAAAGAACTGGCGGATTTTTCCATTTATGACTGATTTATTTCAAATTTGCAGATCAGGTGCAATGATAAAGTTGGAAAAGATGAGAAGTTTGCTTAGGTAGTGATACGACGAGCCAAAAATGAAACTAAAAACTAGTAATTAATAAAAGTGGTTAAAAAAAAACTTGGTATTATTTAGGTCCTGCGACAATAGAATTAGGGGTGACCAAAATTTTCAATTAATCGATTCGATTATTGGCTCAACTTTGGTTTACATGAAATATGATATCGAAAAAAAAATTATTGGGGGTCTTCTATAGGACCCCCTGAGTTTGAATATAAAAGCAAAAAGTGGCCTTTTTTCACTTTTTCTCAAAAACAATGCATTTCCGCAGATTTTCATTTCCATATTTGCATTGAGGAGGAGAAGTGAAATCCAGAGCCGTTTCAATTTTTTTCATATCACATTTCAAAACCGGTACATTTCCGCACATTTTCAATGATATAGTTATATTCAGGAGAATGTTCAAATTCGAAAATCGTAATATTTTTTTTTTAAACAGATTTCTATAGGAAATTGTCTTTTTTGAATTTTTTCTCAAAAATAATGCATTTTTGCACATTTTCCTTTCTATATTTCCATTGAGGAATTCAAGTAGAATCTAAAACCGTTTTTATTTTTTCTGTAACACATTTCTACACAAAGTTTAATTTTTTTTTTATTTTCCTCGAAAACGATGCATTTCCGCAATTTTTTTGTGTCATTCAATTTAGAAGGGCTTCTACAAGGCATTCCAAAAAAAAAATTTGTCTAGATTTCATGTAAAAAAAATTTGACCCCGATTATTTGAAACCGATTCGATTCACTTAAAAAATGGGTCGAAATGAATCGATTCAAAATAAGTCGATTCGATTTAAACTTAAGAATTTTGTGGTGGATATATTTTTTTTATTATTACGGTACCTATTTATATTATATTAGGGGTAGGGGGCTTAAAAAATAGCTTTAAATTATTCGATTTAAAATATCCTGAGTTTTTTTATTGTGACGTTGCATCTCCTGCATCGGGCACCTTTTTCATACCCTTCATCAGATAAAAAGTACTTCCAGACTGCACTACTTCTTCGAGACATGACATACAGAATTTTCATTTAAAAAAAAAGCGAAAAGAAGCGAAACGCGAAACTTGGTAGAAATAGCAAAAAATTACACTTGGATATTCCCCGAAGAAAAGATACCAAGTCAAAATAACATAAGAATTTCTATTCCCTCCCTATCCTAAGGGAAACAAGTGTATCGGTGTCCTCTTTCAGCTTGTGTATAATAATAAGGATGGAGATACACTAGTGACAGACTGGCGACCTCGAATGTTCCAGAAAAAAATCCGCTTTTTGCGTTATATAAATAATACCTATTTACGCAGAAGAACTTTATATCTTAGTTTGTTTAGTCCTTTGTAGATGGCACCACCCAACCGATTATTGAATCGATTCGATTTTTTCGATTATCGTGCAAAAAGAATCGATTCGATTCAGAATCGAACCGATTCTGGACACCCCTAAATAGAAAATATTGAAAAAATTAAGTTGGTTGGATCGGGTTGGTGAGCGAGGGATAATAGTTTTGAAAGCTGCTACGTATATGCAGTTTCCAGGTTTGACTTCAACTTAATGTTTTATAATTTAGGAAAAAAAATAATTTGGTGGGGAGTGGTTTGGAGGATAAGACGGGGTTGGTGTCTTCATTTGTCAAAATTCATAACTTAAACCAAAGTTGCTACGATTATGCAGTTTCATATTTCTATTGTTTCCTAATTTTGGGAGAAAAAATAATTTGGTGGGGTATGGTGGAAGGGGTAAGAGGGCGTTGATATCTTTGTAAATTCATAACTTTTGAAACAAACCCGCTCGCTATGAATATGAATGAATATGATTTTCAGATTTAACTTCAGCTAAATATTTTCTAGTTTTTTTGGAGGAAAAAACATATGTTGGTGGGTATAGTTAAGGGGGTAAAAGTAGGCTAATATATTTGAAAATTCACGACCAAAGCTGTTACGAATATGCAGTTTACAAATTTAAATGTTTTTAAATTCATAACTTTTTAATCAAGGCTGCTACGAATATGCAGTTCTTAGATTTAAAATAACAATACTTGCTAATATTAGAGGAAAGTATCACGAAACAGATTTCTATGGATCTTGCTACTCTTGTGGCTATATGCGTAATACGCCCCTAAAAATGACCAATGCGTGCGTCCACCATGCCTATGCCCAAAAGAAGGTCTGAGCCTTATGATAACAATAAAAAAGGGCGAAAAGGAATGGTCCAAAAACCCTCTATTATAATCAACACTTTAAACTAAATGAAATCGAAAATTTTCTGAATGCGGTCCTGGCCATATTGTAATCAGTATGGCCGGGGATCTAGGGAGAAACACGAAAGTAAAAACAAAAGTGGAATGATAATATCCTGTAAATAAAATGACCGCTACATGTATTTGACATTTGTGAGCCTAAATAAGTTGGTATTGACAAAATTCCCCTAACTCTGAGGCTAATAATAAAAAGGGTTATCGCACATCACTTATGGAAGGCAAAAAACTAGTCATTCCGGTTGTATAACAGCACAGAACAAATCAAAACACTATATTTTTAGCAAAAACACGCAAAAAAAAACGAACACTTTATTTTGACTAAAAAAACAACGGAGTAACATCCTAGTAACTTTTGTTTTCGTTCAAACAAGTGTGTGGCTAATAAAAAAAGTAGGCAAATATATATCATGTTTACAGGGGGACTTGAAACCCATCTAAAAATGATGATGATAACTTTACTTTTTCCATTGACAAAAATTTAAAAAAACAAAATTTTAATATATTATGAAAAATCATGGTCAAAAATACCAATTACTGATTGTGGAAAAGACACACCAAAAACAAAAAAGAATGTCAAATCGATTCGATTGATGTGACTACGTTCTTTTAGGCTCATAACTGTCACCTGCACAAGGCGGTCATTTTTGTGAAATTTCTCAGGGGATATTATCATTCCACTTTTGTTTTTACTTTCGTGGGGAGAAACAAAAACTAAACGCTTGACTGAAAATTCTCGTTGACAGTTGAAATCAATCAATGTGCGTAGCTTGGAATACACAAGGTAAAAAAGACGTCAGCAGATTGTGCCTTCTTTTTAACCTTGATCATCTACGTCAATTCAATCAGAATTTATCAAAAATTTTTGCAATAGAACGTTGATAAAATATTTGTCTTCATATTGATGTTTAAAAAAGAAAAATAGTAAATGTTACAAAGAAAAAACACATTCAAACATAAAAAAAAAAACAATAACCTAACCTCAATCACGCATGAATTCCCTTTAAGTTTATTGGTTGGTAATGATCACGTGGTATACAACGGAGCGTATCACGTATACATGAGGATCCAGCCTAAAACACAGTAGTTTTTATGACGCCCCTCGGTTTAGTTCAATATTTTTATTTAATAGATTTGTTTCTTCTTTATTCCAGACACGGCATACCTCATTTTCACCAGTTGCTGCAAATATTTTGAAACCATGGTCGCGATTCTTCAGAAACGACAGAAAATCTCACCTGTAGAATTCTGGAAATTGGCGATTTTTACTTCTTGCCTCATTTAAAATAAAAACACAGCGTCCTTAATATTTATCCTAACGTTGTAAGAGAAACTGTGTCATTTTTTTAATAACATTTTGTAAATTTTAGATTTTAAAGATATTCTGCGATCGCTATTACGCGTACCAAAAGACGTCAAAGTGTCTCACCATGTAAAAGGGAAGAGAGAATTTGTATGACTTTTCTGAACAGTGACGGCGACAAATTTCATGGATATCTATGGTTTTGTATGTTAAAAGTTTTAAGGGTTTGTTTACACACAAAAATAAGCCTAATAAAATACATTTTTAAATAAAAAAACAAAAAAGCGTTAGTGTAAACTTGTGTTTAAAAATCGTCATATTTTTTGTAAGTGCCAGATTTTCTGATGGTTTTTGAAGAATTGCGACCTATATATCAAGAAGTGCAATTAATTAGCTTAGAGTTGCTGTGTACGTAAGTTCTTGGGCCGCAGTAAACTTTCGGCAATATTTCTCTAGCGCTCCATTGATTGCAAGCGACTTGTGAGAGTAGTTGGAGAAAATTTAATAAAAAAGTTTATTTGCATAATAAAGTAAAAACATAACAATAAGTAACAAAAATATAAGTAGGTAGTGCAAAAAGAAACTGGAAGGCAATTAAAAAAAAGTTCGAGTCCAGTCCCTGAAAAATGGTCTTAACATCTACGTTTCACAATAACTACAAATAACATACAGCAGTCTTAAGTATAGTAAGAAAGTATAACAAATATAATTTGAAACAACAATTAGATAAGTAGAGATAAGAAAGTGTCAGTTTACATAGTCAGAAAAGATAATGCTTTTGAAGGAAATAGAAAAATATGTGAACTTACTAAAAGCATTTTCTTTAGTTGTTTTTTTTTAATCCATTAACGGACATTTTTAAGTTAGTAGGAAGTCCATTGTACATGCGGCAGACGTTATAAGAAAAGCTTCTTTTGACATCTGTTCTATATCTAATTTTGTTAGCAAGATATGGTGGTGTTTTTGTTGTACCATGGTGTGTAAATACTTGTCTTCCATATTAAGCCAACGCGCATCTTTTAATTTATGTGAAATAGGTAATTCTCTTTTTATACCGTAAATAAATCTTAGACAGGATTTCTGTACTTTTTTATTCTATTTCTGTCATCATAATTGCAACTATTGCTCAGTTGATAGCCTCGCACCTGCTGGTATCTTTTGTAAAATGTATGTATCTGAAACTTTTACGCAGAGACAACTTAATAACTTACGGAGACTAACAGAAAGATAGGGCCGCGCAGGAACTACGTTCCTGCATTGCGGCGGAGAGTAAAAGTAATGCTTGTATTAAGTAAACACCTACCTTGCCCCGTCCATCTTTCTTTCTATATGATCATCAAAGAAAGACAGAACATTTTTCAATGTCGAAATATATTTCACACAATTTTTATTTTTTACCTGCCGATTTTTGCCACCGCTTGTCAAAGTCTGTCAAGCCTGGCAAGCGTTTTTTTTTTTAGATTTTCAAAAGTGAGTTATTTTAATCAGTTTTGGTTGGAAATCGCGCGAGTTTATGGGATTAATTAAAATTAAAAACACTACCATTAAAGCTAGAGAGCATGTGACTATTTGAAGAGTGCCAAAAATTGGGGTTTAGATTTTTGCGAACCAAATCCCAGAAGAAAATATTTTGATGATTTATACAGAGTTAAGCAAGAAGATAATAGGTTAAAATACGACAAAAAAAAGAAACATAAGTTAAAACATTTATAAAATCTGTAAGACTTTTATACTGGATTTTTTTCCAATTAATAAAAGAAAATAACATAATAAAATGTTGTTACTTTTAATATTTGATAATATTCCTCGACATAGTCATAACCCCCTCCTTCTGTTTTAGATTTTTAGAAGGTCCAAAAAACTTTGTGTAAGCTAAAAAAGTTTTTTAGCTGCATGAAATAGTACAAAATTGGTTAAGGTTTGTATAGAGCTAAAACCTTTGGCGAATGCATTGCTTTTTAACACTAAAAAGTATGGAAAAACTGCGCCTGTTAAGTTTTTTCATATCTTTTTATTATTAAATAAGTGTCTATAAAAAATTAACCAAAAGAATATATGTATTTTATTATGCGTCGGGCTGTACAAGTAGTTCCATCTTGTAGCCGCCGGCTGCACTCGTGTCGCCGACAAACAATGTTCCCCAAGTTTAACACAGTATGTGTAGTGGTCGGCTTTCAAATGATTGCCGATTAAAAAGTAATTCCGTGAGGTCTTTATCACCTCTTAGGTTTAAAAATAAAAAATTAAAATTTCAAAGAAAAAAACTTATATTATTTTTTTTTGCATCTTACGAGTCTCAGCTCTTAGATAAATTTATTTAAATTGAGTTACATTATCATGATATTTTCACAAAAACTTAAAGAAATACATAAAAAATGATATGAATGAATGAAAATTATAACTTCGTTTCCAAAGGGGAAACCTGAATCTTCGGCGCTCCAAGTCTCTTACTCTTTCTTCTTCTTGATGGGCTCTTCATCCTTCATGTGAAGGAATACAAATGAAAATACAAAAACACCAAGCATCATTGAGAAAGCTGATGTGTAGTAGGGATAGGCTGAGTCTATGAACCTCTCATATTGGGTGTGTTTGAGAGGTCTTACGGACACCTGAAAGGAAACAGAAAGTTTGAAATTAAGCTGTATTAACTGCTTTTATTTCTTAAGAGCGAAGTTTTACATGTAACAATGTTTCTTGTTTATTTTGTTTTGTTTTTGTTTATTTTGGTTAAAATTTGAAATCCAGGAAGAGGTGTTTAGCGTAAGAATTATAAGTAATATTGTAAAACATATAGCCTTAAAAACTAAACAGAAATAATTTTTTTTTTTGCCCTAAATAAATTTAAAAAAATTGTTTATTTTTTTGATATTTCAAAAAATGTTAGTAATGGAACCTATTGGTAACCCAAGGACAAAACTTATTTTGCAAGTAAAGGTCGTATTTTTTGAAACATCTCTATTTCAAATTTAGAACGACCAGAAACCAACCTAATTAAAATGCAAAAGAAAAGAAACTAGCAAGACTTCATATAAGCTACAGTTTACCCTCCCACCCAGAACCCTCTACAATAAGATGACTTTCTACCAGAACATATCCAGAAAGTATGAACAGAGGACAGTCTACAGCCTTAAAAATCTAACGAAAACCCTACTGGACATCAATAGGATAAAAAATAAGTTAAATTGTATAAATAAAAAAACAATTTCTAATTTACAAGCTAAAAACTATTTACCAGAGAACATAATTTATAGATAATGGGGCTATTTCAGACTTTTTTTGTACTTTTTTGATTATATCTCGGAAACAGTTGCAAATTATTTTTCTCTAAAAACTAATTTTGATAGGTCCTCCCGTAGGTATTATATTCCATAGGAGACCCAATTTTTTTTTCAAAGGACCGTCCAAAATTACCCCCTAAGGTGCGGATATTTGGTAAACTGTGGAAATACAACGAATTTACATTTTATAACCGCTTTTGGAGTTATTGTAGACAAGAAAAATGTTTTTTTTCTTGGTGTTTGTTCGAAGAAATTGTTGTTTTTAGGCACAAAATTATGTTTTTAAGAAAAAATAGACTATAAATATATCAACAAATTTGAAAGCTACTATTTGAAAACAGTACAGAAACGAACCTAAACTATTAAAATTTTTCAAAATAAAATAAATTGGGTAGCAGGGACTCACTAAACCCCAAACTAATTGTCTTGTCTAAAATAGCCCCACTTTACGAAATGGTCAGTAAAATTTTTGTTAATGGCAGTAGATGAACGATACGACATAACCACAAGCATGGTTATTAGAATTTTCAGTTAACTAAGTACCAGTGTAGAACGGAAAGATTGACCATTATATTTTTTTATCAATTTTTTGACAGGTTTTTGCACATTTGTCACAATTCAAGGAGCTGCATGCATCCCTTGAAATGCTTGCCGCCGGACTGATACAAGTCCCCATGATAACACCTAATAAAATTTCCGCTCTCAACCGGCAAGTTTTTGCAGTATTGTCAGCTTTATCTGAAAAACACGATATCCAAAACAACCCCGCGTTTCTTAAATAGCCCAATTTTACGGTACCATTGTTAAAGACCTCCAAATAATTTATTGATGATTATACACTAAACAAAGTCACTTGCTACATGGCACTCACTCGGTAGTATCAACCACTGGTAATCCAACTGCTGGTTAGATCCACCTATTTAGCCAATTTACTTAAACCCTTAACTATTGAATCAAGCTACAATGTAAAAAAACTTATTTGAATTAATAAAAAAACTAAAAACAGAAATCTACAAAATTTCAAAAAGAACAAAACTATCAACAGACGGAACGATCCCTCAAGAGAAGGGATCAATCCCCCCGAATCGAAATTTTAGATTGAAATATCATTTTACGCGCATGTTTGCCTAAGAAATGCGACCGATCCCTGGCTTTGGACTCCAACTTCGGAGCGCGAACACCCAATTTTTGATAGAATTAATAGATTTCCCTTTTTGGCGACGATCTTTGTCTCTTTCCATTCCATATGATGTTGATTTTTCCAGCAATGTTGAGCTATTTTTGATCCAGTTACCCATACTTTTTGGAGGTAACAGATTTCAACTGTGAAAGGGCGGAACCAACCAAGTGTAACTTCATGGTTCACTAAACACAGGTTAGTTTTATGGTTCACTGAACACATTCAGAAATCGTTTATTTAGAAACACATGCTTATATATAAGATTAGGTAGTCTTAGTTTTTGTTAGTATGCACCTGATGAAGATTGCCGATACATAAGCATTCGAAACGTTGTAAAAAAGTAGAAAATAAAGACAATGGAACTTCAAAACTTTAGTTTACTCTCATATCGTATGATGTTGATATTCTGCCACTGTTTAAAAAAAAAAACGTTGTGATTTTGCCAAATCCTTTTTATTACCAGGACTAGTTGATTCAAAATTACCAAAACATACCTGTGTAGTACTGAAGAGCCTGGTGTACCCGACCCTGTCATAATCCACCTTAAACTGGTAGACCCCATATACGTCAGGAATCTTGAATCTGGCCTCATACTCTCCCGAGGGTTTTCTTTTAAGGGTGGTGCGAACGAAGGGATCGATTCTGACAAATTCGAGTTGAACGTCATCAGCATTGTACGGTTTCCATTTGCCGTTGTCGTAGATCTCGATTTCGGTGGTGTAAACCTGGAAAAAATTGTTTTCAGAGCAAACAATAACTTTAAATATCTAAAAACTAAAACTTTGACGAAATTTAGGTGCAGAATTAAAATTTTAATTGCCCCCTTCTGGTTTGGTTCACTAAATCAATCCCTTCATCAAGTCTTAGGGTCAGAAGGCGAGAACTTTCAAACAAAATACGGATCACAATAAAAATGTCCAAAATCGAATTTTGAACATGAAAAGATTACTTACAACATTCTCCATGATGGTGTAATCATGTGGAGCTTCTTTTTCCCCTTCTTTGTGATGTTTAACAGATTTCACTCTTAATCTACCATGTTCTTTAAATACCCATTGGCTAACGGAGGTCACTACATCTTCGTTTCCAGATTTTTCTGCTTTCAAACCACCCTAAAAAATCAAACTCAAATTCAAAAAAAGTTTGATGGTTGTGTGACCGTTTTTTTTTTAATCTTGCAAAAAAAAACATTTTTTTAAGTTAAGCTACCAAAAATTCCAATCTAATTTAATAAGCTCTCTTTATATTCATAAATAGAAATAATTAACTGATTTAAGAAAAATATCGTGTTTTTTGAATTAATAAATGTAATAGTTGGAGAGCAAAGCCAATAAATTTCTAAATTAACCTATTAAAAATATTTCCAAATGTTCGTTTTGAATGGCGATTTGATCTACTTATTAATTATTGAAATAACAGTTTTTTAATTACAAAACTTACATTAATGATGCTTACGTCTCAAATTAAAATTACTTACATGAACTTTTTCTACTGAAGATGTTAAAAATTCATCTGAAAAGAATGACAAAGAACCACAGAAAACAACCCTGGCATTATTCCTTGCTTGCAGACCAGCAATGAGTACTGTGTCTTTGCCAATGGCATGTGGATACTAAAATAATATAAAACAAAATTATAAGATGGGTGAGGGGGAGGGGAGTGTATGTTGCCTGAGAAATGTAAATCCATAATCTTAAAGGGAAACCGAGAAAATTTTTAAGATGCATTCTTTGTCATTTTGTTACCTTTTGTTTTAGCTTGTTATTGATTTTCTTACCGAATATCAGAGGTCATAATTATAGGCAGAGCTCGCAACAGTAAACAAGTAAAATAATAGAGTTTACAAATTAGACACTTAAACACAATTTGGGACCTCTTTCAATACAATTTTAAACATTACAGCAAGTTTTTTTAATCCCCTACCAAAAATAGACCGATTTTGCCTGCGGTCATATAACTATGAGATACTAACGACCCAAGTGTCGCAAAATGTGTAACGAAAATAACTTTGAATAACAATGAAGAAAATTCAAAATCGCGGTTGGCTTTGGCACTGTTTGGTCCACCAGGCCAAGCCATAGACAAAAAATCTACTGCGCATGCACTAACAAAGCCATGTCAGTGTCGTAGTGACCTTCCGATAATTTAATGACAAGATAATAATTTGAGTGACAGTTTGTTTTTACGGGCATCCTAAAGCGCTTTTATATAAGAACGGCTTAAAAATGTTGTCGTATAAACATCACTAAAACCATTTTAAGCACTAAATCGACTTTATTTTAAAGCGATTTAAGAAACTGGTGTATTACTTCAAAACTCATTTTAGAATAGTTATAAACACTTATACTCATCCCTGGTTTCCCGAAAAATCTGTTGTTAACTAAGTTGTTCTATTTATTTTTTCTTTACATTGACATATTTAATAACATTTAATGAAGGACGTATAAACACTCGGATAAAGCGACTTTATTTAAAACCGTCCTTACATAAAAGCGCTTCTAGGTGGGTATAAACTTAGTAATTCAAATATTAAACTCAAATATTTTTAAAGCAATTTATTTATATATTAATACATTAGGATCTGAGTAATTAATTACATTTCCAAGAAGATTCCTCCATGATAATCATCAAAAAATTAATAATGAGTGGCTCCTCCATGGTTATTTATGCACTCGTTTGTTCTATTGGGCATTGACAAAATAAGATGGTCTAAATTATATTGGGGAACACTCATCCAAATCCTCCTTACGGCATGTCAGAGTTCATTTAAGTTTCCAGGGGGACGTGGTAATCGACTAAGATTGCGCCCCATCATATCCCATACGTGTTCGATAGGCGACAAGTCGGGCGATCTTGCTTCCAAAGTCTCTATACCAAGTTCATGTAAGAAGTCGATTGTTTCACGAGCAATAGGCGGTCTGGCATTATCTTGTTGAAAGATCGCATTTGGGATAGTTTGTAGGTAGGGATGTAAAACTGTCTGCAGCACTTCATCGATATATCGCCGAGCAGTCAGAATGCCGTTGATGAGGACTAGAGGTGATCTGCTTCCTAAACATATAGAACCTCATACCATGATACTTTTGTCTTGCTATATCACGTTCAACAGAAAAGTCTATATTTTGTCTGTCACCTCGAAATCGCCTAACCCTCATACGTCCATCATGGCCGCCTAAACAAAACCTGGATTTGTCGCTGAAGTTTATGGTATTCCATTCGCCATTCCAGTTTTGCGGAGCTCTGCACCACTCCAAGCGGCGAGCCTTATGTTGTGGGTTCAAAGGTAGCACCAAAAGCGGACGGTCAGCCCTCAGCCCCATACCAAGCAATCTTCGATTAACTGTCATCCTTGAAAACACTCGTCCTGTAGCTGCAACTAGAACATCTCTTACTTGGCGTATCCTGTCCCGTCGATTTCTGAGAGCAAAAAGTCCGAAATGCCGTAAATCACGATCTTGTAATAATCTAGGGCGTTCAGAACCCGCACGACGTCTATAAGTCTCATCATTGGACCACCTTCTCCAAACTCTTAACACTGTTGATGGATTGTTATTAACCCTTCTTGCAATTTCCCGTAAACCAAAACCAGCCTCTTTCATGCCCACGATGCGTCCTTTCTCGAAGTCGTTTAAATGATGAAATTGTTGGCGACCGCGAACTCTTGGTATTTTTATTTTTTAAGTAAACTGTAAGCAATCCAAAAAGACCAATAACTACGAGAAAAATGATTTAAAATTTTCAGAAAAGGTCTGTTAAAGAAGAGAAAAAATATATCAAATATTTCTATTGGGATAAGGTATACACATAAATAATTTTAATTCAAATAATTATCCATATACATGGTGTTGCAAGATATTATATATTATGGTTAAAACATCTCCAACCGGAAGTTTAACCTTACTCGAGGGTTTCAATCCATGGCGCCCAAGTGCCAAGCCTACTTCCTGAGAAAACTCAAACTCAAACATCGAAAAGTTTACATTTTTGACGAGGTGTGGTTTTGTTATTTTGTTTATGTTATTGTGGTGTTTTCGTGTTTTAAACTTGTTGGGCGGTATTTTCTGTGATCGAGTGCGTTATTTAAATAAATATGCGAAGCACATGGCCTCTTTGCATTTTAGACCTCCCCTCCTAAAATAAACTACGCATTAAAATACTCACCAATTAAGCCTCAAAGATCCTGCTTTTTGTTTTCTTGTTTTGTCCATAGAGGAATCCAATTAATTTTCTATTGATACGAAATTACGGGAAACATTGGACAACACTTTTTAAATTTGTTTTACGGTAGTGTCCACTCTTTTAATAAATTTTCCAAAAATAAACAAAAATATTAAACATAAACCTAAATTTTCGCTGTCAGAGAGTCGTCAGTTGCTTTCACTACTGACGCAATCGACGCGCCTAGCGCCTACCCATTACACTCCTCGTCTCTGAGATTTTTTCCAGGCCAACTTGATTAGGAGTTATTATCGGTACGCATTTTTCCCGGGAAAAGCAAAGGAAGGGCCGTTATATTATCTCATAGTTATATGCCTGCAGTTTATTATCTTATTTTTTTTGCTTTTTGATAATAAACTAAAATCTATGTCCTGCCTCCAATAAAAATCGGTTCAGTCTATTTGTGTGCCAGCCAAATGGAAAAAAAATTGTTGAAAACCTAGCTCAACAATTTTAAAAGGAAGACTTTGCAAAATTAGGGATATCTTTAGAAAATTAGGGACATGTTGCCCTGCAATTATCTGAAATGGATAAAAAAATAGCCACTTCTCAAAAACAACATAATTTGCTTAGCTAAAGGTAATAGGATATTTTTGAAAGGTGTGAAAAGTTAAACCTTTTCATATCTCCACCTTTGTGAAAAGGAAGTAAAAAGACTCAAACTGAAAAATTGAAACATGTTGCGAATGTAACGTAATTAAATCTAAAATTTTCTAAGTCATCCTAGCGATTTTTTTGAAGTTTTTTTGAAATAAGTGCTCAAAAAGGACTAACCTATTATTGTGCAATAGTAGTTTTGTGTGGTTCATTAATTAGTGATTTTCCAAAGTGTGGTTAAAAAATGTCATCACAGAGGTGTGGAAACTGCACATTAAACATGTGTTTCATGCTGCTGAAAAATGCCTAGGCCTTAGTGCTAGTGAGGTACGAGCTGTTGTGATAAAAAGTCGGTCACTAATTTTTTTTTTTGTGGCGAATGTAGAGAGGCATTTAAAAAAGTACCCAACCTGATTATTGAAATAAAAAATCTTAAGGACGAGATTATCACTGTTAAGACTAGTTTAGACCAGGCAAACACACTTATCAGTGACCTTCAAACTAGAATTGCAAATGTTGAAAATAAGCTTCAGCACCTAACGACATCACAAACCGGGGGCCTCTGATTCATTAAATATCTGAAAGATCAAATAATCTGATCCTATTTAATCTCCTAGAATCAACCTCCGATGTCCTTCAGGAACATATAGATTATGATAAAAACAAAATAACGGATATTTTTAACAAACTGTCGCTGGGAATTGGTGAGTTCAGGATCATAAAGGTTGGTAAAATAATCAGGGAAAGGAAACCTAGGCCACTTAAAGTAATCTTAACAAACAAGTTTCTTGCCACCAACTCCATTAAACGTCAACGCCTGCTGGGAAATACAAACATAAGAATTAAACCTGATCTTACACCATTTCAGTTAAATGCTTTTAAGGATCTACAAAAGGAATTGGAAACAAGAAAAGCGAGTGGCTAAAATGACCTTGTCGTTAGATACATAAAGGGTGGACATAAAATTGTGAACAACAAAAAAACACAAAACAACATGAATGGTACACCCACAGCTGCAACCTAGGAAATTTCCCCATTACTGGTATATTATCACAACGTAGGTGGTTTAAGAACTAGATTTGAAGAACTTGAATTATCAATAAAACAATGTAGCTACGATATAATTATATCAACTGAATCATGGCTATCAGATAAGTTCTCAGAACAAGAAATTAGGTTTCCAAACTACAACACCTACAGGTTCGATAGAAATTTAGTAACTAGTAATAAAAAATGGGGGGGAGGAATATTGATCTCATTCATATCCAAAATAAAATAAAAAAGTATAAAAATCTATGAAAACAATAGAACAACTGTTTGTAGAAATCAAACTAGATTCATCAAGCTATATAATAGGCGGGATATATCTACCTCCCAATTCTCCTACAGAAAACTACATTACTCACTGTGAAACTGTTCTTGATACTTGCGAAAGGTCCCCAGGCTAACATATGGTTCTCTTGGGTGACTACAACCTTCCTGAAGCCATCTGGTTTAATGACAATAATGGTGTCTGTGTTAATTGCCCAGAATAATCAAAATGCAAACATTATTATTAGAAGTTTCACTTTCTTAAATTTATTTCAAAAAATTCAACATCCAAACAACATGAATCAATTTCTTGACCTTATGTTTACAAATCTGCAAAATGTGGAGGTGATACCTGCTGTAGATATACTGATGCCAATAAAAAACGATAGCCTACACATTTGCCTTACCCAACCAAATAATAAAGACTTTAAAATATGAACAATATTATTATGACTTTAGAAATGCTAATTATACAGCGATAAACGACTGTTTATGTGGTGTTAGGTGGGAGGAATTATTTGGGAGGACAGATGGCAACATTGACACCTTAGTAGAAAGTTTTTATGTAATTATTATAATCTTACTAAGATTGTTTGTACCAGTTAAGTTAATTAAATCATCCAGTTTTCCAAAATGGTTCAGTCCCAAACTTAAAGACCTAATTTTTAAGAAAAAAATAGCTCATAAAAAATACTTACTAAGCAAAAATCATAACGACTATTTAACTTTTTCGACTTTACGATCCCAATGTAAATTAGAAACTAATATTTGGTACTCAAATTATCTAACTGGGATTGAAAATAATATAAAAACAAACCCTAGAAACTTCCGGAAATTTATAAATGATAAACGCAACCAAAACAGTTTCCCAAACTTAATGCACTTAAACCATTCTGAAGCAGATAATGCCCAGGATTCCATGCCATGCCTTCATACCACAATAACTCCATAAGTGTTGATAATGTATCTATTTCTGAGGTTTACAATAGTATATGTGGTCTAGCTAACACCTTTAGTGTGGGCCCAGACAATATCCCCAATTATTTTCTAAGGAATTGTGCCTTCACTATAGCAAGACCTCTAAGCTTGTTATTTAATTACTCCCTAAAATTAGGACAATTTCCTGAAAATTGGAAGGAAAGTTTTGTTATACCCATCTAGAAATCAGGAGACAAAAGCAATATTGCCAACTACCGGAGAATATCCAAACTGTCAGCTATTCCCAAACTGTTTGACCTCTTAGTTTACAATCAGCTGTATCCTCAATGTGAAGGTCTCATTACTGAGAGCCAACATGGGTTTTCTAATGGTAAGTCAACCATTACAAATTTAGTTAACTATGAAATGGATCTGTTGGAGGCTTTGGAGAATAAATATCAGTTTGATCCTGTGTACACAGATTTTTCCAAAGCCTTTGATAGGATCAATTTTAATATTCTATTGGCAAAATTAGATTTTTATGGTTTTTCCAAAAAGTTTCTTAAGTGGTTGTCCAGCTCTTTAAAGGGAAGACGCCAAAGAGCAAAATTTTTTAACTATGTATCTAAAGAAATTCTAGTACATTCTGGAGTGCCACAGGGGGGACACTGTTCTCCATTATTATTTAATCTCTTTATCAATAATATTGTCAAAAATCTGGTATCTATAGTACTGCTCTTTGCTGACGATCTAAAAATTTATAGAACCATAGACACTAGTTATGATTTCCAGATTTTGCAAGAGGACATCAACAGATTATGGGAATGGTGCCAGGATAATAATCTTAAACTCAATGTCAATAAATGTTTCTATATATCATTTTATAAAGGCACTAAGAAGTTTCAAACCAATTGTTTTAAATATTAATTCTTTAAGATATGTTAAACAGGTTAAGGACTTGGGAATTACATTTAGTAATAATTTAACTTTAAACAGTCACTTTTTTTTTCAATTATCAGGCAAAAGGGACTGCAAATGCTTAGTTTTACGTTATGTAATTGCAAATATTGTATACAGCTCGCTTGTCAGATCTAACTTAGAATTTGGTCACCTAACTATTTAAATTACATTGAAACCTTAGAAAAGGTACAAAATATCGGTTAGGTATAAGGTATAAGGGCAGAAGATTATAATAAAAATATAATGTTGGACAATCTTAACATTGAGACATTGCAAAAAAGAAGACTACAGTTTGACATAATATTTGTTTTTAAACTTTTGAGTAATAAAATACAAAGTCCCAACTTATTGAGTCAAATAAAAATTAATGTTCCAGAAAGAATTCTCAGACACTATGAGCTATTTCATATAAATTATCATTCAACTAATTATGGTGGTAATAATCCATTTAATAGAGCTTTAAACTTTTTAAATAGTCATCAGGACATTGATATATTAAACCAATTAAAAAGAATTGTTAAAAGTATAATTTAGGTAGTACTTATTATTGTTATACCTATCTTATGGACACTTTATCTCTGTTGTTGTAAATGGCTTATAATTTGCAATTTGTTATTTTTGTTATTAATAGGTTACATTTCGCTACTGTTGTTTTTTAATAAGTTACAATTTGCTATTGTTGTTATTTTTATTTAAATTTATACTTGTAATGGGGTGATCCCGTAGAATTAATAATAAATAAATAAATAAATAAATTTTAAGTTAAACACCGAACCCATAAATTATATCTTACCTCTTTGATTGGCTCATTTGGCTGATAACTATAAGCGGTACTATCAGCCGTCAACAAAGGTAAAACCAAAGGATTATCAGAATCGGCTAAAATGCCAGTTCCTTGGTACAGCAATGGTTTAATTGACTTTTTGGCGCCCACAATTACTGGGGAATCAATAAGATTGTCAGAGGAAACAACCAGCTTGGTGTGTTGGCCTTCATCTGAGATGTCATAGTTTAGATGATCGATTACAAAGGCTCCTTCCTCGTCAATCTAAACAGAAAAAATATTTGCTGCTTGTCAACATTGTAACAAAAGAAAAATTATCTTTACTTAATATTAAAGTTACTTAAAGCAAGAAACCGAGCAAGAAACACAAGGTTCAAATTTTATTAGCAACTAGCACAATTCTTTCCCACCCCTTCAGCCCCTTAAACCCTTCCATCCACTCGAATACCCGCTTTGCCTGAGGTTTTTCTCCGTTTTTGGCGTTAAATAGTCAACTTTTATTTGCGTAAACCGTTTTTGATGAAATAAAGCCTATGTACCCCACAGTGATCCAAGGAATACAGAAGTGAAAGTACCATAAAAATCGGTCCAGTAGCTTTTGCGTGATGCTGGAACAAACACACAGGCAGATAGATGGACAAATATTATTTTTACATGATTACATTACTTCCCTTGGCGAGCGAAGTAAAAAAAACAAAATAGGCAACTTTACCTCAAAACCGCATTCAGAAGCCAGTTCCCTCAAAACATCTCCAGTAACACTGCTACCGGCTACCAGGACATTGCCTCCATTGTCAATAAATTGTGTAATAGTCTCAACGCCAAGGCTGCCTCCAAATTCTTCAACAGATGGTGCGAAGATGATCAGGTTGTCATACAGATATTCTCCATATTTCGAGAGATTCAGAGAAGAATCATCAGCGATTTTGAATGTTAGTTGATAGCCCCTTTCTAAAAAAATTATAAAGAGTGAGTTACATTGATAATAAAATTTTATTTGTATGTATTTATCCTGTATTTATTCTTCCTGACTAAGATAAAAATGTATGGAAAAATCACTATTTCCTAAAAAAAAAATACAGAAAATACAGTACAGTCCTATTGCTTCATTTCAAGCTGAAGTGAGAGAGAATGCTTATTAACAGTAAAGAGTTTTGAGTTTATTGTTTACATTGTAGCAAAATGCTTGTTTTTCGTTGTTTGGAAAGGATAAAGATACATTCTCAATCAATTCGCTAGCAAATTTCGAATTCAGCACGAAAGTTTGCCCTGTAGCAAACTTTTTGACGTTGTGCCTTCCAGACATGCGCAGATTTGCTGTGATTTTTGGAAATTGACAATTTAAAATTTGTTTTTTTTTTCGTCTGTTTTTGTTTGGTGGTGGTGAAATCCTCAAATAAAAGAAGTCTGTTTTTACTCTGATATAAATGGAACATGAACAAATGTGCGGTAGAGTTTATTACGTGCTGACTTTTCACTTCATACCGAATTCATTCTGAATGAAGCTTAACTCTATAAAATAATCACTTTGTTTGATCTTTCCCACTTTCCCGAAATTTGGATTAATATGAATTAAGTTCTGTGTGAATTAAGTTCTTAAGTGTTCTACGAGCTTCGACGTGTCGCAAGCAACAATCCCCTCCACTCTCGCCGGTGGAATCCTGCGAGATCAAATGACTATCGTTAACTGTTCGCCTGGTGTTGCAAAACATTTGTTTATTGAAGTTAAATTTTTGTTTAAATAATAACACCCTTTAACGTTAATAGACACTTAAAATAAATATTTCAACGCATCGGTATCGGTATACCTAACGCGTTCGAAATACAGCCAAAATAGACTACATTTTTGACTTGTTTATGCGATGTTTCGAACGATGTCCGCTTTTTTGAAGGGTGCAATGACAGAACTGCTGATTGAAATCGTTGTGTAAGTTCGTGGATCCGTAACGTTATGTACATCCCTCCGTATGCAACGAGTGGAATCAGCTGTTCTTTCATCGTATCCGTCAAAAAGCGGGCATCGTTCGAAACATGTTATGAACCGATGCGTTGAAATATTTACTTTAAGTGTCAATTGCTTTTTATTTTTGGCGTAAAGCGAAAAAAGGGACAATAAAGAGAAATATCTGCAGAAGGTAATATTATTTTACTTTCTTTAGAACAAAGCACCGTGCAAAATAACTGAAAATGACCAAAGGTCCACAAAAACGAAACAATTTGGAACAAAAACATGGAAAAACTCTCTAAATATGGCGACTGTTGCGGCTACAGGAGAAAAAGTTGAAATAAATTTAACTCTGCCAGCGACAGATAAGTGGGGGAAATAGGGGAAACGCTACTTAATTGCTATTGGTCAATGAGAAGTTCTGAGAACGGGGTTTGACGCACAATTTACGCTTGTATTTTATTAAGTAATCCGGCCGCGTCGTTTGTGCGTATCCTATTTCTTGGCATTGTTGTGTTATCCATTCTTATTTTGCTGACTTAATCTTGTTTTTTTATTTGTCATTGTACCACCAACTGACAGGGTTTAAAGTCTCCAGGTCAAAAAAATCTCCATGCCAAAAAATTCTTGATATCTTTTAACTAATTTATTTATTACGGAAAACGTTAGTATAGTACCCTTAAGTTTATAATATACTTTACTCAAGCTATACAAATTATTAAAAATATCAAACGCGGACACTCTTAAGTCATCAACCTTCATAACCTGAAGTTTCAATGACGTTCTATCTAAAACGTCAAAACAAATAAGGTTACTAAGGGACTTTTTTATCCTGTCAGGGAAAAGTCAGTATTAGTAAAAAACCAAAAATGACCTAACCCATAGTGTGAAACTGTTTATGATTATTTTAGAAATAAACCTGGTACAAATATTGTTTAAATTCGTCCTTGTATGTCAACACCTCGTGACGAATCGGGCGTGCGCAGAAAACCAAAAACAAGAAGTCACTACGTTTGTATGAGCTACATTCATATTTTTGTACGCACCAATGTGGATGTAAAAAATGTGCCTGTTTATTTTAACAAAAACGTCCATTAACCAACGAGAAAGAAAGAGATGGGTAGAGTTCGTTTAACGCACTTGTTGTTAGAGAGAGTTTTAGTAAAGGATAGATAAAAAATATTCGGTGCAAATGGGGGTTAAAGACTGCTTTTTTTGCTTGTTATAATTAAAGCGTAAAAATTTTCCTGTTTTCCTCCAGAAATCTATTTTTTGTTCTCTAATTTGTGTGCTTTTTTGTCTGCTAGTAGAAGAATTTAAAAAATCTTAAATAGAAAAATTAATTTTAGTATGGATTGGATTGACCCTAATGCGAAAGCTCCACCCGATTGGGTAAAGTGACTTACGTCAGTAGAAAAAAATAATGAAGTACCTCAAAAAAATTATAAGGTAGCCTTTCTAGGTCCTATCAGTCCTCCCTCTTTGTCTTTTATCTGTATATTACTCTGTTGTCTAAATATCTAAATATAAAATTGCAAATGGGAATAGGGATATTAGCTTCAACTAACTGGCCATATAACACCCGGGTCTTGACATTGTCATAAGCGCCCTTGATGTCGAGAAACACTCCAATGACTGTTTGTTTTTTGGCAAAAGCAGTTTGGATATAGGATGTAAGAAAACAGGTTTTTCTATGTCTTTATCTGGTTTGGGAAAAGCTACTATTAGGTGGTGTTTCAATTTTTCTGGAATAGGATCTCCCATTATTATGCTGTTAAATATGTTTATTATTTGTAAGGCAATTAGGGGTGGATTAAAGACCATTGAGTATAAGATTTGATCCAGGCCAGGTGTAGTGTGCTTTTTTTTTAGGCTACTTTTTGTATCCTCCACTGTTATTTGCATGTTATTTTCTATGTTTTTTTTTTAGTTGAAATTCTGGTTCTATGTCTATTGGTGTCAGTTTAGTATAGTAGTCTAGTATATTTTCTGCCATATTTTGGTCTGGTTTGTGGTCTTTTTTTTTTGTTGCTTTGGACATAAGAAAATCTTCTGAAAGTGATCCATACTTCCTTCAGGTTGGATTCCCGGTTTAAATTTTGAAAGTTCATTTTTTTTCTTTTGTTTTAGATTTTTTTTTGCAGCCACCTGTTTTTTAAGATTAATGTAGTTATTCATATTTGGATCCTCTTTAAATGATTTTAGGGCATTTCTTCTTAGATTTATTTTTTTACTGCATTCTTTGGTTTAAATTTTTTGGTTCTTTTTTTTAGGTACGGTTTTTTCTGCAATCTCAATTAGAGTTTTTTCAAAATCGTTGTATTTATTGGTGCCTGTATAATTTTTGTTCTCCAATTTTTTTGAAATTTTCCCAATTAGCTTTTTTAAAGCCGAGTATATGATTCTTTGTTAGGCGTGTATATTCTATGCACATCACAGACTGTCGGCAATTGATCACTGCCTCCACAATTTTCTATTATATCCCAGTTTGTATGATTGCTTAAATTGAGCTTGTGTTGCCTCCTGGTGGGACAAGTCTGGTTGATCTTCCATAGTTTAGTATTATAAAGTTTTGTTGTTTTATTAGATTGGCTAAAAAGTTTTCTCTGGCGTTATTTAGACTACGTCCCCACAGTCCATGGTGTGCATTTATATCTCCCATAATTATACAATGTCAAAGTCAAAAATTAATTTATTAAAAAAATTGTGTACAAAAATGAAACAAAACAAAAATGTCACAATTGAGTAATAAGCGTCAAAATTGTAGAACGGCGTTTATAGCTAATTAAAAATTAATAATTAAATAATAGTTTTATTTTTTAATTAACTCTATCCAAATAAATAATCAAATAAATATAGTAACTATACAATTAAAGTAATTAAAATTTCATACATAGATTAAACTTTAAAAAGTGACTGGAACATTTTAAAACTGATGATCTAAAAACTCACACATTTTATATGGCTCTATGTCCACCAGCATTTTTTTTGAGCTATTTTTAAATTTATTAAAATTTTTAATTTTTTTATCTCATCAGGCATTTTATTAAAAAAATTTATACACTACACAAATAAGTGGGGTCTTTCTCTGGAAAATTAAGTCCTGTATATCGTGTAGGAATGATTTGTTGTGACTCAAACTGTAAAAACCTTTCCCTGTTTCTGAACGTATATGTAAAGACCTACCAGTGTAAGCAAACACAAATGTTTAAATCTCCCCCTACAAGAATGTCTCCTTCTTAAACTAAGCATGGTTCTTACGGCTCTCTTTTGTGCTATAAATGCGCGGTCAAAATCTCTGCCTATAATCTATACTTTTCCCATCTAAAAGGTTAAAAATGCGTTCTATGTGTTTTTGAAAGTTTTGTACATTTTAGGTGGCATATACAGGGTGATTCAAAATTCCCCTGAAAGACTTTAACTGTAGGTAGAATTTGTTGTTCTGAACAAGAATTAATAAAATATATTTTTCTAAACTCTTTTCTTTCATATGAGATATTTGCATTTAAAAATTGTTAATATTTTCTGAGAAGCACCCTTTACTACGTGCTAGAAACATCAATTTTGAAAACAAAACTTTGACAACTTATAAAATGCTTGACAAAAACCCTAAAATATCACATTGTCAGCACACATTGACTTGCTTGAAAGATTATTTTATAGGCGATTCCCAAAAAATACAAAAATTTTACTCCTAAATTCAGAGAAAAAAAATATTAAATTTAAACAAAATAATTACGTAACTTTTCTTAAATTAATGATATCTAACCACTTCCCGACAGTCTGTGATGTGCATAGAATATACACGCCTAACAAAGAATCATAACCCTGTATGTTTGCAATATTGATATTGTTTACTTGGATTATGATTGACTGCAGGTTTGAGTCTGTAGGTGAAATGTTTGATTTTATAGTTAAGGTTGTTTTTAATTAAGTTGGATTCCCCATACCCATCATGGCGGTCCACCCTAATAGATTGGAAAGATTTAAGTGTAACAGTTGAAATTTGGTTTCAGTCATGTTTCATTTAGTAGTAAAATATAAGGGTTATGTTGTCTGATAAAGGATATAAGATTAGCCCTTTTTGCAATAAAACTTTTTATATTCCATTGTTTTATATGGAAGGTGTTTTTTCTTTGTTTTGTATTTTTTTTGTGTTGTTTTTTATTTTGTGGGCTTTTTGGGAAAAAAAAAAACTTTATTGATTATTGTTCAGAATCAAAAGACAAATTGTTTGTGTATGAGTTTCCTTTGTTTTTTTGTTTGTGTTTTCCGTGGACCATTCAATCCTGCTGTCTAGTTTATTGTGGTTTGTTAATGGGGTTGAAAAGGCGCTGCTAATCATGTTGTCACTTTCCTCTGGAGTTTTTTCCTCATCAGGGCTTACTATGGGTCCAAAGGATCCCTTGCCCGCCTTGCATGGATAGGCTGTGTGACCGGGGGGATATATGGGGTGACCCTCATTGGTAGTTCATATATTAGGATCTCTTTTGAGAGGATTAGTCCCTCAAAGGTGAAAAGCATGGTCCCTGTAGGGATTAGATCCTTATTTTCTGATTTTCTGTCTTTTCTGGTAAATCTTCTTATGTGTGATTCTTGCATGGGCAAGGCTAGCGGAAAGGATCTCCTCCTCTGTGAAGGATACATCCACCCCCTGCATGTGACCAAATTGAAGGGAATGTAGGCATTTATGCCCCTGTCATTTACTAAATTATTTATTACCCCTACCCTATTTTGTCCCTTAACTTTAAATTGTACAATATTTTCTAATTTTAGGTCAAAAATTTGTTTTGCTATTTTTAGCAAGCTGTATTTCCCTATTTCTTTACCTCCCACAAATACCATAAACGCCCCATGGCTTTGTTCTTTGTAAAAAACAACGTCGCTAGATTTTTTTTTTAATGCAATGGCGGCCGCGTTGGCGCCGATCACCTCTACGATTTGGTGAAAATCAATTTTTTTTGAGGTTCCATGCTCCTCCATGACAAATTTTTATTTCAAATCAATTATTTGGTATTTATTATACAAGTCACCCACTCTGAAGGGTTTGGGTTGAGGTAGTTTAAAATTTTAATTAAAATGAAAGAACACAAGATGATACAACATGGACGCTCAAACACCCAAACGGAAGTGTGAGGCATTCCCAATATATTTTTAGGGCTGCCAAAGCGGCATCAATCAGATTCATAAAATGTGTCCCTTAAAATCACTAAAAATAATTAAAATTATCTGAATTTTTATAATCCATTTTTTATGTGTCTGGTAATTCAAAATCAAATCAAATCAAATTGTGCTTTATTGTCAAAAATTACAGTTGTATTTATGGACAAAGCTGTGGTAAATTAAAGAATAAAATTAAGTCATTACAAAAAAATTAAATTGAATAAGTTTTTAAATTATTTTAAAGAAAGTACCTAAATATATTATATAAATACTATGACACATTGATATTAACATTAATTTATAAACAAACATAATAAAAACATATATATATATATATATATATATATATATATATTAAAATGCCAGATGAGTAATAAAATAATAAAAACATAACACCAATAATGAAAACATTTTGTATTATACACAATAAAAGAATACATTGTACTGCAATAAAACAGGGAATAAAAAAGATAACTACCCAGAGTTAACTATAACCTATCCTCTAGAAATTCATTTGTACTATAGTAAGCTGTCTCAATCAACATTTTTTGAACCTCTCTTTTAAATTTTTTTGCATTATTAATTTTTCTAATATGTAGCGGTAATTTATTAAAAAGTTGACGACCATTAAAAACAATAGATTTTTGCACAAGCGTATTTTCGGGAATGGGTAACTTAAGAAGAAAATTTTGCCTTGTATTTGATCTTTGTTCTATAATTTCATTTTTATGTTTTTTTGTGAAGCAGACATACTGTTTCCAATATAAAGAGGTAGGCTAAAGTAAGTATTTTCTCTCTTATAAATATTATATATTTTGCCTTGCATATATATCGCAGTGCTTGCTTTTGTAGAACAAACACAGAATGAAACAACAAAAGAGAACAGGTACCCCAAAAACATAAACCGTATCGTAGGTGGGATTCTATTAAAGCAAAGTAAGCATTTCTGGAGGCGCACATATCAAGTTCATTTGATATCACCCTAATAGCATAACAATTTTTGGAGAGTTGGATTATGTGAGTTTCAATAGAAATTTATTTTCTGATGGGTTACTAAGTTGTACATTGTCTAAATAAATATTTTGTAAAGTACACTTAAATGACATACCATGGGTTTTTGAAATGTTAAGAAATAATTTATTTGAGTTACACCAATCTTTAATTACCTTAATGTCAGTATTTATCTGACTAGTCAAGTCAGTTTTGCCAGTCCATAATATAGTTGCATCATCAGCAAACAAAACAAAAGTTCCCAAAATACTGACATCTGCTAAGTTATTTATAAATAAAAGAAATAAAATGGGACCCAAAACTGAGCCTTGTGGAATGCCAAACTCATTTTGTTGCGTCTCTGAATTTGAATTATCAAAACTCACTGACTGCACCCTACCCTCTAAGTAAGACTTTAACCACTGATAGGCTTTCCCTCTAAAGCCGTACCTTTCAAGTTTCTGCAGCAGAATTTCATGACTTACGCAGTCAAATGCCTTTGATAAGTCACAAAAGACTGCTGCCGCCACTTCCCCGTCATTTAACCCTAAATACAGATCCTCGAGAAATGCGTACATCCCCTGTGCTTTTTTTTGACTGAAAACCAAACTGTTTTATATTCAGAATGTTGTTTTTTCCTAAAAATTTAATTAACCTTTTAAAGCTAATTTTTCTACGACCTTAGAAAGTGTAGGTAACAATGCTACTGGTCTATAATTTGCTGAATCATCTTCATCTCCTCCCTTGCTCAGTGGAATAATTTGAGCCATTTTTAAACAATCGGGGAATATACCATCCAGAAAAGATTTATTTATGGCATCAACCAAAACATTTCAAATATTTTCATTCAAACTTTTAAAAATCCTTATCGAAACGCCATCCCAACCTGAAGCTTTATTTAGTTTTATTTCAGAAAAAATTTCCCTTAGTTCAGTTGTACTTGTCGGTAAAAAGAAAAACGATTCTGGAATGGATACATGTTTTATATAATCAGAGAATTTTACCCTACTTTTAAGATTTTTGGTCAAAATTGGAGCAATATTGCAATAGTGGTTATTAAGTTCATCAGCAGTTAATTTTGAACCTGATTGCACTTTAGTAGTTTTTTTACCTCTTAATTCATTTACAATGTGCCAAGTTTCCTTTTGCTTATGATTTGAAAAATCTATGCGATTTTTGTAATACAAATTTTTTGCTCTTCTAATAAGTGCTCTATAAATAGCTCTATATTTACAAAAATATGTATAAAACCTGTAATCACTAATAAAAAACTTTCTTAAATAGTGAAGTGCCCGCATATTATTCGATGACATTTTTAGGCCTTTTGTAAACCATTTTTTTTTGTTTTTTGCTTTATGAGTCTTAAGGGTAAAGAAACATTAAATATTTTACAAAGTTTAAAGTAAAAGCCTTCCAATGGATTATTTTGTAAAAATATATCATTCCAATTTTCTGTGATACATAGTTGTAAAAACTTATTATAATTTCTTCTTGTAAATAATCTACCCAGTCTCTTTGTTTTTTTATGGTCATCACCCTTAATGGAAAAACTCGCTATGATGGCTTCGTGATCCGAAAGCCCGGCATTTAATACTTTACAGTAATTTACAGATTCAGGAAAATTTGTGCATAAATAATCTATTAGAGTAGCTAAGTGCTTTGTAATACGAGTAGGTAAGTCTACATGCATAATTAAATTAAAAGATTGTAATAAGTTGCATAAATCTTGCATTTGTACACTTGTTGTACACAGTTAAAATTATTAGAGACTTTGGAGAGTCGTAGTAGAGCCTCTTCCAAAGATAGAAAGGACGTTGTTTGTTGAAAAGTTATTAAGTTCTTGTTTTACTTTATTTAATTCTGCTTGCAGCATTTGGTTATCTTCCTCAAGTACTCTGATTGATGATACCATATTCACTTTCCATTCTTAACTCTTCGAAGTCAGCTCTACTCTTGGATACTATCTCCTCCTTGAACTGCAAAGTCTCTCTGAAGTTTTTAATAGTTTCTGTTAATGTGACTATTTCTGCCGTTAGCTTTTCGATATCCTTTTGTTTTTTATTCTGCTTGCAGCATTTGGTTATCTTCCTCAAGTACTCTGAATGATGATACCATATTTTCATTTTCCATTCTTAACTCTTCGAAGGCAACTCTACTCTTGGATAGTATCTCCTCCTTGAACTGCAAAGTCTCTCTGAAGTTTTTAATAGTTTCTGTTAATGGGACTATTTCTGATGTTAGCTTTTCGATATCCTTTTGTTTTTTGTTAATTTGTTCCTTTAAAAGAGCTTCCTCCCTATTATCACTATTATTACTATTACTTGATAACTTTAGTTTTTTATTTTTTTTTCATTTCCTTACTGTTCTCTCCAAGTGTCTGTTTTAGCCTTTAATTCTCTAAAGTCAACTTCTTATTTTGATTATCCATATTTTTTATGTCACTTTTAAGTATGTCATTTTCCTTTAATATTTTTTCCCTAAACAGTAAAAGCTCCTGTTTTTTTTAACTCTTTTAATTTTTCTTGCTCTTCTTTTAAGTCAATAATTATCTTTTTTTGGCTATTTATTTCATCTTGGTAATTCTGCTCCAATTCCATAGCGTTAACTTCAAAGTCACATGTGTTTCTTCTAATTCGTTTTATATGCGCATGTTTTTCTGCTATTATGTTTGTCAGCTCTTCAATCTTAGCATCAAATCCAACTTTTTCATCTTCCAATTGGTTTGAAAATGCTGTAATAACCTGCTCTTTCTCTTGAAGTTTTTTTCCAGCCATCTGTACATCCTCTAGAAGATTTTGTATTTTTATATTATTATTTAAATTTTCAAGTTCTTTTTCCTCTATTTGATTTTTAATACCCTTGAGGGTTTTTAATATGCCATTCTGTTCATCACGACAAACATCACAATAGAAAAATAGTTTGCATTAATTCAAGACAAGACTGTCAGCCTCTGATGCTCCTATCTCAGAGCAACTTTTCACACAAATATTTGTGAGAGCTCAATAAACACGTCCACCAGCAAAATAAATTTTTTGAATTAAAAATGTTTACTTTTTACACAGTATATTTGTTTAATTTTGTTTCCATGTAATGAAAAAACACAAGCTCTGACACTTTACGTTTTAGGGGGAATCCCCGAATTTTGAACAGAGATGTTTGTACTTATGGCTGATTCTCATGAGATGTCCACTTTCCAAAAAAAAAGGAAGTAAAAATAAAGATCACATATTTTCTGTTAATTTTGGATATTAAGGTTACATATTTAAAATGATAAATATTTCCACATGTGGACCTGGTTTACTTTTTAAAAGTTTATCATTCACAGAGTTGAGAAAAGATTCACAAATAATTAAATATATATAAATGAATTATGATTTAAAAAAATTAAATTTCTGTTGAAAAGGTAGGGAACTTTATTGTTTTACTTAAAAAGGGCTAACACTGACATTTCTAAATACTTGTACAAACCAACATGGTATAGATAAAAAACAAAAAAGAAATTGTTGAATGTTGAAATTCACGTAATTTATTAGATTATAAACACATTTTATAATTTAAGAGCATTAACTAACTCTGCAAAAAGTGGGCTATTATCATAACTACCTACCTAACAAAAGAGAAATGAAAATTTGTTTAAAACTTAACAATTTTTTTAACTTCACAGATATGATAAAGTCAATTGCCCAAATCACATACATAAAGATTTGCCAAGAAAAACAATCAACTCTCTCTATCTACATCTAAAACCATACTGACAAGCTCTTCAAGTGGGATTCTAAATTGTCTTAAGTGGGGGGAAAATTAAATTGTTCTTGACTAGTGGCATCTATTAGAGCTATAACCATCTATTGTCACATTCATGCAAATGATAGACGTAAAATGGAACAGCTCTATATTTCAACAAATTAAGTAGTTTTACGTATTTTTAACTCTAATTAATTTTCTTCATTTTTGGTTTATGTATGAAAATAAAGTTAAGAAATCAATTTAATTTTTTTTTATTTTAATAAAATGTGGATTGAACTCTCATAGTGAAGAGTCACAGAGATGATAATTTTAGGGTAGAAATGTTTAAAAAATATGGTTTTCCGAATACAAGACTTTTCACCAAAAATACATTTTTTTCAGTTAGTGAACAACAAAAGTTGACATCTCGTGATAATCAGCCTTATATGTTTGCTATTGGAATCCCCGACTTCTATGAAAGTTTTCTGGCCGGAGTACAAACAAACTGATCACGTGAATTTTAAAATTTTCTATTTTTTTAATAAAATTCCCGCCGTTTTCCGGGGTGGCAACATTCCCATCCACACTGTGCAGGTACGAGAGATAAAAGTACATGACATTGCCTCTTTAAACTGCAAATTTTGAGTTTATTTCCAACATTTTGGCAAAATGCTTATTTCTCCCCAATTCAGAAAGGATTACTCTATAAAATAGTCACTTTTTTATCCTGCATCTTTTTCTACTTTTCCAAAATTTTCATTTTTAGTAGCATTATGTCTTATGGAAAATCGCTTTGTTTACCCTACACTACTACAGCCCTATTTGCTCATATTGTATTGATCAGGTAAAAAGAAGAAGAGGAAGCCAAAATTAGGTAAAAAGAGGGGTTACCATATTGAAGAGCTATGTAAAAAACTAAAAAAGAACTTTTATCTATTCGTAAACATCAGACAAAATTTTTCCAAAAAATCTCTTCTTAATATATATTATGCATTAGTGTATAGCCATTTATCTTATAATGTCATTCAGTGGGGTAAGCCCAGAGATGTGCAGAGGGTTTTTGTTATTTAAAAACGCATAATCCGCCTAATTTTTAACCTCAAGGCTAAAGATTCATGTAGACAGAAATTCATAGATTATAAAATACTGACTCTTCCATGTATTTTTATTATGACATCTCTTATCTATGTAAAAGAAAATATAAACTCTTTCCAATATCTGACTCACACCTATTGCACAAGGGGAAGAAATCAAATCATAATTCCAAAACATAAGACCCATACATTTGAACAAAGCTTTAGATACATTGGCATTAAATTATTTAGACATCTGCCATGTAATATCCAGGAATTAAACAAAAATGCTTTTAAAATAAAAATAAAAACTCTATTGTGCCAAAAAGGATTATATTCTACTCAAGAATTTTTCAGCGAATCTTTTTAAATATTGGCCCTTGTCGATCTTAATCAGTACAAGGAAAAGGAATTTTAGCATGGACCATACCCCATACCCAAGAAAAGGTTAAATTTAAGCCTAGTTCATAATTGGAATTGTCATTGCAATAGTCATATTTTGGTTATAATACATGCTCTGTCACTGTCTTAAGGTTATCACACACAAATGCTGCACTGCAGTGGCATAGCACTCCAGAATTTTCAACATGGCATTCTGAGATCGGACGCTAATTGGTTGAAGCTCTATGCCACCGCAGTGCATGCAGTGCAGCATTTGTGTGTGAGAACCTTTATTAACATGAAAGACAGTAACAGAGCATGTGTTATAACAAAAATTACGGTAATTATGCAGTATATGGTTTTGTCCCATTTTTTATTAAAAATTCTGGTAATTATGCAGTATACGGTTTTCTGCCATTTTTGATTTTTTAGGAAAAATTCTTTATGGGGGCACCTTCTAGGGTCCCTAGGACCCCAAATCTGCCTGCGCTGGTTGTTTTTTTTTTAAATTTTTTTTTGTTTTTTTTAAAAATTTTTTGACTAAAACAAGCCAATCCAACACAGTCCAACCCAACCCAAAATAATCAAAAAAACACATTACAACCCCCCCCAGGCACCCTTTTTTCTCTTAAAAAAGAAAAAAAAAATCGGGCGCAGGCAGATTTGGGGTCCTAGGGACCCTAGTAGGTGCCCCCATAAAGAATTTTTCATAAAAAATCAAAAATGGGAGAAAACTGTATACTGCATAATTACCAAAATTCTTTATAGAGGCACCTACTAGGGTCTCTAGGATCCCAAATCTGCCGCCTGCGGTTTTTTTTTTAAGAGAAAAAAGGGTTGTAATGTTTTTTTTATTGTTTTGGGTTGGGATTAAATTTTTAAAAAAAAATAAAATAAAGAAAATACAACCGCCGCCGGCGGATTTGGAGTCCTAGGGACCCTAGTAGGTGCCCCCATAAAAAAATTTTCATAAAAAATCAAAAATGGCAGAAAACTGTATACTGCATAATTACTGCAATGACTATTCCAATTATGAACGATACTTTAATGGAAAAAGTTACTGAAAAAGAATTTAACCATGAACCAGCCTTAACCCTAGATTTATAAACTGGACTATATGGAACGGCGAGGTTGGTGTTATCGGTGGAAGATTACCTATTGAAAGTACATCACACCATTTATAAACTTTTTAGCGCTAACGGCAAAAAGTTTATAAATATGATGGCATTTCAATAGTTGATCTTCCACGGATAACAGCAACCTCGCCGTTCGATATAGTCCAGTTTATAAATCGAAGGTAAGCACTATCACAAGCTTACCATGCAAACTTTTAAAGAACAAGGAATGGGTCTCTCTTATGACTTGATTTTCCAACAAAACCAGGGTGTTTCCCTGGGCCCTTGTTTGAGAAAAAAGGGCCAAAAAAGCAAATATTAACAACTTCATCTTGCTTCTCTCTACACGTCAGCACTTTTTTAAGGTTAGAAATTTAGAAATAACATACAAACAGGGCTGCCAACTTTTTGAATACGTAAATCCCTAGGAGAACCGCGGAGAAAATAGAATAAATTTTTGGTTTTTTATATATATATATTTTTGGATGCCTGCACCAATGTGAAACGATCATTAAAATTAAAATATGAAAGTTATTTTTATTTTTAATATAGCTACCCACTACTCCCACTACTATTATAGAGAGCTTAGCTAACAATAAAATATTATCTTATACATTAAGGTGACCAACTCCTGAAGGGGCATAACCGGGAGATCCCTAATGAATATTAAGATGTATTTTCCAAAATACTTATTAAAGAAAAATAATTTAAGTAAGGTTTCAATTCAAATTTATAGTAGATGGCAGAGAACATCCGCTTTTTAAATTGCAGTGATTTTAAAGTTACAAAATACAGTGGTATCAAAACCGGGGCGACCCGGAATTTTTTGCTGAAAAATCGGGACTATCCGGGACGGATTTTTTCCCAGGGACAAATCGGGACTGTCCCGGCCAAACCGGAACGGTTAGTCACCTTATATACATACAAGCTAGCCTCTAGAAAATTACAACTTTTTAAAAATTTTTAGTTATCTTTTATCTTTCTTATAAACTTGTGAAATTAATCTTGCGCCCATGTTTGTGTAAAAATGTGAAGTCCCAAAAAATCCGTAGTTTGAGACCTATATATCCGTATATATCGGAGAACAGCCACGGATGTAAAAAAGAGACAGTGTAAAAAATCCGTAGATCTACGGAAAAATCCGTGGGGCTGGCAATCAAGAATTTTGCGCGGAGTGCATTCACATCATCATGGGTGCGTGCAGATTGAACGTCGGGTGATGCCCGGGCGCGCCCTGGCCGTTCAGATTGCTTTGGTTAAAATTTACCCGGCTGTTCAGATTGTCAGTAGATTTTTACCGGACGCTACCCAAACGCGCACTTTCGCACCCCACGAAATAGGTTGATAAAATTTGTCTCACATGCGCAGATCAAATAGACAACCACTTCTAACCTTATTTCAGAGACAATATTTTTTGTATTTGTGTTTTTTAAATTTAAAGTCTAGTTTTTCACAATGGAAAGAATCAGTACACATTCCCATAATTTGGTGTTGGACGAGGAAGGCAATTTTGTTCCAGATGGAACAATCAAGAGCGGTGAAGTGAGTGAAAAAGTGGTGAAAGTGAATCATCGTCAACGAGTAGTTCTTCATTTGTAAATGCATTTACTATTACTTCTTCCATAATTACAAAAAAAAATTAAATCTTAAGATTGAGGTTATGATAATGCGTCTTGTTCGTTCACATCGGACGAATCGCCGGGCACACTCGGAGTGCACTCTCTATCGGGTAACGCTCTGCGCCGGACTTCACCCGGACTCTTCAATCTGAATGCACCCCATGAGGTGCTTTCGAGCTTGGTGCAGTCCGACTCTTTATCGGCTCAAACACTTCCTTCTTAAATGAAAAAAGCCTTTTACATCTGTTAACGTAATTAAAAGAAAGTTAAGAATTTCTTAAACTGAAGTTGGATGTTTTGCGATAAGTGATAGGCCATATCCATGTCCATTAACAAGCTTCAAAGCTTAGAAAAATAAATTTTATGTTCAAAAAACTTCGTAACATCCTAAATATCTCAAACCTTAAAACTTCAGTATGGAATACTCATCTGGGGAATTCAAAAAAGACGTATAAAAATAATTTTGCAAAAAAATTAATTGTATTCAAGGGATCAACTTTTTCAAGACTTCCCAGTACTTAGATTAAGACAGTTATATGCAAGTAAAGTCTTACGAAGATGTGTACAAAAGTATCTTGACACTATACACATCATAAACTCCAACCAATATAGAACCCACAGGTAACTCAAAATATCGCTGAGATACCAAAGAAACATAAAAGATTATCTCAGAAGTGTATAACGCACCAAAAATATTTAACCTTTTAACTGCCGATCAAAAATCGTCAATCTGTCAAAATTACAAAAATGTATAAAACATTTATAACATCAATTAATTTTGAAAGCCTTAAATCCTGTTTTCCGTAAAGAAAACTATTCAAAAATACCAAAAAACTTAAACAAGCAGAGTCACCTATTCTAATTCTAATTCGACTAAATAAGTTCTTTTTTCTTTTGGAGGGATGATTCTCCATCGATGGAGGAATCTACTGTATAAATTTTATTGTGTTACATCATTTTTGAATAATCTTTTTCGTTGTTTAAATTTTTTACATTCTGGAACTACGAAATGCGTTTTTGGTACCTTCGACGGAGTGGAAGGAATTAGGGTTTCGAGAGATGATTTTCTATCGACAGAGGAATCTACTGTATGAATTTTATAGTGTTACATCATTTTTGAATAATCTTTTTCGTTGTTTGAATTTTTTACATTCTGGAACTAGAAAATGCGTTTTTGGTACCTTCGACGGGGTGGAATGAGTTAGGGTTTTGAGGGATGAACCTCCATCGATGAGGAAATCTACTGTATAAATTTTATTGTGTTACATCATTTTTGAATAATCTTTTTCGTTGTTTGAATTTTTTACATTCTGGAACTAGAAAATGCGTTTTTGGTACCTTCGACGAGGTGGAAGGAATTAGGGTTTCGAGAGATGATTCTCCATCGAAGGAGGAATCTACTGTTTTAAACTTTATTGTGTTACACCATTTTTGAATAATCTTTTTCGTTGTTTGAATTTTTTACATTCTGGAACTACGAAATGCGTTTTTGGTACCTTCGACGGGGTGGAAGGAATTACGGTTTCGAGGGATGATTCTCCATCGATGGAGGAATCTACTGTACAAATTTTATTGTGTTACATCATTTTTGAATAATCTTTTTCGTTGTTTGAATTTCTTACTTTCTGGAACTTGGAATGCGTTTTTGGTACCTTCGACGGGGTGGAAGGAGTTAGGGTTTTGAGGGATGAACCTCCATCGATGAGGAAATCTACTGTATAAATTTTATTGTGTTACATCATTTTTGAATAATCTTTTTCGTTGTTTGAATTTTTTACATTCTGGAACTAGAAAATGCGTTTTTGGTACCTTCGACGAGGTGGAAGGAATTAGGGTTTCGAGAGATGATTCTCCATCGATGGAGGAATCTACTGTTTTAAACTTTATTGTGTTACACCATTTTTGAATAATCTTTTTCGTTGTTTGAATTTTTTACATTCTGGAACTACGAAATGCGTTTTTGGTACCTTCGACGGGGTCTAAGGAATTAGGGTTTCGAGGGATGATTCTCCATCAATGGACGAATCTAGTGTATAAATTTTATTGTGTTACATCATTTTTGAATAATCTTTTTCGTTGTTTAAATTTTTTACATTCTGGAACTAGAAAATGCGTTTTTGGTACCTTCGACGGGGTGGAAGGAATTAGGGTTTCGAGGGATGATTCTCCATCGATGGAGGAATCTAGTGTATAAATTTTATTGTGTTACATCATTTTTGAATAATCTTTTCCGTTGTTTAAATTTTTTACATTCTAGAACTAGAAAATGCGTTTTTGGTACCTTCGACGGGGTGGAAGGAATTAGGGTTTCGAGGGATGATTCTCCATCGATGGAGGAATCTACTGTATAAATTTTATTGTGTTACATCATTTTTGAATAATCTTTTTCTTTGTTTGAATTTTTGCATTCTGGAACTAGAAAATGCGTTTTTGGTAACTTTGACGGGGTGGAAGAGATTAGGGTTTCGAGGGATGATTCTCCATCGATGGAGGAATCTACTGTATGAGTTTTATTGTGTTACATCATTTCTGAATAATCTTTTTCGTTGTTTAAATTTTTTACATTCTGGAACTAGAAAATGCGTTTTTGGTACCTTCGACAGGGTGGAAGGAATTAGGGTTTCGAGGGATGATTCTCCATCGATGGAGGAATCTACTGTATAAATTTTATTGTGTTACATCATTTTTGGATAATCTTTTTCGTTGTTTGAATTTTTTACATTCTGGAACTACGAAATGCGTTTTTGGTACCTTCGACGGGGTGGAAGGAATTAGGGTTTTATTTTCCATCGACGGAGGAATCTACTGTATGAATTTTATTGTGTTACATCATTTTTGAATAATCTTTTTCGATGTTTGAATTTTTGCATTCTGAAACTAGAAAATGCGTTATTGGTAACTTTGACGGGGTGAAAGGGATTAGGGTTTCGAGGGATGATTCTCCATCGATGGAGAAATCTACTAAAATGAATTTTATTGTGTTACATCATTTTTGAATAATCTTTTTCGTTGTTTGAATTTTTGCATTCTGGAACTAGAAAATGCGTTTTTGGTACCTTCAACGGGGTGGAAGGATTTAGGGTTTCGAGGGATGATTTTCCATCGACAGAGGAATCTACTGTATGAATTTTATTGTGTTACATCATTTTTGAATAATCTTTTTCGTTGTTTGAATTTTTTACATTCTGGAACTAGAAAATGCGTTTTTGGTACTTTCGACGGGGTAGAAGGAATTAGGGTTTTGAGGGATGATTCTCCATCGATGGAGGAATCTACTGTATGAGGTTTATTGTGTCACATCATTTTTGGATAATCTTTTTCGTTGTTTAAATTTTTTACATTCTGGAACTAGAAAATGCGTTTTTGGTACCTTCGACGAGGTGGAAGGAATTAGGGTTTCGAGGGATGATTCTCCATCGATGGGGGAATCTACTGTATGAATTTTATTTTGTTACATCATTTTTGAATAATCTTTTTCGTTGTTTAATATTTTTACATTCTGGAACTAGGAAATACGTTTTTGGTACCTTCGACGGAGCGGGAGGAAATGAGGTTTTGAGGGATGATTCTCCATCGAGAGAGGAACCTACTGTTTGTGTTTTACTTTGTTATATTATTTTTAAGGGTCACATTATCATTATGATATTCTGTATCTAAAAGAGGTGTATTTTGTGCTATGGAAAAGGTAGATATGTTTTTTGATCTAAACTTTTTTTTAGATTTAGATGTATTCGAAAAACGCTTTGAGGCATGAAAGAGTCCTTGAAAGTTTAAATTTGAGGGTTTTCAATTTTTGAAAATATGTATTGGTGCAAATAGCAATATCCCCAATTCGTTGCTGAGTTTTCGTTACTAACTTCACACACGTTTTTTATAAGGGGTACAAGTTTGGCGCTAGGTTCATTCCCAGTAAACACACTTGTGACTTTAACCTAATATTTATATAAATCTAAGGTTCACATACTTATGTAAAATATGTTACATCATATTTACGTAAATCTCACATAAAAATATTTTTATCCAAAAAAATTATGTAAACATTACGTCAAAATTTTTACTGTACATTTAAGTTATCATAAGCAATGTTAATTTTACGTAATTAATATGACTTTATAAATAAATTCTTAAAATTTACGTAAATAGTGGGACCTTAATTTTACATAAAAAATATTACAATCCTTTTATATAAAAATTATATGTAATATTTAAGTAATCTAATTTACGTAAACGTTACATAAAATTATTTTTTTTAAATGAAAGTTATAAAATGTACATAACTATTATGTAACAATTTAGACATTACGTTTACATTTAAAATTTTGCATAACTATTATGTAAAACATTTTATGAAATATTTATATCATTAAATTACGCAAACGCTCTATAACATGATTTATGTCACAATAAAATTTTTAAATTTACGTAAATAAATATTATGCCACAGTGTGCACCTTAACTTTACATTTACAATTTTACATATTTGTTACATAACATATTTTATGTATTAATTATGTCATTCAAGTTATGTAAATTCCCTGTAAAATGATTTAAAGTCAAATTAAAGCCCTAAATTTTACATAATTATTATATAGTCAATTGAACCGTAAGTTTATGTTTCAAATGTTACATAACTATTATATAAAATATTTTATGTAATATTTATATCATCTAAATGAGGTAAACGCTCTATAACGCGATTTACGTCACATTAAAATTTACAAAAATATTATGAAAATGAAAGAAATTACCAGTGCTTAATAGTTTCTTCCTAGTCGGTAGAGATGGCGCTAATGTCAGCATGTCATGCAGATTAATTAATGTTAAATTTTACCTTATTAATGAATAATTGTGACCTCTATGTGACCTTAAATTGACATAACAAGGTAAACCTGTTATGTAAAATATACGTAGTTTTTACTTAACTCTTACGTAACATGGATGTAATATTTATGTAAAAGGTATATCATTTTATTTACATCACATTTATATAAAATTTAAGCGGGATTTGCGCATGGCATTATGCAGAGTTTTCACACCTTAATGTGACTTAAATTTTACCTTATTAATAAATAATTATGACCTCTATGTGACCTTCAATTTACATAACAAGGTAAACCTATTATGTAAAATATATGTAGTTTTTACTTAACTCTTACGTAACAAGGATGTAATATTTATGTAAAAGGTATGTCATTTTATTTACATCACATTTATGTAAAAATTAGGTGGGCTTTGCGCATGGCATTATGCAGAGTTTTCGCACCTTAATGTGACTTAAATTTTATCTTATTGTGACCTCTGAGTGACCTTAAATTTACATAACAAGGTAAAACTGTTATGTAAATTTTATGTAATATTTACATAACGGTGCAAAAGAAGTACAAATTTGGAACATGGCATTTTACTATTTTTGTACATTTTATGCTGCACTTTGCAGTGCCATTACAAATAAAGCAATATTTTAGAACTCTAATTAAAGTACTTTATATCAGTGCAATATTTATGCTTTTTTTGCATTGCAGCACAAATTGTACAAATATTGTAAAATGTCGTGTTCCAAATTAGTACTATTTTTGTACTTGCAATATGTTTGCTGGGTGTTTACTGGGCTGGTTCTTGAGAAATACTTGAAAAACCGCCAAATTAACTCCAGGCACAAAAATTTCACTTTTTGACGAGTCACAAAATTCTCCATTAAACAATGAAAAGTCAGAGGCAATGCCATTTTAGATAATATAAGATCAATGGTTTCTACTAAAAATCGATGGTACGGTAAATATGGTGGTCAAAAGATGGCTAATACGTGATACGAACTTTTTATTGCGGTGTACTTTTTATATACAGCTAGTGACGAAATTTCAATGCCATTGGGTAGAAGACTTTTGTTACCTACCATCGATGTAACAGGTTATGAGTAAACCGACACAAGTATTCCAAGCCGGATCGGACAACTAGAGTGGAGGTATGTCATGAAAGATGGCCGACAATGGGTATGATCAAAATCATAATTTTCTTATTTATAAACCGATTTTTCTAAAACAAATTTTGTTTTTATTCACAATAAAATAGCCTTTTAAAACGGTGATCAATACTTTGTATTTTCAGGTTTTTGTATAAAAAAAAGGTTTTCATAAAACCCGAGGTGTGAACAACTGAAGAAAATATGTACACCCCCTGCCGGTGCCTAAGGGTACTCTAATACTGCCCAAGTAGCCCCCTAGCCCTCCCAAAGTACTGCCTAAGTACTGCTTAGTCCTGCTGTAACTCGCATTATTTTACATGAAATGTTGTTTATTATAATAAACTGGCAATTTATCCTTTTCTGATTTGAGCATTTTGTTATCTTTCTCTCTTCTTACAGAAGGCAAAATAGGTTTCGATCGCGCTAAGCCTGAAGGCACAATTAAAAATACAAGCTATACTAGATATTAGCGACATACTTTCAAAGCCGTTAAATCAATGCTGAAAGTTATAATAAAAATACATATTGGCTACTATTAGTGACAGATACAAAATACCAAAGTTTTGGTATTTTGTATCTTGCAATTTGTATCTCATTAACGAAAATGGCGCAAAAGTATTTTCAATAGGTCAGTACAACGATCTATCAGTATCGCTTGATTGACAAGTCACGGAGGGAAAACAAAGCGATTTTCCATAAAACGTTAAGTGATTTTCCGGAGTTTCCAGTGACTTTAGATATATGATAGTTTGTTCTTTTTGAAAAACGGATAAAGGCAGATTGTTAGTGGATTTTTGTAGGAAGAGCCAAAAAACCGTGCCAAAACCCTGGTAAAATTTTCCCCTTGAATCTCATAGAAAATATGATAGAAATTTTGTAGAAGATTTTATCGGGTTTTGGGTCGGTTTTTGCAACATTTTCTATAATATTGGAGGAGATTTTATCAGCTCTATGGGCAGTGATTTTGATGGGTTTTGAGTTTTGAAGAAGTTTCTATGGCCACATGTGGGATCGGTTTCTAGGATATTTGAGAAGATTATATCAGTACTGTGATTCTAGAAGATCCTATGGGGAATGATTTTGGAGAAGTTTCTATGAGTTCTTGAGGGATCGATTTTTAGGACATTTGATGAGATTCTATCAGTATCATGATTCTAGAAGCTCCTATGGGCAAAAAGAATTTATCGGGTTTATTGGAGGAGATTTTATCAGGTCTATGAGCAGTGATTTTGATGGGTTTTGAAGAAGTGTCTATGGGCACATGTGGGGTCGGTTTCTAGGATATTTGAAGAGATTATATCAGTATCGTGATTCTAGGGATTGGAGCGATGGGGAATGATTTTTATGAGTTCTTGTGGGATCGGTTTCTGAGACATTTTCATCCATGCATCAGTATCATGAATCTAGAAATTGTGTTTTTGGTGGTTTTTTGCAACGTTTTCTAGGATATTGGAGCAGATTCTATCGGCTCTACGAGCAGTAATTTTGATGGTTTTTAAAGAAGTTTCTATAAGTACTTGTTGGAATCAGTTTGTAGGATACTAGAAGAGATTATATATTTATATTATTATGTACATTTTTAGATTTTCGGTGGAACAAATTCAAGGATATATCTGCGAAAATTTTATCAGTGACGTGCTTATGGACAATAGTATTTTTTAGAATATCAAATGGTACTATCAATATCATACTTCTAGATTATCTAATGGGCCAAAGGATTTTATTCGGGTTTTGGGTCGGTTTTTGCAACAATTTCCAGCAGATTGGATGACCTTCAATTACTCCTAGTGACAAAATTTCTAAAACATATAGAGATTTTATCAGTATCTTTTCTAGGAGTCCTATTATAATCGTACCGTATTGTAGGGAATTCAATAGGAGGATAATTTTATCCTTTAGGATAGGAAGTTCTTGTGGAACCACTTTGATTTTCCGCTTATCTCTTAAACATTTTCGAAAGATAACCTTGAATACAATTGTGTATTTAAGAACTTTAGAGAAATGTATGAGTGTATTTAAGAGAAATGTTTAACATAGCTGTATATGAAAAAAAATATGATCTGGAAGTTTAGCGAAGGTGGGTAAAATATTTTTTTTTTTTGAGGTTGAATTTGTAACATTATTTTCAACAACTTCTTAAAAAATAGAGTTATAGTAGCTTTTAGCATTGTATAATATGTAAGGAAAAATTAGATGACACTTTTTTAAGCCAAATTGATAGTTATCATGTATACCAAATGAGTCGCGCACTTTTTATTTTATGTGAAAGATCGAAGTTGTGAGATCAAAATAATTTTTAAAAAAAAGCGCGTTTAAAAGATTTTTTTTTCGAAGATAAATAATTAAAATTCTTAAGAAGAATAACTTTTAAGTAAGATAACTTTTTAATAATCATTTAGCCGTTTCTTTTCGTTAGCCTTCGCGAGAGGTTGTCAATCAGAATGATTCTGTTTTTTTTTTAATTAATATTTTTGAACATTTTTTTCCCTCTCTAAAGTTGTAAATTAAAAGGATTCGGGATAATTTTGATTTTAAAATAAATTAAAAGAATTAAAAATAATTTTAATTAAAAATAATTTTGATTAAGAGACTTTTCTTACACGTTGCCCAAGAACTAGCACAAATTTTTTTAAGTCCAATCCGAAATAAAATCCAAGTGAATTATTTAAAAAAATAAATACTTTCTAAGTCCCAACAACAAAACATATTTATGTATATATAGCGCAAACACCCCGACGATCTAACCCGGTCGAGATCTTCTTAAAAACTAAAATCAGTTTGCGGAGCTCCGAAAGTCCGAAAAGCAAAAAGCGCAACCCATACCTGGGCGCTACCGTAATTGGCATGATTTATTATGCAGGAACGAGTAAAATAAAACAGCCCGAAAGCCGCGTTTCCCTAAGAAATATCCCGATAAATCAATCTCGCGTTGACAACAAACGAAAATTCCGCCAAAATCCACGTCACTTTTTTGCTATAAAAGCGGATTTTGAAGTAACAAGAGTTAGTTCAAATTCGCACCTTAACTCGTACACACCAAAAGAAATACGCTAGTTAAAACAACAGTTCAAAATTAATTCTGAAAGAGATGAGTTCAAAATAAATTATCAAAAAAAAAAACAGTTCAAAATAAATTATCAAAGAGATTAGTTCAAAATAAATTCTCAGAGCGAACAGTTCGAAATAAATTCTAAGCCAAGAAAGTTCTAAAATTCTTAACCAAAACAGGTTCAATCTAAAGAACATAGTTAGAATGTAAAAAGTGAAGTTTGTTTTGTTAAAGTATTTTAACATGCTAAAATTTTGGAAACCCGGTATAAAAACTGTCGTGTGAAGTTAAGAATCAAACGAATAATTTAAAAATGTAAAATAGTGTAGTGTAGTGATTAGGCAGGATGTATGGTGATGAAATGGTAAATTTTTTTCATGCAAAATACTTATATTAGTGTAGGACTGTTTAACCGAGTAATATATCACAATGGATTTGAACTTTAACGATTTCAATAAAATATCTATTATATTTATGAAAAATCGAGTTGTCTGTTTGTACATCCCCAAAAATTAAATATTACTATGCACACTAAAACGCTTATGTCCAAAACAGTGTAAGAAAAATATGTGGCGTCTCTTAAGGAGTTAAAAGTTATCCGCTCGAACTTTAGAAATAACCCTTGCCGTTGTTCACATTTAACATTTTTAAAATCAAATTATAAATGAAAAGTCCGCAACTCATTTGGTCCAAGATATCAAACGATTACGATCCAAAAAGGTGACAAATGTTCTGTTTAAAGGTTGTATAACTTTCCGATATATTAAACAATGCTTTTAGCAACAATGTAAATATTCCGAATGAAACTTACTGAACCCATAGAAACTTCTCCAAAATCATTGCTCATAGGATCTTCTATAATCACGATACTGATAGAATCTCCTCAAACATCCTCAATACCTCATTCTCATCAAATCTCCTTTAAAAATGTGTATTTGTTCGTTGATAAAATCTTCTCCAAACCCACACCCTTATACAAACTGATAAAATATCCTAGACTTTCTGTCTTATAAAACATCCTTGATTCTCATAAAAGTAACTAGTCTTATCCAATCTTATAAATTATTCTAAAACTACAAGCTGATAAAACATCATATATTCCCCATATAATCTTCTCTGCTTCTAAAAGATTATAAAATATTATCGAAAAAAATATTGGCCTTCTCATTGGATCTTATAGAACTTATAAAAACATGATAAAAACTTCTCCGGTCTGGATGAGATTCGAGGGGAAATTTTGACTAGGGAAGTCACAGTGTTTGTTTTGTTTACTTTGGTTTTTATTTGTGTTCTAAGGAATTTAGAGGAAGATTTCAATAGAAAATTATATTATTCCTTTCACGATTTCAAAAATTCCTGCACAGGCTGCCTTTAAATGATCTTTTTTCTTGATTTCTTTGATAATAAGGTTAGTAAAAATACTTACTTTGTTTTGTCTAAAAACTTGTTGTTAACACCAAACATATTGTGTATTGATGGTAAATTCACATGTTTTGAACTAAATTTAGAATTTTCCACGGTAAATGGGTATAAGTTATTAATAAGGGAACATGTTTCTATATATCTCTGGGCCACATCAGGATGCTCACTTTTTAGCTTGTTTAAATAGTCTTTCATTGTACAGTTTGGGATAAGTTGGGTCTGGTGGTTTGGTGGGGCAACACAGAAGTGGCATTTTCTATTTAAATCTTCCTCTAAATTCCTTTAAAACACAAATAAAAACCAATGTAAACCAAGAGCATTCGACACTGTGGCACACCAAATTCTGCTTAATAAATTAGAACATGTAGGTATAAGAGGCACAGAATGTAATCTTTTTCAGTCATATCTTAAGCAATAACGCACACAACAAGTAAAAATTAGAGAATGCATTAGATACAAAAATAAGGTAAAGTTTGGTGTGCCACAGGGTACAGTCCTAGGGCCTATCCTTTTTTCAATTTATATTGACATGATAACAAAAATCATTCCAAGCAAAGTTGGACGTGTCATATGCTATGCAGATGATTCCGTAATTTTAATCAAAGCTAAAACATGGGCAGAGGCTCATAATCTCGCACAAAAGTACATATCAATAATTAAATTTTGGCTTGATCAAAACTTATTAACACTAAATGAAACAAAAACTTTCTCTATTGCATTCAGCATGAACAACAAAAATGCTGAAATAGAAGTTGACTATGAATGCTTCAGTCAAAATAATAATTCCTGTAAATGTGAACTGAAAATAAAAGAATTTACAAAAATAAAGTATCTTGGAGTAGTCATTGATCGAAACCTGAAATATGATGCACATATTGAATATATCACAAAAAAAATAAGAAAAACCATACATAGATTTTATCAATCAAGAGAATTTCTATCAATTATACTCCTGAAAATAGTATATCAGTCTTTGGTAGAATCCATTCTCAACTATGGAATCAGAATCTGGGGCAGTACTTGTGGCATAATATTAAACAAGCTAATAGTAGCACAAAAATACATTCTTAAAGTTATATATAAAAAACCTAAAAGATATCCTTCCAATGAATTATTCCTAGAAAGTAAAACTCTAAGAATTAGGGAACTTTACATAAAAAATATCTTAAAATGCATGAGAAAAAGTCAAAAATATAAAACTTATGTCAACCATAACACTTGTACTAGATCATTAACTCTCAATCACTTACCACTAAAGAGAGCAAATTTCTCTGCATGTCAGACATATAGCGTATGTTGGACCCAGACTTTTCAATTTGTTACCAAGTACCCTAAAAATAATTAAAAACCAAAAAACTTTTGCTGATAAAGTCACAGAATGGATCCCTAAAAACCTGGAACTCATAACCAATAAAATACCACTATTAAAATTAAAAAAAAAACAAAAATATCTCATCTGTTTATATTTTTAACTTAAATTTTATATGAAGATATATTTAATAAGCAAACAAAGATATAAGAATTTTATAAAATAAACTACTAAAAATATAACTAGTCATATAAAAAAAGGATCAGAGCAACTGTGTCACCTGGACGGCCGCAGCACTGGTACTCTGGAAGTCACAGATTGTTGAATGCCTGTTTGTGAATGTTTAAAACATGTATGAATGTCATGCCTAAGAACTGCAGTACCTGTTAATTTAAGAAAAAAAAAATCATATAAGCGTATAATTGACTTATATTAAGGTAAACAGTAGTTTCTTTAAAGTTAAGCCAAAAGTATTAGATTATAAAATCCACAAAATTTTATTCATAAGATGAAATTGAAATGTATATTTATAAGATTTTTATAAAATTTATATACAAAAAAGAGGTAACCTGACAAGTACCCTCCCGACGAGCTACTAGGCAGCTCAGGGACAGTACTCCAACTGTATTTTAGAATGTAAATGACAATTTTTTAATGACAATAAATTTGAATTTTGAATTTGAAACAAACACTTTTACTTCTGGCACGGTTTTTTGGCTCTTCACAAAATAAGGAATGCATTTACCAAGTTCCTTGTGAGTGTGGTGAATCATACATAGGTAAAACAAAAAGACCACTATCTGTTAGGCTTAAGGACTACTATTTAAATTTAAATGATATGCCAATGAAAAGTAAATATAAAAAAAAATCTAGTATAAAATGCTGACTTTAGTAAATATTTTTGTTATATGATTAATGGTTTTTTGAAATTTTTACACAAATAAGGCGTCTTTTATCAGAAATATAATAATAAAATGAACAAATTAGGTAAAAATATATCAACATCTAAGTTTTTGTATTTACAAAATTAATCTCAATATAATTGCTGGAGTATTACGATCACGAAAATATAACATTTATCTGCTACGCTTACCTATGCAAGCGTATGGGCAAAGCGTCATTTTTGCAGTTCATTATAAAAAGCGCATTCGAGTTATCAAAAAATAAAAAAATATGTTTTTATATTAAAATTAAAAGCTTCTTCTTTCCAAAAAATTCACGACGAAAAATTTAGGTGCATTTAAGCAAAGTAAGCATATAAAAAAATAGGTTTTTGTAAAACGCACTATATTTTTGGGTTTCCCTGTATATGGTTTAAATCATGTAAAGTAAATATTTTTTTTTAATTTAAGACGTTGCTCTTTGTACAATATAACTGTGTATAAAACTCATTCCTAGCTTTTCCAGATTAAAAGTTTCAAGTAAAAAACCGCATGTCCCTCTGTTCCCATAAGGTCGTTCCACTGTGCGCCGCCTAGTGACAAAGATTTTTTTGTGTCAAATTTGATAAGAATCAGCTCAATTGGTGTCTCAAACAGACAGACAGAGAGCGTCCCCAAATGACTCTTTAATAAAAATTTTTTGGCGGATCTCAGCCTCCATACTATGTATGGATGGCAAAAAATCACGACTTAATTGAACTGAAAATTTTACATATTATAGAGGCTATTGAGATCGGCAAAAAGTTATTTTTTATTTTTACTAAAAATGAGTTCTTTGGGTCAAAAAAGACGTAAATAATAAAATTTTGGGATGGTGTCTGTCTATGTGGGAAACGAAACCGATTCTGACACAAAATTGTTTTGTCACCAGGCGATGAGCTGATTAGTTTTTGGTGTGGAGGGGGGGGGTTGAGGAGAGGGCAGGAAGAAAAATACGGTTTGTCAGTTAGGTTTTTTTAAAAAGTTTAATTCCCTTTCCAAACCTCCACCCCCGTCAAAAACTAATCAGTTTACCGTCTGGTGACAAAGAATTTTTGTGCCAAATTTGATAAGACTCGGTTAAGCCGTTCTTGAGTGATCGTGTCCCACACAGACACCATCCCAAAATTTTGTATTCGGGTCTTTTTTGACCCAAATAACTAAGTATGGATGGCTAAAAATTTTAATACAGAAAAAAAATATTACACAGGAATTTTTCAAATTAAGCGGGAAAAAGACGAGAATTTTATTCAGATAATTTTGTAGACGCCCTGTATAATATCCCAAGAGCTCACACTTTGATATTGTCATGAAATAGGACTACCGAAATCTAGATCGGTACACGATGTTACAAGCGGTCAACCCCAGTAGGCATTCTGTAACAAGCAGTCTAACGGGTCTTCGGTAGGCATTCTGTATCAAGGAGTCTAGTAAACCTTCCTAAACGGCATTCTGTATTAAGAAGTCGTTGATTTTCACTAAGTCGCACTTCATTATTGCCACGAAACGCCATGACTTGCGAAGGGTAGGGGGTTGGTGGCCGGTAAAAATAGATTCACAAGACTACTCTTGATGCGTGCATTCTTAAATACTATAAAGAAAAAACAAAAAACAACATCTTAAAGGTCGGAAGGAAAAATTAGATTCATAAAAAATGTTCATTTTATCTTACAAAATTTCAAAAATATATATATATTCTTACCTATAAAGAAACAACCAGGCACTTCAGGTGATTTAGCGTACAGCTAAATCCACTAATTAAAACCGGGGGGTTCGTTTTGTTAAACAGTATTTGAGAACTTTAAAACGTGGGTGACCGATTGACCCTCTATGGTACCAATGCCCCGAACTTTATGGCGCGCAATTGCTAAAATAAAAGTTGGCAAGAGGATAAAGAGAGACAAAAATACCCCGTACCAATAGGAAAGAACTAAGGAGCGGCAAATTTAAATCGTAGTATTTTATAAAATATTTAGGAAACATGAAAGAAAAATTAAATAGGTAAAAATGTAGTAGTTGTTTTATTACATTATAGAGGGTGACTATCCTGCTTTTAAGCCTTACGGTCTAAGAAGCATTAGACGCCCGATATCCCAAGTATTTAGCACTTTATTTATAACAAATTTCCCACAATTAAATTTACTTATGAAACAGAGAACAACGGCACACTGCCATTTCTAGACACTTTAGTTATAAGAAATAAAAATAAATTAGAATTTGACCTGTACAGAAAAGGAACGGTCACCAACATTATATTCCAAATGACTCTTTTCATTCCTTACAACATAAGCTTGTAAGTTTACACTTTTTAACATATAGATTAGTAAATTTCCCCTTAAACAAAGAAAGATTTGAAGCAGAAAAGAATAGGATTAGGAATATAGCTGGCGAAAACGGTTACGACGAAGGCTTAATAAATAAGCTGATAAATAGACATTCTTTTCAAAAGACCTTTCGGAATTCCACTTTTATAATCCTAATTATACGAAAGGATTACAAAAAGTATTTAATAACGCCGGTCTTAAATTAGTATATCAAACCGGAAACACAATAAGAAGTTTACTAGGAAATCCCAAGGATAAAACTACAGTTCTAGAAAAAAGTGGAATTTACGAAATTAGTTGCAACAATCATAGATTCACATTAGATAACCTAAAACTTCTAAAAAGTGTACCAAACAAAAGACTTTTGAATGCATATGAAAGTATGGAAATCATCAAATCCAGAAATAGTTTAAATATAGATAGATAGGATTATAAAGCGTGACACAAATTATTAGTCTTATCTCCGCTCACTAAGCTTATAGTCCACGTTCCGTTTTAATTTATTATGCGTCTAAAATTATCACTAACTTATTATCTTCTAAAAACCCAGCGCAAAAAGGAACTTTTTAAAACATTTGGTTTCAACCTCGGTTTCAACATAAAGGAGAGGTGCCAAACTGTAGTTTTAAATAAAATGTTATAAAATTCCCATTACACACACACCTTTGGATCAATGGATGGAACATCAGGACCACCTGGATGTTCATACACTTATACCATCAAATATAACAGATAAATTAGAGTTAGAGTCTGCCATGAGCATCCTGTTCTTGATACTCAAGTTCTCCGGATCACCATGTGTATTCTCTGGTGTTCCGCAAGGGTCACTCATAGGTGCCCTGTATTATTTTTGTTTGAACATATAATAAAGGAATAGCATATTGTAGTAGCATAAACCTATAGTTCATTCTAAATTCTCCGGTTCAATTTTAATATGGCGACTGACATTTATACACAAAAGCTAAATGGAACTGCCATTGTCAGTGTCAAAAATGTGGCCCAATTGGATTTGGAATGAACTGTATACCTAATTATGAAAATGGCCAAAAAAAAACACATGACTTACGTGATACTTTAGGGAGGAGGATGTCAGCAGTAGCGTAATTAAGCATTCTTCTGTCTTTATTTTTACTTTTTCACAACGTTTCGATTGCTTATGTATCTGCAATCGTCATCAGGTCAATAATAACAAAAAACTAAGACTACCTAATCTTATATACTAGTATGTGTTCAGTGAACCATAAAACTACTGGCTCCGTCCTTTCACAGTTGAAATCTGTTACCTCCGAAAAGTGTGGGTTTCCAAATATCCTTGATAGTGATGCTTGTTTGAGAAAATACATTCTGGTTCCACAGGATGAATGCTGTTTCTTTGAATTTTCGCTTGAATAGGTTTTCCTCCTTGGCGACGATCTTTGCCTCTTTCCATTCCATATGATGTTGATTTTCCCAGCAATGTTGAGCTATTTCGATCCATGAGCTATGAAATATCACCTTGTCGACGAGTGTTTTTAATATTTTTTTTGTAGTGGCCAGCGTTACGTAATTTCAGAGGGGGTCTGAGTTTTCATTACAGGGCTGCCGCGTCTTAAGGTGTGTAGAGGGGGGGGGGTCAAAATTTGCGAATTTTTGCGTTATATAATTTATGAACTATTAGAACCTTCGGAATACTTTTTCTATTATTAGAAAGGTATTAGCATTATAAAAATAATTGCTGGCCAGCGTCATTACAGTCCTTATCCATTGCAAAAATATTAAAATAAGCACAAAAATATAAGTGATTATTTTTAAATTTCATTTTAAAGAAATCTTCTCTCGTCCGAATGAAAATCAGAAGACTTCCAAAAATCACTTTTTTTTTGTTGTTTCAAGATCTTGGAAAAAAAAATATAATAACGTAAAGCAACCTTAGTATAATCGGGTGGCTTTTTGTTTTACTGTAAATGGTATGCAGATTAGAAAAGTTACTGATAAAAATAGTAAATTGATTTTATTATATTATTATTTACTTCATTGTATATATACAATTAAAATTATTATAGTCTTCTATATGCAACAATAAAAATATATACCTACTTGTTAAAAATGGCAACAGCCTATAATAATAATACAATAACTTTGTGATAAAAAATTACTTAACTTTAAATGAATACATTCATTTCTTACGTCATGAAGTCATTATTAAATACAAAGTACTTATTTTTGTTCCTTAATAAAGTTAATAATACAATAAATGTGCCGTGGATCATTTTTCGAAAACAATTTTTTTCAAATTTGAAGCCTTTTTTTTTCGAAAAACTTGGATTTTTTAATAATACTTTTTTCGAATGACATTATATCTTTACAAACCTCTTTTTCGAATTGAATAAATTAAAACAAGACAGCATACTTGTTTATAGCCGGGCAACAGAGATCCATTTGTGTTTTTTTGTTTTAGTTGGTTAGATTTATTAAAATTACTTAACTTTCCAGTAGTTTTATTAAACCTAACCAATAACATCAGACACATTGAACGAATCCTTGCTAACCCGGCTATAAAAAAAAGAATGTTCTTGTTTTAATTAACTATAATCGATTTCCGAAAAAAGTGCTTTTCGAAAAAAATGTTTTCAAAATAAAAAATATGAAATTCGTGTTTTCGAAAAATAAACCGCGACCCAAAAAAAATGGTAAAACAAATAAAATTGCCAAAAACTTTCATAGCACAAATAAAAATATATGTGTGGTGGTGAAAAGAACTAAATATGTAAAATACAAAAGTATAATCTTAAAATATATATATATTTGAAATGAAACACATCTATATCACAATATGTTATAAAATTAAGTAGCTGCCTCCCACACTACGTCATAAACGTGAGAAATCTTACAATCTTCATTTAAGTAGCTTGGGCGAATGTAGAACTTTTAAATAAATAAAACATTTTTTGCCGTTTATTCTAGACATTTAGATCAGTCTGTCAGCCAGGTGGAAATAGTAGAGTTTCTTCAATTATAAACGTACTGTGAGCTGGTATCTAATAACCTGGCTATATTTTACAAGTACTCATTGGTACTCCCATACATGAGCAAATGGAATTAATAGCACTTTAAGTATTAGCCTTAAGGTGGATTCTAACAGCACTTAGCGTAATTTAATTTAGTGTAACTTAATTTGGCGTAAGAGTCGCTCTTATGAGATTTAATACTCGCGTTCATACAGGCGTAATTTAACGTAATTTAGCGCAATGTAACTTAAGAGATGACCAACTTTTCTCTTTTCTTAAATTGCCTTAAGTGAAATCAAAATTGCGTATGCCCAAACAAAGATGGACGCCGATTTTTCACAACTTGTAAACAAATAAAAGAACAGGAAGAATTTAATTGGCCAGCTTACAAAATTTTTGACAAAAAACAGCAAAAATTGGCAGCTACTTAAGGAAGCTGTATGAACACCCTAAATTTTCCTTAAGTTAGGTTAAATTATGTTAAGCTAAATTAAATTATGTTAGGTGCTGTTAGAATCCACCTTTAAATTGGTTTCTACACTTTAAAACAAGCGTTTTTACACTTTTGTTCCATTCTTTTGAATTCCCTCATTTCCGATAGTCACTTGAGTCACAAATGGACCTCTACCACCTTGCTGTCCTATTTTGCCACCAGCACTTCTAGCGTGCATTTGCGTAGTTTGCACGTGATGTCTTTGACTGGGCTGGTGGTGTAAATTTACCATTTGCTCTTGCTGTTGATTGGGGGGGTTAGAATTGACGTCATAAATGGGGTGCTCAGTTTGGTTGCCGTGTTGAGTGGTTGTTTGACGAGTCGTTGTCCTATTGGTCAAGACTGATTGCACACTTTCGTACTCATAATAATTTGAGATCGGTCGGAGTTGTTGACCTTCCGGACGAGTTGATCTTTGAGAGTGGTACTGGTGCTGTTTTCGACTGAAATTTAAAAAGAAAATATATGATTGATAAATTTATAGTACATTTTTAAGGACCTTTGGGTGTCTACCAATGGTTTTTTGGGTGACTACAAATTGTGTTTTGTCAGTAAGTAGAGGCAGTTGATTCTTAAATGGAACACCCTGTATATTTCATCATACCTGAAGACGTAAAGGCATTTTCAATACGTTTGTGTCATACATACGTCATTTTACAAGTTTTTAAAAATATAGTTTTTTCTAATAGAAAACAGAGCTGGCGGAAATAATCAACGCTAGAGTATGTCCGCAAATTTACATTACACACATATTATAATGCCATCTGAATGCAACTTCAGCAAGTTTCGTCTACAAGCAAAACAAACGAGGTGCCATACTGCACATTTAAAAACGAATGAGAAATGGCCGCATGCAGTTTCTAACAAAAAAACAGGAGTTTTCTTGTACTTAGTGTAAAATGAACTTCTCTTAATTTTCGACTCTTTATACAGAGGGTGGAACCTAGAACGACGCCGTTTCGTACTTATTAGGGACTCATCAGCTAGGTGTACCCCAACAAAAGACAAACCCGCTCGCGCTAATGTGCCGAACAATAATACGTTAAAGCGCAGATAATTACTGTCGTTTACCGATTATGGTGCCCTCTGAGTGAAGCTCCGACAACCAAGTATGCCAAGTAATGCCATCTGTATACAAGTTTCGTCAACAAGCAATTACAATATATCTGGCAGGATCAATCCCACGTTATCTATATCACTCTGTGTCAAAAGTCAAAGATCAGGATGTTCATTTATCACTGTAATTATTATCTTTCCTGTAACAGTTTTTCTTTTTTTAAATATTGTTTTATTTCTCTTCTATATTTATTTTTATTTACTTATTTATTTTGGTGATCATAATGAACAACAGGTTTACACCCATATAAATATCCACAAAATTACAATAAATAATAATAAGTATACTATTACATTACATCTGTAATCAAAAAACCTTACATAACCAATAAAAAACTAAGCAAGGCAGACAAAAATGTACCATAATAATTAGGTTCAACTTTGATTCAACACTATCAATCTCGCATTCCTTTTGAAAATTAAAGGTGTTAAGTTGAAAAAATCAACTGATTTGTAAAATAAATTTCTGAGTTTTGAGAACAATTAGTTTTTCCAAATGTAACAAAAAATTCCTCTGTTGATCTTAAATTGATTTGAGGTATATTAAGACACACAGTAATCAAAATCCCTTGTGCATTGTAAATTGAATTAACTACTCGGTATAAAAAAATAAATCAGTTATTTTACTCTTGTTGGAAAAGGTTTAAGATATTAATATGATATTCTAGAATATTAAAATTTTTTAGTAAGTAAAGAATACTTGTTATAGAAATGTTAAATTTCTTAATTGATTGAGAAGCGGAGGGTAATTTATGGAGTAAACATAAAACTTTATCTAAGTTTTTGTGCAGATTTTGACAAATCTGCTTAACAAAACCAATTGATGCCATTTGGGCAACATCTCCCATTTTGAAATATTCAAGATGGCGGCCGTGACCAAAAAATCATAAGAGAACCGTATGCATGCGAGGTTTTGAGTCCAATGAATCCTAATCTGTTGTTTTACTTTCATTATCTCTGCACCTGTGAACGCTCGGGAATCTTCATAATGATTGCGAAAACAATCCAATTCAAGTGATACGAGTCTTTCTACTTTTTTCTTCTTATATTATACCTGGGTATGAGTAGCGCTCAGGGTTGATTATAGCCTGTTCTCTTTAGGCAAGCAAGGCAACAAGCATTAAAATATAAGATAATCGGTTGAACATAGTTATATGCCACTCAATAAATAACCACAAAAGAAAAAGACAAAATCTACTTAATAAAACTCTCGATAAAACTAACAGTGGCTAGCTGACTGACAGATAACGCAAATCATAGTCTAGATCGAAAGGGGAAAAGGATGGGATGATGGGAAATAGAAAAGGCGGAAGAGGAGAGGACGAGAGGAAGAGAAAAGACGGTAAAAGGTGGTTTTCTATAAATTAGGTTTCATAAATTTGGCCTTTGAAAAACCATAACCGTTTATCAGGGGCTTCAAAAACAAAAATGTAGAACATTTTTACATCGGATAGCGGATTGGGGTATTGCGGGTGACCACTTTGTTACGACACTCAGTAATATTTACGGGTTTAAAATAAGTAAAAATTTTATTATTTATATTTATGGAAATAACCAATGAAATTCTTAATACGCGTTAAATTTCGGACCTTTTCGCGTAAATACGTGTTGTCGTGCGCGACATTGTTTATTATAATATTGATTCGAACAAAAACGCATTGTTATTTTTACTGCTTCACAAACTCCAAAGACTCCTAAACAACAAGAAAGAAGAGCCGCCCAGAGAGCTCTTGTGAAGAGGCAAGCACGGTGTTTTTGGAGTTTTCTTCCTTCTTAATCGCCTCCATATTGATAAGACATTTTGCTGCATTTTGATTTATTTTCTGATTTATACCTTCTTTTTCTTCAAGTGCTATCATCAGCGCCATCTGTACCCTGTCGACTGCTTTTCGGAAAAGTGTCGTAGTACTAACACCATACCATGGTCTAGGATTTTTACGATCCGAACTTCTTCTGCCTGCAATTTTGCCTTTTATTATCAATTTTAAAAGTTTATATTTGTCATTTGTCAAAATATGTCCAAAATATTCAAGTTTTCGTTTTTTACTACTAAATAAAACTTGAAGATTTTTATTTATTCTAAGCAGAACATCTACATTAGTTACTCTGTCCATCCGTCTTCTACGATAACACCACATCTCGAATGACTCCAACTTTTTGCACATGACCTCAGTTAGTGTCCATGCTTCCATGCCATAATATAAGATGCTAAAAACATAACACCGAATCACAGGAATTCGTAGTGGTGGTATTAAGATCGCGACTACACAACACTGATTTCATTTTGATAAAAGATGATCTGGCCTGTTAAACTCTTGCACGAACTTTTTGCATGTTGTCCCAGTTCTCATTGAGGAGGCAACCCAAGTATTTGTATGAATCCACGCGTTCGACTTGCTGCCCATTTATACCTGCTTGATACATTCAAACTTTTGGATTTTTCATCCCCGTGCACATATACATACATAACGTTGTGGACACAGCAACGTACGCAACGATTTCACTACAAAAACAGACCTAAAATTGTATTTGGTAAAAATATTTTGTGTTGGCTGGACCGGAAAATTTATTCTCGATTTTTATATTTATATTTATTTATTAGATTTTATATATGTTAGTCCCCTTAAAGAATGTAAAAAGAACTGTCAAGTAACAAGTTGTCATAAAACTTTCAAATGTAAACCTAATATTTTGCTAAAATCTACTCAATCTCAATCCTCAAAACCCTACCGACCAAGAATCCACACCAATTTTCGGAAAGCAAATAATAAAAAAAAAACAGATCAAACTCACAATTACCAAGTTATAACTTGATAATTATATGTAGAGACCCTGTAAACAATTATTTTGTTAATCGTAAAGAAAGTAAAATCTAGCCCTAACACAACCAACTAAAGGGAAATATTTGTGCCTCTAAATCAACAATTGATGAATAACCAAAAAACTTCAGCTGCATGCAAAATGCAAAAAATAATTAACTTGTTTAGCCTAAAATAAAACTAACTTGAGGTTGTTTAAAAAAGCTTGGAATAATATGTACACGATAAAAATAAAATTATATTTGTTTGGTTTTAGTTAATACGCGCATACGATAGGAATACAGACACTGTGAGATTTACATATTATTTAGAGGGCCTCTAATACTACAGTTAACCAAAATAATATACTAAAGTTTTCTATAAAAATACCACGCCAGTTGAAATTAAAAAGCGAACCTACAGAAGCTAAAAAAGTTTTAGGCCGATAAACCGTGTCTACATGTTAGTTTCGTGCCGTCCATAGAGCATCCTCATCAGTGCGTACCTCTCTTCCTCCACCTTTAACCGTTGCTGCTGGACCTGCATCCTCATCTGGACGATTTGAGTATCCGATAGAGAGGGGGGGGATTCTATAGTTTGATGTGTCGAAGGCCCGCCACCTGGACTCGCCCTGCTATGGTGGATAGATAGATAATGACGTGTAAAGAAATGCCGGTTTGATAGGGCACAATTTTTACAATTAATACAAAAAGTGTTCTAAAATGAAGTTTCACTTAGATAAGTGACCCTTTTGACTGTAGAGGTGCAAAAACACAAAAGTTAGTGAACACTGCGCCAAAACGCTGATGAACATTATTACGCCATGCTACAATTCAATGTTAGTTAGACACACTGAACATCACAAAAAATGTTAATAACCCGAATTTTTTTTACAAATGGTACAACTAAGATAAAACAAAAGTAGCAAACATCTTTTGCTCTAAATTTTAAATAAAATAACCAACGATTGCAATACAGATAATTGGCTAGTCCTGTTTGCTTCATCTCCTGGTAGGTACTCAAAAAACATAGCCGAGAAAAAGAAATAGTCAAAAATGTTGGTTAGGTGTATTTTAGACACCTGATACCGCGATAGACAACTTTTGTTGGGCAGACTATATCGCGGTTACTGGGTGGGTGACTGTTGATTGAGCCAAATACTTACAACACCAATATTTTTATAGAATTCTTATTAACATACATTGTAATAGTTTGAAAACATTGGTAGAATTATCAACAGAGGATACAGTGTCACGGTGAGAATGACTAAAATGTATTTGAGATTTGAAAATTTAAGTAATAAATACTTTACAGACAAACAAGGGACGATGCACACTTTACATTGCAATTGGTTTTCGGTTGGAATTCGCTGCTCCTTTAATATGTTATAGAACAAATGGTGAAATCTTTTTTATTTTTTGATATTTTGTGGAGAAGTGTTTGATGAAATAGGAAAGCTAAGCTACATACAGTACATTCCATTTTTATTTAGACAAAACATAACCTTACTTTCCATAGAACAAAAACCAGATTGCCAAAATCAAACGCCCCCACGGCATTATAACTACACTGCTAACTTTAAATCACTCCGAATAACCCCTTATATTACGCTTTCATATCAATCAAATGCACCAGAGTGAAACAGCAAGATGCCAGAGATACTTTATGGATGAAAAATTATTATTATGTAATATACCTGTTAAGGCGGCCATGATATTCGTTTTTATTTGTACACCGAACATAACAAAGGAAACGCGATGCTGACCCAATATGCCTGAGAGAGACCCAGACTGGTGAGCGAAGTCACCCACAAATTAATGAATTCAAATTCAATTTAGACATTTAAAAATGCTGGACCGGCTTTATATTTTGCGTATTTTTTATTACAAGCTTTTATTTAACTTTACCTCTATGTATTGTATGTTTATATGTTCCGGTCAAATCTTACAACTCAATTTTGACTAACCTCCACATGTCCGATTGAATTCAAATTTAGTATGCGATTACAGTTCCGGTGAAAATACAATATGGTATTATTGGGCACCCCCTGGAGGGGGGAAAACGGCTAAGTTTTTCCGATTTCAACCAAAATTGGTATTCGGGGGGTTTTGGGGATAAGGAATACGAATTTTTGATCAGATTTTGAAAATTCAATATGATGGATTCAAGATGGACGATTTTTGGTCATGTTTTGCTAACCAATTTTAACTGACTTGTACACATCCGATTGTCTTTAAATTTGGCACGCTTTTATAGTTTCGGTAACAATACAATTATATAGTATTATTAGGCACCTCCCTCCCCCCTACGAGGGGAATGGAGGGAGAAAACCACTAAGTTTATCCGATGTCAACCAAAATTTGTATACGGAGGTTTCTGGGGATAAGGAATAAGATTTTGAAAATTCAATATGGCGGATTCAAGAGGAACGATTTTTAGTCGTGTTTTGCTAACCAATTTTAACTGAATTATACACATCCACCTGTCTTTAAATTTGGTATGCGGTTAAAGTTCCGGTAAAAATGCAATAACTTGGTATTTTAGGCACCCCCTCCCCCCCAACGGGAGGAGTGGAGGGGGTAAAACACCTAAGTTTACGATTCATGATAAACGATTTTTGGTCATCTTTTGCTAACCAATTTTAACTGACTTATACACATCCGATTGTCTTCAAATTTGGTATGCGTTTATAGTTCCGGTGACAATACATTAATATGGTATTATCAGGTACCGGCCTTCCCGTAACGAGGGAAGTGGAGGGGGAAAAAGATTTAGTTTGTTCGATTCTAATCAAAATTGGCATACAGGGGTTCCTAGAGAAGGAGATTATGAATTTTTGATCAGATTTGAAAATATCAATATGGGTTCAAAATGGACGATTTAGAGTACAAATCTAAAAATTGAAAAATAATTTTATATTAAAAAAAAAGCTTTTCAAATCCAAGCTTTAATACAAAAATATAAAGTTCACTATCATAATAATAAAAGCGATGTGTGCATTATAGAAAGTTTGGCCATGTTGCTTGCTTGTATTTGAAAAGCTTTTTTTTATATAAAATTATTTTTTAATATTTAGATTTGTACCCTAAATCGCCCATTTTGAATCCGCCATACTGAAATTTTCAAATCTGATAAAAAAACTCATAATCCTCTTCCCTAAAAACCCCTGTATGCCAATTTTGATTGAAATCGAACAAACTAATCTTTTTCCCCCTCCACTTCCCTCGTTAGGGGAGGTGGGTACCTGGTAATACCATATTATTGTATTGTCACCGGAACTATAAACGCATACCAAATTTGAAGACAATCGGATGTCTATAAGTCAGTTAAAATTGGTTAGCAAAACATGAGCAAAAATCGTCCATCTTGAATTCGCCATATTAAATTTTCAAAATCTGATCAAAAATTCGTATACTTTGTCCCCAAAAACCCACGTATGCCAATTTTGGTTGAAGTCGGATAAGCTAAATATTTTTCCCCCTCCAGTTTCCTCGTTAGGGGGAGGTGGGTACCTGATAATATCATATTATTGTATTGTTACCGGAACTATAAACGCATACCAAATTTGAAGACAATCGGATGTGTATAAGTCAGTTAAAATTGGTTAGAAAAACATGAGCAAAAATAGTCCATCTTGAATTCGCCAGATTGATTTTTTAAAATCTGATCAAAAATTCGTATTCCTTATCCTCAACAACCCAAGTGTACCAATTTTGGGTGAAATCGAAAAAACTTAGGTTTCTTCCCTCCAGGGAATGCCTAACATTACCATATTAGTGTATTGTCACCGGAATTATAATCGCGTACCAAGTTTGAATTCAATCGGACTACAAGTTAGTCAAAATTGAGTTGCAAGATTTTTACCCGAACATAGAAACATATATAGATAATAGAGGTGAAGTTAAATAAAAGTTTGTAATAATAAACTAATGTTTTATAATTTTGAGCCTTAAGGCTGCTACGAATTTGTAGTTTTTAAATTTAAAATAACAAATTACTTCCTAATATTAGAAGGAATTGTGACGAAACAGATTTCTATCGATCTTGCTACTCTTGCGGCTATATGCCTACATATTGTGCCCCTGAAAATGACCAATGGGTGGGTGCGTCCACCATGCCATTTCATAACCAGTCCCTTCTATGATGTGTAGAGTTCGCACTATTTACGTTTATGTATTGGATCAACACTTGCTGCCTTGGCCATATCTAGTACACTGTGATCACTTGTCTTACGATAACAATAACAAAATGACAAAAAAATGGTTCAAAAAGTTTCTATTACAATCAACTCATGATAAAATTTAAACTAAACGAAATCGAAAATTTTCTGAATGAGGCCCTGTCTATACTAAAATATAGGGAGAAACAAAAAATAAACGTCAGACTGAAAATTCTCTTTGGCAATTGACGTCAATCAATGTGGATAAATTTCGAGAGGAAAATACTGTATGTCAAAGCTGATTACGCTTTGTAAGGAGTAAACTTGGAAATTCTCCAAATATTTTTTTTAAAGCACTCTTATTTTGGTTATACTCGCAGACTAGTTATCATTTTCTATTAGTGATACTTAGGCATATTGGTATCGTAACAGAACTATTTGTGGTACCTACTATTACTCTATTAGAAAATTGACAAAAAAGTTTTTTCTGATTTTATAAATATCTTTGCGCGTCAGACATTTTGATCACTAATGTCTGTTTGCCCGCCTGTCTCTCGTCAGTTTGTGAACAACGATCATAATTGAATGGCGGTGTGTGAATAATTGTTTTCTCCCTGATTTCAAGAATAGCTACACTGAACTTTGTTATCGCATTTATTATGTATATTTTATACTTTTTACATAAATTAAGCAAGATTTTATACACAATTACATTTTTTTTAAACATTTTCAAATCGATATTCTTCAAATATTCAGCACGCCACTGGAATTGGTTCGAATAATGCGCCCAATTAAAACTTAAACATATAATTCAGAAACTCTCTTGCAGGTTTAACCAAATTAAGTGTGCTTTTTTAAAAAATATTTGGAGAATATCCAAGTTTACGAACTTTCCTCATAACGCGTAATCACTTCACCGTTTGTTCGTTTTTGAGTACAGATTTTATAAAAAAGTGCTTTTCACTAAAAATATAGTTTTTATTTTTTATGTTTATGCTGCCACTGAGAACGACGTAATGTAACGATGTAATATGGCAATTTCTTTTACAGAAATAAATAGTCTGGTTCTCTACTTATAAATTGGTGTAGAGCAAACAGCTATTTTGGTGAAAAATTTTCGAAATCTAAAAACGCCATAGGTCGCATCAAAAGAGATAAGATAAGAAAGGCACGATCTACAACATATTAAAGGCGCAGCGAATACCAACCGAAATTGCAATATAGTGTTGCATCCTTTAATTGCGAGTTGTTGCGAAAATAAATTTAATCTAAAAAAGTCTTCCTTTAATTGATTTATTTAAGAATTTGTTTCTTACCTTAAGTGACTCTGCAATTCTTTGTAATTTACATAATGTGTAAAAGGAACATCAGCAATGCCCGACCTGCTGCCTAATCTGCCCGCGAATTCACCATATTGAGGCTCTCTGGAATCTGATCTCTGGAAACAGAACATTGTCTATTGAGATTGTTGTGTGATTTTATCAATTTTGTTTTGATGATTTCTGTAGCCCTTGGAATAGTTATATATCAAAGACCGTGCGTTTTTGTCAACTTTCCAGATGTATTTTAGGTAGGAAAGTGCCGCTTAGTGCTAAATGAGTTCACGCCGAGACTTTCCTGCACTTAAATTTTGTATTTTTGGCTTTTTTTGCGACGATTGCGAATTTCGGGCATGCTATCAAGGTTGGTAAATACAAGATACAAGAATTTTTCTACTTTTGGAAAAATGAGCAATTTTCATTACATTTTTGTATTTTTTGGATAACATATTATTTCCGAGATTGTTTCTTTTTCATTTTTCGCAGAGGGGTTGCGATTCTTCAGAAATGACTAAGAATCTCACCTGTCACAATTCCGGAAAGTGGAGGTTTGTTTACACACAAAAATACGCGCACGCGTATTAACATACCGAGTAACATACCTTTTTTAAATAAAAAAAGCTTTTTAACAAAAACTGTGCCACTTTAACCAACTGGGTATCCACCTTTTATTTATTTTGGTTTATGCTATATAACCAACTATGTCTCCACCTTTTATTTATTTTTGTTTATATAAATTTGTTGGGCCGCTCTGTAAAATAAATTATTTAGCCACGGTGTACAGTTTCTAATATTTAAAAATTACTTTCCACGTGAAAAATATCTGGCTCGATATTTCTTAAAATCGTTATCAACAAAAAAAACTGTCTCTATCTCTACTATATATAAAATACAACCACTCTCAAAATTCCCTGACTTTTCCAGATTTTCCAGCTCAGTGGGAACCATGCATGCCGATTCTTGGGAAGTACGTGAAAGAATAACCTCCACCCACTCGTGCAATATTGATTTAAACTAGTCGAATTCGAACGCGGTCTACACAAACCGGCTTATCTTTCACCTCTCATTTCACACGATATAGAAAGAGACTGACAAAAAAATTGGCTATTATTTAGTACTCGTATGCGGATATTTTCGTATGGATTTAAAAAGAGGTAACAGAAAATATCTTTTTTTCATTATTAACGTGTCCTAAAGGTTTAACTTATTTAAAGTTTTTTTATGAAGTAGTTTTTTTTATTAGGGTAAATAAATGTGTTAATATATAAATAAACATAATATTAATATACTTGTAAAAATGCTTAGTTTTTAATGAATTACGATATTGATATAATAATAAGTAAAATTTGTTATTCTGGTTATAATTGGAATATTCCCTTTCTAGGCAAAGAAAAAGTTAATTAAACACCTGGCATCCGAAAAGCGTCTTTAAATTAAAATTAACATAACCAGCCAAAAACTTTACGCCTGAGAGTATATCATAGCAACGGTATACAAACATTTTCAATGACATATTTTTTACATACTGGAACAAAATTAAGAAACTAAATTTTAAAAAAAGTTCGTATAAACTTGTATTTAAAAATAGTCAGGGTTGATATTGTCAAAAATAATAATTTGCAAATTTTCACTGCGGCACGAGTCATTTAAAAAAACTAGCAACATAGTTGTTGTATTGTAAGAATTAAGCTCAGCTATTGATTATGAATATTTTTTTGATTGATAGTTGATATCTTACCTGCAAAACATGTCCCTGATCATAGACACTTTCTCTATTACTGTCATCAGATTGGTAGAATGTATGTCGCTGATTCATTCGCTGCTGATGGAATTCCCTGTTTTGCCTCCTTTGGTCAGAGTGCTGTCTATATTTTATTGCTGGCATCGCTGCATTTTCTGGAATAACCTAAAATTTTAAAATAGATTACGTTCAACAATATTTGCGGCAATTTTTTATCTAGTCCTACTACAAGAGTATGAACGTTCGGCCTGACTCTCAACGCTTTGCTTCCAGCTTTTTGGGGAAATCGCTATCGTTAGTATGCTTTATTGTAAAAAAATATAATAATTTTAATAGATGATAAATTATTTTTCTAATGTAATGAAACAAATAATGTAATTAAATAATTCGTATTGAGTCATTCATAAAAAAAGCATAAAACACTGCCACAGAGATACAGATATATTTAAAAATACAAAAAATAAATTTTATATTCCATTTAGAAGGCATTAATTAAGATAAATTAATTTTTTCAAGTCCCACAAACAGAAATATAAAATTTAAAATAATATATATTATTAACTATATATCTTATATAATTTACAAAAATCCGAACTTATTACGCACACTAATATCTGATTTTAAAAATTGAGGACCTCGGTAATAATAATGTATTTTTGATCACATAATACTTTATAAAATCCCGTTGAGGCAACAGCGCAAAAGCTAGTTTATCGTAATTTACAGAGAATTAAAAAGTTCTGGGACTAAGTCCCGTCAGTACACAAGGTTAAGAGTATGTCGTCGAAAATGGATAGAAAATACAACCTACAAAATGGAAAGATAACGTACGCGTAGCGAGTTTCTTATTCAGCAGACGTGTAAAATTGTGCGTAAATTAGGGATAAACTTCAAATAAATAATGTGGTAATAGTGTGGTTTTTCGGATATAGGTTCTACATACACCAAGGATCAAAAAAGGCCCCGGACCCCAAAATTTTGGGACTTTCCACCACCGGTAATGACTACATCAAAGTGGGGGGTGAAAAACGCATCTTATGCATATAAACACTTTATTTTTTTTTGTAAAAACCCATTTTAATTATAAATTAAAAACTTAAGCCTATTTCTTCCACACATCTGTTGATGGCTGCCGCTGACAGAGTTAAATTTATTTCAACTTTTTCTCCTGTAGCTGTGACAGTTTCGTTTTTTTAATTTTAAACAATTTTAATTATGTTTTATGTAATTTTAAACAATATATTCAAAAGTTTACAGTGTGTCCACAGAATTTTTCGAAAAAAAATCCATGACTTTCCATGACCAACTTGTTAAAATTTCCCTGAATATAACTTTAAAAAATCAGCCTTCTACAACTAATCAAACCTTTCGTTTAACATTTTTTCTTCCTTTTTTGGAGGTACTTTGTTACACTCTTCGTCTATTTCAAACAGCGATACGAAAATAATGATTAAAATGCGCTGCAGGCAAAAACCTTCAGCACAATTATTATTACTTTATTACATAAAAAGTATGTGCAGAGGATTAAATCCTATTTTAGCACAAATAGAAAATACATGAGTATAAAATAAGTATAAATTAAAATAAAATTGATTCTTGCAAGAAAAAATAAAGAAAAACAAAAGTAAATAAGTTCCTTAATACCTATAAACTGATAAGTTTTTACGCCAAATGTCCATTTAAATATGAATCGAGTCTTTTTTTGAAAATTGATAAATTCGGGGCGATCACTACGTCCGCTGGCAGACTGTTCCATTCATCAAAGTAGCGGTTACTGAGAAAGTGTAGTCAGTCTATGACTTGTACGAAACTGCTCTTTGCGGGTTTTATATGGGTGGCCTCTGAGTCTGTGGTCATCATTTAGTGTAACAAGAGGCGTTGAGGAGGGAAATTGGTTATGCGTCATTCTATATAATTGAATTAGGTCGCCCCGCATGCGTCGTAGGGATAGTGGTTGCATTTTCAGTCTAGAGAGCCTTTCTTCGTATGTTAGATGGCGGATATCGGGTGACCATCTTGTCGCTTTTCTTTGCACTCTTTCTAACAGATTTTGGTCACCAATTAACCAGGGGTTCCATACAGGTGCTGCGAACTCTAAAATTGGCCGAATAAACGTAATATACAGCTTGGCGGCAAACTTCGGTTTTGGTTTTGGGAATGCTTTCTACGCGATATATAGTGCACTGTTGGCTTTTTTAACCGCGTTATTTGCATGCTGGGACCAGGATAAATCGTCGGTTACTGTGACGCCGAGGTCTTTTTGGGCAGTGACGCTTTGGATTTGTAGTCCATTGATGTGGTACTGACGACGGGGACTGTTGCGGCCAATATGAACTACTACACATTTTTCGATGTTAAGGGGTAATAACCATTCTGTACACCACAACTGGATTCGTATTAAGTCCTGTTGAATGTAGTTGCCCGGGCGTAACGGATTTTCAAATAGTTTTTTATCATCCGCATACGCACTAGCATGGCTTTCTAATGACTGGAGGAGGTCTGCAGTGTAGATTAAAAATAATATCGGACCTAGCACTGAGCCCTGCGGGACCAATGAGGGGATCGGTATGAAATTTGATAAAGAATCCGCAACGCGAACACGAAAAGTTCTATTACTTAAAAATGCTTGTATCCACTTGAGTAATTTGCCGCGCACTCCGACCTTTTTAAGTTTTAAAAGAAGTCTCTTGTGTAGAACTTTATCAAATGCTTTACTGAAGTCCAAGTAAACAATGTCCAAGGGATTACCGGTGTCTAAGGTAAGTGACCATTCATTAAGGGATGAAATTAGATTTGAAAGTACGGATCTACCTGGTAAAAAACCATGCTGAGAAGGCGGGATTATGTCGTCGCAAGAATGGCAACATTGCGTTCACAATTAACCTCTCAAGGACTTTGCATACTATGCACAGTAAGCTTATTGGTCTGTAGTTGGAGCAATCTAATTTGTCGCCCTTTTTAAATATTGGTGTGATATTTGCAGTCAGCCATTCATCTGGGAGCGATGCTGTATCGAGTGACTTCCTTAGGATGTGATGTATTGGTCCACTTAACTCAACAGCGCATTCTTTGAGAATTTTCGAGTTTATCCCGTCAGGCCCGGGAGCGGAATTACTTTTTAAGTTTTTCAATATACTTTGGACTTCGATTTCAGTGAATGGAACGTCAGTTATGGAAGCTCTGTTGACAGTACCTGCATAGTCGGGTAGCTGGCCTACGGGTTCGTTTGAGTAGACTGTGGAGAAATATTTTGCAAATGTGTCTGCTGCTTCGATGTTGTCATTGCATGTTTGACCCCGGCTATTTCTTATGATGGTAAGTATGAGTAGTAAGATTGGGTTTCTGAAGTAGAGTAGTTTCGAAGTTAATTTTTGCTTTTTCAATATCGCTTGAAAGCTGGTTAGAGAAGGTTCTATGGGTTTGGTAGTCTCTTTGAGTTTTTGTTTGTTTATATATTTTCCAGAGTCGCTGTTTGTGTTTGAGTTTTTGTATTAAGTTTTGAGTTAACCATGGTTTGGTTGGGTTTGTATTTACATGCATTGACTTAGAGTTGTTCTTCGAGAGTCATTTTGAAGCTTGTCCACATTTCATTCATGGTGTTGGCGTTTAGTACATTAGACCAATCTTTTCAGCTTAACTCTTGTTTCAAACGTCTATTTTGTTAAACGTTTTTGCAGTACTTTTGTAGTTAATAACCTGCAAATTGCTTGTGATTATACCATGGTCAGATTTTTCAATTTTCCAGCTATAATCAGATTCTGTGCAGATCTAGTTAAATTTGAGATTGCGTTAAAAAGGAGATTATTTGAATTGGTGTCGCTATCCCCGGGTCTATAAATGCACAATAAGGTAAATGAAAAGTTTTTAGTTGTTAAATTTAAACACAAAGAGTCTATGGCACCCGTACTACCAATATCAACTTTTTTAATATTAAATGAGTTACTTACAGTGTCTGAAATGTACATACACACTCCGTCACCTGTTCTGACCGTTCGATCTGCGCGGTAGAGGCTATAGCCACGCAGGCCCACTACACTATCCGGTAGAGCACTATTCAACCAGGTCTCCGTGATAAGTAGTATAAGAGGATTAAGTGTACCTACATAAGCCGATAGTTCACAAAATTTGGCAGGTAGCGAACAAAGATTTGTGTACATAAGGGGAATGTCAATTATGTTTAGTTTTTTTGTGTTGCATTTGGTTTAACGATAGTAGGTACATTTTTTATGTACTTGATGGTCAACGATAATTCGCCAGCATTTTTTCGATTCTCCAGCTCTTTTCGCTGATCATCCAGAAACTTCCTCTGTGCCGGTGTTTAATCATCATAGATTTTGATGTGTTGGTAAGTCGAAGTAAGAAGTTTGTTTTTATTACGGAGAATGGCTCGAACGATGTTCGGATTCCCAAGGCAGACTTTTAGTGGTCGAATTTTGACGTTGGTGTTGTCATTATTTTGAGCTCCTGGTCTTATTACAGAAAAAGTGTCTAGGGTAGTGTTGGTTATTAATTGAATTATAGTTTTTACCTGCGCTATGTCATCATTTGCGGTTGTTTCGGGAAGCTTTGAAATTATAGAGTTTCCGGAGCGTTGAAAACGATCACTAACTTCTGTTATTAGACTTTCTTTTTAATAAGAGACAGCATTGGGTTTGGATACAGATTGGAATTCAAGTGCAGTGGTGCGTTCATCTAGGGCTGCGATGTGTTCATCCAGTACAGTCATACGCTCTTTAAATGAAGTTGTAAGTTCGTCTACTTTTTTCTCAAGAGTATTAAATTGTTTTTCACGAACATCAACTTTTTTAAAAGTTCATCGATCTTACTTTCACGCTCATTGCACTTACTACAATAGACCTTTACATTTCTAAGTTTACCCCTTGTCACCGTGCTGACGAGCTCCTTTGGCATTCCAATGCAGTTCAGATGAATATTGGAGTCGCAGCTGCTACATTTAAATGATGGGGTTTTCTCTCTTTACACCACATGATTTCAATCAACCCTCGTACTTTCTTATCACAACAGTACGTTCGTAGTTCACAAAAGTTGAGCGACCGATTAAAGAATCTTAAAAATGTTTGGCGGCTTGATTCCCAAGTTACGTAATAACTACACACTAACCGTTTACACGATCCGATTCTTAGGTTCAAACTTAACAGATTTAAGGTAAAATGTATATTTATTCTCGGTCTTTTATATTAAAAAAAGAAGAAAAACGGGCTGATACTCACGCGCTATAAACTTGCTATTCTAAAAATTATACAGAAAATTCTTCGAAAATGATTTTTTGACGATTTTTATAAAATATATTTGGTATTTGCACCTAGTTAGTGTAAACTTGTGTTTAGAAATCTGACTGCTTTTTTGTCCGGTCTTATTTGCTAGGATTCCTTAAAATTTAGCTTCTTAATACTGCTCCAGTAATTTTAATTTTTGTAGGCAGTTTTGTGAAAAAACTTTTTTTTAATTTAAAAATGTATTTTATTGAGCTTATTTTTGTGTGTAAACAAACCTTAACTTTTAACATACAAAACCATAGATAGCCATGGAATATGACGCTGTCACAAATTCTGTCTTTCCTTTTACATGGTGAGAATTTTCGTCACTTTTACGCGTAGTAGCAATTTAGCTCCGCCGTAAAACTAGTTCTGCAGAATATCTTTAAAATATTAAATTTACAAAATGTTATTAAAAAATGACGTAGTTTCTCTTACAAGGTTAGGATAAATATTAAGAACGCTGCGGGGCATCTTAGGATTGCCCAAATCGCCGAGAGAGAAATCCCTATGGCAGCGATTAAAACACAAACACCAAAAAAACCCTTGGAGATTCAACAAGGAGGAGAACGCCGTGATTTGCTACACCGACGGGTCGAAACTGTCGGAGAGGCAAACCACAGTATCGGGGGTTTATGTGGAAGACCAGGAGGTTCGAAAGAGCTACCCGCTCGGAGAGCAAGCCACGGTCTTTCAGGCAAAGGTGTATGCCATAATAATGGCTGCAAGCATGGAAGAAATAAAGAACGGTCGGAAGGAGCATGTTTATATATGCTTCGACAGCCAATCAGCCCTAAAGGCACTAAGGGCGCCCAAGATCAACAACACCCTGGTGGAGGAATGTGCGGATGCACTGGAATCCTTGGGAGAGGGCAAACAAGTGACACTTATGTGGGTACCGGGACATATGGGGGTGCCGGGTAACGAGATGGCCGACGAGCTCGCCAGGATCGGGGCAAGCACCCAGTATGTAGCGCCGGAACCACTCCTAGGAACAACCAAGAGGCAATTGCAAAGTCGACTCAATAAATGGGCCAACGATGCCATGACGACCGCTTGGAAAGCAGGAACAGGATGCAGATAGACCAAGGACTTCGTGACGGGCCCGGATGTAGCCAGACAAAAATGGCTTCTGGGGAGATCGCGAAGGGACGCTGGTCTGCTGACAGGTATCATAACAGGTCACAACCGACTAAGGAAGCACATGACCCGGATCTCGGTGGAGAATGACTCGACATGCCGGGCCTGCGGGCGGGCAGAAAAGTCATCTTGACACGTTATAGCGAACTGCGAGGCATACCAGTGGACGAGATATCAGGTATTCGGTTTCCCGACCCTGGATGAGGAGGACCTGCACATGCTCAAATGGGACAAAATACTGGATTTTGCAAAAAGAACAGTGAAACCAAATGAGCAAACTGCCAGACTAGTGGTGCAGGCGGTGAATTAGGGGCAGGCTCGGGGTAGGGCAGAAAGGGCCCAGGGAGGCCTACTTGCCAGGCTTCGCACCGCCCCGTCTCTACTACTAAGGACGCTGTGTTTTTATTTTAAATGAGGCAATAGGTAAAAGTCGCCACTTTCCAGAATTCTGATGGGTGAGATTTTCTGTCGTTTCTGAATAATCGCGACCACAGTGTCTATTATAGATTAATTGCCAAAATCATGTGATAAATGTTGGATAAACGCAGGCGAATTTTTTTTAGAAAATTTGACTAAAAAATTAGTTTTCTATTTTTGATGAAATAGTAGGGGTTAGGTGCAAAGGGCATTTTTAATACCCTGAAAGAGCATATGAATAACAATTCTGATATTCTTATCGGGGAATTTCCATGACTTTCCAGACTTTTTTGAGTAAGATCCATGACAACTTTTTTTTTCCCTGACTTTCCAGGTTTTTTCCAGAATGTGGACACCCTAGTTTTTATGATTGCCATAGTCTAAATTGGCCAATATATTGTTCAGCCAATATTAAATAAAACTTACACAGGGCACATTACAAAAAAGTAAAATAATATTAAGACGTACCTTCTGTGGGTATTTCTCTTTTTGGTCCCTTTTTTTGGTTTAAAAATTTAACCTTAAAAAAATAAATGTTTTGCGACACCCAGCGATAGTGAAAGACATACAGTTGATGTCGCTGGATTCCACCAATGACAGTGGAGGGGATTGTCGCTCGCGACACGTCAAAACTCTGCAAACGGGGCTTTAAGCAATATATTTGTAAACATTTTAATTAATTTTTATTTATATTGTGAAAAACTAATCGCTTGTAGCTGCAAACAAAGGTATTTAGCATATAAATGCGTAAGAAGCAGCCTTTGGTGTACAAAATTATGTGCGTGTGAAGACATTGTTCTTTACAAGTTTACATATCTTAGTATGAGGGTGTTTGGAGTAGCCCCCACCCCCTTTTCAAAAAGCAAAACGTTTTCTTGGGAAAATTGTGTCGCAAGTCTTTTACTACGCATATTAGAAGGGGTAGACCAAAGAAGACGAAGAGCAATTAGACTAAGTAACATCTAGTTAGATTTATCGAATCAAAAATTTAATGCCACAACCGAATTTAGTGACCTAAAGAACATATAAATTGATACCAAATAAATCTATTGCTCAAGCATATAAAATATAATTAAAATCCGGTTTTAACCAAAAAAATTAGTGTTTCTCTGCCTAAGACCCTTTTTTGACATACACTCTGATGACGTCATTGCCGGTGGTGGAGGGTCCCAAAATTTTGGGGTGGGAGGCGTTTGTTAAATAATGTTAAAAAGGTAAGCCGTAAAAATAAGAACATTACTTAAATACCTATACAGAGGAATTTAATTTTGCTACAATAAAATTTCCACAAAATTGTGATTTACAATCCCTTGAATTTTCGTACAGGGTCATCCATTATCCTAGGAAGTTCAAACTCCCTTATATGATTTTGTAATTTAGAGATTTTTATGAAAATACCACTTACTAAGGGGTTTAATTCATCCGTTTATGAGATGTTTGCAGCTTGATTTGCAGTTAATGTTAAAAAGAAAAATTAATAATTTTCTCCAGTAACATCCTCCAGTAACAATGACAGGATTTTAAAACGAGAAAAAAAGAGAGATTACTTTGACAAATATAATTGACACCTTCATTGGATTTGCTGTTATTTTGAATGTTTTCAACATTAACTGCAAATCCTACAAATATGGGTGAGTTTTTAAATCCACCGGTCGGTGGTTCCACTGGTGCTATCAAGAGTTCGTAAAAATTTATGTTGACCGTAACACTAGTGGCATATCAGATAAAGCGTTTTCGTTTCACACTTCAACGCTTTGTCCGATATGCCACGAGTGTTACTTTAATTTTTATTACGGACACGAGATTCCCTTTTTTCTTGTTTTTTAAAGTTTATGTTGTACATCAGTAGCTACAAAATCCTTGATGAATTCCACCGATTGATGCAAACAATGCTCACCGACTCCGAAGGTGAGTGGGAATGATTTCATGGATTATTTAACCTTACAAAATATCAACTGTTTTTTCGTTTGTTGAGTTTTTTTATGCTATCTTTTATATTTATTGGGAACCAGATATAGGAGAAAATTTAAAAGGAGTCGTGGCTGCACAAAGGAACATAAAAATTTCTCAAGAAGCCAGTTCCTCTGGAAGTGTATTGTTGAAAATGATACGATCCGGTCTTTCTCTCGTGCGGTGGGATCTATCACCTTCCATGGCCGAAAATCAGTTTAGGAAACCATACATTTCAAGTAAAAACCTCTTTATTGCGGAAGCGTCACTAGATTCGAGGCTGTGCCACGGGCTTTGCGATCGGGAACGTATGATTTTTACGAAATCCGTAAAATCATCGCTCAAGAATATAACGTTTTCGTCCATGTGATCATTCGTCATAAATCTATTTCGCTCTCTGTTCATGAATACTCGTCCTGATGATGATGAGGAGCTGGAGCTAATTTTAGATTGAGGGCTATGTAGTCAAAGCCGAGGCCAAATATGATTTAGGGCCTCCTCAAGGCTCCCTCCTTTTTTCGCAATAAGAATTTACATTACCCCTTAATGGATTTTGTCCTAGTTAAGAATACCCAGAGTAGAAGTTGAGGTGTGTATAAAACGGGGCGTTTTGATGGCCAATCTGACATTCATCGGTGATGACGTCACTATTTATCTGTCCATCAGTCGATGCCTCCAAACTCGAAAAAGCGTTGATTTTAAAAACGTGCAAGTGAAAAACAGATGAACTAAACCCCTTAGTAATTTTCTCACCCACTTCAACAGTCATGGCACTTAAAGAAGAAGTTCCTGTACCGTTCTAAAATTTAAAATTAACAAATATTCTCAAAAAAAGTGAAGTTTATCCTGGTAAGAACAAATACTTGACATTTTATTTAAGTAAATTATTTTTACCTGAACATGTTCGGCATGCCGATGAACATATCCGTGCCTCTGATAAATGGGTTCCCTCGGAACCTGCTGCTCTCTATTGTTATTGATGAAATGCTGGTGGTGCCCAATCTTCTGATGATCTTCGTGCGAAGCGGGATGATGTTTTTGATTAATCTGCTGACCTTGTTGACTGTTATGATGCTGTTTGTTGCTAATAAATAAATTATTTAATATATATTTGGCCAAAAAAAAATATAATAAAAGCAACGACGTCTTTGCAAGTTAGTTAATTTTACTTTTAAATTATTATTACTTATCTTTATTGAGAATTAGAAAAAATTTTAACAATACATCATTAAAACTAAATGTACAATATAGCAAAAGTTGGCTTATTTTCAGAGGGCGAAGGGGTCATTCCATATCAAATCAACCAAAAAATCACAAAAATTTTACGCGACCAATTCCAATTTTGATGATTTTTGGTATATATTTTCTTCTTACCATAAAAGTTGAAAATGCAAATTTTTAGATTTTTTTGATTCGTAGTTTTTTTTTTTTTTATTTTTCAAAATAAAAAAGTCAGCATTTTGACCTTAACAAGAATGTACAAAACTAGCAATATCTCGAGAACCACTTACACTAGGAAAGTAATAAATGGCTCATTTTAAAGTCATTTTGAAGCTCTTTTTTATGAAATATCACAACATAATTTTAACAAAAAAAAAATTGGAAATAAAAAAATTGAAAAAAAAAATTGAAAAATTCAAAAAGGCCATTTTTAATTTTTTTGAAAAAAATATATAATTTTGGTCAAAGTGTTACTTAATTATCCACAAAATTTTATGATGGAGAAATGATGGGTTCAATGTCAAAAAAAATATCAAAAATATTAAGTACATTTTATAGGCGATTTTTCATGCATGTGACATTTTTAATAAATTTTTTCACATTGAACCCATGATTTGTCCATCTCAAAATTTTGTGAATAGTTTAATAACACTTTAAAGAAAATAATATAATTTTTTGAAAAAAATTAAAAATGGCCTTTTTGAAATTTTTCAAAAAAAAATCAAAAATTTTTTTTTTTATTTTTTTTTTCAATATATGTTATGCAATATTCTCATATGAAAGGTCTTTAAAGGAGCTTTAAAATGAACCTTCACCTACTTTTCTATTATAGGTGGTTCTTTGGATATTCCTAATTTTGTGCGCACATGTTAAGGACAAATAAGTGACTTTTTCGATTTTCAAAAATTAATTCAAAATAAACAACTGGTCAAAAAAGTCTGAAATTTTGGATTTTCCAGTTTTTTGGTAGGAAAAACATGTATACTAAAAATCATCAACATCGGAGATGGTGTGGTAAAATACCCTGGTTGACTTGATATGGACTGACCCTAGGGTCATTCCATATCAAATCAACCAAAAAATCACAAAAATTTTACGCGACCAATTCCAATTTTGATGATTTTTGGTATATATTTTCTTCTTACCATAAAAGTTGAAAATGCAAATTTTTAGATTTTTTTGATTCATAGTTTTTTTTTTTATTTTTCAAAATAAAAAAGTCAGCATTTTGACCTTAACAAGAATGTACAAAACTAGCAATATCTCGAGAACCACTTACACTAGGAAAGTAATAAATGGCTCATTTTAAAGTCATTTTGAAGCTCTTTTTTACGAAATATCACAACATAATTTTAACAAAAAAAACATTGGAAATAAAAAATTGAAAAAAAAAAATTGAAAAATTCAAAAAGGCCATTTTTAATTTTTTTGAAAAAAATATATAATTTTGGTCAAAGTGTTACTTAATTATCCACAAAATTTTATGATGGAGAAATGATGGGTTCAATGTCAAAAAAAATATCAAAAATATTAAGTACATTTTATAGGCGATTTTTCATGCATGTGACATTTTTAATAAATTTTTTCACATTGAACCCATGATTTGTCCATCTCAAAATTTTGTGAATAGTTTAATAACACTTTAAAGAAAATAATATAATTTTTTGAAAAAAATTAAAAATGGCCTTTTTGAAATTTTTCAAAAAAAAAATCAAAATTTTTTTTTTTTATTTTTTTTTTTCAATATATGTTATGCAATATTCTCATATGAAAGGTCTTTATAAGAGCTTTAAAATGAACCTTCACCTACTTTTCTATTATAAGTGGTTCTTTGGATATTCCTAATTTTGTGCGCACATGTTAAGGACAAATAAGTGACTTTTTCGATTTTCAAAAATTAATTCAAAATAAACAACTGGTCAAAAAAGTCTGAAATTTTGGATTTTCCAGTTTTTTGGTAGGAAAAACATGTATACTAAAAATCATCAACATCGGAGATGGTGTGGTAAAATACCCTGGTTGACTTGATATGGACTGACCCGAAGTCTAGCTAATCCTAAATTGGTTAACTTTGTCAATCTACACCAAGATTGGCTAAAGAAGGTATTAAAACCGTAAATTTTTTGAAATATAACAACTAAAAAATGTTATTTAGGGATATGTTCAAATTTAAACGTTCGTGCCGAGCGAATGAAATAATGGAAAAATTGGCGAACGTGTTGAATTATAAGTATTTTTGGACAAGTCATATTAACCTCATTTTGTTGTTTATGTTAGATTTTGTTGTAATATTGTTGTGAAAAGACTCAAGATCTAATATAAATATAAGGCTCGGTAATAGATCCAAAACATACCTTGTATCAAATTCAACAACATCAAGGTTTTAATTTTTTTAACCTTAATTTACTAATTTAACAAATAAAAAACAAGCTATGCGAAAACTGCAAACAGTGACAGCAAAGCGCAAGTAAACTACGGTCTACCGCAGAGGTTAACCTGTGTAAGTGTACCTGACCCAACCCAACCCAGTTTGAGAGGTAGACGAAAAGACGAAGCGCTCGTATTCTGAAAATCGGATAGTGGATAAATTTCACTTTTGGGTTTGGCAGACCTTCTCCCCAATTTCGATAATTTTTGGTACATTTATTCTACCCATAAAGGGGATGAAAAATCCCAAATTTGAAATTTTTTTGAACATAAGTTTTTTTTAAATTAATTCTTGAAAATCACAAAAACTACCAATTTACCGATTATACCGATAACTACTTAAACTTGGACAGTGGTTTACAACTCGTTTTAAAGGTATCTTAAATACCTTACCTTACTTTTTGTTTTAAAAAAATTTGCAATTAAAAAAAACTTACAATATTTTTTTTTTATAAAAATATATTTTATTTCTGGGTATTTCGCCAAATTATTTACAAAATTTCAAATGTCATGTGATACTTCATTAAAATGGCATTTAAAATACCTTTAAAACAAGCCATCACTTGCTTTTGTAGTATGTCAATTTTAACCATCGACGTACTAACTATATCAATGATTTTAGCCAAATGTGCAGGTAGACAAAACGAGTAATTTCTTGAGAACTGTATAACGTAAAAAAGCAAGTAATATCTTGTTTTATAGGTATTTTAAAGCCCATTTTGATAAAGTATCACATAACCTATTTTTTTTTAAATTATTTTCAAAATTTTTAAAATAATTTTAATTCTACATCTCAGTCTCCATCCTGAAATTTTCTAAATAGTTTGGCAAAATATCCAGAAACAATTTTTTTTATAAAAAATGCTGTTTTACAAAAATAAGTTTTTTTTTTAATTTCAATTTTTTTTTAAATAAAAAGTACATCATGTGATACATCATTCGAAAGGTATTTAAAATACCTTTAAAACGAGCTATAAAACAACTTTAAGTAGTTATCGAGATATTTCAATTTCTTTAAGTACATGTTTGAGCAAAATTGGTAGTTTTTGTGATTTTCAAGAATTAATTTAAAAAAAAACTAATGGTCAAAAAAATTTCAAATTTTATCGAAATCGGGGAGATGGTCTGCCAAACCTCTGGTTGATTTGATTTGAAATGACCCTTTTCGTTTAATCCTAATCACGCTGGGCGCGCCCGACGACATTTGGCGTTAGTTTTTTTCTTAATTTAAATAGTATCTATGTTTGCCAGCTGCAAAACGGCTACACTAATTTTAATAAAATTTTTGGGAAATAGCGGAAAATATTATTCGTCTTTAAGTGGAAGATATGAAAGTATTTTTGTTAAACTCCCTTATGAGAAGTTTAGGACGGTTCAGTTTTAAAGAATCTTATCTTTTAAAGGAATCGAAATGGGGTTTTCACAACTTAAAACTAAGAAAATTTCTTCGACTCGGGATAATTTTCAAAATATTCATGAGCTCGCAGAAATTTCCGGAAATAGTTTTACCTTTGTGGTATTACTAGTGAACATTTTTGCTTACAATAAATTTTAGGTACCTTATATTGTGATGACTTTGTTCTTGCAGTCTGTCACTCAATTGACTGTTTAGGCTTTGGTTTAGGTTGAATTTCTGATCGGAACTGTGAGAATGATGTGATTGGGCGTCTTGGTCTTGTTGGGGCGTGTGATGACCGGCTATTCATAGAAAAAACATTGTAAATGATTATTTGCGAGCTTACATACTTTGAAATTAGTATTAATAAAGTAGTAAAATATTAATTATACGCCGATTTTGGTTATTTCTAAAAAAATTAATAAAAAATAAAATGCGTTTATTTTTTTGGGTAAAATTAAGGTTCGTTGGTTGGAAGTAAATGATATGCTTTTGCTGTTATATACTAATATAAACTACAATATACAAAAAAGCCTCGACACTGTTTATTATTAAATAAAAAAAAGAACACAAGCAACGGCTGAACACTAGAAAAATTCTTGACACTCAGTCAAATACTCTAACTGTGCATCACTAAGGTTTGTACAGGGTGTTCTATTATAAATGTCACCCCCCCCGCTTTTCTCCGTTATTATGCATGCTACAAAAAAAATTTTAAATACAAAAGTTGTATAACATTTTGCGAACTTTTAGAATATGTTGAAAAAAATTGCTTAAAATAAATTAAAATTATCACATCATCACCTTAATAAAACGTAATAGCACTGCGACGCGGCACATGCAAAAAAAATTGGAGTTTGTTAGAAAGAGTGGGTAGGGTTAGTTGCCAAATATTGGGGTGGGATATTGTCTAATTTCTAGATTTGTTGCTAAAACCATGCCATAAATGCGCCTTAGGTGAAAATTTAGTGTGTGATTAGATATTAAAAATTCGAATTTTGGGTATTTTTATGTTTTATAGATAAACGCAATGTGTAAAAATAAATATTTTACATGTCTTTAGTTATGTTTCAAAAAATTTAAGCAAAATTTCTAGTCAAATATCGCATATTTGAGAATTATTTCAACGACCCTTGGAATCTGTAAAATAAGGCAACAATAATTTTTATATCAAATTAAGAAATTCATTTTCAAATAATATTATTTCTGTTTTGCGTAAACAAAAGTTATTTTTTTTACATTCTCAGGAAAAATACTCTTCCTAACATGCGCGCAAAGTGTCTTTCCCGCGCTGAAAGCGTATACGAACTTCGCTCCGCTTTTTTGTGCGCACTCGTTAGGAAAACAACTATTTTTTACCCGTTCTGAAGGATTAAAAAAATACTTTAATTTATTTTATCTTTTTCTGTCTGTTTGAATTTAGTTCAACAAAAATTTGGATTTAGCGCCAAAATCATAAATGAGAAAATTCCATGTCAATTTTGTTGTTCAAGTTTTATTTGACTACGAAATGTGGGAAGAGGCTTGCAAAGGGGCAGCATTTTACTTTTTTGCCCAGGTCGGTAAAACTTATATCGCCGCGCCGGTCTTGTGTAATATTCTTTAAATCAGAGAAAAAACAATTAATTCCAATCCATTCCATCCAATTCCAAAAGAGAGCCATTTCTATTTAAAATAATGTCATTACTGTCATTTCTGGGGGAAATCAGCGACAGAACAATAAGAACCGCGCATTTGTGGTGAAATATTTTATTTTCCCTGATGTCAAGAATGGCCACACTGGTATTAGGAATAATACTTTTTTTTCATAGGTAGGTACTTTTTTATATTTTTTAAAACAATTGTGCCTTTTATGCGTAATTTTACAACTCATAGTTAAACGTCAAACCTCAGTTTAAACCACAGATCTCGACTTTTTTACGTTTTATAGGTGCAGTTTACCAATAAACTTCGGTTTAACCGTTACAGGCAGTCTGGGTGTTTGTTAAACTTCAGTTTAATAGTTACCGGAAGATTCTAACCTCAAAAAAGTTATTTAAAATTTGTTTTTGGTAAAAAGACTGTAAGTATTTAGTGAAATCGCTATGATCAATGACTTAAAATTTATTTTTGATCAACTTGATAAAGAATGACGAAATTATTGACATTGTCGAAGCACGAAGACTATATTATTTGTCCTAGAACAAATCATTTGGAGGAGTCCGACGATATATAGATTTTAAAAAGAGGTTGGAATTATCTAAAGAGATATGCGAAATTGTGCACAAGGAAATTCGACAAGAGTTGGAACATCCCACAGACCACAGCAAGTTTTATTCTCACATCGAGTTCACACGTATATATATATACTGTATATCTTTTTGACAAATTTGAACATTTTTGTTGTGTCGTCTGGCTGTATGTCTGTCTGTAACCAACGCTGATATCTCAAAAACTACTTGACTGATTTTTATCACGTTTGGCTCTAGTTGGTGCCATTTTGGTTAAAATAATCAACCCTATATATGTAAAGAAAATGTAGTCTTTCTTCATGGCCGTGGTTTAACTCCGACTTAGGGCTAATTTTACAACCAAAGGTAAAACTCCAGATTAAACCATAGTTTAAACTTCAGTTTAATCTTTGGATTAATCCATCGGTAAACAAGTTGCCCAATTTTATAAGTCGTAGTTAAACCACGGCCATGAAGAAATACTACATTTTCTTTACATATATAGGGTTGATTATTTTAACCAAAATGGCACCAACTAGAGCCAAACTTGATAAAAATCAGTCAAGTAGTTTTTGAGATATCAGCGTTGGTTACAGACCGGCATACAGCCAGACGACACAACAAAAATGTTCAGATTTGTCAAAAAGATATACAGTATATATATACGTGTGAGTTCGATGTGAGAATAAAACTTGCTGGTCAAAAATCTACATATCGTCAGACTCCTTCAAAGGATTTGTTCTAGGACAAATAATATTTGGTCTTCGTGCTTCGACAATGTCAATAATTTCATCATTCTTCATCCAGTTGATCAAAAATAAATTTTAAGTCATTGATCATAGCGATTTCACTAAATACTTACAGTCTTTTTACCAAAAACAAATTTTAATAACTTTTTTGAGGTTAGAATCCTTCGGTAACTATTAAACTGAAGTTTAACAAACACCCAGACCGCCGGTAACGGTTAAACCGAAGTTTCTTGGTAAACTGCACCTATAAAACGTAAAAAGTCGACATCTGTGGTTTAAACTGAGGTTTGACGTTTAACTATGAGTTGTAAAATTGCGCATTATAAAATTGAACAACTTGTTTACCGATGGATTAATCCAAAGATTAAACTGAAGTTTAAACCATGGTTTAATCTGGAGTTTTACCTTTGGTTGTAAAATTAGCCCTTAATCAACCGCTAAATCACTAGACCTTCATAGTAAACACTTATTTTAACAAACAACAAAATGAATCTCGTGTCCGCAAATAAAAATGAAAGTAAAACTCGTGGCATATCGGACAAAGCGTTTTTGTTTCTCACTTCATTACGACTAGGCCTCCAACGTCTAATGGAGAATCCAGACACCTACAGACCTGTTTCATCCTTATTAGGAATCATCAGGGAGTCATAGGATTATACCTGGCAGTTGAAGCTACACAGTGACCATGCACACCTCTACAATTTAAAACAAAAAGTTTGTAATCCTTGGGGACGTAGTAACTGTGTGCGCCACCTGTCGAATAAGCCGAGAAACAAAAACATCAAAATTGAAAAGTGCAAGACACCGTAAATACAGAATCCTGTACCGTTCAGCAGGTTATAAAGTAGAAACCTGTAAAAGTATAAGGTCACTGTAACATGACTCTTAAAAAGAGGTAACGTTCGCAGCAGCACCGCCCCCAATTGGAGCTTCATACTACGTGGCCCTAATTTTAAGGCATCAGCAAGCAATCGCTCCGGAGGAGGCTTGTTGCGCAGAACTAAAAACAAACAAAATGAATCTCGTGTCCGCAAATAAAAATAAAAGTAAACTCGTGGCAACTGCCAGGTATAATCCTATGACTCCCTGATGATTCCTAATAAGGATGAAACAGGTCTGTAGGTGTCTGGATTCTCCATTAGACATTGGAGGCCTGGTCGTAATGAAGTGAGAAACAAAAACGCTTTGTCCGATATGCCACGAGTTTTACTTACACTTATTTTAACATCCATATACGGTAGAACAACCGGTTTTTACCGATTAGTGGATACCTCCTTAAAGTCGAAAATCATTTTGCCGAAATATTTTATTAAAAATAAAGAATTGCTAATCCAACATCCCGGAAAAATGATTTATTTCTGCGCTTTCGTATTGGCCCAGTTCTACTTAGTTTTTGCGCTTTCCGTTTGCGCCCTCATATTTTTTATTTATTTTTATTTATTATTTTATTTTACACCATTCACCAGATACAATCCAATTACAGAATGGGAAAAAATGCTATACCATAATATGAAGAATAAAAAAAATAGTAGAGAAAGCAGTAGACTAGTTAATACAATGCAAAAATGAAAACAAATTGACAAAAATGAAAATGAAAAAAAAGACACACAGTCACTTATTTTAGATTAGATGATTTTTTTTAATAGAAGCTACACTGCTGTTGAAAGTATCGAGGTTGTTTTGATTTCGGTTATATATTTCACAAAGACGATATACTGGCGAGTGCAGTAAGATATTGGTTCTTGCCTGGGGTAGTGCAAAAGTACAACTGCTCTTGCTGGCCAGCCTTGGTACATGAAATAAGATACAGTTAACAAGAAAAGGGCAGTCTATAATATTGGTTAAAGCTTTGTGCAGAAAGAGTAAATGACATTTAACGCGTCTTTGCTATAAGGATTAATTTTGAAAGCGATTGAGTAGGTTTTCGAGAGGGTAACCCCGTTCAGGGTAAGACCCGTCCTCTTTAAAGGAAATTTCGAAGAATACGTTCAATACTGTCATTGGATGTTATATAGGAAGGAGACAATATTATTGACGCGTATTCAAGTTTCGACCTTACAAAGTCGTTAAAAAATAGCATAACGCTGCTAGAATGAGTGAATTCTTTAGAGTTTCTAAGAATTAATCCTAGACATAGCTAACAGTCTGAAATGATATTTGCTATATGCGTGCTAAAAGACAGGTTTTCTTGAAAAGTAATACCCAGATCTCTGAATTCTGTCTAATCGTATGTGACTTTCTGAATTTTTTTTGTGTATGTAGACGAAGTTGTATAACTTTTTGCAATATTACAAATGTCATATAAATTACGGTAGATGAGATCATAGCCACCTTAGCGGTCTGTATCCGAGACTTTTTGATTCGAAGATAGAGATCTACCTCACCTGACTTTCCCTGACAAAACTGTAAAAAAATCCTGACTCATTTTTTTTATATGTTTGGTTAAAACACCATAACTTCAAAAGGTTTGGAAACCGATAGCGATGCATTTTTTGGTTTGAAAACCACAAGGCGATGTATTTTTATGTTTAATAATACACAGTTTTGGTGCACTTTAAGCGTTGTAGAAAACTCTGACTTTTCCCGACTTTTTTGTCCGCCCTGCCTGATTTTTCCTGACTGGTGAGCACCCTCACGTATAATTTGGTTAAATTTTGTACACTTTTTACCTTTACTGCTGTGTATGGTGCTCTTTGTTGAGTTGCATGAATGAAATGTTTTTGGAAATCGGTTTATCGATCATTAAAAATTACCTGCATTTTGGGGATTGGGCACCCTAGATGAACCTAAATTACTATTCGAGTCAAAGTCTGTCTTATGATAGCTCTGGACGGGTTCACTTAGCTCTATTTTTCTGTGTTTGCCAAATCTAAACATTGAACCTAAAAAAATGAAATAAGTAAAAACATAAAAAAAGTCAATTTAATAGTACAAAGTAGTAAATCTACAATACATTTTTTTTTTTAATGTAATTTTGCTACTATTAGTAGATCAGCGGCACCCCAGTATAGAACACAGAACTAAGTTTTAGACATTCTAAAATATAAAAAAAAAACCGACTAAAAATATTTTTACTTACCTATTCCTTTAAAAATGCCCGGTTTCTTTTTTGCCGATTTTGTTTTTCCATCTATAGCCGCATTCAGAGAAGATTGCCTGGGAGCCCCTCGATTGAAACCGTCTATTTCTCGTTCTTCTACCGGACCATCGAGAAGCCAGTGTTTTTTGGCACCTAGCATAGAAAAGTTATATAAATTATATGGTGCACAGTTATTTAAAACAATTCGTATCTTGCAAAGATTTTTAACCGTGTAAGATTTTTTATTGCACATATTCTAAAATTACAACCAATCCTACTAATATCATAAATGTGAAAATTTGTGTGTGTGGGTGTGTGTGTGAGTGTTTGTCCTTCAATCACACCAAAACGGCTAAATCGATTTGGATGAAATTTGGTAAGAAGATAGGGTGTGAACTGGATTGAAACAAATGGTACTTTTTAATTGACCCTCAATGACAGCTGTCAAATGACAATTTTTTTCCTTGCGACGCCGCGGCTTAACCGCTACCAAAAGAGGTCTAAAAATTGGTATGTAAACTCTACCAATAAAATAACCAAGCACGTATTTCGGATTTTTTTAAAATTTTGACCGGGAGTTGAGATATACGAGTGGGGTACAAATAACTCACAATTACTGGGAAGTCTAATAGACTGAGCCCATAACTAGGAAAACCATATCTATAAAGTGCAAGAAGTATTTCATGTAACAACAATTGAGGAAACAACGTTTTTATGGTGTTTCGACCCTCCCGAAGTAGAATCTGTCTGTTGTCAAAGCGAAATTTGCCCTAATACCCTAAAAAGTTGTTTACCTTATTGTTACATGTTTGAAAAGGTGCTTGGTCTATAAATTAATATTAAGCTAAAACTTCGCATTTAGTTTTCTCCTTAAAAGTTAGTGCAGGTGCGCATATCTCGGAAATAAATTCCCACCCTACTTTTGACAGTTCCGCCTCGCCCATTGTTAGAATAAATTGTTTTAGTCTGCATGTATTCCCGGGAACGTGTCCGTCCTAACAGTGCCGTTAATAAGTGTAATTTCGTGTGATATTCGCCCGCTCGAGCTATAACCGTACCCGGCGCGTCCGCTGACGTAATTTTGATAATCTGGGACTGCTGTGGACAAAAAGGTAAAATCTATTTTTTTTATCATCTACGCTAGACACCTTAATTTGACTATCAGGGGAAAAAGTACCCCCTATATCCGATTAATATATTAATACGACAAAATTTTTGGCGTATCAAACCAAAGGAAAAAGAGTCTGGAATCTCAAACAATGTTTTTTTTTAAGTAATAATTTAGGGGGAGGGGCGATAGGAGGCTGGAGGTATGTCTGTCAAAATATGGGTTGTGAGGTATCAAATTATAACTAATGAAAATAGAGTCTGAAATTTGAAACAATGGTGTTTTTTTATTTTTTTAGGGTGTGGGAAGGTGGTTGGAGATATTGTAGTGTATCAAAATATGTGTCAAGAAGTTTTAAATAGGTGACGATTAGAGGAAATATCGGTGGGAAACGGACGGATTTTTTTTTTGTGTCAGTAGACAGACATAAATACTTTTCTGCCGCCAGCAACGCAGCGGGTAAACTGCTGGTTTATATAACATGCAGCTCCTATTTTTCTCGACGCCGTACATTTTTTTAACGTCTCTTTTGTTCAAAGCAAATCAAAGCAAGGCAGATTATGTAAATTTGTAGAAGACTATACTGTTTCTTACCAATTTCACTTCTATGATTGGGATCGACAACGGCAGCTCTAAAGCTTTCTTCACACCCTCTGCCCCTTATGACCTTAAGGGCTCCCGCTGGTCCTCTGTAGCTATAAGCAGGGTCGCCTTCTTCTTGCATTTGGATCTTAAATAAAATCGATAATTACAAATACTTTTAATTAACTTACCCCTTTTCAAGTTGTTTGCAACAATTTTATTATTTTTTGGAATCTGCACACCTTTGATCTATTTTGCTTTAACTAATCGAGTGACAATAACAGTGATGAACTTAGTAAAACTCATCAAGTGCGGGTGTCAATTTCAATGAAATTTTGCCTGTTGGGGGTTGAATAGGATTCGTTAACATAGATGAGGATGGAGATGGAGCTCGGTGGTATGGCATATTAAATGTTTTGGTGAAAACACAAAAATAATAACACGATAAAAAAAACGAAAAACTTCGTCGCGGTAAATAAAAGAAAAGGATTTGCCTGCTAGGTACATTATTTTTTCCTCTTCCACCCTTTCCTTTCCCCACGGACTTTTGAATTTCCATATCTCCCTTTAAAGTTTAACTTCCGCCCACACACCTAAACCGCTAAATTTAGGATAATCTTTAAAAACTTATTTTTTTAACAAATCAGAAACTACGCACTTTCCGTCGATTTATCGTCCGGAAAGATCTTCTTTACAGGAAGTTCTAAAAAACGAACTTTTTTTTACTTTTTTTCAACACACCGGAAGTACGCAATTTCCGGCCGTATTTTTAGCCCAAAAAGATTTTCTTTTCTTTATTTTACCGGGCAATAAATAATTATTGTTCTGGTCTCATTTTAGTTAAGTTGACATACTTTAAAATTTTGTTATTTCTGACAGTTTTATTTATCAAAATAAACTTATTATTTCAAAACGAGATAAAATATGGAAAAAGTTTACAAGGAGTGCATAAGCGCCATTGAATTTTTTGTCAAAAAAATCTAAAGAGCGATACGAACGTAATTTTAATGTTTTGAGGTAAGCTTCATCCATATTTTTAATGTTGTTTTATATATTCAGTTTTAAAAAAATAAGTACGCTACACGATAGGTTTACAGGACTCGCCTACGTAAATTTTCTGTATCGTTTCCGGTCTAGTAAAGATTTACAGGAGTCTTTTACGGCTCGTAAACCTGTTGAGACCTGTAAAGTCAATTTTTGGGCCGTGTATCGTAAGCATTTTTTTACCAAAAACATAAAACAACATTAAAAATAATGGGCAAAACTTACCTCAAACCATTAAAATTACATTGGTATCGCTCTTTAGAATTTTTTGACATCCAATCAAATGGCAATCCTAAAGCTCCTTCCTTGTAAATTTTTTCTAGATTTTAACTCGTTCTTAAAAAAGGTTTTTTACGTAAATAGAACTGTCAGAAATAGCAAAATTTTAAAGCATATATGTCAATTTGACTGAACACAATTTATTGGCAAATTGACTGAAAATGAGACCGGAGCAACAATCACTGCCCAGCAAAATTTGAAAAAGGTCCTTTTTGAGAACACCCTGTAAAAAATCACTTTCTGAGCTAAAAATACGACTGAAAAATGCGTACTTTCCGGTCTGTTGAAAAAAAAACTATTACCATGCCATAATTGTTGCCTCTGTCCCATTTTCGGTTAATTTGGCCGTGATTTATTGTGTTCAGACCAGTTGACATACTTTTAAATTTTATTATTTCTACTACATGACCAGAAATGGTCTCCAAAGGTGTCTCTCTGTAAAGTTCACTTTCCGGCTCTAGTCTTCTAGTCTTCTAAGTGCTAAGCCTTACAACCCTGTGGCCCATCGTTTTCAAGGCTATTTTATGGACTAAAAAACTAAAATTCCACTAAGGCCTAAAAGTCTTCAAACAAAATTGGATTTTTTTCTTAAAACATATTGTTATTTCAGAGGCTTGTTATTCTAAATCAGTTGAGAGCATCTCCTTCTCTTTTTTCTTAATTAAAAAAAAACGCGGTAGGTTTAAAGAACAACTATTAAAGTATATTTCTCTGCGTTTATTTATATCTCTAAAAAAACACATACCTCTTGAACCATAGTCTGTAAGGACTCCAAACTCGATGATTTTTTCATTCCTAAAGAAGGTCCAAGTTCACCCAGTTTGTCTGCGGCTAAAAAGACAATAAATAATTTGATTTGATGAAAATTGGATAATAATGACAGGCTTGGTACCATCTTGGTACCAAAAATATCAGTCGCATAAGGGTCTGTTACAGACACGAGCGCTGAGGACACTCCTTTTTACAGGTAAATTTACGATTTTCAAAGTTAAACTGATTTATCTAGACTTAGACTTACAGAAGTAAACAGTAAATTTTTTCAAAAGTTTTCCTCTTAGATGTTAACTTTTCCTCCTTTTTCTTTTTTATAGTTATTTTTATACAAGTTTTCCCATCCTCTTCATTTAAAAATATTGCTGAAGGCACTATATCTCTACATAAAATGAACTATAAAGAAGGTCCCCGTGAGCTCTCTTGCTACTTATGTTATTTTTTTGGTGTACCTTTTGCATATCTCTTAACTAGAAAAATTATGTTTAAACTTTTAGAGCAATGAAAAATAAGAAATATTTTGAATAATATTTTTTTCAACTTTATTTCAAGATAACATAAAATCCTCTTTTTGCACACCTCTCAACTAAAAAGGTTTGAAATCATTATCAGGGTGTCCATCAAAAATGCATTATTATAATAAATATGCACTTTACGCAAATCTAGGGGGGAGAATAATCAGATTTCGAGTTGGTAATTTACCTTAATTTTTTGCCAATAACATTCTTTAAACAAAATAATATAGAAAAAAATCAGGAGCCGTCGCAGCTTTTTTTGAAGGGGGGGGGAACGATTTTATTTATATATCAAATCTTGCGATTCATTTTTGACACACTTCCTGGGAACCGATTTGAATGAAATTTGACACAATAATGTAGGTCCGATGACAATACAATATTATGAAGATTTGAGGAAAAGGGGGTAGTTGATAATTAAACATGATGTTTTCAGATTTAGGATTTGTTCTGGTAACAATACAATTTTATGAAAAAATATCGGGGGTAGGCGGTGGTTGAGGTGTGTAAAGGGGGTAAATTCATAACTTTGAAATCAAAGCAGATACATGCCGTTGTCATATTTATGATCTGATTCAATGGCTGTGTGGCACTAGGGTGACTGAAAATGCACCCTCGGGACGCAGGCACACCCCGTTGTATAAGATTTCCTTTCTACACGCATTTCTGGAAGGGAAGACCGAATATTTGACCGCTACTCATGTCAGAATAAAGAAACGTCAACACAGAATAAAATATTTTTTTTTTTAACGATTTTATAAAAAGAATGCTCTAAAAAGTTAAAAATAATTTGGCAGATCTCTGTTTACTACAGTCTAGATTTAATCTCATCAAAAGCCACGAAAAATAAAATAAAATAAAATATATATTTTTTTAAAAAGTATAAAAATAATTTGGCAGATCTCTGATACAATGTGCCATTAACACTATTGGTAAATCTAGACTGTAGTCAACAGAGATCTGCCAAATTATTTTGTACTTTTAAGTGCAATTTTTTAATAAAATCGTTTAACTTAAGAAAATTATCTTTAAAAGCATGTGTTAGATGCCCTGCAGGCAAAAATTTATCACTGGCGAACATACTTATATTTAACGCAATTTTAAATGAACTTGTGGCTAAGGGAGCTGGCAGAAAGTTTTTACTGTATATATTTTTCAAGCCTATTACTTGTAATAATTTAAGAAAAAGCAGAGAGCATATAATTTAGGTTTTCTCCGATAAAAAATAAATGTTTTTAATTTTTTTTAAAAATATTTTGCTATCTAAGCTTACTTCAATTTTGCTATAAAAAACAAACATTTGCAGCAAACCACCCAAACTAAATGATTAGGAAATCAAAATGGGTGAGAAGGTATGTGAAAACTGAGGTCTCATATGATAAATTTTCGTGGATATTTCTTCAATGGTTCTGTTCTCCTAATCCAAAAGAGGCGGTTGTGACGTAACCGTGTCAATTCCCATAATGGGAAGTCTTCTCCAAAAGGGAGAGACAAAGAAATTTTTTTCAGAAACTTAACACCTGATTATGATTTTTTTAAAATTTGACCGCCGAAGACGAAATCTTGCAAAAGAGTAATGTTTAATTAACAATAAAAGAAAAAAACTGGCGCCGCAGGGCAACATTTTTGTGGAAGTTTGTACGTAATTTCGTCGGAGAGGGCGTCTATCGCGTCCCTCTGTATTCGCCACCTGTGACTGTACCGGCACGAGTCTGTTGTCTGCAGCGCAACGCGGGCGATTGATATTATAGATAGTTCCCAACGCGGAACTCGTCCAAAAGAATACGATTTTCCTGTGCTCCGCCACTGCTTGGGATCGATAAAAATAAGCAAGATCGAAAACGAAAGTGGCGCACCAAGTTTCCAAGCCAAGAACTAAAAAAAACGATAGCTGCGCCACTTGCTTTTCAAGTCAGTTGAGCGGGGTCGCAAATTTACCATTAGGTGTATATTTAGATGTATACGCTCTCTGTTTTTAGGTATTAAAATAGCATAAAACATTTGAGTTGAAAAATATATCTAAAAAGTCGAATTGTAAAAGTATTTTTTTTACGCACGCCGTGCGCAATAAAGAAAATAACTAAAATGGGCCAATTTGTTGATTGGTTAAATATAGTTTTAATTTGTCAATTAAAAAGAAAAATTTGCACACGCATCGTTTTATCACTTTTTAATGCATTAAAGTCAAGTTGTTGTGATTGTAATTAATAATATGATTAAAATCTCAGGTTGATATTTTTTCCCCGTTTAAATGAAATTCCTGGCTCTATCGGTTTTCCCGGTTGCTGGACACCCTGATTCTGATTTTAGAACAATTTTTTAAATAATTTTTAGAGCAAACAAAAGTAAAGTAATTATCGTTTCCAAATAAAGTGCCATTAAAAAATTAAATAAAATATTTTTAAAATTAGATAATTGCTTCATGAACTAATTGTTCTAAATCTAACTAGTGATTATTTTTATTGTCTTAAAATTTATTGGCATTTAGGGCTGTTACTTGGGGGTTACTTTCGTTGATGATTTTTCAAAACATGTTTAAATCGGTTACTAATAGACCATTTAACATCGCATGTGAACAGCCTCAAAAATTTTGCAGTCAAAAAGTAGGGATAAAGTGTTAAAATATTTTTTAAAACGGCTCCACCTATGGCAATGAAACATGGTACACATGTTGGCCTCCTAGCAACAATTTATGTATGCATGTATGTATGCTCCTAGGGGCTATAAGGAAGCAAAATATATTTTTACCAAAAATTTCGGCCTCTGTTCAGGCCCTCCATTCACAGGCCGGAAATAATGCCCCTAGGGGCTTTTTGTTGTAGTGTTAGACTGGTTATTAATATTATGTACTGCGAAACTGCTTGGTTTTAAGTGTGCAGGGTGAGGCGTTTGGGAGATATAGAGGATAATCTAAAAACACATTTCGCCCCCTTGTGGCCCCTACAATACAGGGTGTAAACAATACCATTGTCATCTTTTTAAGTGATGAAAGGGGGGGGGGTCAAAACAAGTCAAAAAGTTCACATGACTTATGGGGCAAAACTTTTGTGCTTATATCTAGCAGAATTTTACAAATATTCATGTCTAACTTTAACCATTTCCAAATAAATATTTCCTCTAAATCTTCTAAATTAAAAAATAATAATAATAAAAAAAATAATGATTTCCTTTGAGTTAAAGATTTAAAAAACACTCTGACCTCCGACACCCTCTCCTCTCTACAGCACAGTGCATAGTAAATCTTCCGCTGTTCTATGTGAAGGTTGTCAGTCGCGCGAGTCTACCTGATGCCATTATTTTTGCTAATTTTTTACAGTTTGGTGTGAAATTAAACTGAAGAAGAAAAATGTTCTCCAATCAGGAATACGCTGACATGCTATTAGTATATGGTGAAACTCGCAGAAACTCAAATCTTGCAGCGACAGATTTCCCCAGCGCAGCGGCTTAAAAGAAGCGTTTTTGCTCGGTTTTTTGAGTGTTTTCCAAAATAAAAAAAGAGTTTTCACAAATTAAAAACAGTTTAAAAACTGTGTAACAGGTGTTTTTAATTTAAAAAAAAAGGAGTGTGCCCTACAAGGGTACAAAAAAATGCTGAAAAGAACTGTTTTTTTTTTCTAGTGTTTGCCAAAAAAAAATTAATAAAAGAGTTTTTACAAATTAAAAAGAGCTTTGAAAATTGTGACAGGTGTCGTACTTTTTTTTATAATAAAAGTGGACCATGGAAGACTTTATTTATTTACAACCAGACGAGGCGCTAAAACCAATTTTCGATAAGTACACATTTATTCATTTGCTTTTCACTATTTTTAAATAATTAATAATTTGTAAGATGTGGAAAAAAACCATCTCAAAGGAGATATATGTTGATATTTACGCTGCAGCCCGCCGCGCCTCGTCTTTAATTTTTTCGCACCGAAAAGCGCATTACTACCAAACTGCGTTTAACGTAAAAGTCGTATATCTCCGAAACCACTGAGTTTTCACGCCCATATTATATGAACTGTTTTGTTTGTTTTGCCCCCCCCCCCCCTATTACCCATTTAAATAATGACTATTATATCGTTTACATCCTGTATACTGATGCCAAGAGGCCAATATGTGTACCGAATCGAACCGTTCAGATTTTAAAAAATATTTTGACACTCTAACGCTACTTTTTGACTGCAGCCTTTTTAGGAATTGGTGAATAAAGGAGAGAATTATTTTTAGAACCGAGAGGCCTGCTATTGACAGATGTCAAAAACACACACATAAATACCAAAAGCAAAACATCTCGAAAAACATAAAATTATGCCTACCCTCAGGATGTTCCAATGAAGCTCTGTTAACGCTGACGATTGATTCCACAGACCCAACTCGCAATAAGTTAGCTGATAAAAATTAAGCAAAAAATAAGCAATTAGTAGCGTACCATTACTGCGTTTATAGATAGAAAAAACAAACGATTTTATGTTGTTCATATATTCATTCCGAATAGATTTATTGAAAGAAATCATTTAACATAAAACAGTTAATTTTATCTTATGTACGAACGCAATAAAATATATAAAATATTAGCTTACACCTTAAAACGTATTATCAAACGTATTATTTTTTACTCTAAACAACTGTTTTACATAAAAGTAACATTAGAGGGTTTTGGTCAGTTGTTTTTGCAACTTTGTTATTGTTGTTCTATATCGGAGCAGTAGCAATCTGTCATGGTGTTATGTTTATTAAGGATAACAACGCGCTTTCCGTAACACAAAATTTGTGATTATCGCCACTTTATATATATTTATTTTGCTAGACTTATAACATATGACATAAGTTGAGCGTAGCATCACAATGTTTGTTTGTAAAACTATTGTTATTTGAACTATGTGAAATTTATTTTGACACTTGGAGGATAAGTTATTCACAATTTTTTCTCGACTTACTTGTTTTTATAGTTTGGCTAAATGTGGTAATCCCACACTACTTCGTTAAGTAAAATAAAATATTTTCGTATTTTCAATTAACCTAACGCTTTTCAATATTTTAAGACGCCCAAAAACTTTTTTAACACTATGATAGTATCGTTATTTGCCAAATCCTCTATTATGTATTCTTAAGACTTTTTTATAAAAATGCCCTCTAATTCTTTAGTTTTATGTTAAACAATGACAATGTGCGTAAGCATAAACAATGATGTACTAAACAAAGCTGAACACAAAAAACGTAATGTGTCAGAAGAACTTTAAACAATTGTTTGATAAAAAGTAAAATTATTTATTTTTAAAATTTGAATATGGAAAATGCTCTGTAGTTCTTTTATTCTTACGTTAAACAACAACACAACAATGTGCGTAAGCAGAAAGAAAATGATGTGTTCAACACAAAAAACGCAAAGATTTATTGTGTAAATGTGTCAGAAAAATATTTAACAATTGTTTGGTATTTATTTTTAAAATTTGAATATGGAGAATGCTCTCTAATTCTTACAGTCTTAAGCTTTATTCAGAATGATTTCAGTAGCGAAGTGAAAAGTCGACACGAAATTCCCTACCGAATTGACCCATTCACAATGGTCGTGCCAGCACATGCGCATTTTGTTCATGGAGAAACAGATATTCCGCGTCCTCATTCAATTCAGAGTAAAAACAGACTTCTTCGATTTGAAGATTTCATCACCACAAAACAAAAATAGAAAACTAAAAAAAATTTGAAATGTGAATTTCGAAAAACCACAGCAAAAAAAAGCGCGCACTTCGGCAGCCGTGCCGCCACAAATGTTTTACATAAAATATTTTATTTTTAAATTTTAATATTATAATTGCTCTGTAATCCTTTTAGTTTTATGTTAAACAACAATATGTGTAAGCAAAAACAAATTGATGTGCTGAACAAAGCTTAACACAAAAATCGCGAAACTTTCTCTCGTAAATGTGTCATAAAAACTTTAGACAATTGTTTAATATAAAGTAAAATTATTTATTTGTAAAATTTTAATATAAGAAATGCTCCGTAATTCTGCGAGTCTTACGTTACACAACAATGTATAAGCAAAAACAAAATGAGGTGCCAAACACAGCTGAATACAAAAAACGCGAAGCTTTCTTTCGTAAATGTATCAGAAAAACAATTGTTTAATACAAAGTAAATATATTTATTTTTAATATTAAAAATGCTCTGTAGTTCTTGCGGTCTAGCGTTAAACAAAAACAATGTACGTAAGCAAAAAACAAAATGATGTACTGAACAAAGCTGAGCACAAAAAACGCTAAGTTTTCTTTTGTAAATTGTAAAGTAAAATCATTTATTTTTAACATTTTAACAAAGAAAATGCTCTGTAGTTTTTTTAATCTTACTTTAAACACCAACAATGTGTAAGCAAAACAAAATGATGTGCTGAACATAGTTGATCACAATAAAGCACAACTTTTTTTGTAAATCTGTCCGAAGATGTCCTACCTTCCTTGCCCTTTTTTTCCTCCCTCATTTTCTGCCGCCTCTGGTAAGTGTTGGTATTTTTGGCATCCAGTGTAGCGTGCCTTTTTTCCGACATACTTTGCCTTCCAAAGGCGTCTCGCGAAAAACCCTGAGCGTTTTCCAGTGAGAGCTGGCTGGCGTATGTTGCGTCTATGGTCTGAACTGTCGTCTGAGAAGGCATTTCACTGGACCTTAAGAAAATTTAATGTATAGGGTGGCCCAAAAAAACTAGGCTTTTTTGACTGCCCATTACTTAAGAAGTTTTTCTCCGATTTTAAAAATTGACAATTGGCGAAAACCCAAGACAAAGGACAATTTTTAAAAAAATAATCGTTTTTACTACCCCCCCCCCCCCTGCAAATTTTTTATGTGCGCCACTAGTGAAAAACCTAACTTTTGAGAGTAATGCTCTATCTTTCTCGAGTGCACTGATGCATCGCTTGTTACCATCGAGTAATAAATAGTAAAATTATAAACTGTTCAAATTGGTGCGTTTGAAGTACCAAAGTCAATTTTCACATAAAATAGCAAAAATTTTAAAACATGGGCTTTTTAAAATGGTCAGCATTATTAAAATCTTGCTGTGGCTAAATTTGGTTTACAAAACAATTCAAAAAGTAGCTTTATTGTTCCAGTAATAATCATACATTGACAAAGACCTGCTTAATTTAGTTACAAAAGAAAAAGCATATCAATAATAACAGGCACACTGATGTCAAAAAATATAAACCATCATACAGGGCAAGATGCTTCGGAGCATGAAGCATCTTGCCCTGAAGGATTAGGATCGAAACGTCGGCACTTGATGTAAGTTTAAATAAAAATAATTGTCCAAAAAAGCTGAAACCTTTTTCATTTTAAAATTTTTTGTTCTAAAAATAAAGGGTTTCCATGGGCATCTTCTTTTTAGCCTACAGAAATTCCTTAGAGTTCTCTTTTGTAAAGTAAAAGCGGATTTATAAAGGTAATTACTACAAGATTTTTGATGAGCGGACTGACGTCATTTTTGCCTCAGAAAACGTATTTCTTTGTTGTCAACAGTTCGCATGTCAAATAATTTGTTGTTGTCAATTTGAAGTGACAGTTGAAACAATCACCGACATGACTTTTTTTTACATATTTATTGTCGCTGTCTAAAACAATGTATCAAATAGAGATCCAAAAAAATGACGTCAGTCCGCTCATCAAAAAATTGGACTATACCATAAGATAGGTGGGACTGAATAAGAGAAGTATGCTCCTCTTGCAATTTACAACTCAAGATTATCTGCTATAACTCTAAAAGCATAACAGCTAGAGGCCACTTTTCCATCGATTTTTTTTTATGTGCTTATCATATTTAAGGTTTTTGTCTATTAGTAGGCCTAGAAATTCGTTGTAATCTGGATTTGAAAGGTTAGTATTTTCCAACTGTATATTGTTGAGTTCACATTTAAAATGAAAATATTTGTTATGTTAAATGGAACGTATTTGAACAATTTATAACTTTCTTGTTTCTTACCCGATGTTAACAAGCGATACATCAGTAGACTCGGGAAAGATAGAGCTCTACATGTAAAATTAATGTTTTCACCAGTGGCGCAATTAAAAAATGTGTAGTGTCAAATGTCAAGTCTTGGCTTTTTAAAATGGTTCAAATTTCTGGAATTGGCCAAAAACTTTTAAGTATTAGACAATCAAAAAACTCCTGTTTTTTCATACCACCCTATAGATTTTAAGGGTAAGGTAATAAGGAAATAGTGTTGGGACATGATCCAATACTAGAAAACTTTATTTCTAGGCCCATAAAACCAGCCAGTAATTTTTTTCTTCTTAAGCTAATTCCGCATTAGTAAATCAACGAAAACTGAGGGGCAAATAAAAACAACTGTTTATTTACAAACCTTGCTACACTCGGCAACTAAGGTTCAAAGAGTGTTACCGTGCTTAAATAAACGAGCCGTTGTTGGGGCTAGATTCTTGAACTGTAAACATGAATCTGAAGTACCTTCTCTATCGAGTGTTCGATCTCTCTCCCGGCTTTATAAATTGGGGCACAGTAAAAGTAAATATTTTTTCAGATAATAACCGAAGCATTCGTAACGTCGCGCCACATTTAATCCACCACGCCTCTTGGTCGATTTTCCCGTAAAAGTAAAAACAAACCGAAGTTTCCTTTTCATTTTTGTTGAGGGTTAAGCATTTTAATTATATAAAAGTGCAAGTTTCAAATACAAATTAATAAAATTCATATAGTTTTTTTTTTTAAAGATTTTTTCATAAGACCTTCTAGTTAATTTTTGTGACGTTGTAAACGCGATTTAACAATAACTTACCTGTCAGTATTTCTATCACTACTCTTGTCAAAATTGCTGTGGCTTTTGTCAGTGCTAACGTTTCTGTCATTGGTGCCTGCATTCCTAGTACTACTAATACTTTTACTGCTGTCATTCCTATCACTGTTATTATTATTGAGTGTTTTGTCTATACTGTTTTGATTATGAAGATTTAGTGAGTTGCCATCAGGTTTACGGTTTACACTATTTTCTGGAATGGAAATCGTAGTGCTATTTGGTAAGTGGTTTGGTTTCAGTCTAAAAAATATATTTTTTTTTAATAAACGACCTCATGATTCAAAAGTGTCATTGGTCCAAATATTCTTACCCGTTTGTAAGTAAGGTGTGACCAAAACGTAATAGTTATTATCCTAATTACTGCGGAAAGTTAATCTTTCTCGCACGCGACTGCCGTTTACCAGAACGACGTGGAGTGCACGAGTTAGGATCAATATTTTTTTACGACCACTCATATATGCAAACAAACGAACAACAAAAAAAACAATAAAAAAATCCAAACTACTAAAAGTCAAAAGACTGCAGTGGCATTGACATATTTTGGTAAGACTGTATACTGTCAACAAACAATGTTCAATAAACTGATACTAAAATGCGGGAAAGTGTCGGGGTAAATTCATCCCCGTACTCAGTGCGAGAAAATGATAATAAGCCGAAAATAAAAAATCCGAGTGTGTAAGTCTCGGGATATAGAACTAGTGCGGACTGCTGTTGATCCAAAAGATGCGGAGCGCGCGCTGAGCGGAGTCCGAGCAAGCAAGAAGTTCGAGAAAGATACTTTACTCATGAGTTATATTTTTGCTAGGACCGCCAAAATTTGCAATCGAAAGGCCAAAAAAGCACAATAATAAAAACTCGAAATTGCAAAAAGTCAAGATTTCAGAGAGCATACTTTTATAAAAATGAATACTATCAAAAAACAATGTTCAATAAAGTGACACTTGAGTGCGGGAAACTCTCCGGGTAAATTCATTCCCGCCCGCACTAAGTGACCCTTTCCGAACTAAAAGTGATGTCTTCCGCACGGTCGTAGAAAAAATTCATTCCCGCACTGTACGGATAAGTGACACTTTCCGAACTAAAATGCATGCGACAATGTGATGTTTTTTTGGACGGTCGTAGAAAAATGTCATTCTTAAAAATATGTACAAACAGGTGTTTCCGTCTTGTTTTGAAAAAATAAAAAACTGCTTAAAATTACTTTTTCGTTTAAACATTAAGCTTCAAATTTTTAGACACCACTGCCTAAAACGTACAAAAATCATTTTCCTATAAAAATAATTTAAAAATGTGTTGCTCATTTTCCCATTTTTGAAGCAACAAAATAAATTTAAACATACTACAGTGTTCAACAACACAATAATCCAATAAATTTAAGAAATGTTGGCAACTATGTGTTTCTAACCCATACGTTTTAGTGCGCATTCATGCCAATAACCTCGGTTTCCGATTTTCATATTTTTTAGTCAAAATGTTCTAAGTGCCAACCTGCTGTGATGTTTTTGTGCCTCTTGTTTTAAACCAGAAAACCTAACCTAACATTTTCCATTCTGTAAATAAATATTGACTGTAAAAAATAAATTCTGTGGACATCACTGGTGTGGACAGTAGGTGTATACAGTTATCTAATATTATAAATCTCTTCTAGAGGGATACTAAATTTTTTTAGTATAACTTATGTTACCATTAAGTTTTATTTTTTGTCCATTTTGTGGATATTTTTATCACTTCTGTGGGTATTAGTTAATTTAAATAAAAAAATATTATAAATAAGCTTCCTTTATTACATATTTAGTAATCTGAACATACATATTCTCAAATTTATTTTAATTCTTTAACCAAAGTCACTTCCGTAGTTTAATATCTTTTCCGTGGACTCCTTAATTCTTCTTTTTGGTAAAAAACCTATAAAACATTTTTTACGATCTTAACCAGACATAATCCTTGAATATTTTATGAAAAAATGCAAAAAACAAAAATATTATTAATTCAGAAAATATATTCCGAAAATGTACATTATTTCAAAATTGACCAATTTGTTCAAGTATCTTTGACGCACAAAAAATGCACCTTACACAAAAGAAATATATGAAAGTACATAATACTCTATAAAATGTATTTAACTTTTCTTTATTCTATTCGCAAAGCAATACAAAGGTCGTTTAGGGCTATGACTTTGGAAGTGTAACTAGAAGTGCAGCAGATGAGTCCCTAATAAGGATTAAGTTATTTATTTTGCACTAAGTAAAAAACTCTGTTCAAGATTTTATTAAGATAATATGTCGTTCCAGGGGCAACAGTTAGGAAGGCTCCTGGGTTTCTGACAGGAATGCTCACTAGGCAAACACTGACACGAGTCAGATTAGCGGAAGATCCCGTCCACCTAGCCTGCGGGTGGGCAGAGGAACCATGGCAACACCTGATGACTGAGAAGCATATATGTCAGATTAAAACAGCTCAGTGGTAGTAAAGCGCCACGGAGTATGGCAGAAAGGCCTCATGAATCATGAATCGTTCTAGTTTTCAGGCCTACATGCCGACGCTCTACTACTACTAAGATTATACGTTTAAAAAGGCAAATGGTTAACTTACGGAGGTTTTTGCAGAGGAACTACTCTCGAACCGTACTCGTCTTCAAATAAAATGGGTTCCGTATTGCCTATATTTACAGTTGTTGAGGTGCCGTTGCTTCCAAACGAACTATTGCCTAACATACTGCTACTCCATGTGTCGTGTGTTGCCTGTAAAATTAAATTTGTTAAAATGTTAATTAAGGTCGTATTCATCAGCTACTTAAAAAAATTTTATTTACGGGAATGTTTGTAAACTGAAGAAAGTTTAGGAAAATAAATTCACCAATATTTTATTACATACTAAACTAAATTTATAATCATTTAAAAAAAGTATACCATTTTAATTTGAAATTAGGTTTGGTAATGAAAGCAAGTTTTAGTCATGTAGAAATTCATTATGTAAGCCTTTATTAATATTTTTATTTTCTATATCCATTTTTTATTAACAAATTAAATAACACATTTTTTACCAAAGTTTCTGTGGAAAAGAAGTTTCCTTATTTCTTAATGGGTTTTTTTAAATTCAGGAAACAATAAAAATTTACTGAACCAAATTAATGTAAAATACAAAAAACGAAATTTAAAGAGGCTGTTCACCAAAATAACAAGTTAGGCAAACAAACTTTATGATTAATGGTGGATCTTCTATTTTTTCTATGAAGCCCCAAGCACGTTTGTACATGCCATATTTAATTTTTTATTGAATCTCTCTGTGGAAATTTTGTCAAAAAATATAACCTAAAAAACTGACAGTAACTACGTTTATACACACCCAAAACCGATTTTATAGCTTTATATATGTCCTTCAGGAAATGTCAGTTTAAAGAAAAATAACATTTTCAAACCTTCCCTATATAAAAGCGCTTTAAGAGGCACATATAAACAAAGAAATGGTTTTCTTCAACGTTCGTAATGTTTCAAGTCAAAACTCTGATATTCCTTCTTTGAAAATCGGCCAACCAAAGTGGTTAAATTCATAAATTGACAGGATGAAGTGCGCCCTACACGTGGTACAAACTTGCTTATATTTCATTAACAGTGTTTCATATAAAAAAAAACCAAGATTACCATACATCGTAGTTTGTTTTTCCATTAATCTTACCCTTTATTCGCCTTCAAATTTTTTTAATTTGTAAGTAACCCAGAAAAGTAGTGTAATGGCTTAAAATTATGAATTTACCTTATAATAACTCTCATTCCTCAGTTGTTGATGTTTGTTATTAACATTATTTCCAGTTAGCCTCTCCAGTACTGGGTTCCAGGTTTGCATTGAAATCAACTGCCTTTTTTGAAGGCTGTTGTCCATGGGACTTATTGAGCCGTTTTGAATGGGGTTATAAATGACAGTGTTGTTGGACCTATAAAATTTAAATACATATAGACAATTCCTGACTTTAAAACTAAAGTCAACTCTCATTTACTCGAGCTTTTACTATTGTTCTGGTGTTAAGAAATTTCATATCCTAGAAACCAAACAAAATAAATCTATGTTTATGTGTTATTTTACTGCTTTTACATCGTATTGCCTGTTTCCACTGATAAGTCTACAGTTTAGTTTTTTGATTATTTGGTTTGACCATAGGTCAGTATGTTGGTATTTACTTTGTAATATTTACCTAACCTGTCTTTAAAACGAATCCACCAATAGTAATATTTTGGGTATTACAGATACATGTATTTAATTGCAATTTATCTTTAGTTAAAAACTGTATAGTCGATCAAAGTCTAATAATTTTTTTTTAATGGATTCAATGTAGTTAAGTAGGTTAAAAGTAGCAGAAAATACAAATTAAACGCACAGAAAAAAGCAAAACCTATAAATTTCAGTCGTTACCAAAGCAAAAAATAAATTCGAAAATCAACAATGCAACTTATTAGACTTTAGTTGACTATAGAGGCAGAGGTTTACAGGGAAAAATTCATTATCATATTATCATAATATATTCAATCCCAATTTTTGTAACGGCTAATCTAAATGACATAAAACTTCGCAGATTGTGAAAGCTTATTTAATAGTGTTTTTAAGTATGACGATTCCAAAGTTTTGCAATGATCATAAAAATGGTTTTCTTTTTACCCATTTGATGCAGAATTTGAAGTTTCATTTGAAGGCTCGCTGACGCCATCTTGTGAATTGAGCATATCCAAGGAACCCACCGAGGAGTTCAGTAAACTTTCGTTTGATAATCTAAAATAAATAATAATATTAACATAATAAATAGTTTATGCAAAAAATAATTAGTATGTTTACACATTGTACTCAATTGTTGTATTATTTTTCTTTCATAAAGTATGTTCTCTGTTTCGACAATGAGCGTGACGTATGAAAGAACAAGATGCTTAATGTTCGATATGTACTGAATATAATATAAAAACATACTAAATATTTAAGAGTACACTTTGAAAATTCTTCTAATCGGATGTGGGTTGCGGTGCCCATCCAAACACAGAATTCGCTCATGTTTTCTCCTCCTCCTCTCAGCAAGCTGGTTTAAATTTTAATAAGTAAAATTGCTCTCCCCATTTTTACTTCGGCCCTAAAGGAGGCAAAGACAAATAACATAGGCGTTGGGATTCAGTGAAATGTTTTTATATTCACGTATGTTTTAAATGAGTTATGAGGTCCTCTTGTGCAGAAGCTCTGCGATTTCCAACCAAAGTTGGGAATATGGAGTTTCACAAAGTTTTGTTAAAATTAAGCAATATGTCAAAAGTCATTTTGGATTTTTTTACTTTTGTAATTCAAAAGATTACATTTTTTTTACAGGTTCATACTTTTTTACTCTGAAAAAGTTAGGTTTTCTATGTGAAAAAAAATATTTTTAATTATCGATTCAGTGGCCTTAGAAGCAATGTAAGGAACGCCACAATGAATGCCAGTGCAACACCGTTCTCAACTAAAAAGCCTGTTAACTCCTACCGCCTCAGTGCCCTTTAGCCTATTGTGGCTGCCATTTTTATAACCAAATTGACAGTAAAACATGGATTTTCTGTCAGTTTGGTGTCAATATGGCACCGATCCTAGGCCAAAGGATACTAAAACGAAAATAAGTTAACTGGCTTTTTAGTTAAGAACGGTGTTGGCCAGTGACGCCATCAGACGCTTGGTCGATTGTGAAATACAGTATTTACTTGGCATACTGGTTACGGACTGCTATCAAAATATGATGGTTCTTGTTTATTTCTTTTACCCATCAGTGTATACCTACGGACTATCCGTTAGCTTTGTTGTTGTTGTTTTAGCTTTGTTAATTTGTTTTAACAAAAATACCTCGAAAATGGGGCGCTTCAAATTGTAAAAGCAGCTGCAACAGAAAACTACTTTAACAGAATTAAGAGCTTCTTTATATATCCCAACGTAAGACTTTTAAATAAAAAATTGTAAACAACTTATTTTATAGTACATTATAAACCTAGGGACTAAAGTGCCACATTTAATTCCGCGGAGAAAGGTTTGTAGCCCGGCTGTAAGTAGGGCTACAATTCGCTAAGGGATTAAACGACACTTTAGTCCCGAGGTTTATACACTATTTTATGCACTTTAGGAAAGGATCTTTGTTAAAATTACGTTATTTCTACGCCAAATGGTTCGTCAACTACAAGAAAGGGTGCTAAGAATGAAATCTTGGCCAAGAGCAAGTGCTGTTTGACTTGACTTGCTATAAATTTAATTATAATTTTCCAGGGATTAGTTTTTTTTAATCCCTGAGGGATTAAATTTACTTCTAATCCCTAATTTGAGGGATTAAATTTATTTTTAATCCCTAATTTGAGGGATTAAATTTATTTTTAATCCCTAATTTGAGGGATTAATCCCTTAGGGATTAAATTTTCTTTGAATCCCTTAGGGATTAAAAGTGGCAATTTAGTCCCTAAAAAGAGGGATTAAAAGTACCTATTTAATCCCTGAAGAGCCTAATTTTTATTTTCTTATTTTTTTTACATTGAGGGTACTACTATTAAAAACAAAGAGAATCAGTGGCCTAACCATATATCAGCCTTCGCTTGCAGTAGTCCCAGCTTTAGCTAAGTTATATTTTACTTACATCAATACAAATGATGTAATCTTATTTTTTGAAAAATTAATATTTGTTTACAAAACATATGTGACACTGACAGCTATGAACTAAACTTAGGTTAATAACACCTATTCTTAAGGTCACTGCCCAACTACTTTCCTTGCAAAAATGGTTGCCTAAAAGATTTTTTGAACGTTATTGGAGAAGTCCAAGATTTTCGGTAAAAATAACAAATATATATTGGATAACTCTCTCGAAGTTACGTAATTCCGTTGCTTCCCAAAAAATGTGGGAAAACTTTATTGTCAGACTGAGTTTTAAGGCTATTAATTCTGTTTTTGATGCAGTTATCTTTACAATTGATGGCCTTAAAGGTCAGTCTAAAAATTTAAAAAAATCAAAATAACTTGACATTTGTTAATTATGCCAACAAAACTTTGTCAAATTTCAAAATTAAACTTTGTATGGAAATTACAGAGCTTCTGCCGCCTGTCGAAAAATTTGTCCATTTAAACATTGCACAAGAGGACCTCAAATACAACATACATGAATATCAAAGCATTTTACTGAATCCCAACGCCCATGATATTTTTGTGCCTACTCCTTTGACAACAAACATTTTTAAAAAATATTGTTCTATTTAATAGAGAAACCTTAGAGGGTTCCCTAATGATACTTTTTTAATTTTTTGTTTCCGGTCAGTTGTAGGCTTTTGAAAACGGGCGAAATGTGTCATATTTACACCAACATTGCATAAAAATAACAGAAAAAAACGAAAAACTACTACTACAGTATCCAAAATTTAATCATTATGTTTGAAATAAGGCCGAAATTTTAAAATATTTCCTTTGTTAAGATCAGGTCCATGTTAAAAATCTTGGACCAAAAATACCTCTAAATCGGACTGTGTTTTTTTAACGAATCTTAATAAATCAACAACAGTTGTGATTTCTAGTTCTAACCTATTCGTCCTATTTGATCCAGGGGACGAAGCTCTTCTCGCAATGGTCAATGTAATGTTACCAGGAACTGGACCCTCTGTATGAAGCATGGCCTTTCGTAAAGTTTCCATTGCGTCACTATTGGATTGTTGAAGCAGGGAAATGCCTAAAAATAGAGTTTTTACAATTAAATATATTTTATACTATCTTTATATTCAAATTCGCCAATAGTCTAAAAACTACAAAAAATAACCCAATATATTTTAAAACACAGTCCAATTTTTTCGATTTTGCTCGAGACCCTTTTTTATTTTCTCCTAGATAGCACCTTTTTTTCAAAAATAGGCAAGATTATTATCAATTCTATATAATTCAGATGTAAGGATCTCGAAAAATATTTTAAGTTGATGTGACCTTAATTAACGCTTGAAACCTTAATCTAAGTCGCAGTAAAAATTGGTTTTACCATGCATATTAACAAATTGTTGTTGGTGTCTCTTATCAAATTCGCTACCAAGGGTATTTTAAAAATGCGTCGTCAGAGACCAGATAGAAAATTATTGGCTTTTGCCTAGTACCTGGTTGATACTGAGATCACGTGGCACAAATTTGTGCCAGATATTATTCCTATAAGCCATTTCATATTGAGCAAACTGCCATCGCAGACTACGACGAGTTGAGTTAGAATTAAATTACAAGACACCCGCGTCACATATGTGTAACGCCTAGTGGCGAATGTGTTTTAGGAAGTTATAGAAAAACCATAAAAACGGTTTTTTGTTATTTTGAAACATTAAACTTAAAAAATACCAGGTAGTCAAATTCGTCCATCCTCTACTATTTTATTTAGTAAAACGAAATTATTTTGTAAATTTAAAATTAGAAAAAGGAAGTTAAAAAACCTACGAATAAGTAACTCTAACCGACAAAAATCCAAAAAGAACACAAGGGACCAAAGCAAAAAGAGAAAAAATTAAACGATGTTTTGCCCTGGGTCAAGTAAGTTTCTTATTTGTTAGTTATGCGCAACTCAATATAATTCGGTCATATAGACAGCCACAGTTGGCCATTTAAAAGGTTTCACCTGGATTTTTTTCAAAAACTGAAAGAGAATTGGTGAAAATGCTGAAATACATCGATGTTGTTTGTAAAGAGGACGCTTTTTGGCTATCTTTGGCTTTTTATAGCGCGCATCCCCTTTAAGGGGTAAACTTTACCCCTATATTTTGAAGAGGGAAAGTGGGTCGAGCGATACTTTGTTTTGAAGGTCTTCGGAATATCTTGACCGTGTAAAAATTTCGAAAATCTATCGATTAGTTTTTGAGATATTCACTTTCATAGTTGCATGGACAAATGCAAAAATATTTTTTTAAGAAATCTTTTTTTTTATATTTTGAGAAATCCCGGGCCACGTCGACTGCTTTTCTTAATATTACATTTTATCATTGCATTTTTTCATCTAGGATACATTCCTTCGAGAGGTGAAATTTACCTGTACAATTTGAGCTCACTCTGAAAGTACATATCTCCAAAACGAATCGATAGATTTTCGTAATTTTTACACGATTTTCAAAACATTCAGGATATCTTCAAAACAAGGTGTCACTCGACATTCGACTCACTTTCCCTATTCAAAATATAGGGTTAAAGTTTACTCCTCAAAGGGGATGCGCGCTATAAAAATTTCAAGAAGCCAAAAAGTGTCCCCTTTACAAACAAAATCGATGTGTTTCAGCATATTCTCCAATTCTTTACAGTTTTTGAAAAAATCCAGGTGAACCCTTTTAAATGGCAAACCCTGTATGTACTCATTTTAGCATCAAACCAAAAAGAAGTGTTGCACAAACAGCAAAAAAAAACGTCTGGAACAACATAAAATATCCTCAGATAATCTGGATTCCTCAAGTTTTTTTTTCTGAAACTAGGAAATTTCCTGTTTAAAACGATAGGTGGTAAAAAGCGTTTAAAATAAATTAGCAATCTAAAATTAAATTATTATTAATTATCTTACCATTGACATTGAGCAACTGATCATTCGTCTTTAATCTCTTATCCCTTGAAGCTGCTCCTCCATTGATGACACTTTTAATAAAAATGCCCAAATCGCCAGATTCACTCGTTTTCCCTTTGACACTGATACCCAGGCCAGCTTTTTCGGTGTCGTGAACTGGAATGTTAAAAGTGAGGATTTCTTTGTGTTTCCATGGAAAGACCATGTTGTTGTCTATTTTTTCTGGAGGCTAAAGTGGTGAAAATGAGTATCAGCATTTGTAATTTTTTGGTCAAATTTAAAACTATAATAAAAAGAAGTTTATAAATATCATAGTTGCTTGAGTTGTTCAGTGAAATGCACATGAAAATGATTAATTTCTTATTATATTAAATATAATACATGACCATCGCCATCTGTAAATGCATATGAAAATTTAGTCTTTGGCAATTTTTAAAAATGTTATTCAAGAAAAATATGCATTTGACAGACTCCGCAAGTAACTATGGCATGCATAAAAACTAAAAAAAAAGGTGGTGATAACAAGCGATAAAAAAATAAAGTCCAAATAATGCTACTATTAGAGGATTAGTACAGGTGACGAGTAAGCTATTGTGAGATTAGTCAGCTACAAATCTAAACTATACCATCGAAGAAAGTTGTTATTTTTGTTTAATTATTAATGTCTCGCCGTTTTTTGATATAATAAAATCTAAAAATTCACATCCTTAAATAGTCCCGGGAACATTATTTCTAAAACAAAAACAATAACTGTCATCCAAATTTTATAAAGGAACGACAAATTAACAATTACATTGCTTATGTTGGCGTTAACAGTCGACACGGCTTCTTGAAACTGGGATATAATTTTGGCAACAGCGGAATTCGACACTGGGCCCCTATTTTCTAACCCCCTCATTTCTGGCCTTCCAATTTCTTGTCGCCGATCAGGGGAACGCAGGAGGGCGTTTTGAGCCCCCGAGTTAGGAAAACGAAGGATGCTCGAAGGTAAGGGGGGAATGTTAGGAGGCGTGTCAGTTGGTACTCTCATCGGCTCCTCTCGTGATTGAGTTTCCTCGATACCCTGACAGAGAAAAAGATCGACTTGGCAATTAATTATTGTTAACCATCTTAACGTTTTATTTGTCTCAAGAAACCTTTTCAAATTGCTAATAATTGTATTTTCTATCTGCAAATCGAAAATGAAATGCTGTTAATTAAGTAAGTTAAGTAAGTTAAGTATAAACACACCCTAGTAACACTTCCGTTTCAGTGGCCTTATGGCGCGTTGACTTTCTTGTAGCCTATTAACTCCTACCGTTTAAGTGTTCTTTTATCATCCTTCCTCGCCAACAGAAAAGTCACTATTTATTGAAGATGGCGGCGAAGATCGATAAAATAACAATAAAACGGTACAAGTTGATCGGCGAAAATTAAACAACTAATTAAACTAAATCCCACTATATTGAAACACAATAAAAATTAACAATTTGTCGACAGGTTTCCCTAACACTGTAGATTTATCAAGAATAATATCAAATTCTACCTACTAAAACCTATATTACAAATCTCATGGTTTTACAAATCTCTAATAAAGGGGGGCGGGGGCCTGTAAAAGATTCAACAAAGGACTTTTATTGAGGTCTAATTGGCAATTTAATAAATTGTCGGAATTTTTAAGTTTATTTATCTCTAAAGACTAACGGATCTTACTTAGTACCTTTATTTACCGTATGTAATAAGTAGAATAATAAAAATCGTTTTTTGTTTGTCCTACATAAGCTTTTGAATAATCAGCGCACTTCAATTTGCCTTGTACATAAAATACGCCTGATTTACTATTTTTTTTTATTATTTTTTTAGGAATTTTTGTGTCGAGTTATCTGTTTTAAAGGTAATATATTATATTGAGGTTAAGTTTTTTAAGAAAGTTGGCGATGTTGCTGCTTGCTTGACCGATGTGTGTGAATAAACTATTTCTTATGCATCTAATTTACAGTGGCGAAAACTAAGTTCATTACTTTTTTATATAATTATTGTAATATAGGTTTTAGTAGGTAGAATTTGATATTACTCTTGATAAAGCTACAGTATTAGCAAAACATGTCGAAAAACTGTTGTTGCACCAAGTAAAGGCAGAGTCAATTCAATTGTTAAAAGAGGCTTTAGAATACCCATGCTGATGAATATCAAACTGCAAATTTAAAGATATGAATGAATTAATTAATTTTCACAAACATTATCTGCAATGATTTTAATGTGTATACTTAATAACGTTTGTAATGCAAATTTCCATAGTAAAATTATACTTAAGTTGAAAAAACAGTTAAAGGGTCCCTATAAAAAAGTAAAATAAACGAAAATAAAATAATTTGATCGAACCGTAAAAGGATCGTTAGTAAATACCCTTGGCAAGATTCCGCTTCGCGATTCCAGCGCGAAGCAAGCGCATTATAAAATTGAATTTTGTACAATTCGGTAAATTGAGGTTCATTTGTTCATTTTACGTTTCGGTGTTTTTACGGTTCGACAAAATTATTTTCTATCTTTATATTTATGTTCATCTTACGATTTGACAAAATTATGTTTCAACTCTTGTACAAGTCTTTTACTTTTAGTAATTTTATGGGCATCCGTTAAAAACTGACTGACTGTACCTATTTTTTTTTTAGCCATCCATTCACAGGATGGATGCTATTGGGATCGTCAAAGTTTTTGTTTATTTTAATTCAGTTGAAAAAGCCCATGAATAAGCTCGTTCTTGTTACTTGATTAGTGTACCTAAGCAAGGTGAATCCTACTTTTATGGTGTTCAAGCACATTTTTTAATAACAGCATATTTGAAAACTATTTAAAAAAAATAATGAACCCGATTTATTTCTTTCTGCAGATAAAGTAACAATGAGTCGAGAACATCGGATTTAAGGTTGGACTCTCGGTTGGACGTCATTTAAAAAGGGCCGCTCACAGTTTATTAAAAAGTACAAATTCACAAAATCCAGAACGTTTAAAAGGGACGTTGTAAATTGAAACCATCGCCAAAATCGTCATTTAACAAAACGGAAAATGAGAAAAACAAAAAAAAACAATGAGAAGTGTGACGTCACAATAGCCAATGGACGTTTTTAGGGGCGCCAAATTTAAACCAGAACAAGAGTAGTAAAAAGATTATTGTAAGAAAACTTTTCAGCAATTTTAACATCCTAAAAATACAATACAAGAAACTAGTTGTTTTACTAAATGCCTTTAAATAAAGTGATATTATATTTTCTTACAATAAATATCGTGCATCAAATGTGACAAAAAACAATGGAAAAATTTAAATATGGACGTATTTAAACACAAAAAAGCAAGACAGACCCAAACAAACAGGAACAAAACATAATTCAATAAAAAAAACAATTGTTTCATATCTCTTAAGGGTACCTAATAATAATTTCAAAATCTATCTCAATCCTAAACAAAGCTTAATGTTTGATAAAATTCAATACTTACAATGATTCTTGGTAAATTAGGACTAATATCTATTACATCCTCTTGTCGGGAAACCACAATTTTTACTTTGCTACCTGGTGGTATCATTCGCAAAATTGTCACAGCCTCAGATTGATTTTTGCCCATCATTTCCTCATCGTTTACTTGCAAAAGACGATCACCTATTTTTAGTCTACCATCTTCCACGGCTGCACCCTGAAAAATAAGATATTGGCTAGTAGGATGAAGTCCCAGTATAAAAAAATGCCCAACACTTTACTATTTTTATTTTAAACATATTATCAAGGAAATACCTCGGGAAATGCAGGGACCTCAACTTATGAGGATGAAAATAACAATTAAATACGATTTTTTTTTTAAATATGAAGAAATATTAAAATATTTTCCAAAAATATGAAGATTTTTTTAATAAAAATTCTCGTAAAAATTCTTGTTTACGAGGTTTCTTTATGATCATCTCCAAACAGGCCGGTAAAGTCAAACTAACTTTTTTCTTCAAAAAATAAATAATTTTATCAGGCATATAAAAAAGTTAAATTTGGCCCGGATGGCTCTACAAACCTTTATTAATATTACCCTTTTAGGAACATATTTTTAGAAACAAAGAATAATAAATAAACAAGAACTCTAACAACTAATCAAAAGAAACAAAAAAAAAATCTTAAAAAAATCTCATTTCCTCTTAGACCTTTCTTAGTTTTTTGGCAAAAAATTAGTAATTAGGATTTTTGGTCTTTTTTAATTTTTTTTTATTGGGCTTTGTAGCTTACCAACCTCTTCTTCTTCAACTTTAAGCTCTTTTTCATGATAAAAAGCTTTCTATCAACCAAATACACCTTTTTTTAAACTTCCATCCAGAGTTAAAGACAAACACAAAAAATTCCTGTACCTAGCCAGAGTTAGAACCCGAGAACCTTCGTGCGGCAGGCCGATACGCTATCAACTGCGCTACAGATAGGAACAAGTTCTAGCTGGTAGTTGTCGATTTTCAATGCATAAGAAATTATAATACGAGCATTAACAATTTTCTCACACACTTTGATACAAAACACACATTGCAAAAAAGTTAATTTTCACTGTGCTTGCTTGCCCACCGAGTTATGAAGGTTTATAAAAAATATGAAAAATATGAAACTCTTGGAGACTATTACACGAGTCTATCAATAATTTAAGTTTTTATTTTAACTTTAAAAATAAAGCACCAAAAGTTTGAACTTGTAAATATTTTTTGTAGTTGTAGAAAAAAAAAGTACTATAGTCCATTCATAAGTAATAAAACCCATTTTCTCGAGCATACCATTGGCGTAGGTGTTTTGCCAATATTTAAATTTAAAAAAAAAAAAATATAAAAAAGACAGCAGTTAAAAATATATATTATATTTTAACCTGATAGAGAAATTGTTTATTGTGCGTGTTCTGTTATAAAAATAAAAATAAAGGATTTTTACCTGAGGTACATTAGACAATTTTTAAAAGAGAAGAAAAAGTGATTTATCACTCAGTACAAAATTTATCCAAATTTGCATTTTTATTACTCTCTCTTCTTTATGAACAGACTTTAGTTTATTTCTCACCAAAACTACACCTTAAAAAATAAATTCACGACTCTAAATCGAAGGAAAAATAAATCTCCTACACTAACCTCTGGCAAAATATTCTTGATATAAATAGGACAATTTCCTCCCGCCGGATTATCCCTGGTTGTGATGCTGAAACCCAGTCCTTTTCCAGGTTTCTTAATTAATTCTAAATCAATTTTTCTACCTATTCTTCTTGTATTGGCAGTTAATAAACCTTTAAGGTTTTTGGAGACGGCTGGCATCTTTTTCGTTGGCGATACCGTGGCCACTTTTGTATTTGTACTCACTGGAACAAAAATACAGAAATTATGAATATGAAGTGTTTTACGTTTTTTGACGCACATCAGAAAATACTGAATTATTGTTTGTTTTTATTTTACGATTTTCTGGAAAAATTTTACTACTTATATTATTAGTACTATCTGTAACCAAAACTTGAAAAATAATAAGGCCTGAGGAGGTAAGGCATTTTTCAAGAAATATCCCTAGAAAACTTATTATGAAAAAATAAGAAAGAAATAAAAGTTTGCCAATGAGATATTTTTAAATACCCGCAAGAATTGCTGTATGGACTGTCCAGAGGAATAAAAATCATTTTTTGAAGGCCTTAAGTAGGTATCTCTTCTCGATAAATTAAATCAAAGATTTTGCCAAACCCTTAAACGGATCAGGCATCTTGTTTGAATTCGTGTTTATTTTTTTATTTTTTAAATTAATATCGTTACATTTTTCGTAAAAACAATTATTTTCTATAAGAATCGTAGTTCGTCAAACCCTTCGACTATTTCTAGAATTTAGTCTTCGTAAAGTCTTTGTGAATAGAATCGCAAACTATCAAAACCATTTTTCATCAAGGTCATATTAGTACGAGATCCGGCGGTAAATTTTTTGATCGATCGCGTAACCACTCAAAATATTTAAAATTGGAAATTAGTACCACCATTTCAAGAAATCTAGTGGTGTGGGTCGACATTTGGCCAGAAGTGTAAAAAATTGTTTTGGACATACTTGTATTAGGACTTGGGCTAGACTAGAGGCCCTATATACAATTTTTGACAGTTATTGTTTTACTAGAAGTAAGCAACTCGATTTTTTGGTGTGTTGGCAACTATTGGAAATAACTAATTTTTGTCAGTATCACATTTTTGATTGATTATTTACATGCGGTTTCAAAATCGAATATTGCGGTATAAGAAACTGTAAAAATACTCGCGCCTACGACTTTCTATTGTTCCATTTTCCAATGGAAAAAAACGCAAGAAAAATGGAAAGAGATCATGCATTTACCAAACTGAAAAATTAATAAAAATAGTCGAATTTGCTAAAATGCACTAAATTTTATTTATTTTTATTTCTATAATTTATCACGAAAAACCGTTCCAATTTAAAATTTCAATTTAAAGCATTATATATGTTGCATTTTTGGCTTTTTAAATTAAAAACTTGATCCCTTCTGACATGGTCAGAAGGGAATCATGTTATTTGAGATATCTGGTTACGTTATTTGTTTTTTAAAAAAGTGATGTTTAAAATATATTATTTTTTTCAACTATGGGTTCCCCTCCCGTTTTTTTTTCTTTCTCCATTGCTGAGGGTACTGATGGTCCGTTCATTCGGCCCATTTAATTTTCTTTAGTTCTGGTTCGGCCATACTGCTTTACTGTAGCTCAAACCAAGAACCCCCTCATGAAGGTAGTCTAAACTGCCGAAACATGTCGGGTTTTTGATATTAAGAAATAAAATTTAGTGGAGAAAGACCATATTTGTTTGATTTAATTATCAACTCCACCATCATGGACTACTTCAACAATTTGAGGTAAGATAAGATTAATTATATTTAAATAATATTATATATATATATAAATATATACTCAGATTGAGATAATAAGTAACAAAAAGATAATAAAATAATTATATTTTACCTACTACTAACATTTTTAATATCTGTACATCTACCTCATGTTTTTTTGTGAAAATTTGACATATTTTACTAACCAAAAAAGTCATCTTGATTCAAAAACTGTCTGGGGAAATTGTAAAAAGGTACAATAAAACATCAGTCCATTTCATAAAATCGGTTTTACATGCAAATATGAAAAAAACTAGAAAGAGAGGGCAATATAAGTTGCCCACCTCTGGTGAAACAACAACTGTCATAGAGGGCCTCTAGGCTAGACCATATAACTATGATATACTATAATGGCTCAAGTGTTGCAAAATGTGTAACAATAACTTTTTGAAAATCAAAGAAAATAATTTTTAAATCTGCCATGAGCAAGGCCAAAGGCGAAAAATCTATTGCGTATGCCTGACACCCGGTTCTCACCCACGACTTTCGTGCGTGCCCGCGCACGCGTCACAAGATTGTCATAACATTTCAAACAACAGAAAATCTCACCCGTCAGAATTCTGGCAAGTGCCGATTTTTACTTCTTACCTCATTTACAATAAAAACACAGCGTCCTTAATATTTATCCTAACGTTGTAATATAAACTGCGTCATTTTTTTAATAACATTTTGTAAATTTTATATTTTAAAGATATTCTGCAGAACTAGCTTTACGGCGGAGCTCAATTGCTACTACGCGTACCAATAGACGTCAAAAAGTGTCGAAAATTCTCATCATGGAGGAAAGACAGAATCTGTGTGACTTTTCTGAACAGTGACAGCGAAATATTCCATGGCTATCTATGGTTTTGTATGTTAAAAGTTTTAAAGGTTTGTTTACACACACAAATAAGCTTAATAAAATAATGTTTAAATAAAAAAAGGCGTTTTTCACAAAAACAGCCTAGAAAAATTAAAATTGACATATTTTTATTTACTGGAACAGTATTAAGAATCTAAATTTTAAGAAATCCGAGGAAATAAGTCCGGATAAAAAAGCATTTAGTGTAAACTTGTGTTTAAAAATCGACAGATTTTTTTGTAAGGGCGAGATTTTCTGACGGTTTTTGAAGAATTGCGACCCATGTGACGCATGAGTGGGCACTCACGGAAAAGTCGTAGGTGGGAACCGGGTGTAACGCAGTCTGCCCGCGCCCAGAGGCTTTTTTGGCTCTGCGTTTTTTCCAGGCTAATTTGACAGGGAGAATTATTATCGTTACGTTTGTTTTTTTAGGAAAATGCAAGGGCAAGGCCGTTATATTATCTCATAGTTATATGGGCTAGACTTGGGGGATGCAAAAAAAGCAATGGTGCCATTCCGCATCCAGCCGCGTTACCGCAAGAAAATTTGACCCATGATATAACCACTTGATTGAGGTGCCAAATTAAAGGTATTAATCTCCTGGATGCGAATATCCAATGATGCTACACCAAATCTGGCCGGAAGTGCCCGGCACCAATGATTTTTTACACAATACTCCCGGGCCGTTTAGTACAGAGGCGAGTTAGTTATTGTTTGTATATCCTCGGGAACAAAATTAGTAGCTACATTTTTTTTTCATTAATATGTTATAAATGTCAACCGTAATAGGGATATTTTGGAACGCTTATTTGAGACTTTGTAGTGATTGTGGTAATTACTGCGTCCGCGCAATAGCTAAACGTCATTCCGTTGTGGCAATTAAACACTACCACTGCCGTAAGCTACGAATCCATTTCGTTGTGGTTATTTTTCTGGTTAATTTTAGAGAAATTTGGCACAATTAATTTTAAAAATAAATAAAATATTACCAGGTTCCAACATATAAAACACTTATTTTGTAAAATAAAGTCCAATTTTCTGTTTTTTCACATCTCTAAATTATCTCGAAAACTAATCGGTCCACAATAACCCAGAATAAAAACAAACTAAAACCGTGTAACGGAACTACTTATTTAATTTAAAACCATTTTGCATTTTCCCGCGCTTATTCAAAATCTCTATTCGCTGTTTTACCGACACGCATTTAGCGTTTTCGATTATTGCTCGAAACTTGATCGCTCCCGGATCAATCGGAAAAAGATTTGCGTGTTCGATTTGGCAACTGGCATTGCTCTCCGCCAGATTGGCGTGTTCGATATTGATCGCTGCTCCCAGCTCGAACTTGATCTAAGAAATTCTACAGATCAAGCCCGAGCACGGAAATCCCGCCCAAACTTGACAATAACCTAATTCAAATTGTGTTGTGTGTTTTGTTGTTTTGCTGGAAAATGAGTATAAAAAGGAAAATTATTGGAGTAGAATCACTACTTTCTTCCTAATCTTCCTCAGAGGAGGGACTTGAGTTGTTGTTGTTGGTTGCTCTCTTCAATGCACGGATTGCCACGCTCGTCAAAAATTTGTATTATAGTTCCTGTGGTTCCGTTTCCACTCATTTTCTTTCAGAAATATACTTGAAAAAAAAATATTTCTAAACAATTCCAACCTTTAAAACGGACCATAGAACAAATCGAACGTGTATTTAAAACAAATCGTTGACCGAGCGCTCGTGATCAGATTTGGAGCGCCCTAAAACTAATCTGTGGCGTCATTGCTCTGATCCCGGACAATCTCCGAGCGATTTGCGAGGAGTATAATCGGAAACGCTAATTGTTTACTTCAAGAGCGGGAAACTGACGAGTACTGCTTGCCCGGGCTACCGTGCTTGCCCGTCATTAACCAAAAACAGATTTATTAACAACACCGAGAGGCCGAAATAACCTTATGGGTTTCTCGCTCCTAAAAACTTTACGTTTTGTAACAAGCACGGCCTGGTTTTTTAAGGTAATTTAATTAATTGTTAAATTTAATATTTGAGTAAGCATTGAATACTTAAGTTACTGTAACATATTTATAACATTTGTTTGCTCAAATTATTCTTGCATATGGTCTAACTGCGTATAAAATTATCTATTCAATAGTAAACCAACTTTTAGGCTAAGATCGTCAGTGGCGGAGATAACATTTTTTTTCTTTAAATATGTGTTTTTTTTTCCATATCTCCAGGTTCAATAAAAAAAATATGGGAGTTGACAAAATAACTAGTTTTTGATTCTCTCCTAAATGACATGTGGCACGTTAACATCTATAAACCAGTGGCGCACGTGAAACATGCCATATTCAAGAAAAACTAGTTATTTTGTCAACTCCTATATTTTTTTTATTGAACTGGAGTGAGAAAAAGGAAAAACACATATTTAAAGAAAAAAATTCTATCTCCGCCACTGGCGATCTTCGCCTAAAAGTTGGCATCCTGTTGAAGAGATAATTTTATACGCTTTTAGTTTGTTTCTATTACTTTGTGGACTGAATAGTTTTCGAAATAATTAGTAAAAATGTAGACAAAACCACAAAAAATTACCTATTTCGGATTTTCCGGAACTACTTAGGTAATATTATGGTTGGCATTTATAATATTTTTATTAATTATGGCTACTAATTTTGTTCCCGACAATACACAGGCAGTAACTAAATCGTCTCAGTACTAAATGATCCGGGAGTATTAAGAATTAAAATCATTGGTGCCGGGCACTTCCGGCCAGATTATTGGGTCAGATTTGGTTTAAAAAAAAACTACCCCTATGGGTGCTGGTGCCGCGGCCAGATGCAGAATGGCACCATTTTTTGCATCCCCTAGGTCTAGCCCTTATACAAGTGTCTTTAGTTGAAAAGTTTGAGACAATGATGTATTTGAAATTAACTCTGTGTTTCGGACTTCCAAAAAATATAGACAATGGAAGTCCGAAACCCAGCGTTAATTTCACAAGTGTCTTTAGTTACGCTCAAAAAAAATGTCCAAAAAATGGGTCAAAAAACAAACGTTGATTCGTAAATCTACATACATTTTTCCTCACACTCCACCATAGCGCTGTTTTCTTTATCTTCTGAAAAACTTGGATACACAGGAGCGGGAGGTTTCCGTAAACTATCCAATCCGGAAGCTTTAATGACTTTCAGCCTTAATTCTGGAGAGATGAGCGAGAGTTTAAAAATCTCTTGAACTCTAAAAATAAAAAAATTATATTGATTATTGTTAAATTTCAGGAAGAACAAACTATTACTAAAATTGTATATAACCTATGTTAAAACTGTGTGATGTATATTCTATATTAATTTTTTTTTAGAATTTAACCATGCCTAAAATTAATTTTATAAAAGTAAAAATATATATTTTAGAAAAGTATCTAATCATAAATGGATACCTTATACTAGGAATATGTTGGTTCGTGTGTTGAGGTTTCTTTAGGTTAATGTCCATGTTTATATACAGCGTGTACAAGTCCAACCCTTGGGTGCGCTTTCATTGAGGTGCGAGAGAGAATGGCTGAACACGGCGTTTGGCTCCGCTTTCGCTAGTGCAGGTCATATTTGTCAGGTTTTGCGTGGTTATTGGCATTCTCTCTCACATCTCAGGGAAATCCCAGCCAAGACTTGCACTTGTACACGCTGTAGACCAACGTATTTTCCAAATAACTTGATTTATCTCGTATCGCTGTTGAACTGTTTTTTTACCTTTGAAAAGGAATGCTTATTAAATTCTGTCCATTTATTTCAATTATCCTATCGTATATAGCCAGTCTTCCGTCTCTATCTATTCTACCGCCCGGTTCTATGCCTTGAACCAAAAGGCCACGATCTTTACCCGAACCATCATAGTCAGGTACCACATGAATACCTGAAAAACACATAGAAAAGCTGGAATAAAGTAAATTTATCGCAAATTTGAATATTAATTTATATCGGTTCAAATATTTAAGTCTAAAAGACAGTATGCAAAAAGGAATTATATTTTTCCCTGCAGTTTTCTTAAAATTATTTCCTAATTATGTGCTAATTTCGTCCCCAATCAAAAAATTTTGTGCTCATCTGCTTTCTGAGAAAATCGAAAAAGAAAATGGGGTAGCTAGAAATATTAACTTAGCAACCCCACCAGGAAAAATCGAATTTTTTATTTTAAATTTATCACACTATATTATTTCAAAGTGACAATTTATGATTCCAAAATTATGTGCTCCATGAATATGTACAAGGAAAATCTGAATTTTTTGTTTTCATTGGTTTTTTAGCGGGGTAGTTTGCTTAGTATTAACCTAGCGACCCCACCCTAAAATGCCGTTCTAAAATTTTACAAAGTATATACCAAAATTATGTGCTCTACGATTATACAAGAAAAAATTGAATTCTTAATTTTAAATTATGTTTTTTTTTTAAAGGGTGGGATTACTAAGTTCATATTAACCTAGCTAACCGACTTTCTTTTTCGATTTTCTCGGAAACCAGACGAGTACAAAATTTTCTGCTCATGGACGAAATTAGCAGAAAATAAAATATGCAGATAATAATGGTTTTTGAAATTTTTAAATTCCTTAATGCCTAAACATGTGGGGTTGCTAAGTTAATATTAACCTAGCTACTCCACCCTTAAAAAAAAACATAAATTAAAATGAAAAATTCGATTTTTTTCTTATATATTCGTGTAGCACATAATTAGCACATCATTTTAAAACCAAAAATTTTTAGTTTGGCGCCATATTTCCTGGTGGGGTTGCTAAGTTAATATTTCTAGCTACCCTATTTTCTTTTTCGATTTTCTCAGAAACCAGAGGAGCACAAAATTTTTTGATTGAGGACGAAATTAAGCACATAATTAGCACATAATTATGGCATAACTAAATTTTTATTTTCTTGGGGTGGGGTCGCTAGGATAATGGAGGTGATTTGTTTGGAAATTTTTTCCTTCACCTGACCTAGCTGCAAAATTAATAAGTGGAAAGTTCCCTGGCAATAACAGTGGCATTAAGTATTTTGATAAATATTTATTTTTAACTAGAAAATAGGTACAGGGTTATCCATTACAAATGTTACCCCTTCTTTTCTCTGTCATTATGCATTTTACAAAAAATAGTCTTTAACAAGAGTTGCATAACAAGTAAACTATAAAAATTATGCATTATGCAAAATTTAGACATCAACTTTCTGTATATTTTTTAAAGCTTTGATAGATCTTTTCTTCCTGATTCCAAAAATATACCATGTGTTACTTTTCTCTTGAACGGTCATTGAACAAATTTAGAAAAACGTTGCCATAAGAGCAATGTGATTATGGCAAATTATTTTTTATATAAAGATAAATCCTATATATGGTATATTTTTAAAATCAGGAGGAAAAGATCTATTAAAGTTTTGAAAAATATACAGGGTGTTTATTTTAAAATAAGAAAGTTGATATCTAAATTTGACATATGCGATGACATTGGACAATTTTGACATGCATAATTTTATAGTGTACTTAAAGTTATGCAACTTTTGTTAAAGACTATTTTTTATAAAATGCATAATAGCAGAAAAAAGAGGGGAGCGCTAACATTTATAATAGATAACTCTGTACATGTTTATTATTGACAACATCGAATAAGTTTCAAATTTTGATATTTTTTTATGTTTTCTTTACGACACCCGAGACGACACAAGTGTTTTTACTAACCAAAAGAGATGGAAAAATCATTGATTTTGTTTGACGTCATTATTTAATTCTTTTAATAATTTTTTCTGAATTATAGTGCATAATAAAGTGCTAATTAAGTGCACCTTTTTTAAAAAAAAAAAAAAAATACAGCATGTTCTGATGAACTCAACAGAGCAATACATTAAAAATCATCGGAATCAAAATCATCATAGTGCATAATAAAGTGCTAATTAAGTGCCCCATTTAAAAATTTACTGCACTTTTTTTTTAATACAGCATGTTCTGTTTGGACTCAGCAGAGCAATACATTAAAAATCATCGAAATCAAAATTATCATAATGCATAATAAAGTGCTAATTAAGTGCCCCATTTAAAAATTTACTGCACTTTTTTTTTTTAAATACAGCATGTTCTGTTAGCTTCAGATGAAGTCAGCAGAGCAATGCAGCAGTGCATAATAAAATGCTAATTAAGTGCCCCATTTACAAAATTTACTGCCCCTTTTTTTTAAATACGAAACATCGCATAAATAAATCAAAAATGTAGTATCTTTTGGCTGGTTTTGAACGTGTTAGATACACCGATATGGATGAGTTGAAATATTTACTTTAAGTGTCTAATAACAAGGATTTTGGCTCTGATCTTTGTTATCCAGACTAATAATTTTTGTTTAAACGGGTTTTAATGCATTAGTCTGCTAAGTTGGTCTGAAGCTAGCAGAACATGCTATATTTTTTTAAAAAAAGAAGCACTGAATTTTTAAATGGGGTACTTAATTAGTACTTTATTATGCACTATGATATTTTTAAATTCGATTACTTTTAATATATTGCTTTGCTGAGTTCATCTGAAGCTAGCAGAACATGTTGTATTTTAAAAAAAAAGTAGCACTAAATTTTTAAATGGGGCACTTAATTAGCATTTAATTATGCACTATAAAAAAACTGTTTTGCTCCCGTTGCTCTACTAGCTTTAGGGACGTAATAACTTTAAACCAATCAGCACACAGCTTCTGCACATGTAAACAAAAGTGAGTAACACCAATAATCGAAATAAGTAAACTAAACTCCATCACACTGTGTTATTAAATAATATCTGACAAAAAAAAATTAAAAAATGCTAAAAACCTGAACTGTAAAACACCCATTTAAATGACAACAACAAATAAAAGTGAGGGGCTGTGCGTCAATGGAGCACAAGCAAATCTATTTTCAGATAAAAATAAAAGTTAAAACTTGCCCATGTTGTATTTTAATTTTTATTTCTTTCAATTCAAACAAACACGTTAATACCTTTTTTACTAGAGCAAAGGGAAAGTAAAAAAATGCAATTAAAACCATTTGCTTACCATGCAAATTAGTGTCCCTTATTATTATATTAGCCTTAGTTCTTGTATTTTCCCTTTTATCTAGTACTATGAAAATATATGATGTAAGTAGAATGTTGTTACTAGAGCTTGGGGAAATTTAAATATTTGGCATTAAAAACAAGACATTTTCTTTTTGTTTTTAATCTTAGAACAAAACATTAGTACGCCTTTGAAACTTGTCAGGCAAAACCTTAAAATACTAGTCATGGTCATCTTGGTTTATAACGCCATTCCTAGATACAACACTAACAACAGTCTACTACTGTCACCAATTTGCAAGTTTTTGGAAAAAAATTCTTACCGAATCTCAGGCGAGCTTGAATTAAATTCCATTAATTTTTTTCTCTGTTGCGAATTTTTTAAGAAAATTTCCCTCGGCTGGATCCACGAGTAATTTTTCAAAAAGTTCGCGCCTCGAAAAAGTTTTCGGGAATAATATAAGACTAGATGTGAAAATTTTAAACAAATGTTAGTGGTTGCCTTGACAAACAGTAAAAAGATACAGTTTCGATAAAGAGTCGAATCAGAGTTTGCTAAAAAGTACTACCTAGAGGTCCAGGTTGATTCCTTATCACTATCATCTCGGTTTTCTCTCCAGTGGGCCAAGGTGTCGGACTAGTCGAGCTGTTTGCCTGCCCCAATGGTTCTTTTCTACGGGCTTCTCTTGGTAAGGAGGAGCTAGTGTGAGTTTTGGTAGCCATTCGATCGGCAGCGTCTGCCCAACGGTAACTGAAACCGGTACCAACTATATTTTTTGTGTACTTATTTTTCACAAACAGGTTTTGTTTTGAGCTGAATTACTAAATGTTAGCGCCACAAGAAAAATAAATTATCGCAATTTTTAGACCAATTTTGGATGGACCATACAAATTCTAAGACTGCTAACTAGTTGTCAATAGTAAATATTGATTTGGTTGATTTAAAATGTTTGTTTTAATATTATTCCAATTGGGATAATTTTGGGACCCTAGCAAAAAATAAACGCTGATTTCCATTTAAATGTCCCAAAAGTTTTCGCACAATTATTGCCTCTGTGTTGGTAATATATACAATGGGACCAATTTTTTTTGAAAAATGCCGTTTACAACTCATCTTTTTGGGGTATTCGAATCCAGATGTTGCTTGAAGGTTTGATCTATCGGGTTCCGTTTTTTCAGACAGAAATTTTGGCGGAAAGAGTATTTGTTTACATTTTGGTCATGGAAGACGCGTGAAAATAAAATTATTTAAAAACACCTTACAATTGTGCCACCAATAAACCCAGTTTGACCAACACCTGCTTAACTAAAAAGCCAGTTAAGGGTCATTCCATATCAAATCAACCAAAAAATCACAAAAATTTTACGCGACCAATTCCAATTTTGATGATTTTTGGTATATATCTTCTTCTTACCATAAAAGTTGAAAATGCAAATTTTTAGATTTTTTTGATTCGTAGTTTTTTTTTTTTTAATTTTTCAAAATAAAAAAGTCAGCATTTTGACCTTAACAAGAATGTACAAAACTAGCAATATATCGAGAACCACTTACACTAGGAAAGTAATAAATGGCTCATTTTAAAGTCATTTTGAAGCTCTTTTTTATGAAATATCACAACATAATTTTAACAAAAAAAAAAATTGGAAATAAAAAATTGAAAAAAAAAAATTGAAAAATTCAAAAAGGCCATTTTTAATTTTTTTGAAAAAAATATATAATTTTGGTCAAAGTGTTACTTAATTATCCACAAAATTTTATGATGGAGAAATGATGGGTTCAATGTCAAAAAAAATATCAAAAATATTAAGTACATTTTATAGGCGATTTTTCATGCATGTGACATTTTTAATAAATTTTTTCACATTGAACCCATGATTTGTCCATCTCAAAATTTTGTGAATAGTTTAATAACACTTTAAAGAAAATAATATAATTTTTTGAAAAAAATTAAAAATGGCCTTTTTGAAATTTTTCAAAAAAAAAATCAAAAATTTTTTTTTTTATTTTTTTTTTCAATATATGTTATGCAATATTCTCATATGAAAGGTCTTTATAAGAGCTTTAAAATGAACCTTCACCTACTTTTCTATTATAAGTGGTTCTTTGGATATTCCTAATTTTGTGCGCACATGTTAAGGACAAATAAGTGACTTTTTCGATTTTCAAAAATTAATTCAAAATAAACAACTGGTCAAAAAAGTCTGAAATTTTGGATTTTCCAGTTTTTTGGTAGGAAAAACATGTATACTAAAAATCATCAACATCGGAGATGGTGTGGTAAAATACCCTGGTTGACTTGATATGGACTGACCCTAGGGTCATTCCATATCAAATCAACCAAAAAAATCACAAAAATTTTACGCGACCAATTCCAATTTTGATGATTTTTGGTATATATTTTCTTCTTACCATAAAAGTTGAAAATGCAAATTTTTAGATTTTTTTGATTCGTAGTTTTTTTTTTTTTAATTTTTCAAAATAAAAAAGTCAGCATTTTGACCTTAACAAGAATGTACAAAACTAGCAATATCTCGAGAACCACTTACACTAGGAAAGTAATAAATGGCTCATTTTAAAGTCATTTTGAAGCTCTTTTTTATGAAATATCACAACATAATTTTAACAAAAAAAAAATTAGAAATAAAAAATTGCAAAAAAAAATTGAAAAATTCAAAAAGGCCATTTTTAATTATTTTGAAAAAAATATATAATTTTGGTCAAAGTGTTACTTAATTATCCACAAAATTTTATGATGGAGAAATGATGGGTTCAATATCAAAAAAAATATCAAAAATATTAAGTACATTTTATAGGCGATTTTTCATGCATGTGACATTTTTAATAAATTTTTTCACATTGAACCCATGATTTGTCCATCTCAAAATTTTGTGAATAGTTTAATAACACTTTAAAGAAAATAATATAATTTTTTGAAAAAAATTAAAAATGGCCTTTTTGAAATTTTTCAAAAAAAAAATCAAAAATTTTTTTTTTTATTTTTTTTTTCAATATATGTTATGCAATATTCTCATATGAAAGGTCTTTATAAGAGCTTTAAAATGAACCTTCACCTACTTTTCTATTATAAGTGGTTCTTTGGATATTCCTAATTTTGTGCGCACATGTTAAGGACAAATAAGTGACTTTTTCGATTTTCAAAAATTAATTCAAAATAAACAACTGGTCAAAAAAGTCTGAAATTTTGGATTTTCCAGTTTTTTGGTAGGAAAAACATGTATACTAAAAATCATCAACATCGGAGATGGTGTGGTAAAATACCCTGGTTGACTTGATATGGACTGACCCTTAACTCTTTTTCGATTTAGTATCCTTTAGCCTACTATAGCAGTCATATTGACACACAAATGACAGAAAATCCATGTTTTTCCTCTCAATTTGGTTATAAAAATGGCGGCAACCTTTGGCTAAAGGGCACCGAAGAGATAAGAGTTAATTGGCTTTTTAGTTGAGAACGGTGTTGGTTTGACACGCATTCGTTTTATTTTTCATTGTTTGCACTTTTTGACACTGACATGTTATAACAAAGTGTTTCGTTATTTTTGGCTAGACAAGGCTGGAAATGTGGACAAACATTTTGAATTGATGTGTTTATGAAAGTGGTGATTTTATCCCTAAAATTATCACTACCCATTTCGGGAAAAATTAAAGCTTTTGCTGACGACGCCAACTCTCTCTGGATTTCAAAGACCTTAAATAGTGTGATGCAAACAAACTCCGCTTTAACATAAAAAAAAAACATACATCTTAACTTTTAAATGCTTTCTGCCTGAAGTTAAATTGCAAGATGAAAACCTATAAAATAGAGGGACATTAAATTCTTGGGATTACAAATCCATTCTCAACTAAAATTTGAGTCACACATTGACCTCATAAACAAAAAACTTTCCAGTGAATGTTATGTAATTAGAAACATAGACTGCGAGCTTTGGAAAAATATTGCAAAAACCGCATATGGAATCCTACATTAGATATGGAATTGCTTTCTGGGGATATTCTGCAAAAATCACAGCAGAGAGAGTTGTAGGCCATTATTTAAAGAAGAGGAAATATTAACCGTACCGTGTATTTTTATTCTTGAGTCGGTTAGTTTCGTTTTTAAAAAATTTTTAGGGTTTATCAATGAGAAATTACAATCTTCGAAATAATAACTTGCCTCTGCCAATACCAAAATTTGCGTCGACTAAAAATTCAGTAATTTACGAAAGTATCAAATTATTTAACCACCTTCATTCACATCAAGTCATATCATTTTTTTTCCGAACCAACTGTACCTCTATATTTTTTTAGATGCTTTAACTATTATACTCATGTTTTTAGTATTGTTTAAAAAAAAAATAATGTTGGTAAAGTGTGCATTTTAATTTTATTTTAAATGTTGGTAACAAAGTCCTTTAAATTTAATGTATAATTAGTTTGTTCGATATTTTTAACCTGTCTTTCAGATTATGTGTTTTTTTATTATGATGCTTACCTATTATAACTATGAAGTTTGATTTTTTTGCTTTGTTAATAAGATTTTAAAATTTTTGACAATAAAGCTTGTTTTGATTGATTGAAAATTATAGATAAAATGTGTGCAAAGAAAGTTTTATTAAATCTTTACAACAATCTCGATATTATCAGCACACATGATAAAAGTAAAGAAAACTATGCGACACTGGCCTAACTGTGGCCAACTGTCTTTTTAGAAAGAAACAAAATTACCAAACGTCAGATCGAAAATTTCGGATGAAAAATAGTGTATCCCAAATGGCCCAGTTGTATTTTGTATCATCCATGCTCCCTTAGTAAATTGCGGTTTGAGTAAAAGAATTAAAATTTGACCATAAGATGACACGTGTCCGTCAGAGGATTAAATCCTACTTTAAAAAAAAAATGGCCAAAAGGTAGCGATCACTATAAAGTCATTTCAAATTTATAACACATTGATAATATTGCAAGATTTCACGTACCCAGCACCGTCGAAAAACTGCATCGATAATCTATTGCTGCCATCTCTCGTCATCCTCTTGAATCCCGTGTTGTCGTCTTCTTCTCTCGATTCATCCAGCCAATCAGAGTTAAGAGAATATCCACCCAAACCTGTGGGTTCTTGAATGACAGGCGCCGCGCTCCACCTTTTGGTCGGGTCAGAAGGTGTTGGCGGTCCTATAAACAATTTAAAGGTTCCTTCATTTTCGCTACACGTTTTGTAAAAAAAATATGCCAAGTGGGCAATACCTTGCGCCACGGAAAATTTTGTTTAAGGCAAAGAAACTGATTGCAGAAAAATAAATCCATAAGAGTGGCAATAAAAAGAATGAAAAGAAGGATACTGTGACAAAAACAAAGGCAAAAAAATTACCCCTGAAATTGTTTTATTTGCGATCCTGGACAAAATTTTAAGTTATTTCGACAAAGGTCTAACCTTTTGATCTTAATATCTTAGTTTAAAGTATCAATAAGAAGAAATAAAAAAGTTATCAATCAGTTGAATTTTGAATGTTTATTTTTTGAGCATTTTTTTTCTAAAGAGAAACTCTTCATTGGCACACACAAAAAAATCAAATTCCAGGCTTCTTTCTACTTTAATTGCGATACACACCATTTTTGTTTTGATGATCATGCGCCGTAAAAGTCTTTCGCGTAAATGCTTGTGCTTTAGGGGCTAGAAAAGTAACATGATTCTAGCAACTTTACTAAATTTTAGAGATTTTTTGCAGAAGCGGTAAAAGAAGGTAGCAATCGCCCACTTCTTGCATTTCTCTCAGACTGTGCCTTATGCCTATAAATTGTAACTTGTTGGTGACGACCATAAATTACGTAACGTCGGGTGGGGGAGTAGGTAAAGTGTTACGAGAGGGGGGGAAAAGTTGCGTTCTCTTACCATTTTATCTGAAAAATTATAAAGAAAATAATAAAATAACTAATACTTTAAAGTATTTGTTACCTAATTTAAGAGAAGGGGGGGTGGGAGGTTTTTAAAATGTTACAAAGAAGATGAGAGTTATATTGTTCTGTGAAAAGTTGTTTTAGCACTAGTCAAATTTGCACATGTTCATTTTCTAGTTTGGACCATCATCTCGAAACAGTTTTTTTAATTTTTAAAAAACGTCAACCATAGGCGAAAAAAAAAATTTAATAATTTTTAAAAATAATTTAGTGTAGAGAGGATAGTTATGCCTATGATAGCAACAATTAATTGTTTGTTGATTTTGTTCAATAAATAAAGATTACAAAAAATTATTATTATTATTAGGAACAACATAACGCTCAGCATAAACAAACATACAAATATATTAATAATTTATAAAAGAAAATTAAATTAAAAGATACCATAAAAAATGTATACAACCCAAAACAAAACAAAAATAAAAGCTTGTGACGGGTTTCTAATTTTTTAAATTTTACCTCCGCCAATTAAAGCATGGAACATTAAAACAAAAAGAAAAAAATAAACCACAACATAACATGTCTAAAATAATGGATGTCAACCATCTCAATAAAATATTAAAATTATTTTAACAGCTCCGCCTATGAGTGGCACACAGCGTCCTGTAAATTAAAATTAGTAACATAACGATGATAATAACCTTTGAAACAAACTAAACAAAATCAACAAACAATTGTAACTATTATAGGCATAACTATCCACTTAACACTAATTTTTTTTTCTCCGCCTATGGTTGACGTTTTTAAAAAATTAAAAAAACCTTTTCGAGATAATGGTCCAAACTATCAAACGAACATGTGCAAATTTGACTAGTGATAAAACAACTTTTCACAGCACAATATAACTTAAAGAAACTCGTCTTAGCACGTAGAGAAATGTTTATTGATACGCCTATGATCGTGAAAAACCAGTATTTCTGGTATATTTTTTTGACAAGAACCTACTCCAACCAAAACTAGAAAAAACAATTAATTATCGGCCTTGAGTGGTAACCTTAAAAAGTGTAAAAATAACGAAAAAATTGTAATTTTTCAAAAATCCCCTGTAATTTCCAAAATAGAGAAGTTATCAAAAATTTTTTTCGGTACAATAACGTAAAAATACAAGGTATTGATAATGATTCTTAAAGGCTGCTATATCATGAATATATTAAAAATGTTTGAGTAAAATCGGCTGTCAACCAAAATAGATATGATTTTTTAAATACTACCCCTGTCAGCCACCTTTAATCCAAGATGGCGGAAGAAGCTAGCAAAAATAAACATTTTTTATAGACTACTATAGGAGTAAACTAACATCTGTGAAAAATCTAGCTTCATCTGGAAAAATTCCCCTAAAAAAGCTAACGTCTTGAGCTATTAGTTTTATCAGTTCATTTTAGTTTTTTTTTTGTCAAACCTTACTTATTTAGGTTTAATAAGAGTTATTTTCTATGACTTTACCTACCTGATGGTACTTGATTTAAAGTAGGTTCACTACCTCTTCTGACTTGTAAACTGGGTACCCCTGACGCAATTTGTTCTCCTGTCACTTCTATGTCAGTCCTAGGATAGCTAGAACCATACTTGTCCCCATCCTAAAATTTAAAAAAATGCTTGTTATCCTTTATAAACAAAATATTGTCAGTTAATAATAATAAAACAATTTTTGTTACACATGACCTGACAAAACATCAGCGAGAACAAAAAGTGTAAGTACCTGTTATAATTATCTGTGTGTGAGTGCTTGTGTTCATAACAATACCTCATTTTCCAGTAATATTATTACTTGTGTTACAACACTGTTTTAGCTAGGCAATAACAAAAAGTTTTACGGCCTTGAAGGCAGTTTCACTATTTTTTTATACGTGTTATCTTATAAATTAGGATTTCGTTACTACAACCTCACCAGCATTTTTTAAAATCTTTTAAAACGACAACTTGAATTTTTTTATCTTTTTATTTAAGTCATTCAGTGTCTGGTATATTTTTAGACTATTTTTTTCTACAAAACTGGCACAACTTTTCCAATTTTTTATTAGGTCAGGGACCTAAAAAAGTCAAGAACTTAATAATGTAAATATAGCGTGGACCAAATAAAAAACCGGACTGATCAGGGATTATTCTTTTGTGTAAGTTTTTCATTTATAATTGGATTTTAAAGTTTGGAAAATTTTTAGAAAGACAAAAAAAATTTTTTGTAGGCCCAATGTAAAAAATTTACATTAGGAAATGCTTGCTAATTTCTTGGGCCATCTTGTATTCTTTATTTAATTTTCGGACCCAAGCTATATTCTTTCCGATAAAGTTGGTGTACTCACTTTTTTTTCAGTCTGCAAGTTTTTAAACACTTTCTTTCATTAGGGGTTAGGTGGAAGAACCGATCACCTGTTTGTTTTCAGGGGGCTGATTCTTGAATTTCGTAGGAAAGATCACACGGGAACGGTCCTCTGCCCCTGGACCAGGTGTATGAAAGTGTAGGAAAGTTCCTACGATACACGGCAATCGGGTGAGCTTTGGTCGTGGTCGGATACGTTTCGGATAACTCGTGATCGCTTCAAAGCTTACTATTGGTCAATATCAGGGAGAGGACCGTTCCCGTGCGATCTTTCCTACGAAATTCAAGAATAAGCCCCCAGGCAGGTGAACTGAATGAATATAATTATCTGCTCATTTGGACAAAAAAAGATATCTAAGAGTTTTTAGTGTCTAAGATTCTTTGTTACAACCGTCATATTTAGAAAGTATAGATGGATAAAATTTGGCAAGATGCCTTAGTACGACCGTCATATTTGGAACATCCTTTTCCGGGACTTAAAGAAAGTATAGATGGATAAAATTTGGCAAGATGCCTTATTTTAAAATTGTTAACAACTTTATCCAGAAAGTTTTTCAAAATTGGCCTTAATTTAAAAAAAAATTGAACAAAATCAAAAACGGACTTTCTGAACCAGGCTGGTTAAAAACAGATCTGTAAAAATGATTTAAAAAAATTGGCTAATTTGATAAAATATAAAAAATTCTTTGAATAAGTTGATAAGATTCACATTCCCTTTCCAATAAAAAAAAACTTTCAAGTGTCAGAATAAAAAATACGTGTATGTGTGTCTACAGACCGCTTCAAGCTACTGCGAACATAGGGGGAATCAAGTCCAATTTACTCTCCGTGCCGTACGACCGAGGTGGATTCGAAGCACGCTGCAGTGTTATCTTTTGGAAATTCATTTTGTTTTTATTATTTTGTTTTATTTCTGCCTTGCTCGAGAAACAGATGGGTAAGTTCTTAATTGAAATAATACATTTTTAAAACTAAAAATGGATGTCTACGAAGTTGCCGAAAAAGTGCAGATGGTCAAATGGTCAAATCGTCATAACCCAACACACGTTCGATATTGGTCGAGGGAAAATTTGCATTTGTATTTTGACGTAAGAACACAGTATCCCCAAAAACTAAATGTTTGGGGGGGGGGGGGTATTGTAGGGGAACACGTAATTGGGCCATTTTTTATTAACGGCAATTGCAATTTGAATGGTCCTAGATACTTGGATTTACTGCAGCAGCACATTATTCCAACTGCTAGGCAGTTGTTAGGTGTAAGATTTGGTGAAACATGGTTTCAACAAGATGGTTGTTCCGCTCACAATGTTGGCCTTGTTAGGGAATATCTTGATAATGTATTTCCTAATCGGGTTATAAGTACACGGGGAACTATTTTATGGCCAGCTCGATCTCCCGATCTTGCTCCTAATGACTTCTATCTGTTTTTGAAGAAGCTTTTCAAATTATGACCCCTAACATGCTTGGAAACGTTGGAAGGGGTTTTTATAGTAGGCTCGGATATTGTCTAGCCGAGCAAGGAGGACTTTTCGAACATTTGCTTTAATTTTTTTTTGACTGGGAGAATCTTTTTGGTTTTTAGAATGTATTATTTTATTTTGAGAACTTGCTTTTATTTTGTTTCTCCTTATTATTTTCATTGTAACACGTCGTCACTGATAAATCTGAGCAGTTGACAATAAAACGCTCTTATTTATCAGTGACAAAAAATAAGAAAATTACGTTATAAAAATTTGCGTATTTATTGACCAAATTCCGGTTTCATTGACTACGCTCCACACAGCACCGTGGTTAGAGGCGTACTAAATACAAGGCGAACGGCGGCGAAGAGCAGCGAATGGCGATCGGAAGCCTGAGTGTTGATTGCTTCACTGATAGGCGTGCGGTGTCTCTGCATGTACGTACACTGGCAAATTAGACTTCTTTCGCCCTATGTTCGCAGTAGCTTGAAGCGGTCTGTATATAAAGTACTCTATTAGGAGGAAAGGAAAAAGGTGGTAATATTTGTTGATTTGCTGTGCGCAACAAAAAAAACTACGGGAAAAATAAAGAAAAAAAATTGGTTTTGAAAATTACCCAAGCACAATTAAATAAAAATAATACATGATTAAATGAATAGTTTTAGTACAAGTAGCGCCATTTGTGAAGATAGATTAAAGCAGTTTTTTTTTATTTGCAGAGTTAATCAATATCTGTCTCCTTAAAAAATAAATCAAATTTCAATATGGCGGACAGATTTTGTTATTTATGGACGGTTTAAATCAAAATTATTTTCTATGGTTTTTTATTACTATTATTAAGGAATTGTATCTAATAAAAATGACTAAAAATTCACATTGTTTTTCAAGTCGAGGAGTGCGAGTGGAAATAAATGTAAAAACAATACCTATTTGGGTCATTCCAAGGAAAAGATTCCATGTAATTGCACTGTATCTTGAAAACTATTGCATTTTTTAAAACCAAATTTCTAGGTGTGTTGGAATTTTGGACATTAAAAAAATGTTATGGTGGGGAAAAGTGTTAAAACTAGTGTTAACTGTAATTTTAATTCAAAACAAATTTTAAAAAAAATAGTTTGATTTACTGGATAAAAAAAGCTGATATATTTGTGACTGCGTCCTAGGCAAATATCTGAAAAACCTTTTATAATTGATTTTTGTATCACTTGGACACTCCAAAGTGCCAACATCTGTAAGAAAAAAGCTGCACTTTGGAGAGGTGTTAGCTCAGCAAATTAAACAAAACTTTAAAGATGGCACAAATATCCAGAAAAAAAAGTTGGCCGACTTGATACATGGAACATTAGGGCATTTACATCATTCAAACCCTTGAAATCCAATGAAAAACAAATACAACAAACAAGAAAAATTAAAAGAAATAAGCTGAACAGTCAGGTAATAAGTTTCTTGGAGCGTGAAGGAAACAGTCGATTGACTGTTGGGAAAAAAGAACAATAACAAAAAATGAAAAGAAAAGAAAAAGGTAAAAAAATTAGTATCGTCTCATTTTGTTCTTTTCGGATGGATCATGTTCCCATCTGCCAAATTCACGTAACACTTGTTGTCCTTACGCTCAAGAAAAGTAAAATAATCAACGAAACAAGTCCTTAAAAGAGAAATATCTGGAAATATTGTGTTCCAACTGCTCTGACAGACAAATAAAAATCAACACTTTTAACAGGAATTACATAATTACAAACAGGAGCATTATGTCAAATTCATGAGAAAATCAGGAAATCAATATTTTGTATTTCCACAACAGGATTATATTTCTGATGTTGATACCTCAGATATCTTACAACTTTTACCTCAACCAACTATTAATAATAGGCAACGATATGGGCGATATTTACTAAAGACTATAGTTTAAGGAAACTTTGGTGTGAAGGTTGACATATACATGGGTATATAAAAATTTATTTTAAGCCGAACCATACTGCATTCCCAACTAACATTTAAAGTTGTCACGACGTAACCGACACCACATAGAATGTCCTGAAAGTAACCGCAACTTGCCCCTGCTACGAGCTTGTACACCATACCGTGACGTAATAATTCCCGAAGTCGGAAACAATTTTCCGGTTATTATTACGTTGCCACGACTTCAAAGTTAGGTACCAAATACCACACGGCTATGTCGCAATCACGTTCCTCATTCGTCGTGGAGGCGCCTTTTTATATGATGGAGTCGAAATAGGAGTGGATTAGTTTCAAAATTTCTATTCGGTTCTTATTGGTAGCATAGATTCATACATGACAAAGTGATTAACAAAACAATATCGTCAAATATTTTAGTTTGTTTACAATTCTGCAGTTTTCTTGTAGCTGATGATATTTTTTCGTTGTGATTTTAGGGGGTTTGTTTTTACAACCAGCAGCTGGGCTTCTCAAAATGTGTTGGATATCGGCGTTTGCTGATCATAATTTTTAGGGCTCAAAAAACGAAAATAAAAGAAGGCATAACTCACCGAAAGTAGAAAATGTTACTTTAAAAGAGTTACGACTTAGAAGTAGTCAAAAAAAGTTTTTTCCGCCATACTGCCACATCATTATGCAACCATGATGTCGCAAACTTTTTTACTGAAATTTAAAGTAATTTCCTAGTTGTGGCGTTCCACGTCGGCTACTTCAATCAGGCTTAAACCTATTGAAGCAAATAAGTAGCGAATAAAAGTCGAGACTACTACAAATTCACGAATGAGAAGGAACCTTGGAGAGCAAATTGTTGTTCTGACGACCACACTACTACTATAGGAAAGTAGCGCAGTCTTTCCCCATGTATCTGTTACTATAAATGTTAGTTAATAAATAATTCGTAATAATTGATACAATCTGGGAAACAAGAAATCTGAAAACTGTCGTGACACGGGATGTCGTACGGGATATATTTCGAGTAAAATTATCGTATTTTGTAGACCACCACCAAGAGTGTTTTCTTTTGAATGTAAATTTTGAAGTATTCTATTTAGAAAAAAATCAAATTCCGTTTTTTTAGTTTTAATTGGTTATTCTAGCCCGTTCTATAGATCAATGTATGAAAACGTAATAAATCAAGAGAAAAGCCTTTTACATATAAGCTTAAAATTATTTTTAAGTAATTAGAAGAAGAAACATTCGCGGTAAATGGTTTGTGCTGTATATGCTAAAAATAAAAATATTTGAATTAAAAATTTCCATTTTCCTTTCTCATTAGTGTGAAGAATTATGTGTATGGATATTTTTTATCATATGGACCTCCGCAAATTTAGAAATAAAAAGAGGGATACAAAAAGCTTAGTAAGTCAACCAATTAACAGAGCATTTTTAGTTAAAAGGCGTTCTATATAGGGACAAACCCATCGCCAATCTTATTTCTTCCATGGTTTTCTTGAAATATTGAGAAAAGAAAAAAAAACTGTAGATTTTATGATTGTGTAAATTAATTTTCTTTTTGTTTTATAAAATGCAAATAAACGTTACTACTACTACTACTACCTGTGTTTTTTCCTTTGCAAAATCACTTATTTGATTGTAGTAAGTCCAAAATTTCAGTTTTCCTCAAGTTTAAAGAAAAACCCGCATAATTAGATTAACAAAAACATAGTCCAAACCTTAGACTTACTTCCTAATTTGTATCAAGTATTTTCTGATTACGTCAACATTAAAATTTAAGTTTATTTTTGGTGATTTATTTTTAAGACAATATTTTTATGCAACATGCAGCTATAAAGATTCCTGATTTTGGTTGAATATCACTGGTGTTAACTGGCTATAACTCGTATTAGAGGATAAATTTAAAAACTCAAAAATAACTCAAGAACTAGTTAATTGTTATATCGGCTATATAGCACATTTTGAATAACACTAATTCTATTATAATTACCACTTGAAATGTTACCTTTTCATTGGAATCACCCATTTAAAGGTTGAGTTGTTGAGAGTTGAGTAGTAATGACAATAATTTTGTATTTTATGCAAATTTATGGGTCCCTTAAAAACTTGAAACCAAATTTGACAGAAACATTTGTCAGAATTTAAAAGAAAATAAAATAATTAGCCCGAAAGAAATTGTCTCGAAAATGAAATGACGGGAAAATCAAAAATTTAAACGAAACATGTTTTTATAGAAACACAAAATGTTATATTTTTAACGAAAATAATTTGATAAACATAATAATGCCGAACCACAAAATTCAAGAATCCCAATCTGGCCGAAAATAATTTGAACCGATAGCGACTAATTCAATTGCTACGTTGCCAGGCTTACGGCAGGGGGCTATTGTATTAATTTACCCCTTTTACATTCTTTAACCACCCCCCTACCCCCAAATTTCTTCATAATATTTTATTATCATAGGACCTAAATTACAAAAGTGAATCGCAAGATTTGATAGACAGTTAGACAGCCAGAAACTTTGAAGTAAAATAAAATCGTTTAATAAAAAAATCCTTGCGTCATCTTCCAAATAGAGAACCTTGTCAACGCCGCAATCCAGGGCCTACGGCTTCGGCTGGATGGTGATTCTGCTCATTTAAGGATCGGGCATATTATTTTCTATCAATTTGTGGGTGTGGTGTTTTTCGTTTCTAGACAATTATTTTCGATACTTTTGTAATTGTGATATTTTCAGGTTCGGGAAAATTAAAATTCTATAAAATTATATTCGTATCCATTATTTTCTGGGTGTTTTACTTTCGTTCATATTTCGTTTCGGAAGTTTTATTTTCTGTTCAATTGTGTTTCGGTTTTTGTAAATTCGACTTTTTTGTGGGTTTGTGGGTTCCCAAATTTATAAGAAAATTAGGTAAACATGTTTTCGTTTTAAAAATTTCACGTTCATATTTAAAATTTAAAAGACAGGTACGTTTTTCTATAGCTTGGGTTAGCAGTAATTTTTTTGTCTACTTATTTTGCCCGTTTTAATTTCTCTAAAATCGAGCATTTTGGCTGGTCTTGAGGTATCAATTTTAAACCTATTTAACTATCACGTCAAATAAAATTAAAATACTTACAATAAAAATATCAGGACTCCCAGTCCCCACGGAACTTCCGCTGGCCCCATCACCGCCGCCATGATGATGGGACCCGTCTCCGTCCTCGAAACTGGCTAGAATTTGTTCTCTGTCGTCTACTACGTCATTTAGTTTGTCGTCAGGGTCTAAAATGCCTCCGCCTTGTGACTGAAGGTTGTGAACTGCTACCCATGAGTCGGGACTCTGCAACAAAAGGAGGAGTTTTAAAAAAATTTATAAATACACACTTTACAGTCACAAAGTAAACTCACACCTCCACACTGAGGTGCGAACTAACTCTCAAGATGCACCTTTAACCATACTAATTTTACTAAACTGATGCCAAAAATTCATATTTAAAAAAACTCCCGTGTTTTCATATTTGTATAGTCTTTGTACAAAAATAATACAATTGACATATAACAAAACATAAACATGATTATAAACTTTTTCACAACGTTTCGATTGCAGGTACATAAGCATTCGAAACGTTGTGAAAAAGTAAAAATAAAGACAATGGAAGTTCGAAACTCTAGTTTACTCTCAAGTTCAACATTGTCTACCACCTTCAAACAAAACATAAACAGTATCCCCATAAGGCATTAATTCGTAGTGACGAATCTAGAAACTGGTTGTGGGGGTGGGGTTGAGCAGTTGGGACTGGATATTTTACGTTAAGAGGCCCAAATCTTAACAATGCTACATTTTGTAGCCTTTTTGTAGCTATTTTGTTGGAGGGTATCACATATTAAAAATATTCCTAGATTTTCTTTATGTAAAAAACCGATCTTCTTTGTTTTACATAGTGTTTATCTTTTGTTGTGAGGCTTTATTTTCAATGGTATTGGTTCCAGCTTTTTTGTAGCTACTTTGTTACAGTTAAATTATTTTTGTGGCTGCAGCGGTTTCCAAGAAAACCAAACTTCCCCTATCTTAACTGTTAAGCTGAGGGACCACCCTATAACTTTAGTTCTGCTAAATCTAGACAGTTTAATTAAACACTACATTTTGTAGCTCGCCTTAAAGGCTTAATCGAGAATGACATATTAAGAGTTTTCAAAATATTCCTAGATTTTTTTTAATTAAAAAAAAGTTGTTTTTTTAAACATATTATGTGATATATTTTTCTTAATTACTAAGGGGCCCAAACTCTTCGATATATGGTGCATAGGGTACGGTTCTAGCTATTCTGACATTTTTCTTATTTATTGGGTAGCCCACACACCTTAATAGTTGGTGCATAGAGCAAAGTCCTACATATTTAAAGAAAAAAAATAATAAAAAAAAATCTAGGAATATTTTAAAAACTTTTAATATGTGATTCTCTCGATTAAGGCGAGCTACAAAATGTAGTGATTAATTGAACTGTCTAGCTTTCACAGAACTAAAGTTATAGGGTGGCCCCTCAGCTTAATCGTCAAGCTGGGGAAGTCTGGTTTTCTTGGAAACCGCTGCAGCTACAAAAATAATTTTAACGGAGCAAAATAGCTACAAAAAAGCTGAAACCAATACCATTCAAAATAACGCCCCACAACAAGATAAACAGATAAACACTATGTAAAAACAAAAAAATCTTTTTTTTTAAATAAAAAACATTTAGGAATATTTTTAAAACTTTTAGTATGTGATACCCCCGAACATGCCGAGCTACAAAATGTGGTGTTTATTTGAACTTTCTAGCTTTAGCAGAACTAAAGTTATGGGGTGACCCCTCAGCTACAAAATGAACTACAAAATGTAGCATTGTTAATATTTGGGCCCCTTATGATGGTCTCCCCAGGTTAACCGACGTGGATATTTTTAGGGAACTGATCTGAAATGTGGGAAAGTAGTAGACAAATTTGATAACACCTGAAATATTACCACTGAATAACGCAGCGTTAGTCAGTGTTATTGCCACTGTTAATTTTAAGTTTTCCGGACCAATTTCAATATGGCGGCTCGATATTTAAATATAAAAAATAAATGGAATTGTCAAGTGGTCCGATTTATAAACCACTTATTTCTAATTATATATTATATTATGATGTTGCTCAACAAATAAATCAAAATATCAATTCAACAAACCTAAATAAGGCAAAAATTAAACTATGCCATGCAAACCCTGAAGGTCGTGACATGCGGCAGACCTTGACGTTTTTATTTCACGCTAAGTAAGTTGAGCTACCTATAGGTTGCAAGATGTATTTTTTATAAATGAAAATAAGACATTATTTTATTTTATCACAAAACAGACAAATTTAGATTAGTAATTAGCCCTTTCAATCTTCTGAAGCAAAAGTTTCGTAGGGTTAGGATTTATTAGAAAGGCGTCGGCTAATTAAAATAAAGCTGCATTTTTTTCAAATTTGTTAAAAGTATTATCCATTTACTTCTTTTATATTCAATAGAAGTTATATAAAAGATGTAACAGTTTATTAAAATAAAAACAAAAACTAAGTCTTTAAAATCAACAAAATATTAATATATATACAATATACTGTCATAAAGTCTAAGCACAATAATACAAACATTTAAACAAACAAAATACTTACGAATTAATAGGGAAATTTTATATTTTGATCTGCCTTGATTTTTTTTTGCTCGAAAAAAAAACGACAAATACGATTCTATGGCAAAAAGCTAACAAAAATTACGGTTATTAAACCGAATTCATTTCACTCCTGATATTCTAACATTTACTGCCTTTATAGATTTGTTTCTAAAGGCGCAATTACACAGACGAGCTTAACTTTGATGTTGAAACGCCGACAAACATTTACGCGAGCCTCATGAGCAAAATGTTTAAAGAAAAGTTCGAGCAAAAGCTCGTACAAAAAAGCTCACAGAAATTTTGGAGAGAATGTTAGAGCAAAATTTGTTTGAAGAAATGTTGGTATATTTTTATCGGAATTCGTTGAACTTACCTGAAAATATAAAAACTAAAAATGAGATTTTAAGTTTTAAAACAAAAGGTATTTTTAATCAAGTCCTTTCCGACGGAAAAACGATTTGATTCCGAAATTCACATTTTACCTCATAAGCAACTTCGATTGATCTGATATTTACAGGGGATATGCCAGTATACTTGTAGCTTTTTTGGGGTTGTAAAAAAACCGAGATAGAATAAAGAAAATAACAATTAATGACACTTAATTATTGAATCTAAGGGTTAGGAGAAGGTAAAAACCGTAGAAGTTTATTTTACATGACAACAAACCAACAAACAAGGGTCAACGCAGTTTTTTCCCAAAGTTTTAGAACAAAGCTCTCCATAGTGAAATTTTCCCAGATTTTCGATAAATTCTTTTAATATTGTATTGGAAAACCTTAAGAAAAATGGAAAATCGAAAAAAACGTGAAATATCGCTAAATTACCAAAAAAACTGCGAAATTTTGAAAAATTACGTTGGCGAAATCGCTCGCAGAGAAGTTTCATCGATAACAAAAAAAGTAAGTTCTGTGGTGGTGGGGTGGAAAATATGGTGAATCACCTGTACATACAAAACAATTCATATTTCATATTAGCAAAATATGACCCAACTTTTCACTTCCGAATTACTGAGCTTTGTAATCCAATAACGTAAAAACACATTTTATTAACGCACCACTCTGCGTAAAATATATAGATTTTAAATGGCATTTTTTATACATTTTTACCAAAATTGCATAAAAGTAAACTTCATCAATGACATTACATAGCACCTAAACGAAACTAATAAATATACCGAACCCGATCCACTAGTTACCAACAAAATGTTTATATAATTATTAGTATTTAAAAAATAATTAAAAAGTACTTTAGAGCAAAGTTAAATTGGATTATGCAGCGTTTGACAGCGCTGGGTTCCGACTGTTTTAAACATCCCCTCCCTCTAGGGTCCTGAAAAAATAACTACTCTCCAGAACAGTCCCCTAAACATATCCACCTGCATTTTAAAAAGTAATTACTTTGACGATATTTCCGTTTTCTTTTTTTAATGAAAGAAAACCAAAAAAGTGAGAGAAAAGAATGAAATGTTATTACCTCCATGGTAAACTATTAACATTGCATGTGACAAAACTGATAAACAATAATAAAGTTTCGCTTGCTGGCGGATCTTTTTGATCAAAATTTAAAATAAAAGTTGGTGTTCCATTTTTTTTTTTAAGAATTGAGAACACTGATCACTGATCTGAAATTATATTTAAACTCATCTTTAAAAATATGTTTCCAAAATAGATAGCAAAAATTTGCTCGAAGATTTACCAGAACAAAATGTTCAAAGAAAAGCTCACAAAAATGCTCCTGCAAAAAATTTCAGATCTTTTGCACGAGCTTTTGTTTGAGCATGTTCGTCTGTGTAATTGCGCCTTAAGATCATCTTTACTAACTTAGAAAACCAAGCTTGCTGGTGTGCAATATGAAAGAAACCAGTAACAAAACAATATATCCAATAATCTATACGAATAATTCATTATTATGCCGGTATGCAGTGTGACACCTAAATATTACTGATTATAATACATATGCACATAGAAATGGTATAGGAGTGGTATGGTTATATTCTTAAGAGCAAAATTCCTAGCAAGCAGCATTTCATTTGCGGGACACTCCTGTATTGGTGTAATATCTGTTGTGATTCTTTTTTAATCGGCGCAGTGTATTCCACTATTTTAAACAAAAAGTACTCTACTTTTATGAATGAATCTAGAGTCAGTGTTGATTAGGACCATTGCGGGTGCCAATTCTGCACGTAGGCCGCCCATCTGGGCCAATTGCGCCCACGTACCTACCGTGTTTAACTTAGATAAAAACAGCCATTATATAGTAAGCTACGAACTACGAACCCAGCAGATTTCACATAATAATATAGGCCATAAACTTTGGTAATATCTTATTCCACGCAATACAACCGCAAGAATCATTATCCCCGTTGCGTCGGTACGAGAGCCACAAAACCATACAGGAAGACCCACTTCCTCCAACTTTGTTGTTAGTCGGTTGATCCTAGAGGGTACCAGTTTAAAGCTCTTTTTTAAAAAGCTAACGATACTGGCCAGGCCTAGGGGTTACCCTGGTGCTACTCTTACTTTTCGGGCACCAGACGCCTAGACGGGGTGAAGTACCATACTTCAGTGTACTTTGCATACCAACTTTTCCAGTAATGCTTTATTTTATAAATAGCATCACAATTATCAGTTTTGAACTCATAGGATTTCTCTTTACTTTGAGTTATTAGACTTTTAAATCGATGGACATCAAAAAAATTTGTTTGTATAAAAAAACCGAAGAAAACAAAAAAAAATATTTGTTGAAGAAAATAGGGAACTAAAAAATAAAGGTCCAAAGTTTGCCTAAAATTCAGTATATAGCAAACTTGAGAACATTACTTTCAAAATAAAACGCTTTTCCTCCTGGTTTCATAATTTTTAAAAATTCAACAATTTAAGACGTAACACTGTTTTAATAGTTTGGTAAGGGAGGGTAGGGTATATTATGGTGTGGCATAGAAATATGGGTATTCTCAATGCCTCAGTGAACACCCAGACTGACAAAACAGGATTTCCGGTGGAATTATATTACATACGTATCAGAGTGCTCTTACAGGTAGCTTTCCTACATAATCAGGAAAAATCTTACTTATAGCAAAGGACAGGTCGGTGTCTGCAACGGAATGTTTCCTAGCACTTTTAACTGTGACAGTGATATCTACGCATTGTTCAAGGGACATTTGCCTTTTGCTGAGATTTTTTACTATGGATGTCCAAGGTGTGACCATATACCTTCATCTAAGGGTACCAATATATGTGAAGAATCTCTGAACAGGTGGATATGCATTGTCTACCACCCGTAATTATCTACCTGTATTCATAAATAAATAAGTAAAGATAAAAAATTGGTAAGATGACGTTTCAACTGGCTAACAATAATGACATAAAATGAAGACCTTTTTTATAATTAACAAAACTTAACTGGGTGATTTCAACTTACAAGTAAGCAAGATTTTTTTTCGGTCACATAACAATACAACTATAAAAACACCCAAGAGGGTACCCAAACTTTTTTTATTCCACACTCTCCCTCTAGGAGCTCAGTAAAGCTAGACCCCCTCACCCCTCATCGAAAGTCAATTTGGATATTCTAAAAATTATGTACTAATTTATTCCCCTTTAAAAAAATGTTGTACTTAATGAATAATGCACCCCCCCCCCATGCTTAGGAGATAGATTTAATGAAAGTTGATATGTCATCAAGAAGGGTACTTTAAGTTTACAAAAACCATCGGTTCCTAAGATTTTTGTTTGTTTGTTATGGGGTGTGTAGCATGATATCAAGGTACACCTCCTCTGCTTAGGAGATTGGACCAAAAGTGACTATGCCAGAATTTGGTACTAATTATGTACTAATTTCGTCCCTTTCTAAAAACTTGATTTTTTTTTGTGTATATGTGGTGTGTAGCTTGATATCAAAGCCTATCTTGAGAGTAGATAATTTTCTAGAAGGGGACGAAATTAGTACATAATTAGTAGCAAATTATGGAATAATTACTTTTTTGAAATCTCTTTCCTAAGCAGAGAGGGGTGTGCCTTGATAACAAGCTACACACCCCAAAACAAAAAAAATAACTTATCTTGAAGAAAACCGTAACAAAATTGCGTAAGTCGTTAATGTCACACCTAGGTTATTCTTCATTTAGATGCGCATGAAAGAGAAGTGATATGCACCGTTATTTAAAGTAGTGAAAGTGAAATAAAATTAACCATCAAAAATTGAGATTGTGAGTCGAGACGAGCGATTAAAAAAAAATAGCAAGTCGGAATGACTACTTTCATTTCAAGGTGTTTAACCGCAAGACTAATGATTTTGAACTGGACGTTTTTGTGCGTATTAGTTGTTAAAATGTCAAAAAAGGCAATGAGCTTTTCGCACATTTTTTACTAAAAGCATATTTCGAAACTACTTTAAAAAAATCAATCCGCATTTTTCTTTTTCCAAAAAAAATAAAAATTAATAGGCAAAATTGCGTTTGAATTTACCCGTTGCAAAAAGTTCAAAATTTTTAAATGGAGCTCTAAAGACTGCTATACAGGATATCTCATTAAAATATAAGCCATGTATCAACCTTCGTGCTAATTTGGGTTTTTAATTAAAAAATATCAAAGTTTTAGGAGCCTCCCGATACGTATTTTGGGACAACCTATACTAAACAGCAGTTAAAATGATTTTAAAACAAATAACCATAGCGAAGTTGATACTTCGTTTTATATTAGGAGAAAAGCTTCTGAAAAATTCGCCATAAAAAAAACTGGACATTTCCGAACTATTCGTGTACAATAACCAAATTACTGTAACATACCTTCCCTTCTTCGAGCGTTTCTTCATTTTCTGAAATAACTTCAAAGTTTGATAACAAAACCTTAGATGGAGAACAAAGTTTCTTTAGTTTCGGGGATACACGCACCGGGACACAGTAGAACATCATATATTTTTTTTCAATCATTTTGTTAGTTACTTGGAAATTTTAGACTTCACACATTTATCCCACCGAACTGCACTGTATTGTAGACTAAAATTTGGAGCGGATTCTTAGATGTAATAACTTATAGAACAGATTACCCTAAAGCACTATTAGGAGGGAGACTATTTGCACCAATTTAAATAACTTATTTTAAGATTAATTTTAAATTCACGTATATAAGACTTTTCTTCGTAATCTAGATAATAGCAACATAAATAACTGCCATACTTATGCCTATTTGTATGCGTATTAGGGCAGAAGGTCAGCGCTTGAAAAACGAGTTCAGTGACAGAGTGCGCTAGACAAACGAAATTTTGCACAGACACACACACACACTGAAAATCAATAAAAAATGGCGAAATTTTATCCATATTTGTCAACTGTCGATTTTGACATTTTAATTTTAAAAATACTCGATATATACAAAAATTAAGCTGCGCATATTCGTTCATACAAATTTAAAAATTTGGTGATTTGAGCACTGTTCATTATGGCTTTATAACTAAACTCGTTTTTTAACAATTTTGCATCAGCCGACAATATGAATGAAATAATTGGCATTTTTGAACTTCCATAAACCTAACGGGCCCACCTCACAAAATTCAAATATGAATTATTTCAGAATTATGTGCTAGTTTCTTTCCCTTTCAATAGTTTTTGTGCTGCTTTAGTTTTTAAGAAAATTAAAAAAAATAAAGATTGAAAAAACATAAAATATCTCACAATTACGTGCTTTTTATGTGCCCATGAAAATAGAAAAAAAATAAAAATATAACTTTTTTAATTTAATTTACAATAAGTTGGACTACTTCAACAATTTAATTATTTAAAAAAAATAGTGTGGGCCCGCTAGCTTTATATAAGCCTAGCAGGCCCAACCTTAAATAAATAATAAAAATAACTCCCTAAAATATCTTAGAACTATATTCTTTTTATGTGCTCCATAAAAGCACATAATTCTAAGATATTTAACGGACATTTTTTACCTTTATTTAAGGTTGAGCCTGCTAAGTTTATATAAAACCGGCGGCCACAACCAAAAATTTTTTTTTCTATTTTTATGGAGCACATAAAAAGCACATAACTGAGATATTTAACGGATATTTTTAACCTTTATCTAAGGTTGGTCCTGCTAGGTTTATATAAAGCTAGCGGGCCCACCTTTTTCTCAAATTTTCTCAAAAACTAATAGAGTACAAAAATTTGTGGACGAAATTAACACATAAAGAGCTCATAATTCTGGAATAATTAAAATTTGGAATTTTTGAGGTTGGCTAGCTAGGTTTATGAAGGTCATTTTTGACCTATTATTTTCAATGTCTTATCAACCTTTGTGACCTCAATTTAGTACAGTATTCATCGAGATAGATTGTGCTAATCTATTAATTACTGACTTCCCTCTAAGTGCGAAAACCCCTGATTTGAGCAGTTTTTGAACGCAATCTATGTATTGTGAGTTCCGTTTGGCAAGGGGACGTATAGATACGTGTATTAGGTAGAAAAAGCATCACAACAAATTTGCACACTTATCATTATCAGTATCTGTATAGCGTATCGTTATACGCAATACGTTAAAAAAGGCATAAAAGCAAATTATTAAACGTAACGTATCGGGTATAATAATAGACAACCAGCTTTATCCTTATAATCATACAACCTACCAATTAAAAATCTTTCCTTTTTTCGTTTTAATGTTTTTTTTTCTAAAAACTACTATTCTGGATCCTTTTTTGTTGAACCATACCACAGAACACATAAATTGGTTTGGATACGTTAAGGGATAGCGATACCCTACGCGTGTAGTAACGATACGTTTAACGTAGATTTTTTGCTAAAAGTCAAGCACGGCTCTTTCTCGCTAACAGTTTACCGAAGTTGGCTGTGTTTGGTGAGGTTGGTTCGGGTTGATCTGAATCGGATTGGGTAAGGGTGGATTGAATTAAAAAGAAAATCGTTGAAAATGTGTTTCCTTCGAACAAAAACGAAAACATTAGGTTAAAATTAGGTTAAATGGTTTAAAACACCAATACCAAGAAGTCGCGCTTGACGGGCACATAAAAAATATACGTTTTCTACCGAAGTAATATGAATTAGCTTTTTGTCTCTAATACGATGTATGCACGTTATAAATAGGGTAATTGGTAACGATGACAATTTTGCTGTAGACGTAAGATATAACATCATAAAATAAATGTTGTTAATATAAAAATTTCTGCTTTGCCTTGCAATTTATTTAAAAGGTCGGTAAATATAATTTTGAAATTATTAAACATTTTTTTTTCGAAAATATAAATTTTGAATATCTCCTAAAATAGACCACACGGTCCTCGATTTATTTCAACTAAAAAGCCTTTGCACCTCAGTTTTTATTTTACAGTATTTTTCCATACCTACCTAAGTACTCTCCAAAAAAAAGTAACATATTACATTAAGCACTTTTCTTGTAAAATATTTTTTTTTTGTTTTTTTTTTGTAAGTTATGGTTGAAAAGGAGATATTTTGACATTTTTGTGCAGCAGCGTACTATATTTTTTTAGTTTAAACTTTCTGATCATTAGATAAAAATTATTTTTTCAATAAAATAATATTTAGGTATTTCAGTTCAACTATCGTTAATAAAGTGGTGTTTTAACATTTTATTTAGTGTCGTACTATATTTTTTTCCTTTAAAATTAAATTATCTCTTATGATATTACATTAGTTAGTCGTCATCTTCATCAGAAGAGATAAATAATAAATAAATTGTTACCTAAATATCGGATTTTTTATTTTACGAAAAATGTGGTACGCCACTGTAAAAAAAATTTCAACTCAAACGAATAAATATTACATCAATTTTTTCAATCAATTAATACTAACACAGCAGAATTCTTACTTCTAAAAATATGTACGACCAACATTCTGCTGGATAAGGGGCAATGATTAATTTTCCAAAACAATTTTTTTTTCGTTTTTGTGAGCAAATTACATATTAAGAATAACATGTATGTAATGCTTATTTTATAGGCCCCTGTGTCTAAACAGTGGGGGACACAATATTTTAACCCAGCTTTTTATGCTGTCTTTACATGGGCTTACATCATCAGGGTTACCACAAGATTCCGTAGATAAAATTCCTAAAGAAATTAAAATAAACTAAAAGGCGCACTCCATATATTGAAGGCAAATTTTCCAAATCAGTAACCAAATCTAAGGAAATTGCTGAGGAACAGTTATGGCAACATTGTAGTCGCGTTCTGATAATAAATAAAATAAATAAATAAATATCTACGAACAGTTCAAGAAGTTTACGGAATGGTGCAAGTGCAACAATATTTTTTTTTGAAGTCGACTTTATGGTCCCGCTACTCAAGATTAGGGCTAAACTAGTAGGTAATATTTATGTTAGGTAATATTGGTGTAGATTTAATATTTATTGTGTTATATTTTAGTATTACATTGTTTTTTAATAAAAAAAACACTTGTTTATGTCCCTCAGGGACTAAAGTGTTACTTACGAAGGACTAAAGTAACCACCTTAGTCCCTGAAGTGCGAAAGCTATTTTTTACATGTTTTGAATACTGTTGATAAAAAGTGTTAACTAAAATTGTAACAATTAATGACATAATAGCAAATTTTGTTGAAACTTTTGGGTTTAGTAAGCTGTAAACAGAGGGGGGGGGGGGGCGATTGCCCGGTTGAAAAAATTATCTGATATTGTGATCGAAATAAATACCGCAGAGTGTAAAATTTTACAAAAAATAGTGGGTACTATTTTATATTTAAAATTAAAAAAAACCCGTAAAATTTGAAATATTTTACAAAAATATATTTTTTTTATACCTTCATCAAAAACATGATTTTAGTAACTGCGTGCAGTTAACTAAAGCATGGCTTTTTTGGTTACCGAACTTTTTTTTGATCACGGGTGCAAAAAGACATAGCGGAAAATAGTAATATTGAAAAAATCCAATTACTCTTGCTTAAAAATTAAGCCATTTCCGCCAGTTTTCACCAAGTCTTTACGAATAAATCATTTATAAACATCGTTAAAATATCAAACTGTCAAAGATTAAAATGTAGCAACAATGAAAGTTACCAAGTAAAAAGGCACATCGCTATGGAAACCATTGTTATTTCATTTACCAGCCGCCTTGATTTATAGTGTAAAGATGTTGTGTTGCGAGAAGTGCTCTTCATTTGAGATATCTATCTATCCGGAAATCGAACCCGGGGCTTTCCGTACGGCAAGCAAATACGCTACCCACTGCGCTCCGGAGGCCGGCAAAAAAGTATATTTATGTAAATTTTATATAGGTACAAGGGAATCTGAACCAGGTCAAAAATATCTGAAAAATTCAAGGATTCTTAGCAAATTTCCCGACTTTTTCCCGGATATTTCCCGACCCCACCGAATTCCCGGATTTCCTGGTTTTCAAGGATTGTGGCAACCGTGATCATAATAAAATTTCAAAAAAATCTGTATGTTTCGGCGCACACCTATAGTTGGGTGCGGGGTTTTTGATATAATAAAACAAAAAAAATAGATTTTTTAAGAAAAGTGCTCAATGTTTTTACAAAATTGTAAAACAAAAATTGGGTAAAACAAAAATTGAGGTGCCAAGACTTTTAAGTTAAAATAAATCGAGGACCACCGACCGTTGACCGCATTGGTGCAGATTGACTATGTTAAGTAAATCTTACCCTTAATTTTACCTGTCAGCCACTATAAAATTACTAAGGAATTTCCAAAAGACCATTTCTATCTGGGAATTGTCGACCTATAACCGGAGTATAATAATACTCGGCTACAACCTGTTAGGATATTAGAGAGTTAAAAGACCACTAATTTATCGTCACCTTATTTGCTTACCGTATTACTACAATTGAGATGCTAAAGAGTTTTTAAACCACAAATTACCGTAACCGTATTCTTTTGCCCACATACAAACTGTTTTTGCAAATTCACTTTCACAACAAAAACAAAAATCTAACTAAAAAAAAACCGAATTATCACCTACCAGGGGCCCTATTCTTGAATCGAGAGAAAATTTGCTCTCAGGGAGTTAAATTCACTTGCTAATATCCATCTCATTGGTCCAAATCTTCGTTTTAAATCGGTTTTTACCACTTTTGCCAATATTGATCGAAAGTAACTCTATTGGTCTTGACTAAGAGAATTACTTTACATCAATATCGGGCAAAAATTAGAGAAACCGATTTTCACCGAAGATTTGGACCAATGAGATGTATAGTAGCGAAAGAATTCGACTCCCTGGGAGCAAATTTTCTCTCGATTCAAGAATAGACCCACAGCTGCAGCTTTTGCACAGAAATAAATTTGCGGGTCCCGTTAAGCCTCCGTAAGTAACGTATTTCGGTTCGGTTATTTTTGGATACGGAAGAAAATAACCGATTCTGCCTACGGTATCCCCAATTTTGGTGGTCTATTAACGCTCTATTTCTTCAATCTCTAGAATGTGTATAATTCTTGTTAAAAGCATTTTCTAGTATGTTGAATTATAAGAAGAATTAGAAATTAAATCAATCTATTGGTAGTACCCAACATTTATGGGTATATTCACAACTTCAAAATTAACAAAAATTGTATGCCAATAATATTAGTTAGCAGATTAATGATAAAAAAAGGGTTTCGATTAATTATATAAAAAGTAGCCTTATCCAAATACCATAGTTGGCTTCACCAGTTTTTTAAAAAAATTTTGAGGAGAATATTTAAACTTAACTGATTTTATACGGAAAATTCACAAATACTCCCCTTTTTAATTTGAAAGTTTGAGACAATGATGTGTTTGAAATTAACTCTGTGTTTCGGACTTCCATTGTCTATATTTTATTTATACACGACGTTTCGATCAGTACAATCTCTGATCGTCTTCAGGTGCAAACTACAATCAATTCCTAAGGCTACGTACTTATATACTGTGAGAAATCACTCAACCTTGAAGTTTAAGAAGTATGCTCCGCCCAAGGAGGGGCTTCCAAATATTTGGGATTTCAACACTTGGTTTACTGAAAATACCCTGATTCTGCCCAATAAAGGCAGCTTCAAGGAATTTTCGTTTCTTCCAGTGTGACTCCTTGTGCAAAACCTTTGCTTCTGCCCACTTCATTCGGTGTTGTTGCATGCGCATGGTCAAAACAGGAATTGATTGTAGTTTGCACCTGAAGACGATCAGAGATTGTACTGATCGAAACGTCGTGTATAAATAAAATATAGACAATGGAAGTCCGAAACACAGAGTTAATTCCCCTTTTTAAGATTACACTTATGTAAATCTAATTTTAAAATTTTTAGTCATTACATGAGGACATTTATTAAAAACTGTAGATACCAACGTATATTGGGGTCCCATAAAATAAAGCAAAATCGTATTTTGTAGAAATCGAACTTTGGAGAAATATATATCAAAGAAATCGTAAAACAGAGAAACCGTACAACGTAGAAATTGGTAAGGCGAAAATCTGTTCTCTGTCTGACAGGTTGTTGCATGCGAGGTAAGAATAAGAAAGGGCGTAGAAAAGACATTTTTTTTTTTATTTTTTTATGCTTAATTTAAAGGAGTGGTGGGTTGATTTGGGTTGGTGTTTTAAGTGTTTTGGACTGATCTGGGTTGGTTTGGATTGGTTTAAGTTTAGTTGGGACGAGTCGGGTTGGTTTAGAAAAAAAGAACTTAATCTACGCCCTTTATTATTCTAAGGGCACATACAAACAGCTGTCAGGACAGAACAGATTTTCGCCTTACCAATTTCTATGTTGTACGGTTTTTCTGTTCGATTCTAAAAAGTACAGTTTCTCCACTGATTGTTCATTTCTATGAAATACGTTTCTCTAATGTATTTTTTCTACAAACTATAGGGATTCCGTATAATCTCAGTTTTGACAAAGAGTGCAAAAATTCGATAAATTGGTAATACGAATGGCCGAACCAAAGAAAGCGAAATAGAAATACTGGTGCTAAAATGTAAATGTGTCCTTTCCGACAAATTCCACGTCTACGCCTTGGCATCTCGTGCCAACTTACTGTCTAGTATGAAAATTGATGAAAAATATACATGATATTTGACCAATTATGATACTCGAGGGTTTCACATCACACTCACTTAAAGATAAAACCCTGACATGAAATCAATTATTACATTACTAAAAAAGTACATGATTTCCAACTACATGAAGAAAGTGACCCCCTTTCTATAAGTACCTAATATAATAGGGTACTATAATCGTAAAACTGAGTTCAGTGCAAATAAATTGCTGATGTAGTTAATGATCAAAACAAATCAAATTACCTACTTTATGCACCATAAATAGGGACTATTAGCGCCGACCTTGCAGTAATAGTGACTCAACTTTGCGACCGGCGTTATTTATGTGTTTTCTTTGATTTGTTTGGTTACTTTTTGTATAATTTTTTTTTTTTAATTTGTAACAATTTTTTAAAATCTTCTGTAATAATCCGTAAATATTTTGACCATCAGTTGATTTTTTTCAGCTTTTTAGATGTAAATTCACTCAGTCTAGATTACTGCTGTGTTTTTAAATATAATTTTTTTAAATTTCAAAACAAAGAAGCCATATGCGATTTTAAAACTTCCACAAATACATTCAGGCCCTAACACTATTACGGCCAGCATTAAATCTGATGGCTCCTGCGCACGCGTATCTCTCAACAGTATCAAAATACTGCCCGGCCATAATAGTGCCTGGCGAAAAAAATCTCCAATAAGTTCCCAATAGTTGATAAATACCACCAGTGGCGGATCGCCCATTGAAGCAAGTGCAAGCAACAAATTTGTTTCCATGCAGTCAACATGAATCAACTATCCGCGCTTCAAAATATGCTGCATGTGTTTACGACGGTGATTCAATAGTACATTATAAACCTAGGGACTAAAGTGCTACTTTTAATCCCGAGACGAAAGGTATGTAGCCCGACCGTAGGGAGGGCTACAATTCGCTAACGGATTAAAAGATGCTTTAGTCCCGAGGTTTATATACTATTTTATGCACTTTAGGAAAAGATTATTGAAGAATGAAATCTTGGCCAAGAGCACGTGCTGTTTGGCATGACTTGCCATGATTTAATTATCATTTTTCAGGGATTAATTTTTTTTTAATCCTGAGGGATTAGATTTATTTCTAATCCCTAGGCTGAGGGATTAAATTTATGAAATAAAAGAGGGACTAAACGTACCTATTTAAATTCTAAAGGCCATAAACTGATTTTTTTTATAACTTTATCAAAAACATGATTTTAGTAACTGTCCTCGTAACTTTCTGCAGACAACTAAAGCATGCCTTTTTTGGTTACCGATGCAAAAAAACTTTTTTTATCACGGGTGCAAGAAAAGATTTCTGTCCGTTTTTTACCCAAAATTAAAGAGAAATAGTGCAAATTACAGTTTAAAAAAAAAATAGTGTAAACAACTCGCGGCTAAAATGTGCTTTTTTCTACTCGAGTTTTTAAATACCTCGCTGCGCTCGTTATTTGAACCAACGGTTGTAAAAAAAGCACTATTTGTGAAATAGTAGTTTTCACAACTAGTGACTAAAATAGTGTTTTTTTTACAAGGGTTGGTTTAAATAACGAGCGCAGCGAGGTATTTAAAAACGCGAGTAAAAAACAGCACAGTTTAGCCGCGAGTTGTTAACACTTTTTTTTTAATACCTTTATTAAAAAATCCAAGAAAAACAGCAAAATACTCTTAAAAATCTCGAAGGAAGAGAACTTTTCGCTATGACTATGTTTTTAAATGATTTTTTCGTAAATACTTGGTGAAAACTGGCGGAAATGGCTTAATTTTTAGGCAAGAATAATTAGATTTTTTCAATATTACTATTTTCCGTTATTTCTCTTTAATTTTGGGTAAAAAACGCACCGAAATTTTTTTTTGCACCCGTGATCAAAAAAGTTTTTTTGCATCGGTAACTAAAAAAGTCATGCTTTATTTATCTGCAGACAGTTACTAAAATCATGTTTTTGATGAAGGTATAAAAACAACTACTATTTCAGAGTCGCGTGCGGTGTATTTAAATTAATTACATCGCGTCCGGGTCAGGTGATACTTTTTTTTTCATTTAAAAACTGCCCCATAGGAATAATTATGCAAACTAAGGTTACGAAGAGCCGCTACTGAATACCACTGTACTTTTCACAATCAGTATTTTGCGTGAAGCGGTGTAAGGGTACCTATACCTATACATTTCTCCGATAATATGGTAATTTATATGAAATAGTTTAAAATTGCGCCTCACAACAGTCACAATTCTTGAAAATGAAAAACTCTATTGGTATATAAATTTTCATAAAATTATTGTTTACCCCTTTTATTTTAAATTCTATACTTCTAGTACAGTAAAATTGTCATCGGAGGTCGAAAAAAATGTTTTCCTCCCAAGTTTGTGTTTCCCCTACTCCTCGGGAACCATCCGTCATTTTAAAAAATCTTTGTAACCCCACAAAAATATTCGGCAAAAAATTTGCAACATTTTTGTCCAAGTGCTCAACTTTCTGTAAAAAAAAAGATAAAGGGCGCCAAAGTTACAAAACATCAGTTTAAACGTATTTTGACCAAGAAAAAGTGATTTTTTAAAAAACTTTAAATGAAAGAGTTGTAGATCTGTATATTGTTTATAATTAATTGAACAGTCTCTGAGCTTTAGCGACTGAAAATCGGTAAAATTCTTTGAGAGCTGCTTTCTGGGCATGCAGGAAGATTATAAGATTTTTCCGAGACCTACAACTTTTTCATTTAAAGTTTTGTTAAAAAATCACTTTTTGTTGGTCAAAATATGTTAAAACTGATTTTTTGTAACTTCGGCGCCATCTAACTTTTTAAAAACTAACTACAGAAAGTTAAGCACTTGGACAAAAATATTGAAAATTTTATGCTGAATATTTTTGTTCTCAGACTTTTTCGCCTACGACCAATAGAAATGGAGAAAAGTCAAATACAAAGTGTTTTCAAAATGGCGGATAGTGCCCGAGGAGTGTAGGAAACACTGAGGGATCTTACTTTTAGACCCTTCCCCAACAACATATAAAAATTTTAATCTCCCCGGATTTTTCTCGAGGTACCCCTCTTATTTATGACAATTTTACTCTACTACTCAACAAATATTAAAAATTTGTTTTTTTCTGTAAACTTAGAATACGACAAAAATTACACACTAATGGCCAATTGCCACACAATGTTAAAACTAGTTTCAATTTAACTGATTTTTAAATTGTGACAACTTGGCATAATAAATTTATTACGGAAGCAGTTCAAATATCGATTAAGTTTAAACCAGGTTTAACGTTGCGGTTCAATTGTCACTAAGGAGCGAATTTTAGAACACCCTATGGATTCCCATTCTACTTAGTATATTAAGAAAATTACCTTGTTTTTATTTTTCTCCTTGTTAGGACTAGGTCTTGTAATTGATATTCTAGTGGTAGATCTTCCAGGAACGTTTCTTTGTAACTTTTCCACATTGTAGGTTTGGTGTCTCCAACCCAACACTTGTACAATTTTTTCAGCAAAATCTGAACACTTAGGGCTGTCGTTTGTGGTTTTTTGACAGGTATCGAACATTTCTGTTATTTTTTTAACTTCATTTTTACGCACTATTTAATAATTTTGAATTTGTAAGGCTTAATTTAAAATCAATAAAAATAAAGTTGTTCAAAGATTCTAAGAAACTTTTTGATGAGCAGAAATTTTAATCCCAACACTATTTTTTACAAGAACAAATCTTTTCAAGCTCATAGTCATGATCTAGGGAAAAAGTTTTTAGCAACGCTGCATGCGTGTCGGTAATTATTTAATTTAAATGTTTTGTCTGTTTGCGTACTAAAGGATTTTATTTTTAATGTTCTTCCAGGTTTATATCGCATAAGTCGTTTTCAGGACTTAGTGCTTAACGGTTTTATAATCGAGAGATCCTTTTTGGTAATATAAGACTTAAAATATTTTAGCATAATTTAAGGGGTAACGCTTTTATTTGAGCAATTTTTACTATGTTTTTCACATTTTTATACCATGATTTTGCTCACATTTTAAAGCTTTCTTGCTTTCTTTCCAAACTTTCGATTTCTAGAATAAAACACTCACATTTTTCAAGTTTTCACTGTTTTTTTAAGCGTTCAAAAATACTGCCAAAATACATTTTTTAATGAAAAATATTTAATGTTGTTGAAGAGAGACAGTTGGTTATAAAAAAGTATTTTAGAGAAAGATGGAAATAATTTAAGGGTGAATTTGAATAAAAAATGCGCTTCTTCCAATTAGTTAATCTAAAAAACTGTTAATCAAATTTGTATCAAATTTTGAACGGTGAAAGTTTAAAGCATTATCCCGGAACCATTTACATGATTTTGCATAATTTTAATTAATTATCGATTATTTTAAAAAACTAAATAAAAACAAGATATATTTTTTTTTAAACCGCGAATGGTCTGTGGGGGATACCAGAAGCCTCCGCTGTGCAAAATTTTGTTAAATTTATCTATTTAACTAAACGAACTGTTTTTAGGATTCAAATTCACTCTTAAGGCAATTGTTCTTTCATCTGCCTGTCATCTTGAGTGGTGTCGTGTTTTTGTCCAAAAAAACAGCAAAAATTGTTCAAAGTGTAAAGTGTGTAAGACATAAGGTGGTATTAATTTCTTTTAATCACAGTTCTTTACGGTCTTTAAAATTATTTTAAGATTCATCATGGCTCTGCCATAAAAAACTAAGAACGCCAGTAAATCCGCCAAATGACCTCGACTGAACACTGGAACAGTATTGCGACCAATATTACAACCCTTGAACCGCATTTCTTTTTCAAATTCAATTAAACAGAAACGCTTATAAAGCAAAATCTATCGATCATTGATTTCCTTATATTGGGCGGGGTGGTCAGGTTTTTAGAAAAAAGAAAACCTTTTTTTTCCCTCAAACAGATTTTTGAAAAGATAGAGTTTAAAAACCCCTTCAGATATTTTTGTTAAGAATTTGAAAATGAACAACCGTGCAAAATTTCAGCTAAGTGATTTAAAAGCCATTGACCAGTGAGGAGCGGTTTTGACCGCGGTTATTCTTTTGGTCATTTATTTTGAGGTTAGGCTGTGACGTAGTTGACAATAACCGTAACCCAACAGACCGTTCGCTTGGACGGAAAGGTCAAACTGACTGGTTGGAAAATTTTAGTAACAGCGCCAAGGGCAAAAATTTTCGGCTTAGGACCCACGCAACCTCTTAAGTTCAACGGTAACACAGTGTAGTCTATAAATGGGGCGCAGCCCTATAATCCCGGAGTTGTTCGCCCCAGATCTTTTCCACACAAATCCTTGAACCACCTTTAAACTTGATATCCAAAGACATAACTTACCTCAGATCAAGATTCTCATCGAAGTTCGTAAAATAAATTTAAAAATCGCTATTTGAAAATATACCCCTCTCCAAAACTAATGACCGAAACCATAACTCACCTCCCGAGCCGGTCATCTTTGGTCAAGACCAAAAGTAAAACAGCTGATCAATGACGTCACAATTTCCCCTATTTTGGTTAAAACCGGTGTCGCTTAGATGCATTGATCTTGACCAAATATGACGGGTCATTATTGGTCAATGGCTTATAAATCACTCTCAACACTCAATACGTGGGGCCGGAACCACTCTTAGGTATAACAAGAAGACAGCTGCAAAGTCGACTCATTAAATGGGCTAACGATGCACTGGCAGACTCCTGGGAGAACGAAATAGGATGCAGACAGTCCAAAGAATTCATCGACGGACCGGACGCGGCCAGACTCAAATGGCTCCTGGGAAGGACACGAAAAGACATTGGACCACTGACCGGGATACTGACCGACCACCACCGACTCAGTAAGCATCTGACTCGCATCGGGATCGAGAATGACTCTATCTGCGTGCCTGCGGGAGGGCGGAGGAGACATCCCGGCACCTCGTTGCGGAGTGCGATGCATACCTAAAGATGCGGCATCAGGTACTCTCAAGTGAAGTACTGGACTTCGTGAAGAGAACAGGAAGGCCCGGAGAGCCCACTACCGTACAAGCGGTACAGGTGGTGGATTAGGGGGCTGGGCTGGGGTAAGGTAAAAAGGGACCGAGTGGGCTTACTTGCCAGGTCTTGGGTCGCCCCCTAGTTACTACTACTATAAATCACTCTAATTCTGATGTTTAGTTTTCCCCAGGCACCCTGGCAAAGATATAGAAAAAGACGTTGCCAGCTGTAGTTTTCTTTTTCTTTAATATCTGGTGAGAAATTATGGCTTTAGACAAAAATAAAAGATTGGTAACTCTGTTTACACACAATTTATTTTCGTAAAGTTTTTTTCTGGTTCTCAAGATTTTACTTTCCAATTTATAGGAATATAGAGGATGTTCCAAATTGGGAAATTTTGAGGGGTTTAAGGTATTTCCAGGGGAGATAGAAAAACTGACACCCACTTACAAGGCTTAATGTTTAAGAGAGGTTTATTTGTGAAAATTTATGTTTGTTGTAAATTGCGTTTTTATAGATTTTTTACAGAAGAAATTGAAAAAAATACTAACTTTGTGTTACATATCAAAAACTAAAAGTGACAGATAACATTCAGTTTAACTGTCGAATTCTGCTTTAAAAAATCGCCAAAAAAGTAATTTACACCAAACCGAAATTTCACAAATCAAAAATTTCCGTCCGAGTCCGAAAATAGCTTGATTTTTAAACTTCTCTTAAAAATTAAGCCTCGCAAGGGGGATCAGTTTTTGCTATCTCCAATGGAAATACCTTAAACCCCCCAAAAGTGCCCAGTTTGAAACACTCTGTACAAACACAAAATAATATGAATTTAGCGGTACAGGGTGTCGGGAGGAGATGGAAAAAATATCGAAAAAAAACTGACCCTAATTTTTAAGAGAAGTTAAAGGTGAAAACCGCATCTTGATATGTCAAGCCATTTTCTATCTTTTAATTAAAAACTTTTTAATTTGTAAAAACTTCTGTTTATTGTAATTTTTTTTAGATTTTTTAGAGCAGAACCCTTTTAGAATGATGTATCACACTTTGTGTTTTTTTTGCATATCTTTTTAAATATTTTTATTTTTTATTACTTCTAATACTATCTTATTTCCTTTTTTCACTCACTTTTTACAATATAGCATTCAAGAAGGACGTTGTAAAATAATTCAATCGTCAAAATATTCATTTTAAAACGGCAGATGAGAAAAACAGAAAAATAGCAAATCAGAAATCAATACTTTAATTTTGATGCACGAACCCCATTCGATAGATCCGTGTGCAAAAAGTTTTTCACACAGCGTGTTCAAAAAGTTTTTCACATCGTATTCAAAAATTTTTTCAGACAGCGTGTTCAAAACTAGCCTACCAAACTATTTTACAAAAAATCGCTATACTTGTCAAAGTACTCCACCTCCTTCCTTGCTTCATTTGACATCTGTTTTTTCTTACTTATAATTTTGTGATTCTGCTGATGAGAAGACAGCAGAATAAAATCTGCCGAATGCGGCCAAAGATTTCTATTATTCATTCAATAATTTTGTCCATCTAGATCCTCAGTTTGTACCATAGTGCGAGAGACAGGTCATGTTTGCGCAGAAAGATTCAAAATTTCTCATTAATACATTTTAGTTCAATGTTCTAAGGAGAAAACTTTGTTTAAACTGATAAATAAATGGACATAAGTGGCCCGCAGAAAACATTTAAACATAAGTTAAAACAGTTATGGCACCGAAAGATCTTGTGCAACGTGCCTTAGAACCGTTACGACCCAATTTAAATTTGAATAGTTTGCAATTTTTTTGTGTAAACTGTGATTAAATGTGTATGGATACATGTAATCGGGTACATTTACAGTTACATTTTTAGCAGTATAAGTTTTAGCAGTATAAGTGTTTACTCGAATTATACTATGAAAGATCCTAGCCCTGTAGTGCAAGATGTTGAAGAATGCAGACTTCGGAAAGTTTTACACCTCTTCTCCTTTTTTACGATCGTTTTTATAAGTCAGAGGTCCAAAATGGCAAATCCTCAGGGTTCTTGAAATTGTGAAACATAGTTTAAAAGGTTTTATTTTTAAAATCTGGGTCCAAAAAAGGCAAGATATACTTTGCACATACTTTACAATAAAATCGAACTTTAAAATAATGTGAGAACGGTAACTTTTTACAATCATAGACACAAAGATATTAGAATAGACAGGAAGTAGCCTTCCTTTGGTTAACGAACCAAAGATGCTAATCGCAGTACGAGTATAATAATAAATACTTAAAATACTGGAGATTGATAATTTGCATTTTTATCACACGTATAGACTTCAACCCATAACAGTTAAATGGGTAATAAAAGATATTAAAATACACAGTTCAAATATAAAAATTAATAAATTAACTTTTTTTAAAGCATCCTTAAAAAAAGTATTTGGCAGGCAAGAATTCATTTGGCAAAAAGTAAACCTAATCAAGACAACGCATTTAAAGAGATTTAAAATAAAATGAACTTATTAACTAATTTCATTTTTCATAGGTGTATTTTTTTTAAAACTAATCACAAAGCCGACTGCTTGATGAACTTATTTCCGAAACCAGTGAGGAAGGGAGTAGGGAAAACATTTTTTCTTGTGCATTATTATTTAAATCACACGGATATTCACCGTTAAGGACAATCCCCGTCCATTCCCCCCCCCCCCAAATGATGCTCTAGATTCGCCATTGATTAATCGATAAGCAATAACTGTTTCTATGCTATATGCACAGATAGTTTTTATTCAGGTAATCATAAACTCACCAGTACGTAATAATTGCTACAATATTAAATGTATTATTCAGGCTTCCAATATCTTAAATTCCAGTTAAAGGAAACTTTGTCCTATTATTATTAAATTTAATTAATACCCTCTAAACATAGACCGATCAATTCCTACCGTTTTAGTGTTCTTTTCTCGACCTCCGCCGCCATATTAATATAAAACTAATGGATTTTGGAAGGTGGATTAAAGCTCACTAAATCGGTAGGAGTTGACCGACCTATGTGGAGAGGATACTGATTTATTACCTATTCCAACGGCCTGTGATCTTGAGTTTAAAACCAACACTTCACGCCTGCCTTCAGCTGCCATTTTGACAGAATCAATATTACAAATGCATATATATTTTCACGCAATTTTTATATTAGTTTCATTGTTATTTTTCCAATTAACGGCAACCTCCATTTTAATAAAAGACATAGACTGGTGTAAATTTACTTGCACCGGCCAAGTTCACACAGTTTGTAAGAGAGGGTTAAAATGTCCCTTAAGTCATGGATGCGAACATCACAAGAATTTTAATAAGATTGAAAAAAGACTACATTATTGAGCTGCATAATGTTAAGCGAAACCGAGTGGCTACTGGTAAGATAATACATCTGCAGCCTTCTTACATGAAAAAAAAATAATCCAATCTCTAGATCCAACAAAACTTACAAGAATGTCTGAAATTAAATAGAATGTTTTCATATTGTACTCAATTTCATATATCACACTTTTTGTGAGAACAGAGAGCATGTTGTATGAAAGAAAAAGAACACCATCTTTTCAACACTATAAGTCTGTTAGCATAACAATTGACAATATTCTGGTCAGCCATGCTGGTTCGCCTAAAAATGTTGTCAACCTTCTCTAATCAAAGGACCTCTTTTTGATCCGACCCACGGTTTCAGAGATATAGGTGTTGAAAGTTGGAGGTTTCAGATTTTAGGGATTATTCACTAAAATCAGTTTTTTGCCTATTTGACATATTTCGTTTACACTCTCAGTACCGGCAGAAACATGAAAAACGTAAAAACTTTTTTTTCAAAATGCAATTTTTCGTAAAATCGCTGATTAAAAATGAACAAACGGTGAAATATTTTTTATTTTTTGATATGTTATAAAAAAATCTTTAGAGAAAAAAAAATAAGCGACATTTTTTTTTTAATCAGCGATTTTACGAAAAATTGCATTTTGAAAAAAAAAGTTATTTAAGTTTTTCAAGTTTGTGCCGCCACTGAGAGTGACGTAAATGAAATATGTCAATTTTTTCAACTGCATTCAATAGCCTGGTTCGCTACCTAAAAACTGGTTTACTGGAAGACAACAAAATAGGGAAAAAACTGATTTTAGTGAAAAATTCCTAAAATCTGAAACCTCCAACTTTCAACACCTATATCTCTGAAACCGTGGGTCGGATCAAAAAGAGATCCTTTTAAACGTTGATCAGGGAGAACAGATCTACAACATATCAAACGCTCAGCCTATTCCAACCGAAAGCCAGTGGCAATGCTAAGTGAACAACAATAACCATCAACAACTAACAAACTATTTACAAGGTTGGCAGTAGAAAAATCCACAAAAGACTTTTGTTACCAACCTTCAATAATATAATGGTAACTGTTTGGAGATTTTTGTTCTGTTCTGTATAAGGTGAAATTGTAAAAAGTTAGTGAAAAGGTTGAGCATTGAAAAATTCTGGAATTCCGTTACAAAAACAAACAATTTATCCAAAGAAAAGGGGAAAATATATCATGAGAGAGCTTAATCATTAAAATGTTTTAGTGAAGATTATATTGTAGGTAAAGAAGCAAGAGTACCAACCGAAGTGAGAAGAGCATCCAACATGAACGCTTTGAGTTGGGACGTTCACTTGGAGTATGTGGCCATGTGTCATGCCAGAGAGTGTGTCTTTAAACACGATCAGTGCCGATCGACTCCTAAGTTTGCTTACGTGGGTCAAAATTTGTTTGTGCAATATACCAAGTAAGTCGCCCAGTGTTGCTAAGCTAATATACCCGCATGTTACAAAAATTAACAATCATCCAACCAGCAGTGTTTTTAACCTGGCTGGGAAACGATTGCGGCTGACCTATTTACCGTGTAATTATGACAAATAACAGAGAATTATTAAAATGAGCCAGGACCCCCAGGGCAACTCGTATTCTGGAAATCCTGGCCAAACAAAAAATGCCAGAGTGCTGAAATTTTGCACACATACTAAATATGCGACTCCCAATGTGCCAAATCTTAATTATGGAATTTATTTTTTTTTTCAATAAAGTTTTTTTTCTAAAAAAGCTCTTTGTAGCGCATTTGGAAGTGAAATTTTAGGCTTGTATGCAAAATCTCATTTCTCGAGTATTCTTCATTTGGCTATGATTTCCGTAAAACGAAAATTGCTATTTTGCACAATATGGGTACCACTGTTTAAGGTATCTGAAACACTGAATTTTATGTTTTAGATGTAAAACTTCAATTTTAAGGCGAGTTTCTTATTTCAAATTCACTTGGTTCCACACTTTTATTTCAACCATAAACAAAAAAAAATAAAACCCAGATTATCATTTTAATTAACATGATAGGGGCTGGAAAGTTTGCGAAAAAAGTATCCTTATTTCTGACGGTGTCAACAATGCTGCAGACATTTTCAGTGCAACTTTGTCAGTGATAGACCGGAATCGAAATATTACCCCAAAACGCATTTATTCGTCTTTAAAAAGAGCGTAAGGCTCCGATGCAAGAGAGCAAGGTAAGTTCTAAATAACAGCTAAAAAAATATGTAGAATAATTAAACACATGACCTTTTCTTAGGAGCAAATTTTTTTTCGTGATTAAAAGTGAAAACCAAGTGGAATCTTCCAGAAAAGATGGCGACAAAATAATAATCGAAGCCCCCGAAGATGGTGAAATGCGAAAGTATATTACTAAAGCTTATAAAGTCAAATAAAAATAAGAATAACATACTTTTGAACCAAACAAAACAAAAGATTTTTTTGGAAATAAAGCTACGAAATATGGAAATAATTCTGAGTCAAACGCTATTCAAGAATTTGAAACTTTATCTGGACTTCAAGTAAAAGAATGCGGCATTTTCATTGGGGGAGACAATTTATATTTCTTGGGAGCCAGTCCAGATAGATTGATAGGTGATCAAGGGATAATAGAAGTGAAATGTCCTTTTCAAATTTTAAACAAAAGTCCCATTGAAGGAATTCGGGACGGAGATATCAAGTTTGAAAAATAATAAATGACAGTCAAATGAGGTTAAAACGAAACGACAATTACTACTACCAAGTTCAAGGGCAACTGGCTCTTAGTAATAGGGAGTTGTGTTACTTTGTACTTTGGAGTAGTTACGGGATTTTAATAGAAAATGTAGAATAATATCATCTTTAAAAAAAATACGATTTCTGTATTTTTATTATTTTTTGACAGATTTCCAGAAACAGGGAGTTTTGGGCCAGGCGAGTGAAAAAACTGATGTCATTTTTTGTGTGAACTGGCAACTCACTACATCCAAAAGGCCTTGATATAAGGAAAAACTGTGGAAATAAAAACGAATTATTAGCGTTGCTATAATTTTAATTTTTAAAAATTTTGATTGGAAAAGCTAATTAAAACAATTAGAGAAAGTATCGCCTATTTATTTAATATTAACAATATCTTTTCAAATCTCTAAAAAAAATGAGAGGTCCAAAGACGGCTCTGGTTAACTTAATAGAATATGGTTATAAATAAAATAACTTAAATGTTAATTTTTCAAACAAACTTTGCCATATTGTGGTTGTACTATATAGTGGGGTTCCCATCTCTTAACAGTCGCTTAGTTTTTATCGGCCCGTTATCGGTTTAGAAATAAGCATCCTGCAGGATTATTAAATTTAGATTAGTATTTTAATTTACAGAAAAAAAATATTAATTTGTAATTCACGTTTTTCTAAAATGTATTCTAACCTGCATTTTTTATAGGAATTCTGAACATCCTTCTCACAATATTTCAGAAAACGCTATAAATCAATGGTTTAGTGAGATAAAAAATGGTCTCACTGGCGAAATGTACAAAAAGTTCTTGGGTAAAGATGATATTGGACATTACAGTCAAATCATTTGGGCCAAGACTACGCACATTGGGTAAGTCCGTAAATCTATCTGGTCATATGACTAAAGGTAAAATTATATCTTATCGAACAAACTACGGTTACTATTCTCCTTAGTAAAGTATGATTGAAAAAAAATCGATGACAAACCTAAATTTATGGAACCTCCAAAACGTTAGCAATTTAATAATATAGGGTAATCTATTATATTTTGACATTCGGATATCTCTTTTAATTTTAAAGATAATAATAAACCGTAAAAAAATTATTTTATTGGGCTTTAAGAATATTTCATTAGTTGTTGTCAAATGTCATTCCATATCTCTCTCTCTCATATGAAATTAGAATATTTTTGAAAAGCTTATTTTTTAAGGATTCAGTCATATTTTATTTTTGGGGCACCCTGTATAAAAGGGTATACATTTTTCGAAACTGCTTTTTTTCCAGACTTTTGCGACACCTTGTATATTATAATCTTAAGCTTCCTTAAATATATTTTACCAAATAATAAAAGAGAAAATAAAATAAAATAAAAATAGCAGATAAGAAAAGAAAATAAAAACAAAGAAAATAGCCCAGTTAACACAAAATATAACAAATGAAAGTGATGAATGCCAATGTTTAATAAAACAATATTAAAATTGATTACATATATTTCGTTTTTAATTAATAAATTCTTTCTTTAAAAAAAAAGTCATAGGGAAATTTATTAAAATCGTTTATACCTTACAAAAACCAAGATTTTGTTGCTGATTTGCTGTTTCAATGTTGTATAAAGAATCGTTCTGTTGTCTTGTATTGTGACTATGTACCTGGATGTTTTTATATATTTTTTTTGATAAGGTGGAGCATGGCCAATTTTTAATTTAAAGATAAAAACCGATACATTAAACCTAGCATATTCAGTAACTCGTAATCAATGCAATGCCCTAAGCATACAGTTATCTTCAATTTTTACACACGTTAAATTTCATTTTGATTAAGTAGGTAAACAATAGTAGAGTAATAGATAAAGTAGGGTAGTATTATAGACCAAACTGACGGACTATTAATTTGTTTTGAAACTTTCGAGTGACAATGGTTTTTAAATATCAACTTATTTTCCAAAATAACACCTAAACATTTACGGTGGGATTTACTAAAAGGGTTTAGTCTATTTTAAAACGGTCCTAAGTTTAAGTGAAATTTAAGGCTTTAATTTTGGACATAGTTTGATTTATAAGAAGAATTTTAATAAATTTGTTTATTGAATAATCATCTTAACACAATCTTTTGTTGGATTTAAGAAGAAAGTTTCAATTTAGAAAAAAAAACGAAATTATAAAATTTAAACCCACGCGGGGTTTAAATAGTAAACACTCTGTAGAACAAATTAAAATTGGGGCTATATGTCACTCTAATTAAAACTTACCCTTATTCGTTAATTTTTCCAATTAATACTTGATGTCAAACAACGATTTAGATGAGTAATAATAAAATAAGAAGTAAATTAATTTTGTATTTATTTAAAAGGTGTTTTTATTTATGAAATGTATTAAAAAATTTAAATGCAAGTTTTTCTTACATTTCTGTCACTGTCGAAATGTCAGTTTAAAAATAATAGCGCTGCGTTCAATCACAAACAGCGAGTTCGGATCTTTTACCTCTGCTTGCACCTTGGCTTGCACCAACCTCTACTGATGAAAGCTATACAGCTTTAAAATGAGTGGGCTTTAAGTAAGGAAAGTTTTTTTGACTGAGCTTTTAGATAACCTCAATGTTTTACTTTCAGTGTGTAAATAAATTAATATAGTTGTTTTGGTTTTTTTTGTTTGGTATAATTTTCGTGCATAATCAGTGACCTTCACTTATGTTTGTTTCGCCTCGTAGTGCCCTCATAAATATATTTTTTGTACTGAAAACGGGTTCAAAATATGGCTTTCTTCTGGACAAAATAGGAGGTGTTTTATTGGTTAATGAACAACTTAGGGTATTAAATAAGGTAAATTAATCCTTGTAAAAACGGTTACTTAGGGAAATTACAAACGAACTTATTACCAAATGCCACAAAACAATCCCCCTGAGGTGGTCTAAAAAATCACGAACTTTCTAACCTCAAACACAAATAATGAAGCTATTATGTGCCAAATTTTTGGCGTATTTGCCATTTTGAAACCTGTCAAAGAAAATTAGTTTTAAGACATATATGGTGTATTTTGAAAAAAAAAGCAGTTTTTCAATGGTATTTTGCAATAACAACACAAAATAATCAATAACTTTGTGTCTTTTCTCTATGGGTAAATGTTTTTTGAAAATTGGTTTTAAAATTTAGTACCCCTCACAGGTGTAAATATTTAGACGTGTGGGGGGTACTATTTTAGATCTTAGTAAATCTCACTGCAAATTTTTTCAAGTTTTTCTAGGCCATTCTAATCTAATTTGTTTTCAGTAAATATTTTTCTCTTATCAGCAAAATTAAAATATAATAATAATATACAATAGAGGACCCAAAACACTACCCTATGGTACATCATTAAAGTTACGCCATTAACTTTTGTCTGTTGTTTACGTTCTGTCAGATAAATAGTAAACCATTCATACACTTCACCTGTAATGCCAATCTTTTCTAGCTTTTCTAACAATCTAACTCTGTTCACGTTTTCGAAAGCTCTCTGTAAGTCAAGGACTCCTGCTATTATGCTATCCCCTTGGTCATATTTGCTTTTTATATCGTCTAAAGCTTACTTAGCAGTTTTACAGCTATGTTGATTCCTAAATTCAGATTATTTTTCGTGATAATATTTAATGTATTTAAATATTCCAGTAGTTGTATACAGGTTGAATCAAAATTCCCCAGAGAGATTTTAACAGTGGTTAGATATCATGCATTTCTAAAAAGTTAATTGAATATTTTTCCTCTAAATTTGCATCTAAGGTTTTCGTTTGTTTGAAGAATCTCCTCTGGCATTGCTTCTGTCAAGTATTTTAAAGTTGTCAAAGTTTTGTTTTCAACAATTTATGTTGCTGGTGGTTAGAAAATAATATGTAGATAAACGGTGCTAAGAAAGTATTAACAAATTTTAAAAGCAAATATCTCTCAAACGAAAAGTTAAAAAAATGTTTTAATAATTTTAGTTCAGGAGAACAAATTCTGCCTCCAGTTAAAATGTTTCTTGAATCACCATGTATATTACTTTCTCAAGTATTTTATCTATAACAGGAAGTGTACTAATTGGACGAAAGTTAGAAGCTTCTATTGAGTTGGGTTTTTTTCTGAACTGGTATTATTATTGTCGATAATTTTAAGGGATCGAAGAAAATTCCCTGCTCTAATGAACTATTTCAGTTAATTAATGTTGCCTTAAGTGTTGAATATATATTTTTTATTGGTTTCTCATTTAGATCAGTAGGGCTGTATCTGATATGATCTTCCCTTTATTCTGATTTCTTTATTTTATGCGATTCTCCTTTGGTACCTTAATAGTTTTTCACATCGTCCGTTGATCATCTCATTTAGCTTTTTTCTCTTCTTTTATTATCTTTACAACTTTATTTCCTTTGTCTTTATAAACCGGATGCGTTTCATCCGTTTTAAGCAATTTCTAGTTTTGTAGCTTAAATCTCTTTCTTTCACCAAGGTTTGGTATTTTTACTTCTTTTATTGGTGCTACACTATCAAAAACTTGGTAGATAGTTGAAATATAAAATAAGTACTTTTGATTTATATCTCTTTCACTGAATCTTTCCGAGAAAATTGGTGGGTAATAAAAAAATATGTGCAGAGTGAGTGTATTTGCCTACTTTAGAAAGGCCTATAAATTACGTCCATTAAGTTAGAGGGACCATCATAGAGGGTCACAAAAATACCAATGCCATAATTTGTAGCTAATTTGTTGCTAATTTGTTACCAAAGAATAAAATTTGTAGCTGCAGCCGTTACCAAAAAAACTTAACTTAATGGTTAAGGGAGACCACCCCATAGCTGTCGTTTGGGTAATAGGAAAATAAGTCATACACCATAATTTGTAGCTCGAAGGGTACATCTGGAGGAGGACCTTATTCTAATAAGGTATAAAAAGTTGTGACCCCCCAGTTAGTTTCTGAGCTATGTTACTTTTTGTGTCGAGTGCCCAGATAGCCATATCTCGGTAACGGCAGCAGCTACAAATTATTTTCTTCCGTAACAAATTAGTACCAATCAAGCTTATTCCGATGTGGTATAAAAGGTTTTGACGCTCTAGTTATTTCATGAAATATTTAAATTTTTAGGTCACGTGACTTACTTATAGAGATATATATTAGTAATGGAAGCAGCTACAAATTATTTTCTTACGTAATAAATTAGCTTCTTCTAAAAGGGTCTAAAGAGTTGTAACTTTCCAGTTAGTTCATGAGCTATTTTGATTTTGAGATCACGTGACTTTATTAAACAGCCATATCCTGGTAACAGCTGCTACAAATTATTTTCTTGCCCAACAAGTAAACACTAACAAAGCTTATTTTTGCATAGTATTTTTTTTGTTTTGGCAGATTAGTGCTCACCCATAACTTATAAAGTGTCATATCTGTCTCTGTTGAACAGACTTGATTTATAGGTCTCCTCAATTTAATTTTCTGTAAAAAAAAATATTTTTTCTGCTTATAAAAGTAATGATTTTTATACTTTTAATTTTTGAGTGTAGATGTAACCTTTAAGCAACAAATTATGGTGCATGACTTATGGTCCTACTGTTACCCAAACGGCAAACGGGTGGTCCCCCTAGCTTAATGCTTAAGTTAGAGGGGTCTCAGTTTTCTCGGTAACGGCTGCCGCTACAAATTTTATTCTTCGGCAACAAATTAGCTACAAATTATGGCATAAGTATTTTTGCGAACCTTTATTTTCGTCACCCATAAAACAGGAATTAGTTTCGTAAATAACTCTTTTGGAAATAAAAAAATCTATGTTATTTTTTACCATTTTTATTTTTGAATGCAGATGTACCCTTCCAGCTACAAATTACGGTGTATGACGTATTGTCCTACTGTTACCCAAACGGCAGCTATGAGGTGGTCCCCCTAGCTTAATGGTTAAGTTAGAGAGGTCCCATTTTCTTGGTAACAGCTGCAGCTACAAATTGTATTATTTGGTAACAAATTAGCAACAAATTAGCTACAAATTATGGTATTGGTATTTTTGTGACCCTCTATGATGGTCCACCCAACTTAATGGACGTCTATAAATTTGATTCGTATCGTCCGATTGCTATGAAACTTAGGTCACACTGGGAACAGCAAAAATGTTTCCTAGATCAAAATCACAAAATTTTACTTATTTTATTATACTAATGAACAATCTGTCTTGCAAAAGTCTCAGCTCCGGTTTTATAAATGGGAAATACCTGGATTTCTTGTACCAATTGTACTTTATAAGGTGTTTAAATACTTGGAACATAAATTCTAAATTGTTAGTTACATTTTTATATAATATTGTTAGTGAGAGTGAATTTTGTGAGTCTGTTTGAATTTAAGAAAAGATTTTACTACTGCTACTTCATATAAAACTAGGACATGAAAAATTTTGTGAAGGCCATGTTATTTAAAAGAAAATTTCCCTAGAATCTGTGACGCTAAAATTAAAGAGGGAATATTTGTGGGCCCCTAAAAGTATTTAAAATGGTTGCAACAAATTTTTTGCGAAATACTAGAGCAGAAAACTATCACGCCGTCACCTTATCCAAACCTCTTACACTTATTTTTAACCTTTGTCTATCCGAGAAGACAATACCAGACTTGGAAAATTTCTAGAATTATCCGCATCCATAAAAAGGGGAGTAAAACAGATATATCCAACTATCGCCCAATCACTGTAATAGATAATTTCATAAAAAGTTTTGAAACACTTATTCATAATAGAATATATCCAAACCAAAACCCGCATTTCTTCATATCAACACGGTTTTATGAAGGGACGATCTACCACCACAAACGTGGCAGAAACCTCTCAGGAAATTGCTGAAGTTTTAAACGAATCATCTCAGCTGGAAATCATCTACACAGATCTCTCAAAAGCGTTCGACAAGCTGGATCACAGACGGTTACTAGATGCGTTAGCATATTTTGGGTTTTCGGATAAACTTCTTTCTCTCTTTACTTCACTAGCCTTAGGGCATAAACAATACGTTGAGGTTAAAGGTATCATATCTAAACCAATTAAAGCTACGTCAGGTGTGTCCCAAGGCTCCGTGCTGAGACCACTTCTTTTTAACTTATTTATTGATAGAATTAGTCACTGCCTTAAAAACTCGGAAATCAAAAAATATGCAGATGATGTAAAACTTTCCATTCGAATCAATTCAATTGAAGACTTATAAATTCCAGGATGACCTCTTTCTTCTTAGTGAATGGCGCCAGAAAAATAAACTGTGCCCTAATATTAGTAAATGCCAAGTCATGACCTTCACTCTAAAATCAAAATCAATCACCTATAACTACACTATTAACGGTACCATCCTATTTAGGCCTGAATATGTTCGTGATCTAGGGGTAGTTTTTGATTCCAAGTTGACTTTCAACAGGCACATTGAGACAATTATATCGGAAACATAACATATGGATTTCTGGTTAGGGTGAGCAGAGAATTTGAGGACATCAACACCATAAAACTATTGTATTTTGCTTTTATTCGATCCAAGTTAGACTATGCTTTAGTTGTTTGGTCACCACAGTTGCTTACGCTCGAAAAAATGCAAAGACGAATTTTAAAATTTATTCATTACAATTGGAGGGGCAAAACTATCCACCTCAAGGCTTCCCCCAAACTGAGCTTTGCAAATGTTTAACATTCAATCTTTGAAAACACGAAGAAAGTGCTTCTCTCAAATTTTTTATCCAAAATTCTTCACAATATCACAGACTTTACAGAATTCCAAAATGGAACTGAGATTTTAGCTGACTATCGCTGGACTATTACGAAAGAGGCCCCAGCCCAGAGGCTACTTTCAAAAGGCAGGCTAAGAAGCGCAACATGAGTGTCTAAACTCTAGATTCATTAATAAAAGTGGGCTATTTAATTGCTTTTGTTAAATTTAAAATATATGGTCACAGGTAATTTGTATTCATTGTATGCCTATAAATTTTGTAACAAATAATAGTTTTTTTGCGAGCCAACTTAAATCTTTAGTTGGTACTTTTTGGTCGCTTGGGTGTAGTTAAACCCAAAAAAATGGATTCTGTTCAGAAAACAACAGAAAAGTTGGAGTTTGTTCCCTAATGTAATTAAAAAATAACTTGTTGGCGGAAATCTTCCTTAAATTTTTTGAGATAATCATCGTCTAGGAATGTTTATCCAAACAGGCACAAAGGCAATAACGTGACGCCCAAAAAAATGTTCTTATAATGCAATAAATTTCTAATATGAATTTAGGGGCCTTAAACACTTTACAAAGTCATCCTGCTATTTTCACACATATTTTTGAGTTTTCCTTTAAATCTCGTGATATAGTTTCAGATCCTACCTAATATTGGTCGTTTCCATATGATCATGCTTTCAAAATTTAAGAATAATCTCCAGTTCTCGACAACCTTTTTTGCGTATTTTGACTAAACCCACACAATCAAACCTCTCTGCTCATATCTTTAGTCCTGGATTATTTATCATGTTATGGTACTCACAAGTATTTATATTTCAAAATAAAAACATAATATGACGCAAAACATTTTAAAGGGATTGCCTTTGAAAAATATTTGTTTAAGAGACAAAAGCAGAACGTCATTGTTTTAACACATACCAACCGTTAAAATCCCAAATTAGTAAATTGTACCGGAAACAACTATTAGACACCTCATTAAATTTTAAGGAGGTTAAAAAATAACCTAGAAATCTTCAAAAACTAACGTTTCATTTATAAACCCGACTTTACTGTTCCTGTTTGTCAAAGATACATATCTGTCTACTGAGTTTTCTGTTACAGAAAGAGAGGGTAATAATAATTCAAATGAATAAAAAAGAAAATTTTAAATTGTTTTTACTTTTTAATCAGGTGTGCCATGACCTATCATTTACTAAAAGATGAAAACACATTCGAATACTTTTTGGTGTGCAACTATGGTATGGGTGGTAATATACGAGGACAACCGATTTATGAGGTAAGATAAAAAAAAATTCAAATCAGAAATCAGTATTTTCTTCTCGGTGAACCGGACCTCTAGGTTTAAAGAGATTTGATATGGGTACCATCATAAATCTTTTCAGATCGTACTCAATACGTATTGAAAAGATTGTCTTCTTTTTCTTTTATAGAGCATGTTCTCCGTTCCGACAAAATCGTGATATGATGAACAAGATTCTAGATTTTCAATGCGTATTGAATACGATGTGAAAACATACTAAATGTATGCTTAGGAAAAATCGATAGTCAGGGACGGATATATAAACAAGTAAAATAGATGATATCGTGCAGGGGTAGGCGTGGCTAACTGACGTCACCTGGAGATACACGTGAGAGACAGTATAAAGTCGCCATTTTTATTACGAGGTGGTCGTTTGTTTGAGGTGCTGTGTATGTGGTGTCGACAGACAAGGTTTTTCGCGCGACGGGAAGTTTTTTTTTGACAAAATGTTATTGGGCGTTTCCAAAACAACATTATTTTAGAAAATAAATATTTTTATTTAACATTATTTATTCGCATAAAGATTTTTTATTTACCAAATGTAAAACTTTGTGCGTCAATAAGTTAAAGTTTTTGACAATAATAAATATTTTCCAAGAAATAATTGGATTGAATCTCGAGATCTAAGACTTTGAAATCCAAGCCCTCAGATTAAGAAATAAAAAGAGATATAACAGTAAACAATACTACCCCGATCAACCATCCATAAGGTTCATTTTCCCATAAAATGCACGGTTTAAGGGCCTTGTAGTGCTGTCCATGCAAGGCTTCCTTCTTCCGTGAGTAACGAAGTAGAAAGCCTTGGACACCACTATAAATTTAACTCTAATTAAGTTGCTAGTATTTTTATTTTGGCTTCAAACTTACTTTATTTTATGATTTGAAGCGAAGTGGGTTGACGCACGCAAAAGTCGCCGCTACTGGTGATGGAAAAAGCGACTTTAAACAGGGTTGCCGTTTTATTCCTCTATCTCTTTTCTTCCCATGTATTCGTCTAGAAGAGTGTTGGATTGTAAATATTACAGAAGCGAATGTTTGGTCTCTTCTTTAGTTATTAGTCTCAGTCCAAGCCTCTTTGGGAACGCGTAGGAGGTGTTATCTTCAGATAAACGTCGTTTGGTATTACAAGTGGATAGTGGAACGTTATTTTACTTTGGAAAAAAATAACTCGGGTCCGTTAGTCGTGCCTATCTTGGCAGTGCAAGAACGAACGTCTGATCCTTGCGGTATTTCAGATAAGACTGCGTAAAATCACTTCGAAATATGAGTGAAGAGGAAATGGATGGAAAAGAACTTTTTTGTCAATAAGTTTAAAAGATATGGGCTGCAAAAATAAAACTAACAATAAAAAGTGCCACGCGAGCTGTTTATTGTTGTTTCAAAAAGAAGGCAATTCTTAAAGGATTATTAAAAAAACAAAAAATCGGAAATATGCAAATGGAACTTCAACAAAGTCGTCTTGGCAGGATAATTGAAAACATTGCTATTCTAGGACCAGCGCAAGTTACTCCTGTCGCATAAGTTTTGGGAAAATAGTGACAAAGCCAAAGACATTCAAGTAAAATAGACTCATCAAGTCATTCTTAAATCGCTTTGAAATGCGATCAGACATTAGATTTAAGGAAAACCATTGTCCTCTACACTGGGAACGCTGAATCAGGCAATGCATGATCCATCCACCTTACGTTTATCAGCTCGATTCTACTAAAGCGGCAACTCCGACGACAAATAATGAATGAGACAGCGTAGTACACGGTTATATAGGTGACCCGCTACAAGTGCGAGGTTGACACATTGTGTAAGTTTTATTTCTAATATAGGATATTGTAAAATTATTTTTTTTGGTAAAAGTATCAGATATTTATGATATTTCGACAAAAAAAAAGAGGTATATATATGTACCATAACATGTACAGTTCTAAAAACAAAAGATCAAAAGATCTTGGGTGGAAATAACGAAAATTCAAACCTGGATGAGCATCCCACAAGCAACACACAAAGAACCAAAGCGAAAAGAGAAATGATTAAACGATGTTTCGCTCTGGGTAACCAGCGTAAGCTTGTCAGTGGTTCCACTGGTCACCCTCCCCATATATCATTAAACACCATCATACACTTTGATTTCCAACTTTGAATCACTTACAAATAGGCATCGTTCCGCACTGGTACTTATCCAAGTTAACCTGATACGGATCCTTCCTGGCATGTTAATATTTCCAATGGGATTAAGCTCCTAAGGCAATTACAAATCAAAAACGAATTTAATAAAAAAAGTCCAAATCAGTTACATCAACCGAAAAGAATCTAAAAACAAAAGATCTTGGGTGGAAATAAAGAAAATTCACAGTGTAAAAATTAAATACGAAAGAAGTACTCGCCGTAGTAATATTATTTTAATGTATATGTTTCTATTTTTTTTTTAAGTTTTAATCAAAATTTTACGGCACTTCTGCCAAAATAATGCCTCTTTACCCAAGGATGGCGTCTATTGCCAATAAAATCGACACATGGAACGGCCGTCTTGAATCGCCCTGAAGAAGCAAATAAATTTTGCGAAATATTGGCATTTCAAAAAAAGGACGTTTCATTAACAAAATCCCTCAACCCATAAACCTAGACCTTCAGAAAAAATTATCTTTCGTGTTTTTTTTTATTATTATTATTTCAGTTTAGAAGTACCAAACTCCATGCCAAACTTGTGACGAGCGTCGTTTTATTATTATTTACTTTTATTATGGTATCAAAAAGCTAAAAAATTATTTTAAAATTTTAGTGCCTTTTAAAAAGTTTTAGTTAAATTTATTTAGAAATTTTTAGTGTATATAATAATGGACAATGTTAGATGGTACTCCCCTTTACTCCCTAAAAAAGAGGGAAGCTGGCAACTTTAAAATTTTTAAAATCTAAATGGAAATCAATCGGACTAAGTTAGATATTACCCCCTCGTATCGAAGAGTTGTTAACTTCATAATTTTTAATATATTAGCACAGATTCGTAACACTAATTATGAATAGAATCGAAATCATTCAGAAACCCCCTGTCCCCCTCCAAAAAAAAACATTTTTAAATGAAATCGGATACATAGATGGTACGACCCGCTTCACTACCATTAAAGAGGAGGGAGAGTGTCAACTTAGCTGCTTTGGTTGAAAAATTATGCATGAACCTTCGAATATATTGACCATCCCCTCGCCGGACGTAGTTTTTACCTCTAAAATTAGAAAATTATTAGTGGCACATAAAACTGCATATTCGTAGCAGCTTTGATTGAAAAGTTATGAATTTAAAAAAATATTAACCCTCTTTCACGTAGTTTTTACCTCAAGAACTAAAAAAATGCAGACAGAAATATAAACTTTAATACTTTATCTGTTTATTTAATAAGTTTTTGTCCTATTTCAATCACATGAATTTTTTAATAGTCATACCCTGCCCTTTATTAGTAATTTATATATTTAATTTCAATAGACAAAACCTAGATGAAAAAACAAGATCTAAGATCTGGAGTACCCTAAAGTTTTTGAACAAGCGTGGAATAAAATTGAGAAATAAAATTTTCTTGACTTTTTTTTTAGACTGGAGAGCCTTGCTCCTTTTGTCGTGGAAAAATTTGTAACGAAAAATACTTGGGCTTATGTGGAGAAGTAGAGGCAGCCAAGAAGTGTCCATGTGAATCATCAAAGCATTATAATAATATATCTTAATGATTTTATTTGTCAAGTCAAAGACGCATCACACTTCAAATTGGAATTTGATTAGATTTTATTTGCTAAACAAATCACAAAACACACTAAAGAAGATCTCGCTAAAAGAAATTTTTGTATCCTTAAGGTGCTCAACTAAATGGCCTTAATCAAATGTCTCAAGTTGGTGTTCTTCTATTTTCGGACATCAGCTATTACGTTTTTACAATCATTTATTTATATTTTTAGCAAGATTGTATGTTTATTGAATACCCATTTCGCCTCTTCTAGGAGGATTACCCCATGATAGGTACTCTAAAATCAAAATTACAAAAATCATTAGCAACAGTCATTTTAACAATGCTAGTTTCGCACGCCGGAAAAAAACACTTGTAGACACACTTGATTTTGTATGGTGAAATGTCAGCAACAATTCCTTCGAAATCTACATTTTGCATTAACAAGAAGAACAACGAAGTCTAGTGGTAAGATGTAGTACCTAAGTTGCAACATTTATCTATTTCTCTGAATATGGTTTCAAACAAAATAAACCGAAACGCCAGAAAAAAGAAATAATTCATAATTGACCGCATCACAAGAAATTCACCAATAAATTTTTAAGAATTCTTAGTCTCATGTCTGGAGAGTATTTCATCAAAATCGGTTTACCGGAATAAAAATTATGATGATTAAAGCAAGAAAAGCGGGTAAAACCAGGCGAAGCTTCGGGGTCTTCAGCTAGTGTTATATAATGGAATGTTAACTAGTGTATAAGTGCATAAAGATGTAATATGACATTATTTTATGAACAATTAAAGATTTAAACAATACTGAGAACTTTCGAATCATAATACCAGAAACTATCGTCTATATGAAGAAAAAAAGTCTTGTACGACTACCGCACTTTCTTTAAAGTGCAGAAGATAGCATGTTTATGTAAGAAAAATTACAGAGCTTCAACAATAAAGAGGAGTTAAAAGGGGGTGAACAATACGGTAAATCTACTTTTACTTTATTTAATTTTCGGCGTAAAATGTAAGTCCAGCAGGATCAGTCACAGAGGCAGAAATTAAATAAATTGTTTAATGTAGTTTGCTTCATTATTCTCTGCAAAACGGTATTCTAGATTTTATAGTTTGCGTTCGGTTCAATTTTTAATGTAGTATCTCGGGCATGCAGTTTCAACACACAGTCATTATTTTATTACTGTTTCGAACGAATAAATGCTTGGAATTTGAAAGCGCCATTCTTTAAATGTAAAATTTTATACTACAACTAGCTATATCCCGCAACTTCGTTCGCGCGTTCAAAATTGTAGTTTCCTCCTCCTCCAACCCCTCCCGGTTTTTTTTAAAAATGATCATAACTTTTGTTCCCGTCAACCGATTTTGATGAAATAAAGCCTATCTGCTACCCAGAACTTTAAGGCATCCATCCATCCATCAAACGGACATAAACAAACAGACAAAAAATGTGATTTTTGTAATCCAAATGGTTTGGTTTGAAGAAATTTTTAAAAAATATTAAATGTACCTACAGAGGTTATTACTATAGCCCTGTTAAAACGGCTTGCAGAATATAGGTAATAATTGTAAGAGCAATATTCTTTAGGTAGGGCGGGCGAATCTTCCAGGCGGTGGCAACACCGCTTTATAATCAATATAATAATCAAATTTTTTACAATTACACAAAAGATAACGATGGCAACTAAATAATAATGGCACATTATTTTTACTAACCGATAACAGTTTAGGTCTATTTTTAAATTCATACCAAAGGTATTACAAATCTACTAAAAATAACAATAAAAATCAATTCGGTATCACTCTGATAAAGAGAATATCGAGAATAATATGTACAAAAATCATCACTACAAATTGGCAGACTTATGCTTATCAGTATGCGTAACGTATCATTACACCTACGTCATTAGTTTAAAAAGGAATAAAACCAAATTTATAAACAGAACCTATGAATTGGTTCGGATGCCTTAGGGACAACGTAGCAGTAGCGTACGCAGGAGGGGGGAGGAGGGTTATGGCCTAAAGTTTTTACTAAAGCCATTAAATATATATTTCAAAACGTACAGGTACTATGACACACAAATAAGAGGGAAAACCATACCCGAACATTCACCCTAACCAACATGCATGGGTAAAATCTACAGACATCTACTCGCCGCGTAGTGCAAAGTGTAGAAGAAACCCCTGTAGAAGTTAAGATAAAATAGTGCGAACTTGGACCGTTTCTAGATATTGAATAAGCTATTTTCGGCAGAGTTAAAGCGGCTTCGATAAATCAGAGTAACCATATACTTTACTTACTACTACTAGAAACCCAGTATGCATGACATTTATTGAAGAAAAAGAAACTCGAAAACTCCTTCAAAGTCACTGAAACTGACACTTTTTGGTTATGTTATTTTCTTGCCAAAATGTCAAAATGTAACGCCAAAATGTTCATTGGCGTTACCCCAAAACACTTATAAATAGGCTTATCTCGAGTCTAGATCCAAATAGTCCTTAAATATAGAAAAATAATATAAATTATTATTATTATTAATTTAAATTACTTTCTCTTTAAACTAAACAAACACATTGGTCAACAGACTAAACAATTTTTTTTAATTTTCCGACGCTTATGAATAAACAACGGCAAAAGGTGCCCCACTCTCTTATTAGTTCTATCGTGATTTATAAACTTGTCTTTGATGAGGTTGTCGGGTCTCTTTCAACAAAATATGCTTACAGGGTCTCTAACTACTACTAGAGGGTATTCCATTACGAAGGATGGTTTCTCTCTGCAAACATGGCGGGGTGTATCGGTATACCTAACGCGTTCGAAACAAAGCCAAAATACACTACATTTTTGACTTTTTCATGCCATGTTTCGAACGATGCCTGTTTCTTTGACGGGTTCGATGGAATACCTGATTCCACTCGTTGCGTACGGAGAGATGTACGTACCGCTACGGACCCACGTAACAAGTCAAAAATGTAGTGTATTTTGGTTTTATTTCGAACGCGTTAGGTATACCGATACTGATTAAGTGTCTAGTGTCTATTAGCTATTTACATTAATGGACCGGAAACGTAAACTTTACAGGGCGACACAGAAAATTTACAGGCCGAGCCCTAGGCGAGTCCTGTAAACCTGTGGAGACCTGTAAAGTCAATTTTCGGTCGTGTATCGTACGTATTTTTTTTTTAACCGAATACACAAAACAACATTAAAATTATGGTTGAAACTTGCACAATTGCACCTTAACTTACGGAATACTAGCTTGGGGAGGGGTGACAAACACATATTTAGAGACTCTCAACATCTCACAAAAGTGGCTTCTTAAAGTAATTTTAAAGAAAGACCAGCTTTACCCATTAACATTACTATTTGATCAATCGGAAATGCTCGATGTAATACAACTTTTTTTTCCAAAAAATAGCAACAAAAATTTTTCTTAACAAAATCGACATCGAAATAATTGAGCATCCGTATAATACCAGAAATAGAAGCAATCAAAATTCTGTAAAAACAAGGGTAAAAAAGCCATTGGTTAGCGGTGCTTTTTGTGTCTTTCATCGGCTGTGTACCAAAAAATATCTGGTTTTGTTAGGCTCATTCCCACATCTTTTAAAAATAAACTAAAAACTTTCATGAAATATGAAATTAGCAGATATGAAATAAATAGCTTAATTGATATAAAAAATAATTAGTAAACAATTAACAGATATGAAATAAATAGCTTAATTGATATAATAAATAAAATAAAAATCACATTTTTCACACTAATTACTATTTTTATGTTTTTTATCTTTTGTCATTTTATTTATTCATAAATGTACTAAAAATATTATTTTCTTTTTTTAATTCAACAATTCCATTTTCCACGCGCGATGTTTCTCTTGTGGATGTATGAATTATGTGTTTGTTGTTTAATTGGTTAGGTTATTTTTGGGTAACAAATATCTTAGAGTTTTATTTTCTGTTTCTTAAAATGTAGAATACGCATGTTCACTATAATTATAAGGTATAACTTACTAGATATATAAGTAACCATTGTGAAACCATTTTAACAATAAATGCAATATAATAATAATAAAAACTTACATCAAACCATTAAAATTACGTTGGTATCGATATTTAATTTTTTTTTTGGTACTTGTAAAGCACCTTGTAAATTTTAATAAATAAATTTTATTTTGGTATATAAAACTGTCAGATATAGCAACATTTAAAAGCATGTAAACTTGTTGACTGAAAATGGGACCGGAACCAGTACCCTCTTAGTGTCCTTTAATCCAGTTTCGCCGCCATTTTCACTCAAAAGTGACAGAAAATCCATTAGTTTTCTGTCAATATGGCGACGAAGGTCGAGAAAAGGACACTAAAACGGTAGGAGTTGATTGGCTTATGTGGAGAAGGTATTGCCGGAACAATCATTTCTGGTAAACAAAAAATGGTCCTTTTTGAGAACTCCCTGTCAAGAAAATCTTCCCAGGAATACGACCGGAAAGAGCGTACTTTCGGTCTGTTGAAAAAAATATACATGTTGTCAGAAGTCCAACCAAGACAGAATTGGTATTGTTCAAAACACTCAAGTAAATAAAAAGTGAAAATAGTGTCGGTGTCAGTATATGCATGTATCATAGATTATGAGGGAGCTTTTGATATCTCTAAAGTAATAAAATAATAGAGACCGCACTTCACAACTGCCAAGAAACAATAAACGACTTTGACGATACTCTCATACGCTGGGAGGTCTACAAGAGTTGTTAAATCAAATTGCAGTTAAAAGTTTGCAATTTGGGTTTAATTTAAATGTTGTAAAAACAAAATGGATAGCTAAGCAAAAAAACGCTAGAGGCATACTAGAAGGAAATAGCCAACAAGTCAAACGCGAGGGTTAAGACATTCTCCAAAATTTGTACACCTATTTCTGAAATACATGTATTTCACTTTTTTTTATTTCAAAATATTTCAAAGTATTTTAATGTATTTCAAAGTATTTTAAACCACATTTGTAGACCTATTTCAGGAGAATCTCATCCCTCGACCTCAACTGACAAGAAAATGACAACAGGTTTTGGTCGGATTTCAAAATATTTCAAACTATTTTAATGTATTTCAAAGTATTTCAAGGTATTTTAAAGAATCTCAATATATTTCAAAGTATTTTAAACCACATTTGTACACCTATTTCAAGAGTATCCCATCCCTCGACCTCAACTGACAAGAAAATGACAACAGGTTTTAGTCGGATTTCAAAATATTTCAATGCCGATTTTATATAATGTATTATGGACCTCACAACTCAGTAACCTTTTAGTTATTTCAAATTGACAAAAAATGTCACCGTCAGGTTTTGTTGTTGTCATACGCTTATATTTAAAAATGCCCCAAGTAAACGAAATCGAAGAAGCCCAAATTTTGGCAAAATTAGACGGTGGTGGGTCGGTTCGAAGAGTAGCAGCCCACTATGGATGAAACAAGACTACAATTGTAAGAATAAGTATCAAGAAGAAGGAACTGTACGCCTCAGCAGCATCAGCAACTGATCGACTTTCTTGAAGAACACCCATTTGCAATGGCCCCAAAGGCGCTCAATGTTCGCCGCACATTTTCCTGGATCCATAAGAACGACGCGCAGACAAATAAGCCGTTCTAGGGTTAGATGTCGCGTTGCTACCAAGAAAATCCTACTTAGTGCGGAAAAGAAGCAAGCGAGGTTAATTTTTGCACTGAACTATTCACTACAAGAAGAATAATTTTGGCAACAGGTGGTCTTCACGGATAAAAAAATCTGTCAGTCGCAACCATTCTTCATCCAGAAGGTTTTGTGTATCAACAGGATAAATGTCCTATCCATACCGCACGCATTTCTAAACAGTGGTTCCAGCAAAACAACATCGAGGTTTTACCATGGCCGCCAAAAACCACTGACGCCAATCCCATCGAAAATGTCTGGGCCTTATAGCAAAAAAGTTAACACGAATAAATATTGTTCACAGAAATTCCAACCACTTAATGGAGCTCATAGTCATTGTTATTGCTTTCCTTTCGCCAAACAGTTCCTTCTTTTTGATACTTTTTTCTTATTCGCACAATTGTGGTCTTGTTTTGTCCATAATGAGCTTTAAGGTTAAGGGTAATTATGTAATTATACGTTTATCTGCCATTTTTGATCTTTTATGAAAAATTCTTTATAGGGGCACCTAGGACCCCAAATCTGCCGGCGCCGATTGTTTTTTTTTTAATTTTTTTGTGTTTTTTTAATTTTTTTTTTCACTAAAACAACCCAATCCAACACAGCCCAACCCAACTCAAAACAATAAAAAAACATTAAAACCCTCCCGCCCCCCGGAACCCTTTTTTCTCTTACAAAAAAAAAAACCGGCACCGGCGGATTTGGTGTCCTAGGGATCCTAGTAGGTGCCTCCATAAAGATTTTTCATAAAAAATCAATAATGGCAGAAAACCGTATACTGCATAATGAGCAGAATAAGTTTTTAATAACATGTTGAATAATTTCAAAAAATTGTTTTATTCGTTAGAATATTATTAGTCTTATAGTAAAGTGTGGCCAGTCTCATTATTTTTGTATTTACAATGTCAAAAGATCTAACCTGTAATTCGAAAACGTCAAAGTCAGTTACAATAAGCAACGCAACTAGAAAAAATTAAATTCAACTGACCTGCAGCTAACTTCTGCTGTACGCATTTTATGTGGCCGCTATTGCAGGTACACAAAAAATTCATCGCTTGAAATCAGACATAACTAAAAAATTTATATTACAAACACAGAAGAACAATTTTTTAAAATTATGTTCGCCTTTTCATGAATAAGCCCTTTATGGTATTTTTTCTAATATGTTCAATTTCCCCCAAACGTTACTAAGATAAAACATGAAATTGTTAGTTAACATACCAACAATACTTATTTTGCACAAAAGAACTTTAAATGACAACAAAAAAACACTAATAATTATTTTCATAATTACCGAAAACACTAGACAATTTGAATATGTATGTTATTTCGAATATAAAATGTTGTTAGCCATCCATATATAGTATGGCGCCTATTGGGATCTTCAAAAAAAAAATTTATTTCCACTAAAAATAAGTTTTTCGGCTCCGAAAGAACTTAAAAATACAAAATTTTGTCATGGTGTCTGTCTTTCGGTAACACGATTACTCAAAAACCGCTTAACCGTTTTTTATCAAATTTGGCACAAAAATTCTTTGTCACCACACGCACATTTGATGGGGTTGGGAGATTGTTAAGGGAGGAGGGATTAAACTTTTTTAAAAAATTTAACTCACGAACCGTAGCAGCTAGTAACACGCGATTTTCACATTAAGATAGATAATTTAATTGTCAACAAAAAAAAATGAAAAAAAAAATTTCAAAAGTTTTTTTCAAAGATTTTATGGTGTGCCTGCTGGCGCCATTTATTTTTTAATTGTGAAGGTAATTTTCTAGACTTTCCAATTTATTTGGGTATAATTTTACCCATCACTTATTAGACAAATACACAACAAAAGTAAGTTCCCGTGTTTTATTATAAATATAATTATTTTTTATAGCAGCCACCACCCTTGAATCGTAGATACCCACAAAAAGCATCATATCTGCCTTTTATTAAAAAAGTTTTTTTCTGAATTTTCATATTTGTCCAAAATTTTGTGAAAAAAGGCTTATTCCGTATATTTAACAAAATTGACCGATTTTTTAGGAAAAAATCGCTAGGTTTACCCAGCAACATACAAGCAAAATTCTTAAATTTAGTGCTTCATTTTTATCCTTGTCTTTTTCTAGCATACTATGCTGGAAAAAGATAGAGATATAAAACTAAGCACTAAATTTAAATTTTATTTTTTTTTTGCTGTAATCCCGCCCTAACACAATGGTATTTGGGCGTATGATAAGTGATAAGGGAGGAGGGATTAAACTTTTTAAAAAAATTTAACTCACGAACCGTAGCAGCTAGCAACACGCGATTTTCACATTAAGATAGATAATTTAATTGTCAACCAAAAAAAAATTAAAAAAAAAAAATTAAAAAGTTTTTTTCAAAGATTTTATGGTGTGCCTGCTGGCGCCATTTATTTTTTAATTGTGAAGGTAATTTTCTAGACTTTCCAATTTATTTGGGTATAATTTTACCCATCACTTATTAAACAAATACACAACAAAAGTAAGTTCCCGTGTTTTATTATAAATATAATTATGTTTTTATAGCAGCCACCACCCTTGAATCGTAGATACCCACAAAAAGCATCATATCTGCCTTTTATTAAAAAAAGATCCTGAAAAGCGATTTTAGACTTTAGCAGATCAGTTTTTTTCTGAATTTTCATATTTATCCAAAATTTTGTGAAAAAAGGCTTATTCCGTATATTTAACAAAATTGACCGATTTTTTAGGAAAAAATCGCTATTGATTTTTCGTTTCAATTTTTTAAATAAATTATTTTGTGCTACCCAAATTTTTTAATTTTATTTTAACTTAATGTTTGGTTTTCTAAAGGAGGTTTACTCAGCAACGTACAAGCAAAATTCTTAAATTTAGTGCTTCATTTTTATCCTTGTCTTTTTCTAGCATACTATGCTGGAAAAAGATAGAGATATAAAACTAAGCACTAAATTTAAATTTTATTTTTTTTTGCTGTAATCCCGCCCTAACACAATGGTATTTGGGCGTATGATAAGTGATAACGTTTTTAATGTTAATTTTTTTAACTTGTGTTTTTCACAATTTAAACTTTAAAAATCTTTTTTCAATTCCACTCGATTCTTTGGCCATTCATTTAACACAATCACAAACCACAAATAATTATTTTTATCAAAAACCGCGCACTCGGTAAACCAAATGCTACACGGGAACGACTACTACAACAGTAGTACGAAAGTATTGGACTATGGCGTCACATACAGACACGGTGTACACGGCAAGGCAAATGCGATAAAACTGAATGTCGAGCGCGCCTTACATACAGGTGCGAACAAAAAAACAAAAGGTAGGAGTCTATCAGCTGAGGGAAAATTAATAGCATTTAGAGTTTTCCAAATATATCTAAGCGTTTCTTTTTTCAAAATGCTCAACTTTGATGATCCATAACTCGGAAACTAATTATTACTATTGTAACCGAAATACATCGTGGCTCATCTTTAATTCTTTCCCTATAAGTGTCCATCCTGCTCTGTTCCGCCACTTCCCCGTGGGAATTTACAAGTAAAATATTTGTTTTATTACAGTTGTCCTCTGATTTAATAAGGCTTAGGGGGTTGCCATTTGTCAATTAACTACAGTATTTAAACAGTGGCGATCGCCCCCCCCCCTTTTCCAGAATTTATTTAAAAATCGCCGGTTTTTCATAAAGAGTAAAATTTTTATAATTTTTCAAAAGATTTCGCCTGCGGCTCCCTATTAGGTCGAAAGTTCCATTCATTTTAGAACTTTTACACAAAACTTGTTCTATGCTTTCACAAAATTTTGACCTCACCCCCCCCCCCATTTTGGGAAAGCTCTGACCACCACTGATTTAAACTAATTGTCCGATGTTGATAAAATTTGGCAGGCAGATTATCTAGTATAAGAGGATAATTTATTTAGCTTTTAAAAAATAATTATGATGCAATTTTTTTTTTGGGTTAGAACAGATATGATCCCCTAAACATATTTTTTTTATTATATAAAATGAAGAGGGACTAAATTTTTATTTTTATTAATAACGCCAAAAATGAAGGGTCTATTAACAAAAAATGTAAAATTTTTAAATTAAATAAATTTTCCTATAAAATCAAGCGCTAGTTACTTTCGTACCCAAAGTATCAAACCGACTATAAATTGGTGTATAAATCGTTAAATTTAGATAAGAATTAAAAAAATTATGTTCATATGATTTTGTTAATGCTGGGATTATTAACGTCTAGCCTAAACCTATTTTTGTCTAACTAAACTTAAGAACCAAATCAAGTAAGTACGTAGAGAGAATATTACGTTTTTGTTTAAACTTTATCATTAGGGTCATAGATATTGCTAAATCGAAGTGACATGGTATCCTGGAATTACCCTTATACCGGGTTATGCGTTTACTTCCGCAACAGATTTTATGCACTGAAAAAATATTGGTACTGTCAGAATGAACTAATGATATTGTCAGATTTTGTCAATTTTTACTGTTGTCAGGAAAAACTAATAATGATAAAACCATGATGGTAAGTTAAGGCTTAAAATATTTTAGCAAAATTTAAGGGGTAACGCAATTTTTACTATGTTTTTCACATTTTTATGCCATGATTTTGCTCACATTTTAAAGCTTTCTTTCCAAACTTTAGATTTCTAGAATAAAATACTCACATTTTTCAAGTTTTCACTGTTTTTTAAGTGTTCAAAAAAAGCATTGCCAAAAAACATTTTTTCTCTGTTAAAATGAGTAGATATTTACCTAACAAGTGCGGAAAGTGATACTTTACCGCACGCGACAGCAAGGGCGGTAAAGACACTTTACGCATGTGTTTGGTACACAATTTTACCTACAAGCCTCAAAAAAATTCCAAAAAAGAAATATAAATATTTGTATTTTAATTTTATGAAATAAACGTAGTCACTTTATCGAACGAAGTGCAGTAAAGTTCCATAATGTTAACTTTATCGCACTGAGTGCGGTAAAGTGCCTTAACGTTAACTTTACCGTACGCAAATAAGTGCGGTAAAGTGCTACTTTCCGCACGCAAATGAATTTGATTGGGTAGCAGAAAAATTTGTTGGCAGATAACAGCAAAAATTGGCAGCTAAGTAAGAAAGCTGTATGAACACTCTAAAGTTTTCTTAACTTAGTTTAAATTAAGTTAAGTTAAATTAAATTACGTTAAAATATCTGAATTAAAATAAAAAATAATTAATAAAAAGATTTACTTCAGAACTTTTATTGCTAAAAAAAAAAACATTTAACTTTAGGGCTTCCACTCCTTTGAAAGAAAGTTCTTTGACTTGAAATCTAAACAGAAACTAATCCGTCTATTTCAAAAACGGACCTGCTAGATTAAAAATGGCACTTTCCGCTACCCCCAAAAAGTGGGATGCTGTCAACTTCATAATTTTTAAAATCTGACTTGAGTACGTAGTTCTCTACGTACATACCGATTTTTATCGGATATACTTAGATGGTATTCCCATCTAAAAACTGCATATTCGTAGCAGCTTTGGTTAAAATGGTGTGAATTTTTAAATATATTAACCTCCTCTTACCCTCTTAACTACCCTCCACCAACGTAGTTTTTACTTATAAACAAATAGGATTTAATTAGTAAAACACAATGGTAAAACTATGGTAAAACTCAACTCAACAATTTCTAAAAATCTATATTGTTCTGAGGGAACCGAAGAGAGAACAGACCAAAACTTGTCAAACTGGAAGACAGAAGGAAAGTAATGAACGCGATAGATGTACTGTTTCTAATTTTATAACGGGCGAGGTATTAGCCAGAGGAATAGTTCTTTTAACTTCTTATCGATCAGTGCGATTTACACCTTATCTGCTACCTATCTGAAAAGTGTCTTAGTACTAATACCATACCAACAAGATTTCTAAGTCATGATTCGTCTCCTCTCTTATTTTAGGGTCATTTCATATGAAATAAACCAAAAAAAAAGGACGTTTGACAAAACATCTCCCCAATTTCGATAATTTTTGGTACATTTATTCTACCCGTAAAAGTGATGAAAAATCCCATATTTTAAATTTTTTTGACCATTACTTTTTTTTAAATTAATTCTTGAAAATCACAAAAACTACCAATTTTTCTCAAACATGTACTTATAGAAATTGAAATATCTCGATAACTACTTACACGTGGACAATAGTTTATAGCTCGTTTTAAAGGTATTTTAAATACCTTTCGATATAACACATGATATACTTTTTGTTTTAAAAAAAATTGCAATTTAAAAAAAATAATTTTTGAAAAACACCATTTTTAATTTTTTTTTACAAAAACATATTTTATTTTTGGCTATTTCGCCAAACTATTTACAAATTTTTTAGATGGAGACTGGATGGGTTCATCAAAAAAAAATATTCTAAAAATTTTGAATTAAAAAAAAATGATGTCATGTGATACTTCATTAAAATGGTAATTTTACACTTAATGGCAATTTTACATTTAATGTGCGGGTACACAAAAAGAATAATATCTTGAGAACTGTATACCGTAAAAAAGCGAGTAATACCTTATAAAAAATAAAGTATCACATAACCTATTTTTTTTAATTACTTAAAAAAAATTTTAAATATTATTTTTTGATGAACCCATCAAGTCTTCATCTTGAAATTTTGTAAATAGTTTGGTAAAATATCCAGAAACAAAATATTTTAGAGAAAATGATCAAAAAATTTGGGATTTTTCACTCCCTTTATGGGTAGAATAAATGTACCAAAAATTATCGAAATCGGGGAGATGGTCTGCCAAACCTCTGGTTGATTTGATATGAAATGACCCTTTAACAGTCGATTCGTCTGTATCTACTGGATGGAAATGAACTAAATTTGAGTTTTTCAAAACTAGGGTCATATGTTAATCGGTTAAATTTTAAAACTTATTAAACAAAAATTGCAAGAGTCTTGCATCATGTTAAGCAATGTGCAAAATTCTTTGAAGGCTTAAGTGAATAAATTAAATTTATTGTGCAGTATAACCACAGTGTATTTATTAGATAGACTGTGGTATAACAGTAAATCCAGTGTTATTACAATTATACAAGGTATTCTGCTGTCCACCAGCACATTCACCAGAAATAAAAAAATAGAGAAACTTGTAACATTACTTCTATCACAAATAAAATACTAACTTTTTATCATTATTATTTTTGCCACATTTTCTTAAATAACACTGCGTTACAAATTAAAAAAATAAATAAGTACCCACTTCAATAAGAACATATAAGTACTTTTTTTCTATTAAGCCTACACACTTTGCCATGCATCAAATTAGTTTTAACAAGATAAAAAAAAAAGACGCAAGCAGATTGTGACCCCCTTTAACCTGTTATTAGTTTGATGCATGAAAAAGATGCATCATGTGTTCCTAGCTTTATGTATGGTTTTCAGGTACGGTAGGAAAAAAACATTCAGAATACACATAGCTTTATTTAATTATCAATGTAATTCGAATAGAACTGCCAACCAAACTTCTTGTTAATATATTTGCCAACATTAAAATATAAAAGTTATGGTAAAAAGTTTATATTATCTCAAAAAATTAAAAATATTAAGCTTTTTTTTGTGTTGAGAAGTAGAAAAGCAGTAATCTCCTAACATAGATTCGTCCCAACGACCTCTAAACGCCAGCAGTAATCTTAACATAGATGCATCCCAACGACCTTGAAATCTTGCCTTCAGCCTTTCATATTCTGATGAAATCACTCCTCTTGTTCGTCAATCACTCTAAGATTTGAAGGAAAAAAAGAGAATCTTTTCATATGCATTTAACAACTCATTCACCATCTTACTTAACGAATATCCAACTAAAAAATTAAATAACCACGTGAAATGAACCTATTTTCTCAATAATGATTACATCTATACATATAATATATCTTTAATTTTACTTTTTCTCTATTGGTCTGCCTGTTTCTTCAGTATCACGCAAAAACTACTAAGTGGCGTTCAACAGCTAGTTTACTAATATAGACAAAATGAGGGTCGCCTAAACAAAAAGGTGGTCGGTGTGTACCTCAAAAACAAGACATGCACTACCTACATACTTGAACTAATAGAAACTATAATGGCAATAAAAAATCCTGAAAAAAAAAATACAATTTTAGTTAAAATTTTTGAATTTTTTTTTTAGTTAAACAGCGCAAAATTTTGCCTGTGGCGCTATAACACATTGATAGTTACAATTTTATATTAGGTATATATTTCTACAAAATTTTAGGGTGGTCTTTATTGACTGTCCATTACTTAAGTTTTTGTTTGATTGAAAAAATTTCAACCATTTTGAAAAGCAAAAACTTTAAAATTTAAGAATATGATGCCAAATTGAAAAATTATGAAAATCCAAGATGGCGGAGAATTTGAAAAAATAGGTATATTTGACCTCCTCCCCCCCCCCCCGCAAATTTTTTATGAGCACAACTGGTCAGAAACTTAACTTTTGGGTGTAGAGCTTTATCTTTGCCGAGTAAGAAATAACAAAGTTATAAATTTTTCAAAAACCGAAAAAAAATATGAATTTTTGGAAAATGCAAAATTTCAAAACGGTCAGCATTATTAAAACCGAACAAACAAATCCGAAAGCAAATTTTGATCTCGAGTTTGATTCTCTAAACGGAACCATTTGAAAGCGTTACATCAGTACACTCTAGAAAGATAAAGTCCCAACGCAAAAGTTAAGTTTTTCACCAGTGGCGCCCATAAAATAATTGCAAAGGGGGGGGGGGTCAAAAACACCTATTTTTTAAAAAATGTCCGTTATCTTGGATATTTATAAATTTAGAAGTATTTTTTTGAAATCGGACAAAAAACTTTTAAGAAACCCAACAAATATTTCATAAAAAACGCGAAAAAGGTATTGTGGAAGAACGTTCTACTTAAACTGCAAAAATTTTGTTACAATTTTAGAAATTTTTTGTCAACGGCATTTCAAACGTGTAAAAAATTGCATCAATTATGCAATACGGAAGCACTATTCTAAAGGCCGTTAAAAGTATACCACAACCACCTAAACCTAAAAACCTAAAACAAGTTTAACAAAAGATTACTGCCCTAAAATGTAAGTTCTGTTGGCGTTGTTGGCGAATTTTTATGCCTGTATTGAATTACTACACTATGCAATAGTCTATTTTTATCTTCTGGCGAATGCGTTGGAAAAGACACGTTTTGCTGTAAAGAAGACACAAAATATCAAAGAGTATTTAAGCAGTGAATGACGCACCCTACACGTTATTTAATGCTATTCCAGAACAATAAAGCTAAGGACCGACAGGTGTGTGTAACAGTGAAAATATGTTATATATAAAAGAAGGTTAAAATGAAATTGAAAAATCCGCTGTAAAGTATTGAAAATTAGTACAATTTTTATCAAAAGTATAACCAAATATAGGTCAATTAGGCATATAATCAAATAAAGGTGCAAATTTATTGTATCACCGGAAATCAACAAATTAAAAGATTAGAAAGGATTTAATTTACAATCCACCATATTATAGTTATTGCTCTGAAAATGTAGGATGGCAAGGGAAGTAGTAAGCGATACTTTGGTGCCATATAAGCATAAGATACTATAATGGCCCAACGATCGCAATATGTGTTACAATAATAACTTTGAAAAACAAAAAAAATAACGTAAAAATCTAGGTTGGCCCTGGGCAAGGTCAAAGTCGAAAAATCTACTGCGCATGTCTGACGCAGTCTGCTCGCGCCCCGAAAAGTTTTTGGCTCTCCATTTTTTCAGGCTAAATTAATTAGGAGAGTTATTATCGTTACGGCTTTTTTTCGGGGGGCAGGGCCGTTATAGTATCTCATAGTTATATGTTTGGTACAAACCCAATAAAACCGATATAGATAGATAAATCGTATAAACCTAGTTATTTCAAATAATAAAATTATAAAGAAAGTGGCTGTCCATAAATGACGATATTTTTGTCTATTTTTGACCCCTCCCTTTGTCACGCTCTTGCTTAGCCCCCCCCTCCCAATTTAACAACGTCACGCTATCATTCTAACATAACACACTCAATAAAAAATTAAGTTAAAAAATGGTCCGATTGAATTTGGAATAATGTGTGTAAATATACTAAACAGGTTTTTTTAATCCGAATTAGAAATAATAGTTTTATTAGTATTTCTTCTATTTGTGCAAGCAAAGAACTACCCCTTTCTCCCCCCCCCCTAAAGTGCGTAGGTACGCCATTTATGGACAGTCCCAAATGTTGTCTTAAATTGATTTGGTGGTTCACTAAAAATGAAAAGATTTTAACTCTAAAAAAAGTTTTGTGTATGTAACACCCGGTTTACACCTAGCCTGCCCAAGCTGCATCAAAAAACGCATCATGTGACTGCGCCTTTGCTTGTGTTGGGTTGAGTAGGCAATATACAAGCATTAACCCGGCCCAAGGGGACCCAGAGCTCCCTTCTCTGAATCCCACTTGGGTAACACCCGGTTTCCACCTACGACTTTCTCGTGAGTACTCACTTACACGTGTCAATATGAAATGTTATGACAGTCATGTGGCGCGTGAGCGGGCACGCACAAAAAAGTCGTAGGTGGGACCGGTTGTAATTCTCAACAGGTGCGTCCAAGTCGCGGGGATGGACCCGACTGTATAAGTCGGTGACTAAATCCTGTTGGGGTGAACCTAATTCTGGCGCGCTCTCGACTTCTCTGAGTGGTGGATCGGGGATGAGTGTGGGGGCCTTGGCTTAAACGCCCGGGCCGCGTGCATGAGGCACCACAATAAAAACCTTCCTAAGGGAACCAAGCGCACCCTGTTGTATATAGCCCCCTCCCCGAAGCGCTGGGGAGGTGATTCTAGCCAGTTTACTCGGAGGGAACTCTAGAACGACCCTCCGACAACCAGGAGGTAACACAGGGAACCGAACAGGTACCCAGTGGAACCTCTAAAGATAAGGATCAACAAGGAACTGTCCAAGGATCCAGTAGATCTTCTTCAACACAAAAGGTCCGACAGGGAACTGCACAAGTACAAATTGGACACTCTATAAACGCATCATGGATGCCTACAGACGCCGCTGAGGCAAACAAATTGGCCAAGAAGCTCAGGAAGCTTTAGGTCAAAATCGTGGTCAGCATGGACGGTCCAACCGAAACAGAGCTGACTGAAGAGCACCTGCTTGAAGTCCTTGCTCCACCTAGGTGGGAAGGATGTAAGACTAGCAACAGGGCTCCTAACAGGAAACTGTCACCTCAACAAGCACCTATAGAGACGTTGGAATCGCCGAAGACTCAGAGAGTAGGTGGTGCATCGAGGACAAAGAATCGTCCTTGCATGTCCTGCAGGAGTGTCAGGCTCTGGCCAGGTCAAGAGACGCACTTTGGGCCCCAGGCAATGTAAGCAGGTTGCAGCCCAGAAAAATCTGGTCTCTTGCGAAAGAGGCAGGCTTCCTGGGCTAAACCATGGATTGTGGGCGTGCAACGAGCCCAGCAAGGTGGCCTACGTACATGGGAATTGTCCCACCCGCATTTCTACATTCATTCATTCATGTGGGAAGGCAATTTTATTCTAGATGGAACAATCAAGAGTGGTTAAGTGAGTGAAACAAGTAGTTCTTCATTTATAAATGCATTTACTATTACTTCTTCCATAATTACACTCGGAGTGAACTCTATAGGGTAACGCTCTGCGCCGGACTTCACCCGGACTCTTCAATCTGAATGCACCCCTGATACTACAACTACTAATTTTAATATGAAGGTTGACATTTAAACACAGAAAGTAAATAGAACTGTCATTGTCAAAAAATTGGTCCGAATGAATTTCAAATGAAGTGTACGTATCGATCAAGAAATCAATGAAAAAATAACCTAATTAGGGTCAATTTTATTTTATTCAATGGATTCCTAAGCCAATTAAGTCGAAAAGTGCAAACTTATAACTGGGCCGCTTGTATAAACTTATCGTTCGTTAAGTTTTCCGATGTCATCCAAGTTCCCGCAACACAGCTTTACGGTCGTATGCGTACAGCGGAAAAATTGTCCGATTAGGCTCATCATGATTAAATACTAATCGGTGTCAGTGTTGCCAACCGTACTATAATTATGGTACCGTGCGCCGTACCATAATTTGGACCCTGTGCATGTACCTCCCGCAATCCGACTCTTCGATGGTGCGCCAAAAGTACCATAATTATAATCCAATGATTGCCAGTTTTAGTGGTTTTTTACAAAAACATTCGATTTTTGTAAAAGAAAAATTTAATTTATTTTCAATCCTTTCAAAAAAATGTATGCGTTCTGCTGCTCTAGGAATGTATTATGGAGTTTTTGCTACTGTATATCATCCTCCGACGGTCCACTGTAGTACCATAATTGAAAAAAGTTTAGAATTGACTACGAATTGTTTCAAGTGTTTCCGGACATATAAACAATATGATACATGTTAAGCAAATTTTGACAATACCCTCTTACACAATTAGAGGGAGGTTAAGTTTATTTAAATAGATGTTGCCACGTTTTTACTATTTTTAGCAAAATTTATCACCAAATACCAGTTGAATTTCACAAAAATTGAAGCACCTTTGATACTTTTTTAGTAAAGCCTATAAACCCAGCTAGAAGAAGGCAGAAGTTCATTTTAGTAGGTTTCGCTACGTTTTTTCAACTTTAAGCAAAATGCTTATTTCACAAAAAAATTAGCATCTCTGTCGTTGTCGGCTTCAAATTGACAAAAATAGACCCAAGTAATATTTAAGGTCAATCTCCACTTAAATTACACCCACTGCAGTACACTATAGGGTATTTTTGGTCAGTGTTTTTGACTGTTCATTATAGTTATCGTTATTTCTGCGATTGTGCAGTTGCCAAATGTCATTTCGTAGTGGTTATTAACCATAACAGAGTCCGGTATTTAAGGGAAAATAACTTTATAGTTATCGTTATTCTTATTTACTTGTTTTCGCAATATTTTTGAAAAACCTATTTATAAAATGCGATTTACTGAAAAGGTGCTTATTATCGCCTTAATCTTCTTTTATTCGAAGAAAATCGGTAAAAAAGTAGAGTTATATTTAACAAAAAAAGTTAACGTCAACTACAATAAATTTACCATTTTAACTCACTTTTTACAGCCTGTTTGTTGGTCAGAAATAGTTAATTAATAAAGTTTCTATCACAAGGGATGGGGAAATTATCGAAAATTTTCCACGAAGGTTTATTGCTTCTAAAACTGCTGATTTTTGTTTTCTCGACTTTGGTCGAAAAACATTGAAAATGCACAAAAACAGTTTTTTTATACCTTCATCAAAAACATGATTTTAGTAACTGTCTGCAGATCTAAAGCACGGCATTTTTGGTTACCGATGCAAAAAAACTTTTTTTTTATCACGGGTGCAAAAAATATTTCTGTCCGTTTTTGACCCAAAGTAATATTGAAAAATCTAATTATTCTTGGATTTACGAAAATAGTAGTTTTAACAACTAGTGGTTAAAATAGTACTTTTTTTACAAACGTTGGTTTAAATAACGAGCGCAGCGAGGTATTTAAAAACGCGAGTAAAAGAAATCACAGTTTAGCCGCGAGTTGTTAACACTATTTTATTTAAATTAAAATAACACTCGTTAACAGGAAAATACTTTTAAAACTCTCGAACGAAGAGAACTTCGCGCAACACACCATCTTTAGACTATAAATCAAGGCGGCTGGTAAATAAAATAACAATCGTTTCCATAACGATGTGTCTTTTTACTCGGTGACGTTCACTGTTGCGACATTTTAATATTTGACAATTTGATATTTTGACGATATTTTTAAATGATTTTTTCGTAAATACTTGGTGAAAACTGGCGGAAATGACTTAAGAAGAGGGCAAGGCAGGCAAGAATAATTAGATTTTTTCAATATTACTATTTTCCACTATTTCTCTTTAACTTTGGATAAAAAACGGAAAAAAATCTTTTTTTGCACCCGTGATCAAAAAAAAGTTTTTTTTTGCATCGGTAACCAAAAAAAGCCATGCTTTAGTTATCTGAAGACAGTTACTAAAAATCATGTTTTTGATGAAGGTATAAAGAAAAACATTTAAAAACATCGTGAAAATATCAAAGATTAAAATGTCGCAACAATGAACGTCACCGAGTAAAAAGGCACATCGCTATGGAAACTATTGTTATTTCAATTACCAACTGCCTTGATTTATAGTCTGAAGATGGTGTGTTGCGAGAAGTGCTTTTCGTTCGATATTTTTAAAAGTATTTTCCTGTTTTTCTTGGATTTTTTGATAAAGGTATTAAAAAAAATAGATTTAACAACTCCCGGCTAAACTGTGCGTTTTTTTACTCGCGTTTTTAAATACCTCGCTGCCCTCGTTATTTAAACCAACACTTGTAAAAAAAGCATTATTTTAGCCACTAGTTGTGAAAACTACTATTTTAAAGCAACCAACCTGAAGGAAGATTTTCTGATTATTTTCCTTGCGTGTTTTCTTTGCAAAGTTCCTCTGAAAATTTCAGTCCTCCCGTCGTGAAAAATTATCGGTAACTTTTAAGCTCTAATGGTATTACCACCGATATTTTTTCCTTGCATGGTTACTATACTAATTTCTTATACAAACAAGTGGTTTGCGTTTGCCAAAGGTAGTACTTTATTATTAGAAAAAGTGATGAATTGATGACTAACGGCCCTGCCCTTGCTTTTCCCGAAAAAAAAAAAGCCGTAGCAATAGCAACTCTCCCAATCAAGTTAGCCTGGAAAAAATGCAGAGCCAAAAACTCTTCTCTGCCCTTATTCTCGAACTGATAGAAATTCTGCTCCCAGGGTGTCAAATTCTATTGCTAGTTCGCTTCTCATTGGTCCAAATATTCGGCTTAAATCGTTTTCTCTCACTTTTGCCCGATATTGATAGAAAGTAATTCTATTGGTCTTGCTTAACCGATTTAAACCGAAGATTTGGACCAATGAGATGCATAATAGCGATAGAATTTGACTCCCTGGGAGCAGAATTTATATAATTTGAAGAATAGGGGCCCTGGACGTGTATTCGCTTCTATCTCCTATCGCCTCCTACGGTCTAAAAGCAGTTTAGGAAACAATACATTACAAGAAAAACCTTCTTTATTGGGCAAGCGCAATCGTCACTAGATTCGACGCTGTTCCCCGGCTTCGGACCATGGGACCGGTAATTTTCATAAGATCTGTAAGATCGGATCATCGCTTAAGAATATAACGATCCCTCAAGAGAACGGATCAATCCCGGGGAATAATCTAATCTCCCAAAAAAACATGATTTTACTTGGAACCTCTACTTAATTTTAGATCTAAAAAGATAGAATTTACGCGCATGCGTGTCTGAGAAATGGGATCGATCCCCGGCTTTGGACTCGGGGAGCGCGAACACTTCATTTTTGAGATTGAGATGGGCGATTACCGCTCAAGAATACGAACTGCGATCATTCGACACAAATATATGTCGTTCCCCGCTCAAGAATTCAGTCCCTGGGCGCGAGTAGACTGCGTCAGGCATGCGCAGTAAATTTTTCGTCTTTGGCCTTGCCCAGGGCCAACCCTGATTTTTTACATTATTTTATTTGTTTTTCAAAGTTATTATTCTTGCACATTTTGCGATCTTTGGGACATTATACTATCTCGTAATTATATATAGCCATAACTAAAGTAAATGTCTTTGGTGTTAACAGTTTCTGATTTTTTTTTTATTCCGTAAAATGAAACGTTTTGGTGCTGTTACAGAGGTAGAAATCAACGAAATGTTGTTAAAAGTAAACCCATTGCTAAATTTATTATTTACAAGCTGGTCGCCCACGACTTCGTTCGCGTGTTTAAAATTTTACATTTTCCCTTCCCCTTTTTCAATCACCTTAACCCTTCCATACACTCGAATACCCACTTTGCCTGCGGTTTTTTCCAGTTTCTTTGTTTTGAATGGTTATAACTTTTGTTCCCGTGAACCGATTTTGATGAAGTGAAGCCTATGTACTCCCCAGGGATCCAAAGAAAACAGCAATGAAAGTCCCATCAAAATCGGTTCAGTATTTTTTTAGAAGCCCCACCAAGAATTTTTTTCAAATATGCAATGTACAGAAATGGTATTTCTGGATGGATTTAGTATATGTATATATTTTATGTTTCTTTGTGCTTTCGTTCGTGAAATAATCCCCTACAACGGAAAAAAGTTTTCAACAAAAACACGTTTTTTTCAGAATTAACTCTCAAAGCACGACTGGTATTCGGTAGAAAATTTTAAGAATATAGAAATTACACTATTTATTGTTCTCGTCAGAGCAGTGGAATTATCACCTACTGGGGAATTATCACATACTGGGGAATTATCACTTATTCATTCAGCGATAGTTCCCCACCTCTTATGGACAGTTTTACATGAGGGAAATTTTCTTTGCAAATTTCACTCCGCCTGCGGAGTCGTGAAATTATAGAAAAATTATCGATAATTTTGAAGCTCTAATGGTATTACCCCCGATTTTACCGACTATTTCCCTCAGAAAATATTGACCAATAAAATCGATGCGGCTTGCATATGTGGAGCAATACGAATCGAATTACAGCGATAATTGGACAAACTATTGCCTTCCATAAAAAGCGGCAGAACCCTCGTGCATAGAAAATTATGATATTTTTTTTCTGAAGCACTCAGGATATTAAATATGACAATTTTTATGATAGACAGACATCAGCCTTCAAAACAAAAGTATTACAATGGCATAGGTGCCGATTGTTATCGGAGGGCGATTATTAGTTCTGACAAGGTAAATCATCAGTTTTTGGGAGGTAAAAATCACCCTGAATCTGAGAATCTGAGCGGGAAATTTTTGCATGAATTAGGTGAAAATCAACCCGCTTTTATAATGGATGAAGTACTCAACTCAACTCAAAAAAACGAACTTTGTAGAAAGAAGCTCGGAAAAAAGAAAATGTTTTTTTAAAACCACTACTGAGTTGTGCGTAAAATGACTTTTCCGCGCTTGATTGCTGCCTAAACTCCGCTATCGCGTCGTGTGGCCATCCGCAATCACGTGCAGAAAAGTGGCAATTTCCACGCTCGTTAGGTTCTTGCCCACTTTCCAGCACGCATTTTAGTCCGGAAAGTGCCACTTTCCCGAGTCCGCGAATGAATTTACTTTGATACATTGTTTCCCACGCTCGGATATTTTATATCTGCTTCTTTTTTCTTTACGTTCACCCGTTAAAAATATTATTAAGTTAACTTTCCGCAATAGTTAGAATAATAACTATTCCATTTCATGTTGAACAATCTGTTTAATTTGACTATGATAGTGAAGGAGCATGTGTAAATCCGTGGAATTTTTAATGAAGGAGTTTTGTGACTATGTGGGATTGATAGTTCTTTAGTCACACAATCAAGTGTTACTGGGTGTTTTGTTCGCATCCGTGTAGAAAGGGTTGATATGACGTCATATTTCAACATGGCGGCCAAAAATCATAAAAAATCCAACTTTCGCGATCGGGGCATGGTTATACTCGATTTTATAAATTCGAGGACGAGTATTTCAAAAAATTCACTTTCAGGGTCATCCGATCTTAAATGACCTTGAAAATCGCGAAAAACAAGATTTTTTCCATTCTCTCTTTAAAAAATCTTAATAATTCGACGTTTTATGAGAGCAACTTCATATGTACCTCAAACTATTAGACATGTATGCCAAATTCGATCCTTAGAGTTTGATGCAGTTTGAAGTTTCATGACCTTGAAAAATACCCCAGTAAAATTAACTTGTTGCAAAAATAACATACTAAAGGGCGCTATTCATCAACTATTAAAGCGAAGAGGACCACATTTGGTAAGAAAGCTACGGTGTGGTTCAATATGGCGGCTGATATATCAAAATCGACCTATAACCACATTTTATTTTATCCAGTTTCGTAAAAAAGCGAAAATGACAAGGTGGCCATGATGAATGACCTTGATTGACCTTCAAAATGTCATGTACAATTAAAAATCAAGCTTTTTGTAGTGTTTTTTCCAATTTATCACTACCCAAAAACTTTAAGTGCCGGTAATGAAATTAACATCTTAGCCATAGATAAATACTTCATTTTAAACCTCCCTACTATTTTTTTTGATCTGGCGTCCCAGATGTTTATGCTATACCCCGCTAAATATGACCTTTATGCCTGTCGTTTGTATTAAGTTTCGGAACTGTGAATTTTATGTTCTACTCACTTGTTTCGTCAACAAAGTCATTTAAATTACCGATAAGAGAGTTACCAGAAATGAGATATACATTCATTACCATTTACTGGACCAGGTGTTTTAGATCCATTTTCCAAAGTGGAGATCGAAAAATCATAAAAAATTCTAATTATGCCAGTAGGCCATGACTATATTAACATTAAGGATTTAACAGCTATTTAGTTTTGTTCGCATCTGTGTAGAAGTGATTGATATGGATAAAAACGATAGGCATATAGGTCATTTTTACCGGGGTATCGCATAAACATCTGAAACGCCAGATCAAAAAAAAAATGGTAGGGAGCTTTAAAATGAAGTGTTTATCTATGGCTAAGATGTTAATTTAATCTCCGGCACTTAAAATTTTTGCGTAGTGCTAAATTGGAAAAAACACTATAAAAGGCTTGTTTTTCACTTGTACATGGTATTTTCAAGATCAATCAAGGTCGTGCATCAACTTAACTTTTTTTTTCATAGTAAGCGGCAATAAGTAAACAAGAATTGATGGTCACTTTGTAATTTTTGCTTTTTTACGAAACTGGATAAAATAAAATGTAGTTATAGATCGCCATTTTGATATATCAGCCGCCATATTAAAACGCATCATAGCTGAACCAATTTTTTTTTAACAATATTGTTGTACTTGATCCTCTTATCTTTCTTACGAAAATATTGTTGTACTTGCTCTTCTTATCTTTCTTACGAAATTTGGTCATCTTCGCTTTAATAGTTGATGAATAACGCCCTTTAGTATGTTATTTTTGCAATATGTTAATTTTACTGGGGTATTTTTCAAGGGCATGAAGCTTTAAACTGCATCAAACTCTAAGGATCGAATTTGGCGTACATGCCTAATAGTTTAAGATACAAATGAAGTTGGTGTGGATAAATTCTGTTTTTACCGATTTTCAAGTCATTTTAGGTCTGATGAAAGTAAATTTTTTGAAAGCCTCGTCCTAGAATTATATAGAATCATGTATAACAATACCTCGGTTGCGAAAGTTGCATTTTTTATGATTTTTGCCCGTCATTTTGAAAGATGACGTCATATCAACCCCTTCTACATGAATGCGAACAAAACACCCGGTAACACTTGATTGTGTGACTAAAGAGCTATGAATCCCACATAGTCACAAACTCCTTCATTAAAAATCCAACGGGATAGAAATTATCGACATATGTCCCTACACTAATAAGCAAATTCGCAGAAAAAAATGACGAGTAAAAAATTGTAATGTAATACGATGATACATCTTTCAAGAATCTCTTTTGTCCAATGCCAGGGTTACAAGTTATTTCCTTTTTTTTGTTTCCTTTTCGTTTCAATATAAATGTTAGCGTAATGCCATGCTAAATAGAATATTTTTTGCTTTTGGAATGCCTATTTTTTCCCAGACAAACATTAAAAACCAAATAACTTTGGCAAGTTTTGACCCATATATGACAGTAACTTTTTCTTGTATTATTTAATTTTCTATCATTCATTAAAAGGTGTGCAGGGCGATTGTTTACATCCTGTAGGTAAGTATATTGAAACAAGCAAAAAGTTTGAAGCCAGCAATAAGCTATTTTCTGCAATTAAATCGGTGTCAAATAGTTTTTCAGGGGCCGAATTCTCAACCTGTGAAGGCATATGTATGCCCACACGGATTAAAATTGTATACATATAATATTTTTGACCAGCGTTCACCGATCACATTCACCCAAAAACCGTGCGAACTTGATCGTTTGGCCCGCGGTAGGCGAACGGCTTCATTTTGAGAGACGTATGCTTATAAATTACTATTTTATATTCATTTATTCCATTTATTTTTGATATTTTTTTTCTTCACCTGGGTCAAAAGTGAGAGAAACCGATTTAACCGAAGATTTGGACCAATGAGATGCATAGTAGTGAGAGAATTTGACTCCCTGGGACTGGGAACAAATTTTCTCTCGATTCAAGAATAGGCCCACTGGAAGCGTTCACTTCACAGAAGTGAACGTTCGTGCGTTTGAGATAAGAATTCAGCCCCAGATGTTGTATTAAAAAACTACATTTATACTTCACTTATTGTATTAATTTAAACTGTTTGAAGACCTAGTAAAGGGGACTTGTTTACAAAAAAATGTATAGTTTGGTTATGTATCTCACAAATAAAAAATAATTGAAAAAAAAAGACACTTGTTTTGGTATTATTCTAACAGAGTTTAAAGAGGAAAACATGTTAAAGATTTGAATTTTAAAAAGGCGGTAAAGAAGATGTCAACGAGGATGTCAATAATCTTTAAACCCTAACCCAACACATGTGTTATGAAAATTGGAGAAGTAATTTTCAACTTGTTATAAAAACATTTAGCGGTGGCTTTTTTAATACTTCTCTAAGTAAAAATGTGTGGAACTAAAAAAACTTCTTGACCGATTTTGTCAGTTGGGAGCAATTGTGATTAGCTCACGCTAGTTTTCAAATTTTATAAATTGCAATAACACAAAAACTGGAATAACAAATAAATATAAATAAACAATAAATAAAATAAATCTATTAAAAAAAAATAAATAGGATTGCCAAAGATAAAGGACCCCGCACCCGGTTATACAGAATTATATTGGAAGTTTTTTTTTCGGTGGCATTCGCAAACCTTGGTTGTTTTTAATTGCAATTCCATCTGCTGAAACACCCACAGAGATATACACTATACAGGAGGACTTTAACTGGCGCAAATTCGCTACAGCTTCAGTTTAAAAAATGCGGATAAAACGCAAAAACACGTCGATTGAGTTTTTTTTTGAGGAAGATTTCCGGTCATACCAAAAAAAATTTTTTTCACCCTCTTTAGATGGTAAAACTCATCCCGACTTCATTTTTTTTTAATGGGATGATACCACTTGTGGCACCTTGTTGGAATGGTCTTTCCAAAAGAAAAATGGTTGTGCCATTTTTTTCCATTTTTACCAAATGGTAATTTTCTAGCGTAAACAAATTATTTCATATCAAAAAATTCTCCTGATGCTTACAAAACCATTCTAAGGTACAGTTTTTAGTGGTCAGTATTTTCTCGAAGTGTATGAACCGCTTTATCTCAATTTGGACTTTTTATTGTAAAAAATGGACGCGGAAAAAATTAAAGTAAATATAGGTACAAAAAAATTATCGCATCTTTATCAATTGTAGGGCTGCAATGAATCAATTTATTGTCTGTCGAATTATTATTCTTCAAATATTCTTAATTTTCATTAAAAATGCCGGCGTATTTAACGGAAACTTTTTAAATAGAAATTTTGATGATGATTGGGTTCGGGGATCGGATGCGTACCCAAGCAGAAGTTGCGGCAGTATTTCAAGCGCGACATCCAGAATTGCCTCCGTTACACCGGGCTACAGTAGGCAAAATTGAGGCTCATTTCAGGTTGCACGGTCATTTACGGCAAATTCCTCGAGAAATGCCACAACGAGTAGACGAAGACACTAGACTAAATGTTCTTCTAACATTTCAGGAAAATCTAATCAGTTCTGCCAGACAAGTAAGTAGGCAATTTGATTTGTGCCATAAAACTGTATTGGCTATCTTGAAATCTGCTGGTAAAACACCCTTCAAAATGAAGCCTGTCCAGGAGTTGATGGAAGATAATCCCGATCGGAGGGTGGAGTTTTGTGAAACCATAATGAGGAAAATCGATGATGGAAATATTTTACCAGATTGGATATTGTTTTCAGATGAAGCAACTTTTACCTTAAGTGGAGAGGTTGATTAGGCGCCTATCCATAACTCGAAACAATATTGTTAAATCTGTACGCTTTAGGAACATTAGTGATCAAAGATCTTTAACTTTTGTGTCTTCATTTTTAGGTAAATCGTCAAAATTGTAGGTACTATGCAGAAACAAATCCACATTGGATAGTTGAGCAGCATAGTCAATATCAAGGAAAAATCAACGTATGGGCTGGAATAATTGGAGATAGAATTATTGGACCCATATTCTTTGACCACAATTTAACCGAAGACAGATATTTGAAATTTTTACAAAATACGTTGGTACCTGAACTTATCCAAACGTTTCCGACAGAAGATGGAACCATTGATCAAAGAATTTTCTTCCAACAAGATGGGGCTCCACCCCATTACGCTCTCAATGTACGACAGTTCTTAAATGACTTTTTCCAGAACAGTTGGATTGGAAGAAGGGGATTCATTGAATGGCCAGCTAGATCTCCTGATCTTACTCCATTAGATTTTTATTTATGGGGCTTCTTAAAATCTAAGGTATACGCCACAAGATCCAATTTACTATGGAAGAGCTAAAGGATAGAATTAGAGAAGAAATTCGGCAAATTACACCAGAAACATTAAGAAGGCTTCAAGATGAATTTTACCACCGTGTTGCTCTTTGTCAAGAAGTAAATGGTGCTCATTTTGAACAGTTGTTAAAATAAAAAGAAATAAATCCACTTTGCGTTCTTTCATTAATTTGGGTATTCCTAACCATGTAGATGGTTGAATTTTGTGTAAATTTTCAAGATAAAACACACTGACTATAATTTTAGAGCATAGTTTATGCACAACTAATTTTTGTTGAATTTCGTCCCCGATTCTTCTTTTTTCACGCTAGAAAATAGCATAACATAGCAATTTTCTTTTGGAAAGACCTTTCCAACAAGGTGCCATAAGTGGTATCATTCTATTTAAAAAAATGAAGTCGGGGTGAGTTTCACCCTCTAAAGGGGATGAAAAAAATTTTTTTTTGGTATGACCGGAAATTTTACAAAAAATCTCAATTGACGTGTTTTTGCGTGTTATCCGCGAATTTGCGCCAGTTAAAGTCCCCACCCTGTATGTGAGCTACGCGATAATAACAATTAAGTAAAAATAAAAAACAAACATTGTTGGTAATTAAAAGAAACACAAGTAAAAGACAAATTAAGATAAAATGAACAAAACCATTAAAAGTATCAAAAACATCAGAAATATTTATACAGGATATTTTCTTAGATCTAGATATCATACTTTGCCAGTAAATATACTTTTAATGCCTTTTTAAAAGATGATAAAATTGAGCACTTTTTTTACTTCATTTGGCCATTCAAGCCTCTAAAAAATACAGAATTAGCTGTAACTTTCTTATTTCTCGCTGGTATATCGAAATTATTTTGTTGTCCCGTGTTGTATTCATGAATTTGATTATTAAATGTTATTTTATTCCTAAAGTAGGGAGGTGCATTTCAGTTTTAATTCTAAAAACACTAACACATTAAACCTAAAAAACTCAACAACCGGTAGCCACTGGAGCTGATGCAACATATTGCCGAATGGGAGTGTATAGGGCGCAGTTAGCGCCGTTATTACCAATTTTAGAAAAAAACTTAAATGCAAAACTTGTTTAACTGTTTGCATACTTTAAGAGTTACCTGCCTAAAATAGTGAAATGTCATTGCAAATGTCACATTTTGACACCATAATTATTTTAAATGGAACACCCTGTATATTGTTAAAAGTTTGAATCGCCCTTTCCTTTCTAATTTTAGAAATACAAAACACTTTACCTCTATCTATATTAGTTCGCAAGAAAAATGCAAAAATCCTCACCATAAGCATAATGTGTTAGAGAGAGATTAAAGCTTACATTATTCTCTCTCTAGCACATTGGCCTTATGATAAGGATTTTGTCATTTTTCTCGACAACTAATATCGATACAGGTAACATATTTGGCATATTTGGAATCAGAAAGGAAGGGCGAATTCAAAAATTTTATAAAATACAGGTTGTTTCATTTAAAAAATCAAACTTGCTCTTTTGTAATGACATTTGGCTTTTTTTGACAGATATTTTTTGAAATATGCAAAAGTTTAAATCAAAAGTTGTTTAACTTTTGCATATTTAAAAAATACCTGTCAAAAAAAACCAAGTGGTATTACAAATGGCAATTTCTAGAAGCAAGTTTGAATTTTTAAATGAAACACTCTGTATTTTATAAAATTTTTTAATCGGCCATTCCTTTCTGATCCCAAATATACCAAATATGTCACATCTATCTATATTAGTTTGCGAGAAAAATGACAAAATCCTTGGGTGCGCATAATTTATCAAAAAAGAAAACGAAAATTACAATAAAGTACAGTTTAATAACAGTACTACGTAAAAACAATAAATACGCAAAACTGTACTATCACAAAATCGAAATAGATCATAACGGACTGGCCTAAAACGTTACAAGGGCAAAACCGTACAAACACAAAATAGTGTAACATATTCCCCCTAGATGGCGACACAGTATACAGCCGACAACAGACTGCCGCGCTTGTTTTTTATTGTACAGAATGGGTTAGGTTGTCTCCCTCCAAGGGAGGACTATGAATACTGCCTTTAGACAGGGACTACCTAGTTTCAATTGGCCGACTGTAGGCGAGGCCAGAGCCCTCTGTAACTAAAATACAGAAGGCGTTGTCTGGCTAACAAATCAAACAGTGTCCATCACACCGCAGCGCCATCTAGCGGCAATATGTTACACTATTTTACGTTTGTACGGTTTTGCCCTTGTAACTACATAGTTTTGTCATTGCATAAGGCCAGCGTGCTAGAGAGAGAATAATGTAAGCTTTAATCTCTCACTAACACATTATGCTTATGGTGAGGATTCTTACATTTCTCTTGCAAAGTAATAAAGATAGAGGTAAAGTGTTTGGTATTTTTAAAATTAGAATGGAAAGGATGATTCAAACATTTAACAATATACAGGTTGTTTCATTTAAAATAACAAACTTGATGTCAAAATTTTATATTTGCAATGACATTTCACTATTTTAGACAGGTAACTCTTAAAGTATGCAAACAGTTATACAAGTTTTGCATTTAACCTTTTTTCTAACATTAATAATAACGGCGCTAACTGGGGGAGTCAATTCTCATTGCCCTGTAAGTAAGATAATGGGATAAAATATGTCAAGATATTATCGAAACTACTTTTTTTGGGTTTTAAGTTAAGGAAATTTTTTCAAAAATATGTTAAAACCCACTGCGTGAATTCCTAAAGAAAAAAATGTGTTCGTTTGTCAGTGGTTTTTAAATAAGAATTTGCCTACACACACGCAAATCCTAACTAGAATCTAAGTACTTATCTGACGTTTCGGCAGAAGTTCTACTGCCGTTATCAAAGGAGTTTATTCTTTTCAATTTTTTTTTTTCGATTCTTTTTTTAAAATATCTGTCTGTTGTCATACAACTGACTAACTTTGACTGATGTATATTTCAAATATTAACTTGACAGTTTGGTGCGTCCATAGTAGCCAACAAGGTACACTGGCGTAACTAGGGGGGGCCCCCCCCAGATCCTTCCAGGCCCCTCCAGAAAACTATAGCCTAGTAGTTGTCAGTCATATGACGGGGCTAGTATAATGTCTGGGAAACGTAAGGGCTTAAAAGGTTTAATAAGAGAAGAACATCCTTCGGCAATATACATTCATTGTTTGGAACATAGACTTAATTTAGTTGTTGTTGGCGCATGTACAAAAGTTGCACCCGCAGCTTCTGCAGCAGTATCTAAATTTTCTACTAATCGCTGGGCATGTCGATTTGAAAATTGTAAATCAGATTTATTAACCTTTAAGTGGGGCGAGTAAAATGGCACTAAAAAGTGAAGTAACTGATAACCAGGATAGACATTCCATTAAAGTTGCTGGACTATTAGCATCTATTCAAAAAGCAGAGTTTTGCATTTGCCTGCACATTCCATACTTTGTGTTATTACGTATTAACGTTTTGAGTCAGTACTTTCAGGGTAAAGATGCTACTCTCGGCAAAGCAAATTTAATATTAAATGGTAGGCTACAGTCTCTAGAAGAAACTAGAAACAGTTTTTAAAATATTTATTCTGAAATCCAAGACTTCGTCGATAACATGATATTTCTTCAGAACCTATCAGAGTATCAAAACGGAAACGGCAAATTGCTGCACAAACTAAGGATTATGTAGTGGAAATCGCTCTTGGACAGCGCGATAGAGTTGCCATCAGATGTAAGTTGCTTAGAACTGGAAAATAAACATGCACTACCTAATAATGGATAATTTAGCAGCTAATTCTAGAGAGAGGTTTAAAACTTGCTATTGGCTACATCGGTAAATGCTTTATTTAAGTAAAACATCGAAGAAAGTCAAAATTTTATTGAAAGTTACTCCACGATTGCAGTGTGATATCTTGGTAAAAAAATATGATTACTTGTAAAAATTTATAAATAAATTTAAAATCTACCAAAGATTCTATTAGACAAGACTTTTGTCCTAACCTCTAGAAATTATTTTAGATTGCTCTTTTTTTTCTATTAAGTTGTTAACGAAGCGATGCGTAGAATAAAAAATTGAACCAGAACTACAATGGGACAAACCCGATTTTCTAGTGTTGTCAATTATTAACATCCAGAATGATTTAATTAAAGAAGAGATTACAGCAGACCACGTTCTGGAAATATTTTCACATAAGACAAGGAAGTTGCAGTTAATTTAAATTAATTTATATTAAACAGCTGGGTTGAGTCGAATAAGGAGACGGTTAAGCAGACAGAAGCAGTGTCAACTAGGCCCCCCCTAGGCCCCTCCCAGGTCAGAGAGCTAGTTACGCCGGTGACAAGGTATTGGGTGAATTTAGTAAAATTTTAAATCAAAATTATATTTGTTTGTATAATAGATCAATTCTAACCAAAACAAAACCATTAAATGCTGAGCAAAACTCAAAAAATATCGTTTATAAAATTCCTTGCGAGTGTGGTAAATTTTATATTGGAGAAACTTCAAGGCCTCTTGAAGTTAGCATAAATGACCATAAGGGGTACCTCAGAAGGGGAGACTGGGAGAGGCCTAAAATTTGCCAACATTCTTTTGAAAATGATCATAGAGTAATGTGGGGAGAAACCAGTATATTACAAAAAGAACCAGACAAAATTAAACGAAAATCTTAATGAAGATGAATGCATAGCTAGCATATCAGTTGATATAAATACAGTTTGGCTTCCAATTTTAAAACAAGATTTTCAAAAAGGTTTTTTTAAAATAAATTAAAAAATAGCATTGATGTTCTTTGGGTTTCTAATGTATTTTTTCTTAAGTCAGTCAAAAGATAATCTTTATACTTGATATTTTAAAATAAAAATTTTGTATTTTTATAATGTAATCGAAAATCGAAAACACTCAAACAAATATAATTTTAATTTTAAATTTTACTAAATTCACCCAATACCTTGTTGGCTACTATCGACGCACCAGACTGTCAAGTTAATATTTGAAATATACGTAAGTCAAAGTCAGTTAGTTGTATGACAACAGACAGATATTTAAAAAAAAAATCGAAAAAATTTTTGAAAAGAATAAACTCTTTTGACAACGGCAGTAGAACTTCTGCCGAAACGTAGATAAGTACTACAGGTTTTTTATCTTATTTAAAGACCACTGACAAACGAACAAATTTTTTTCATTAGGAATTTACGCAGTGGGTTTTAATATATTTTTGAAAAAAATTCCTTATCTTTATGGCGAAAAACCCAAAAAAAGTAGTTTCGACATTATGAATCCGCCACAAACATATACAGTAGGATTTACTAAGATCTAAAATAGTACCCCCCACAGGTCTAAATATTTACACCTGTGGGGGGTACTAAATTTTAAAACCAATTTTAAAAAAACATTTACCCATACAGAAAAGACACAAAGTTATTGATTATTTTGTATTGTTATTGCAAAATACCACTAAAAAACTGCTTTTTTTATCAAAATACACCATATTTTAGAAGAAAATGCCCTAAAACTAATTTTTTTTGACAGGTTTCAAAATGGTCAATGGCGAATACGCCAAAAATTTGGCACATAATAGCTTCATTATTTATGTTTGAGGTTATAAAGTTGGTGATTTTTTAGACCACCTCAGGAGGGTGGTCTAAATTTATAGCCCCCAGAAAAGATTGTTTTGTGGCATTTGGGGATAAGCTCATTGATAATTTCCCTAGGTAACCGTTTTTACAAGGATTAATTTACCTTATTTAATATCCTAAGTTGTTGATTACGCAATAAAACATCTCCTATTTTGTCCAGAAAAACGCCATATTTTGAACCCGTTTTCAGCACAAAAAATATATTTATGAGGGCTCTACGAGGCAAAACAAACATAAGTGAAGGTCACTAGAAAATACAAAAGAAAAAAACCCAAAACAACTATTAATTTATTTACAAACTGAAAGTAAAACATTGGGTTAATCATCAGGTTATCTAAAAGCTCCGTCAAAAAAACTTTCCTTAATCAAAACCCACTCATTTTAAAGCTGTAATTTTCATCAGTAGAGGTTGGTGCAAGCCAAGGTTCAAGCAGAGGTAAAAGATCCGAACTGGCTGTTTGTGATTGAACGCAGCGCTAATATTTTTAAACTGACATTTCGGCAGTGACAGAAATATCAAAAAAACTTGCATCTAAGTTTTTTAATACATTTCATAAATAAAAAGACCTTTTAAATAAATACAAAATTAATCTACTCCCGATTTTATTATTACTCATCTAAATCGTTGTGTGACATCAAGTATTAATAGGAAAAATTAATTAACAAGGGTAAGTTTTAATTAGAGTGACATATAACCCCAATGTTAACTTATTCTAGAGAGTGTTTACTATTTAAACCCCGCGTGGGCTTAAATTTTTTAATTTTCTTTTCTTCTAAATTGAAAATTTTCTCTTAAATCCAACAAAACATTATCCAATAAACATATTTATTTAAATTCTTCTTATAAATCAAACTACGTCCAAAACTCAAGGAGGGTTCGTTTAAAATGCTGAAAACCAAAAATTTCACTTAAACTTAGGACCGTTTTAAAATAGACTAAACCATTTTACTAAATCCCACTGTTAGGTTTTATGTCAAGATATTAATCACTATTAAAATACGTAACCTTTTTTTTTTAAACGACCGGCAAATAACCACTTTCCGTATGATTTTTCATACGGAAAGTTCTACATTACAAAGCATATTCTTTCGAAATATTTCCACTCTCCAGAAAGGACCTTTTTGTTAAATTTTCCGGTCCCTTGATCCTTTTCCGGTCTTTACAGGTCTCCGCAGGTTTACAGGTCTCCGCAGGTTTACAGGTCTCCGCAGGTTTACAGGACTCGCCTGCGGCTCGCCCTGTAAATTTCCTGCGTCGACCTGTAAAGACCAATTTTCCGGTCTAGTGACGTAAATACCTATTACGGAGCAAGAACAGGACTTTATACCGGTATTTATTTCTAGTGTAATTTAAAAATGGTATGCAGTTTTCGATTTTCTCCACCATTCTACATTTCCAGATGACAAACAAAAAAACAAAAGCCTCAGCGATTACCGATACAACGTTATTTGCTTGCTAAAATGAAAAATGTAAAGCTTCATTTGCCTAATAAAAAATTAAAATTTACATATTTTTTATTTACTGGAACAGTATTAACACACAAAATATTAAGGAATATTACCAAATAAGTCCTGACTGAGTGTACACTTGTATTTAAAAATCGTCAGATCTTTTGTAAGGGCGAGATTTTCTGACGGTTTTTGAAGATTTGCGACCTATATGTAAAAAAATCAGTAAGATCATCCTCGAGCGAGGCATTCCCTCAAAAAAGGTAAAGGTTAATCGAAGACTATGGCACTATATCCTTAGCTCAGATGTGATAAAATCATCAGAAAACGGATTTTGTGAGGGTACATAAAAACAAAAATCACGATATCTCGAAAAAAACTTCTTAGAATTTAGCAAGCGGGTGTAATTTGACTTGAAAACTGCCAATAAGAATATACTTTATTAACGGTACTGTTTTAGAAGTATACCTACTTCTAAACTTAATACAGGGTGTTCCAAATTCGATGCTCACCATGGGGATCTCCTAAACGGTAGGATACGAAAAGGTTTAAATTAGGGCGCATCAAATTGCGCAACTTTTCCCTAATTTTGGGAGATCCCCATGGTGAGCATCGAATTTGAAACACCCTGTATACCTACACGACATTGCAATCCATCCCCGTGAGTGAGGCCCACGGAAGTAAAAATAAAGGTGGAATGATAATGTCCTATAAATAAATTGACCGCTGCATGTACATTTGTGAGCCTAACAGCGATTTCCTTTTGTTGCACCAGTGCGCACCGAGTATATCTCTATCCTTTATTTTGATACAAAATAGAAAAGGATAGAGATACACTTAGTGCGCACCAGTGCATCAAAAGGAAAACAGTATAAATCAGTTGGTATTGACAAAATTCCCCTAACTCTGAGGCTACTAATAAAAAGGGTTATCGCACAGTACTTATGAAAGGCAAAAAACTAGTCATTCTGGTTGTATAACAGCACTGAACAAGTCAAAACACTATATTTTTAGCAAGAACACACAAAAAAAAACGAAAACATTTTATTTTGACTAAAGAAACAACGGAGTAACGTCCTAGTAACTTTTGGTTGGGTTCAAACAAGTGTGTAGCTAATAAAAAAAACCCATCTAAAAATGATATTACTTTACTTTTTCTATTAAGAAAAATTAAAAAAAACAAACTTTAATATATTACGAAGAAAAATACCATTTACTGATTGTGGAAAAGACACATAAAAAAAATAAAAAATAATGTCAAGTCTATTCGATTGATGTGACTACATTCTTTTAGGCTAATAACATCAATACAGCGCACTTGCGCAAAACGGCCGTATATCTTTATTTTCATGGCCTACTTGATCATAATATGTTGCTAACAAAATTGCCACTTCCAGGGCGTGTATATTAAGTTTATAAGTATATGGTTTTAGATAAGATGGATGCAAATAAAAATAAAAATTTTGATTTAAATGTTTGGTCCTTTAAGGACAGATAATTTTTGTATCAATACATGGGTTATGGGTTTGGGTTTCTCCTAAAAAGCGGTGTTCGCGTCAGCCCTGCGCGAATCTGGGTGAGCTCTGTGAGAGCGACAATTGATCGTCCCATGAAACCCATCAAAATGAGACATTTTGCCACTTATAACAACGTGCACGTTGCCGTGAGTTGTATAAAATAAAACATATTCTACACTTCTCTTCACATAAAACTGGTACAGCAGAAGTTGTCAGCCTGTTTAATTTTTGAATTTTTTATAGTACGGCATTGTTTTCCTATAAGTGACTGTAAGTGACAATGTCACAGACTCCTGACAACATCATGTTTTGCATGTCAGTGTCATCCAAATTTTAAAATGCCGCCGCATCTTTCCGAATTTTATAAAGCTCAAATATTAGCAGAACTAGACGGTGGTTGGTCTATTCATCAAGTATAGCTGTTCATTATGGTAGAAGCAAGTCTACGATATAGTAAACATAAAAACCCGATTTCAAGAGGAAGAAACTATCCACCGAAAGGAAGGCACCGGTTTGACGAAAGTTACTAGCCCAGAGGAAGACCAAGAAGCAATCCATTTTATAAAAATATATTGCTGAAAACGAAAACCGGGCGGGAAGATTTCCGGTAAATGTTTGGAGCTGGATATCGGCTAGAGGACATGGCGCTCTATTTAGAATTAATGGGCGATTTACAGCCGAAGTTTACGTTAATATGCTGGAAAATGTAATGCTTCCAGAGGTAGATTATTTTGTATTCCAACATGATAACTGTCCAGTTCATACGGCCAGAATTGCGCAGTGATGGTTCCAGGAAAATAATATCGAAGTTTTGCCTTGACCTGCAAATACTCCTGATGCGAATCCAATAAAGAGCGTTTGGGGACTTATCGCAAAGAAATTAGCAAGTTTTAATATCATTCCCAGGAATTCAGAACATCTAATGAAACTCATCGTAAGGGCATATAGGGAAGTAATTGCTGAAAATCCAAACTTATTTGAAAATTTAGCCAATTCAATGCCCAGAAGACTTCAAAACATCATTGCAGCCAACAGTGTAATGACGCGCTATTAAAAATAAGTATGTTTTTTATATGTTTTTAATTTTTTTTTCTTTATTTCGTTAACTTGATCTAGCATTTAATTGCTTTGGGCTAGTAACTTTCGTCAAACCGGTGCCTTCCTTTCGAGGGACAGTTCCTTCTTGAAATCGATTTATTATGGTTACTATCGTAGACTTGCTTCTTTCATAAGCAGCTAGTCCAGTGGTTCCCAAACTTTTTCAGTTTGCGGCGCACTTACAGGTTTAGTATTTTGTCAGGGCGCCCCTACTCGCAATATGCATATATAGTTGTATCCAACAAAGTGTTGCATATGTATAATGTATAAAATATGTGCTTTGCAACTTGCCTACTGTATAGTAGCAAAGCGCAAGCGTTGTACAACACTTTATTTAACACCATTTCAAATATATTGGCACTAGTTACAAAACACATGAATCAAAACAACTCCAATCTAACGCTCATATAGGTTTATTATTAAACTAACACACAAACTAAAAAAATCAGTGTGATAGGTGAGCTTGGCGATCTGCACACATTTTTTCAAAGCGGGGAATAACGCTTGACACTGCCACTCTCATTTCTTGCTCCACGTTGATCTTTGAACGATATTTGCTCTTTATCACAGCTACAGCTGAAAATCCAGCTTCGCATAAATAGGATGTTGCAAAGGGGATTAGAATCCTTAAAGCTTTTAAACTTAGGGCCAGATATTCATTTTTGACGGATACCCAAAACTCCACCAAATCAGAAGAAGCGAATTTTGATTTGAGACTATTGTCGCAAGAGAGTTCAATAAGATTCTCTTCTTCTAGTGAAGTGAATTCTGCTGGAGATTGTGCATGGAAAGGATCTTGAATCCATGCAAATTTTTCGACATTTTCTTCTGTAAAGTATTTTGCAAACCATTCCGAGAGTTTCAAAAGGTGTTTGGTGAAAAGGGACAGCAAGTCTTGAGAGATAACGAGCTCATTAGAGGCTGAGAATTTACGCAATTTTGGAAAACCATCTTGACCGCCATCTTCATTAATTTTTCTTATCCACAACTGCAGTTTTTTCCTAAATGCTGCAATTTTCTCTGATAGTTTCAAGATATGCATGTTATTGCCTTGGCGAGACAGATTTAACGCATTCAGTTTGTCAAATATATCGCGCAAATATGCCAGTTTTAGCAAAAAGTCGGGATCCTTAAAGTATCTGGAGCTTGCATGACCTTCTTCTTCCAGGAAAATGTGGATTTCTTGATTTAGCTCGAATGTACGGGATAAGACGTTTCTACGTGAAAGCCATCGTGCACTGGAGTAATATAGCAGCGCAGTGTGTTTAGCTCCCATGTCCATACAAAGAATTTTGAATAGTCTGGTTTTTACCGGCCTAGTTTTTATGTAGTTAACTACGTCTATGATACGTTCCCAACAGCCCAACGACTTTGATGCAAGTGCTTCCCTATGAATGATGCAATGGGTCCACATGGAATACGGTGCTTTACTGCAAATAAGTGCTTGCCAGCATAACGGCCAGACATTGATCGAGCGCCATCAGTACAAACTCCAATACACTTCTCCCAATCTAAATTATTCTCTGTTATAAACTTGTCAAGAATTTGAAACAAGTCTTGAGCCTTTCCGCTTTCGATCGATACTTTTGCAGAAAAGAAGGTCTTCAACAATAATATTAACATCCAGGAAGCGTACGTAACAAATAAGGTGTTTCATTTCTCTATCAATTGATCATTAAGATCCTCAGCTATATGATGGATTCTTCGACTAATAGTGTTGTTAGATAAAGGTACCTTTGAAATTAGTTTTCCCGCCGAATCTCCTATCATGTCGACAGCAGCCGGTAAAATAAGTTCTTCTGCGATGGTGTGTGGTTTCTTGCACTTCGCCATCCTGTATGCCACTTTGAAAGAGGACAGCAGTGCGTTGCTAGGTACTGAAGTTTGTTGAGTAAACACGTTCTTTTGTTTTTGTACATTCTGCAACTTTCTTGTGAAAAATTCGCGTGATTTTCCAACCATCGTAGGATGAATGGTTTCGAGATGTCGTTTTAGCTTACTTGGGAGCATGTTTTCGACCGCTAGAATTTTCAAACAGAGCACACACTGCGGCCTTTCCTCATTATTTACTTCTACTGAAGTAAAACCAAAGTTTAAATAGCTATCATCGTATTTGCGATGTTTCCTTCTTTTTACTCCTCCGTCACTTGTCGATGCTTGATCACTCTGTCTCGATCTATCATTTTCCTTATTTAATAAAAATCTTGTGACTAACGTTTTACGAAAAAAATAAGCAACCGATCCGATATTGAAACGTTTATGTGTCCTGAGTTCGTAAATCACAACACTTTGTATCACTACTAAAACTCTCTATTACTACTTCTATTTATCATAACAGTTCAACCGCTTACAATTCCTCTTACGGTAAACTAACATAGCAAAGCGGACTACGGTGACTTAAATACTGTCAAAGAGCGCTCGCGAAAATTCTCGTCGAGCGACGCGCAGGTCGAATACGGGCTTCTTGAAATTCTAGAAACTTGCTCTGCTCTCTCGGGCTCGATTAATAGCGGATGCGGCGCCGGCGTTGCCAAACGTTACTCAAATTCTACCTTATCAGGAGCGCCTGGCGGCGCCCCTGGTTTCTTCCCCCGGGGCGCCGCGGCGCACATTTTGGGAACCACTGAGCTAGTCGAATGGACCAATTACTGTATAGCTTTTGTTTAGTTAATAAAACATTTTTGCTTTTTTGAAATGTAGTTTTTATTTTTAGTGGATATATAAAAAGTTTATATATGCCAAAAATATAACCTAAAATATCAAAGACAAAAAGTCAGTGTTGCACAAAGGAAAATATAAAAAATCCTATTTGCAGCTACCTTCTTCTGTACCAGTTTTATGTGGAGTACATAAGCTTGCATTGTGGAAAATATAGCAAATATATTGAATATATTTTTTACACTTGTACAAATACTTTTTCTGGCACTTTAACATTATAAAAATTTAAAAAAAAATCAATTCAGAGGTTGAAGTTTTCATACTCGTTATTATGCAAAACCCGTTGCAAAGCATTGTTGAACGTATGGGTTGTTTCTTTTGTTTACTAATTCATCGTATTTTGTCTTCTTGATGTCGATTGTTCATAATATAACACAAAAATGTACGATTGTTTGATAAAAAGAATTGACTGTCATTTTCAGTGATAATCAGTTATTGTGCAAGTGCAAAGATTTTTTTAAAAGTTCCCAACACACCATAATTTAGTCCTCCTGGAAAGTGGGCCGATATTCTAGGTCCTGCCAGATCTATGATGTAACGCATAGTGTAACAATCAGCTTATTAAAGAGATTTATTATTATTAAATAACCATTTACATACTAATGTTACAGTATTATTTAAACATTTTTATTGCAGAAAATTGCTTAAAGCCCCACTATTAAAAAAAGTTTTATTTCAATAATTCGACACACTTGAAACAAAGAACCCAAAAATCTTACCTAAAGAGTTTCGAAATCTGATATAGCATCCGAGAGTAATTTAGGTATTTTTTTGTGTTCTTGAAAGGTCCTGTAAATTATATTTTGTAAGGAAATCTGCTCGGTCTGGTGCATTTTAAAAATCCAGTTTAAAATGTAACCATTGCAATGGCGTTATATATATAATGAAGTGCTACATGATCAATATACTATAAACTCAATTTTTCTGAGCAGAAAATCTCCGGCAAATTACGTTCAAAAAATATCAAGCTATTTGGGGTCTAAGACGATCGTTCGTATAAAATTTCATATGATCACCATTTAGGAATCAGCCCCCGCGAGATAAACATGCATATAAGGGTCATTTTCAGAACAAGCGTCCTGACATGGTCAAGCCTAATAACCATTAAACCCGGTTCCCATATATGCGTTTCTCATGCGTAGCTGCCCTGACTCAAAACACGCATCACGTGGTCTAAGCGAGATTTGCCTATAATAAATAAAAACGAGCTGTTGGTTTAACCACAGAGGAAATACCTACGGTAGATATTCTGTGGTTTAACCGAGCATTTAAAAAACAATACAATTACAAGATTACCATAAAAAGTTTCACGATATCATCTATCTAAAAACCTATCATAAATATACTACAAAAAAAGATTTAAAAAAAGATAGCTACCGAGTTATTTATATATAAAAACTGCTTTTTGAATTTTGATTTAAATGTGCGAAAAGAGATATTTTTCGATTGACTGATAATAGGATATTGGTTAAGGAGTTATAATATAAGTTTATGTTGCACCACCTGAAGAGTTTTTTGAGTCAGGGGGACCGCGCATAGGTGGGAACCGGGTGCAGGGTTACACCCCCCCCCCTCCAAAAAATATTAGTTTTTGATGATGATTACGTTTGGAGTAAATTTTAATTGTTTTTGGCTCCTTTTTGCAAAACAATTTGTATTTCTTAGGTATTTCTCAGTCAGTTGATTATTGCAATTTATTATTTATTTGACTAAAAACTACAGCTCATTCCGAATTCTGCGGACCAAATTCATCATGGCCACCAAAGATCGGGATACCAAAATATTTAGGTTCGCCAAAACCAAATGTTTTTAAAGTCTATTTAGACTACATTTGTCCTTGAGTTTAGATTAAATTTTAATTTACTTCTAATCTGGAAAAAAAGGCGATTTCAACTTTTGGGCAAATGGGTAATCCTTTTAAAATTATGCATACAAATAAAAAAAAAAGTTTTAGCAAATTAAATCGATTCAAAACGACCTCTACTCAATATCTTCTCCGCATAGGCCGATCAACTCCTACCGTTTTAGTGTCCTTTTCTCGACCTTCGACGCCATATTGACAGAAAACTAATGGATTTTCGGTCACTTTTGAGTGAAAATGGCGGCGAAGGTGGATTAAAAGACACTAAATCGGTAGGAGTTGATCGGCCTGTATGGAGAGGGTACTACTCTACTATCGATTTAAAAGCGCAGAGTATAGAAACCATAGCAACTATCAAAAATAACAGACATGGTTTACCTGCCAAATTATTTTGAAAGATCTTACTGTCAGAATTTTCCTAAAAGTATCAAAATGACGGAGCGTTTTCGAGAAATGTTTACCGAGACTTTTTGTGTTATTGTCAATACTTTTGCTTTGCCTTTGATGTGGCTATTACATCAGTTAAATGTAACAAAATTCGAAAGAAGCATAACGGATTTTATGAAATGGACTGATGTTTTGTTGTCTCTTTTTATAATTTCCCCAGACAGTTATTCAAAGATTAATTTTTTTTGGTTAGTAAAATATGTCAAGCTTTCACAAAAACAAAAACAAACAGTGAATACACACGGTAAATATTAAAAATGTAAATAATAGGTAAAATATAAAGACTCTCCTATGATCTATATTTTTGTTACTCTTTTTCTTAACAATAAAATATGGAAACATTGTGTAATTTATTAACGAAGTACATGCTAAATGCGTATATTTCTACCTACTGCTTGCAGCTCACTTACCTCGCAAATTCATATTTTCTTTTCACTTTTCCTGAGTTTCTTTTTCCGTTGGACAAAGGAACAATACAAATTCGTCGAGGCACGTATTTTGACAGTTTTTGATACAGCAAAATTCCATTTCTAAACCTCACGTTTATTAATCAAAAATCTGACAGTGACAAAGTTATTTATTGTCAGGGGTTACTAACCATAATTGCCAACACACAATTTCAAACATTTCCCTAACAAACTGTCAAATCCAGTTGCTTACCGGCTCAATACCTTTCTCAACTAAAAAGCCAGTTAACTCATTTTCGTTTTAGTATCCTTTGACCTATGATCGGTGCCACATTAACACCAAAGTGACGGAAAATCCATGTTTTACTTGTCAATTTGGTTATAAAAATGGCAGCCACAGTAGGCTAAAGGGCACCGAGGCGGTAGGAGTTAACTGGCTTTTTAGTTGAGAACGGTGTTGACCGGCTTACTTCTGGTAAAACCATAACTGGCCCAGAGGTTTTTGGAATCGAGTGTAGCCACACAACACCTGCTTAACTAGAACGGTGTTGAGCCACATTTCACGAAAATTAAAGCATGTTTTTGCCATTCATTTTTTGACAATTGATTATAGTTGCGATATACCAAATGAACACCAACCGTTACAAATATGGCGAAAAGGTTAAAAAATACGTTTCTATATGCAGTTTCAGCAACTTAAAAATAGATTCGATTTTTTTTTGTTTTTGTAATAATGGTTTTTTTCTTTTGTTGTTACGCCCTCGAAACCGCAAAAGGCGGTTACGTCGTGACAGCACTTGCGTGATCGAATTTTTTACTCGGACGGATCCAAAAGGTTTATGAGTTCAAATGTAAACGTAGTTGTGATCGAGACGAGTGGATATGCAACTTGTAGTGCTTGTTTGTTTATTGTAGGTTTCAGAAATAAAAATATGGCTATTCTTGTTTGACTTGTTCTTTATTATGTATAGCTTTCTTTGTCATATGGAACTAGTTAGGACGAGTTGTACTTAGTGAGGATTAATGTCTAATATTTAAAAAAAATTATTATGAGTTGGGTCATTTCATATGAAATCAACCAAAAAAAGGGAAGTTTGGCAGACCATCACCCGACTTCGATAATTTTTGGTATATTTATTCTAACCGTAAAGGGGATGAAAAACCCAAAATTTGAAATTTTTTTGACCATTAGTTTTTTTTTATTTATTCTTGAACATCACAAAAACTACCAATTTTTAAATTCGATAACTACTTAAACTTGGACGGTGGTTTGTAGCTCGTTTTAAATACCTTTCGAATGATGTATCACATGATATACTTTTTGTTTAAAAAAAAATTGAAATTAAAAAAAAATAATTTTTGAAAAACAGCATTTTTTATTCATTTTTATAAAAATATATTTTGTTTCTGATTATTTCGCCAAATTATTTACAAAATTTCTAGATGAAGGTTTGATGGGTTCATAAAAAAAAATTATTTCAAAAATTTTGAAATTTGTTTTTCAAAAAAAAAATGAGGTCATGTGAAAATGGCCTTTAGAATACCCTTAACACAAGCTATCACTTGCTTTTGTAATAGGTATGTATACTTCTCAAGATATTCATATTTTGATAAATGCCTGTAAAGACAGTCAATTTTAACCAAATCTGCAGGTACACAAAAAGAATAATATCTTGAGAACTGTATATCGTACAAAAGCGAGTAATACCTTGTTTTATAGGTATTTTAAAGCACATTTTGATAAAGTAACACATAACCTAATTATTTTCATTCTCTTGGGTAGAATAAATGTACCAAAAATTATCGAAATCGGGGAGATGGTCTGCCAAACCTCTGGTTGATTTGATTTGAAATGATCCAGTTTACTTTATTAAAAAACAGAAAAATATAAAACCCAAATCAACAAACCAAGCCCCTTTGTGAGCTGCAATTTTACTGCTTCCTTTTCCCTTTGTGATGTGTTCCTTTTTCCAATTTTTAAAACGTCGGCGATTCTTATTAGGCTCCTTTAATAAAAATTCATGGTGGGATTTACTAAAAGGGTTTAGTTTATTTTAGAACAGTTTTAAGTTTAAGTGAAATTTTGGGTTTTAATTATAAGAAGAATTTTAATAAGTTTGTTTATTGAATAATCATTTTAACACAATTTTTTGTTGGATTTAAGAAGAAAGTTTCAATTTAGAAGAAAAGAAAATTAAAAAATTTAAACCCACGCGGGGTTTAAATGGTAAACACTCTGTAGAAAAAATTAAAATTGAGTCTATATGTCACTCTAATTAAAACTTGGCCTTATTCGTTAATTTTTCCAATTAATACTTGATGTCAACGATTTAGATGAGTAATAATAAAATAAGGAGTAGATTAATTTTGTATTTATTTAAAAGGTGTTTTTATTTATGAAATGTATTAAAAAACTTAAATGCAAGTTATTCACAAACAGTGAGTTCGGATCTTTTAACTCTGCTTGCACCTTGGCTTGCACCAACCTCTAGTAATGAAAGCTACAGCTTTAAAATGAGTGGGCTTTAAGTAAGGAAAGTTTTTTTGACTGAGCTTTTAGATAACCTCAATGTTTTACTTTCAGTTTGTAAATAAATTAATATAGTAGTTTTGGGTTTTTTTGTTTGGTATATTTTTCGTGCATAATCAGTGACTTTCACTTATGTTTGTTTTACCTCGTAGTGCCCTCATAAATAATTTTTTGTGCTGAAAACGGGTTGGAAATATGGCGTTTTTCTGGACAAAATTGGAGGTGTTTTATTGGTTAATGAACGATTTGGGATATTAAATAAGGTAAATTAATCCTTGAAAAAACGGTTACTTAGGGAAATTATAAACGAACTTATTACCAAATGCCACAAAACAATCGTTTCTGGGGGCTATAAATTTAAACCACCCCCCTGAGGTGGTCTAAAAAATCACCAACTTTATAACCTCAAACACAAATAATGAAGCTATTATGTGCCAAATTTTTGGTGTATTCGCCATTTGCCATCTTGAAACCTGTCAAAAAAAATAGTTTTAGGGAATTTTCTTCTAAAATATGGTATATTTTAAAAAGAAAAGCAGTTTTTTTTCGTGGTATTTTGCAATAACAATACAAAATAATCAATAACTTTGTGTCTTTTCTGTATGGGTAAGTGTTTTTTGAAAATTGGTTTTACAATTTAGTACCCCCCACAGGTATAAATATTTAGACCTGTGAGGGGTACTATTTTAGATCTTAGTAAATCTCACTGTCAATGTCCCATCAAAATAAAAATCTTTTAAGTCTTGAACCATTTTGGCCACATAAGGCACTGCTTTTGTAAAATTAAAAACAAAAAATTCTACCCAAAAAGTTTATCAGCCACTGCAACGCCAACGACTTCGAGAGCTGGTGGAAATAATCAACGCTAGAGTGTGTCCCCAAATTTAAAGTCTTTCCTTTACCAATAGCATGACAAAAAAATAGAGAGAATGAAAACAACGACGATTTTCCGTAAATCTCGGACATCCAAAATAATAAAAGCTGATCTACATAAAATTTAATGAATTCTGATAAATTTTACAATATTTTCTCTATTTAACACACGAAAACGACTAAAATAAATAAAAGTAATAGTTCTTTCTATCATAGCATCACAAATGATTTTAAGAATAAACTTGAAAACTGTTCAAGCAAAAAATACAGGTGCTCTGAAGCCATGATTTTGACCGACTATACTTTAGCTTTTTTTTTTAAGAAAACGCGACCAAAAAAAGGAAATCCGTAACTTTCTTAGCACAGTGTTGCCAACGCAATTATTTATAAAACCGAAGGTAAAACCACAGAATTAAAAAAAGGGGTAAAATAGACAGAACAAAGCGCGCGGATTTACTAACCCATGTTTTTGACACAAAATTCAGAAAAAAAATCTCTATTAAACGGTTAAACAAATTTATGGGCTCGGTCTAAAAATAAAAAATGCATTATCTCCAGTCTAAAAGTAATCCCTATATGATGATAAAATCCAAATTTATAGAACCAAAATGATCATAGCACATAATTAACAGTCAATTATTTCAAAACTACACAATAATCGTTTTCAATTCAAGGTCAAAGTGGGATAATACTGCTCAGAATTATACACGACCCACATAAAATTCTAACATGTTAGTAGAATCTATTGTACAGAGTATTCCACAAGAATTGGTCCAAATTTAAATAGTCCCACAAAACCCAGACCAATTACATGTTTCTAGAACTTTATTATTTCTTATTAGATTTCAATATTTAAAAAGTTGTTTTTTCAAAGTACAATACAATACAAACATTACGTAAATCCAAAAGCAACGTAAATAAAGTAGATCTTAAGATCCTTAAAAAATTAACATTAATAAATAAACAAAAAACAAATTATTCAATAGGGCTTTACAGGATGAAGTCAAATGAGTAGACCTGTTTCTGTATTGCGAAGTCATGCACCTCTTTTAAAAATGAAGTAAACTATATCTCCGGTCATTTCATATGAAATCAACCAAAAAAAAAGGGAGGCAGACCATCTCCCCGAGATTGTACCCATAAAGGGGATGAAAAATCCCAAATTTGAAATTTTTTTGACCATTAGTTTTTTTTTAAATTTATTCTTGAACATCACAAATAGTACCAAGTTTGGTCAAACATGTACTTAAAGAAATATCTCGATAACTACTTAAACTTGACCAGTGGTTTGTAGCTCGTTTTAAAGGTATTACCTTTCGAATGATGTATCACATGATATACTTTTTCTTTAAAAAAAAACAATGAAATTTAAAAAAAAAAATTTTGAAAGACAGCATTTTTTATTCTTTTTTATAAAAATATATTTTGTTTCTGGTCATTTCGCCAAACTATTTACAAAATTTCAAAATGGAGGCTTGATGGTTTCATTAAAAAAAAATTATTTTAAAAAATTTGAAATTTGTTTTTCAAAAAAAAATGGTTAACAATTTTTATATTTTCACATTAAAAAAAAATTCTTTGTTTCTTAACTAAGTCCATTAGTGTACAGTTTTATGTATAACATATTATGGGTACTGTTATTCTTTTTAGACAAAACTTATTTATTTATATTTATGATTTTAGTACTTAGCATTTTATTCATTCATTCAGTCTTGGTCATTTTTTTTTTTACTTTGGTATTTTAAACATTATTGTGACTACTATATCTTTAGTTTATACCCTGCTTTGTCGACAAAGTTACTGACAATAAAGTACTTTTTGAATTGAATTGGTTTAATTAATTAACCTTTAAAACAAGCTATCACAAGCTTTATAAATGCCTGTAAAGGTGGTACACAAAAAGAGTAATATCTTGGGAACTTTATACCGTAAAAAAGCGAATAATACCTTGTTTTATAGGTATTTTAAAGCCCATTTTGATAAAGTATCACATAACCTATTTTTTTTGAACAATCAAGTCTCCGTATTGAATTTTTGTAAATAGTTTGGCAAAATATCCAGAAACAAAATTTTTTTTTAAATAAAAAATGCTGTTTAAAAAAAAACTTTTCGAATTTATTTTTTTATTAACAAAAAGTATATCATGTATTTAAAATACCTTTAAAACGAGCTATAAACCACTGTCCAAGTTTAAGTAGTTATCGAAATATTTCAATTTCTTTAAGTACATGTTTTGTGATTTTCAAGCATTAATTTAAACAAAAGTAATGGTCAAAAAATTTTTAAATTTGGGTTCAAATGGGTAGAAAAAATGTACCAAAAATTATCGAAATCGGGAGATGGTTTGCCAAACCTCTGGTTGATTTGATTTGAAATGACCCGTTGGTAGTTAGTAGTATTTAAAATAATTGCCAGATTCTAATCTAATTCTAATTTGGTTGGATGATAAAAGACCCTATACATGTACTAGTGGGTGATTCCGACGGGGTAACTACTCCGCGAAATCGCGTCACAAATTTCACACTAGTGAATACCCCCTCGGGTGATTCTTACGTAATGCCCAAAAATGGTGTTACCTCTTGATATTGCCAAAACAAAATAAGTATAGATAACTAACTAACTAATTTTTTTTTAATAAAATTTCAACTTTTAAATAATGTTTTACCGGCGGTCTGATGAACATTTTGCTTTTCAATTCATTACGACCAGGGTTCTAAGTTCTAATGGATAATCCAAAAACCTTCATCCTTGTTAGGAATAATCAGTATCATAGGACTGTAGCTGGACACATGAAGGATGCATTACATAAAGGGTGGGACTGAAAATTTGAAATGTTACAATCGGCATATTTTTTAAACTAAATAAGATAAATAAGTAGAATTTCTCATACTTAGATGGTTTACAAAAAAGCTTATTTTTGGATAGTGATCGTGCCGCCACGCATAAAGTGGGCGGATGAGGGGGGGGGGGGGGTGCAGCTGTTCTATTTTATGAAATGGGACACCCTGTATGTTTTGACAAATTTGAATTTGAAGAGCGACTTTGACAATATATATCACCGAATAACATTTTTCTTTACTTTTTTTTGAGGGAAGGCTAGCTATTCATTGATTTTAACATTTTTCTTGTCTAACTCATTGGTTTTACGGAAATAAGATTGCGATTTTATTTAAAAACATAGAGAAAAAAGGCCCTACCTTTTCGAATTTGCCGAAATACACAGGGGCCCTAACCCTAACTCCGCCCACTTGAACCTACTATGTTAGGTCACTGAAAGATGACCGTTCAGAAATAGAAAACGTTGAGGCTGTTGTAAAAAAGAAAAAAGATTGTGGACCACCTCACCGAATTTCCATCCGGAATAAGCGCCTACGCTCCAACTCTTGCAGCTGATGAAAACCAAAAAGATGAATTTTATTCTCAACTTAGTGAAGCCATAACATCTGTACCTAAATCTGATAAACTTATCATCCTTGGTACGAATTCAAACCTATGGAAGGGCGTCATTGGCAAGGAAGGTGTTGGAAACATGAACTCAAACGGACTGCGCCTATTAACCTTATGTTCGGAATATGATCTCACAATCTCAAATACAATTTTCCGACAAAAAGACAAATTCAAGACCTCCTGGCAACACCCGAGGTCAAAACACTGGCATCTGATTGTTTACATTATTGTACGTTCCAGAGATCAAAAAGACGTAAACATTACAAGAGCAATAACGAGTGCAGACGACTGCTGGACAGACCATCGCCTGATACGAGCCAAAATGAACTTGCACATTCCACCAAGAAGAAGAAAAAAAGCAAATCAAAAGAAGATTCAATGTAGAACGCCTTAAAGATGATCAAACTAGAACTTAATTCCAAGTTTCTCTGAATCAAAAGTTGGGTACTTTAAAGTACCCGGAGAATATTGACGATCACTGGAGAATTTTGAAGACAGCAATAACATCTGCCTCCGAAGAAACGGTCGGCTACACACAAAGAAAACATCAAGACTGGTTTGATGAGCACGACAAAGAAATTCAAGACCTTATTGAGAGGAAGATAATGCTTGGAAAAGCCACCCTAACTCTAACGAAAGGAAAAGGCAATATCAAGAAGCCAAAGCAGAAGTACAAAGGCAAACACGTAGATTAAAAAACCAAGCGACTAAGATGATATATGGTCCCACTACACAAGGTATCAATCCCCTACGATCCAAAGATGGAACAAGGCTGCTTAAAGACAGATCCTCTATCAATTCACGATGGAAAGAACACTTCCAAGAACTACTCAACAGAGAGTCTCAGGTCGATAATGACATCTTCGACGACAAAATTCCGAAGAAAACTACACAACAACACCTAAGTGAGTTTCCGAGACTAGAGGAGATCGAAAAGGCAATCACACAGCTAAAGAATAACAAGTCAGCAGGCACAGATGGTATCGCTGCTGAAGTCTACAAACAAGGGGGTCCCGCACTTAATTCCCAAATGCACATTCTAATAAGTAACCATTCCTGCCGAACTCAGAGACGCCTCTATAGTTACCATTTTCAAAAAAGGCGATAAGGCCCAATGTGGAAACTACAGAGGTATATCTCTGCTTTCTGTTGCTGGAAAGATACTTGCACGGATACTATCAAACCGATTAATTCCGATTGCTGAACAAAATCTGCCAGAGACACAGTGTGGATTTAGGCCCAATCGAGGCACAGCTGACATGATCTTCAGTGCCAGACAAATGCAAGAGAAATCTAGAGAACAAAATCGCCCTCTCTTCATGGCCTTCATAGATCTAGTCAAAGCATTTGATTCGGTCAACAGAGAAGCTCTTTGGAAAATAATGGCAAAAGCTGGATGCCCTCAAAAATATATTCAAATTCTTAGACTACTACACGACAATATGAATGCAACAGTCCTGAGCAACGATGGACCAGGAGAGTCATTCCAGATTACGACAGGCATTAAACAAGGGTGTGTTATTGCGCCCACCCTATTCTCTATATTTTTAGGTGCCATGCTTCACCTTGTTGAGGAACATCTACCGCCGGGAGTGGAAATTCTATATAGATTCGACGGTGGCCTACTTTAACCTAGGAAGACTGCGAGCAAAAACTAAGTTCTCGACAACCTCGGTAATCGAACTGCAGTACGCCGATGACAACGTCGTAATGGCCGATACAGAGGAAGGTCTACAACTGGTAATCAACGCATTTAACCAAGCCTACAAAAGTATTGGCCTAGAGGTCAATCTTGCCAAAACGCAAATTCTTCACCAACCAGAACAAGGTACGAATCCCCAAGCTCCAAACATATATAATAAATGGCCATCCTCTGCAGAACGTGGAACATTACCCATACCTTGGGAGCCACCTATCATCAAACGCAACTATTGATGCAGAAACACAGAATCGCCTAAAATGTGCTAGCGCAGCGTTCGGACGGCTTTCGGAGAGTCTTCAACAATCACGACATCAATGCGGAGACCAAGCTTCGTGTCTACAACAGTTATAATACCAACTCTAACATACGGATGCGAAACGTGGACCACCTACAGAAGGCATATCAAACGACTAGAAAAATATCACCAAAATTGTTTAAGATGAATATTAAGAATCAAATGGCAAGACCGACGAACAAACATAAGTGTTTTAGAAGAAGTCAGAACAACTAGTATAGAAGCCCTTATCTTCAAGCACCAGCTTCGTTGGACTGTCTCCCAAACACGTCTCCCAAAGCAGATATTTTATGGACAACTGAAGGAGGGAAAGAGAAATCAAGGTGGTCAACAAAAAAGGTACAAGGACGTTCTCAAAGGCAATATGATGAAGGGTCACATCGATATAAACAACTTCGAGACCACGGCAAACGATAGGGCTACATGGCGCCGAACAGTCCATGAGGGAGCACAAGCTTTTGAAGAGCAACGACATAGACTAGAAACGGAAAAGAGAGAACGTAGAAAGGAGCGACAAAATGGAAGAATGGATGACCAACAACACCCGGCTGCTGCCGGAGACTGGGTGTGTCAGGACTGTGGAAGGGTATGCGGCTCGAGAATTGGCTTACATAGCCATCAAAAAACGCCCAACAGATAGCGACGATACAGAATAGAGGAAAATCATACTCGGTATCGAGTGATTGCCTATGATGATGATGATAGTCCTATAATTTCCTGATAATTCCTAATAAGGGTGAAACAGGCCTGTAGGTTTCAGGACTATCCAACAGGTCTTGGAATGGTCGCAATGAATTAAAAAGATAAATGTCCGACCCATACTAAAACATTTTTCAAAAATTTACTTTTTTACACACAAACACATAATTATTTCTTTTGAAATTTTATTTTAAAAAAAGTTACCTCGAGACTAGGAAATAAATTGGTACATAATTAGTAGTGAATTATGGCTTAATTATTTTTTGCCAAATTATTTTCTAAGCAAAAAGGGGTGCACACCAAGCTACACACCTCATATAAACAAAAAAAAATCGAGTTCTCTTGGGAGTACGAAACTTAAACATAAATATAAAAAGTAGGACATTATGGCATGATTACCTTAGTTTTATTAAATCCTTTTCTTAAGCAGAGGGGGTGCACCTTGAAATTAAGCCACACCTCCCATATACAAATTCAATTCAATTCAATTCAAAAAGTACTTTATTGTCAGTAATTTTGTTGACAAAGCAGGCTATAAACTAAAGATATAGTAGTCACAATAATTTTTTTTGAAGGTCTAGGTTTATGGGTTGAGGGATCTTGTTAATGAAATGTCCTTTTTTTGAAATGCCAATGTTTCGCAAAATTTATTTGCTTTTTCAGGGCTCTAAAATTTAATGTACAATAAAAATAGTGTGGATTTAAAAGAATTTTTGTTAAAAAAATTTTATTATACAACCAGCAAAAGTTTCAAAAATAAAACGTTGAAATTTCGTATTTTTTAGTATAAGTTTGAGAAGACAAAAATAAACATAACAATAACCGCAATCCAATGTAAAAAATGTAAGACAAAAAAAAACAAACATAAAAAGTAAAAAACAGACTTACATTCAAGACGGCCGTTCCATGTGTCGATTTTATTGCCAATAGACATCATCCTTGGGTAAAGGGGGATTATTTTGGCAGAAGTGCCGTAAAATTTTCGTTAAAACTTTAAAAAAAAAAACATAAACAAACACATTAAAATAATATTACTAGGGCGAGTACTTCGTTCGTATTTAATTTTTACACTGATATGCAGCAGATGCTTGTTTTTTTTGTTTCCCCTTCCTATGTTATTATTTTAGTTTATTAATTATATCGAAATATGAGGTATTTAAGTTTTTTATGTCAGTCCTTCTATTTAAAGAGTTAGGGGTCTTTTTAATGTGTAACATCTCAGAGAAAACCCTTTTTTTATAATTCTGTTGAATATGTAGGATTCTTGTTTCCTGGAAGTTAAATATATGTCCTTTTTCTTGAAAATGTTCAAAAAGCGTCGTTTTGTTTTCTCTTTGAGCTCGTGGGTTTCTGCAGTCTCTTACATGCTTTTGTAACCTTGTTTTTAAGTATCTCTGCGTTTGACCTATGTACACCCCATTGCTATCGGTGCATTTTATTTCATAAATTGCGTTTGCTTTTTGTTCTTTTGGTGTAGGGTCGTTAAGTTTGCTGTAGATTTTTTTATCTATGGTATTTTCTGATTTAAACGCTATTTTTCTGGTATTTTGAAGGGTACTTCTTATGTTCTCTGAAAGGTGTGGTTTGTAAGGAATTTTGGAGTATGACTGTGGAGGGTGTGAGGATGGCCTTTGTGTTTGAGGAGTGTTTGATATGTGTGTTTGTAAAAGTGTGTTTGCGTGTGTTGGTGTTTACTGATTTTGTTGGGTGAATTCAGTGTGTGGTGGTAAAATGTGTCGTGTTTGTGCACTGTTAGACTGTTGATTTGTCTGTAGTTGTGAGGATCCTGATGAGAGGGGTGTGGATAAGATTTTGTTAACTAGGTGTTTGGGATAGTTGATAGTTATTTTTACTAAGTAGATTTTTATGAGATTTAGATTTTTTTGATGTAGTGATGGATGGGATAATTTTAAGGCTCTGTGCTTTAAGTTATTTATTATATTAATTTTTTGATTGTGTGGGTTAGTGAAATGGTTGTTCAAAAACCTTTCAGAGAACTTGGCTTTGTGGTATCAGTCTGTTATGATTTCGCCCTATTTGTTTCCAATCAGTAAAACGTCAAGAAATGGGAGTGTGTTATTTTGCTCTTTTTCGAGTGTAAATTGCAACCTTGGGTGGAAACTGTTAAAAGTATTTAAGCGGGTGGTTTCCTGTACTTGGGGGATGGTTAGGACGATATTGCCAACATATCGCTTAAAGAGGGGTACGTTAAAGGGTAGTTTTGACAAACATTCTTCGTGACATAACCAGATTCGAGCATATAGGCGACATGCAGTTTCCCATACCTAAGCCAAATGTTTGTGCATATATTTCACCTTGAAATGAAAAATAGTTGTTTGTAATACACAACTCAGAAAGTTTTAAAAATGTTTCCAAGGTTAAGTTAGTTTGTTCTTTTATTTTATTCCACTTTTTTATGATAATTTCTTTCGTAAGGTCTGTTGGTATATTTGTAAAAAGTGATACTATGTCGAGGGAAACTAATATATATAGAGTGGGCCACAAAATTCCGCACTTTTTGGATTGGCTATAGCTTTTGACATAAGTGCTCGATTTTTAAAGATATTGGTTTTTTAGAAAGATAAAACATGATACTTTTTCGATTCAGTTGAAAATTTAAAATTTCTTAAAAATCCCAGCTGGCGGACAGTTTTAAAAAATGTGTAATTTTCACCCCACCTGAAAAAAAATTATGTGCGACAACGAACAAACTTTAAAACTTTCACTACAAATACTCATTGTTTCATGTATTCACATATCATTTAATTAAATCGGTTGAGAAATGAAAAAGTTATAAGCTTTTAGATTATGAGTGTGTGGCCTTAATATTGAAAAAAAATCACAAAATTAGGTACATATTTTTTCAATTAATATAACTTAAAAATATATTATAGAGACAAAACATGAGAGTTGCATGGCGGATAGTTTTAAAAAGAGTTAGGTTTTACATGCCTTACTTTTTTTCAGTAAGGCACTGGACAATTTTTTCTTCGTATATCGAGGTATCACCTAATTAAATCTGGATAAAAAATAAAAAAGTAATGGTTATTAGGGAATTATTGAAATACGGCCGCACTGGATAGTGCCTACTTAGCGCCGACCTTAACACAGGCTGTGCCTGGCTCTAAAAGGTGCAAATTATAGAATTATTGAACGCGCTAGCAAAACGGTGACGATACGACTTTATTTCTAACCTACAAATAATGCTGCCTGTTTTCGAAATTCTGTGTTGTTTTTTTTTTATATTTTGAGTAATCAAAAGCATGGGTGATGTGTTGGAAGCAGAGGTTTTTGTGGAGGGTAAAGAGAAGGACCATTTAGAGTTCTGAAGGGATTTTGTTGAACTACTTCTCGTAGCAAACAAATATTGTCTTCATCGGTAAAACGAAATATTGGAGCCTTGCTTTTTTTAATTTTCTTGTGCTATGTCATCCGATTTCATAAAAATATAACTATTTTGTCCCAATTTTTGCTTTTTTGGCCGTCACAACACAAAAAATTCCCGAAAGTAGGGTTAAGGTAAAAAAAATGGCGAATAGTTGTCAAAAACGTCAAATACGGCTAGACACCGCCAAGATGCGGTCCAGTATAATTCCTCCACAAATAAGGGCAGGTCCTAACCTTATTAGTGTCGGCACTAAATATGGTCGTTCTTGCGCATGCGTATCTGTCAACAGCGTCAAAATAGTGCCTGGCCTTATTAGTGCCGGGCCCTAACTGCGTTTCAATAATTCCCTATTTAGATTCTTAGTGTTTTTCTTAATTAAATAAGGTTAAATAAGGTTCTTAATTAAATAAGGTTAAAAGATATAGCAGAAATGGAAAATGCATGTATATAATTTTGTGATTTTTTTCAATGCAAAGCCAAAACACTCGTAGTCAAAAATCTTTATAACTTATTTGTTTCACAAAAGGGGAGTAAAGGATAGTGATGCGAATATAATGTAACCTTCATATTTGCTCGGAACAGTTGGAGACCATGCTTACCCCATTGGGCATGGGACCAGAGGTTTTCGATCGGTATGATGTGAATGCATCTATCTAGCCTCTCATGTCCAAATGCCAACCTCACTTTCTGTGGTGCTCCCTGTCTAGAACTAGACCCAGTAACGACTAGGAACTGCTCCATTAAGGACCTGTACAAACTCGTACAGGGGAAAATTTAATGGTGTGGTTAAACTAGAATCAACACTAGGAACTGCTCCATTAAGGACCTGTACAAACTCGTACAGGGGAATGGGGTGGTTAAACTAGGATCAAAGGGTGCACAATAAGCCAGTAATGGCTGCAGTGCAGTGACTGGCCAGCCATTAGGCTGGTCAGAGCCACAATTGGGGGGTTTTAGTCAGTAGGAATCTGACACTACCCAGGCTCTTCTGGTAGAGAAATGACTCTGGCAGGAAAGTATGCAAGATTTCCCCTTGATACCCTTGAAAAACCAAAAAAAATTCACAAACATAAACAACGAGGGTTTGTATTGAAAGCTTTAGAGTTTGTTCAGAGTCGCACATAATTTTTTTTCAGGGGGAGTGAAAATTACACATTTTTTAAAACTGTCCGCCATCTTGAATTTTTTAGAAGTTTTAAATTTTTAACCGAATCGAAAAACTCTCACATTTTATCTATTCAAAAAGCCAATATATTTCAAAATCGAGTAATCAAGTCAAAAGTTATAGCCAATCCAAAAAGTGCGGAATTTTGTGGCCCACCCTATAATTTAGTGGTAGTATGGTTTGGTTGAGGTTTTCGACAAGCTCAAAGGAATTTCTGACGTATTTTTCATTTTTTTCGAGAGTGAAATTTAAAAGGTGTGATATATGTTTGCTAACATTATATAATGGTTATCCAATGATGGAAACGATAGGTCTGAAAGGGGCATTTTGTTTGTGAACCTTGGGTAAAAAATACATTTTTGGGGTGACTGCAGCATTTGTTTTTGTTTTTTCAGTAAAACCGGGTCAATTTCCTTATTTTTTTTTTAGTTGCACCAAAAATTTGTTTTTGTTTTGGATTATGATGGTGGGGTCTTTTTTGAGTTTTTTATAGGTAGATTCGTCGCTCAATATTTCTTTTGCTTTTTTTCCCAGTCTTGTTTATTTTGTAGCACTGTTATGTTGCCTTTATCTGCCCTATTTATGATGACATTATTGTTTTTTAAAAAATGTGTGGTTTCTTTAACAGCCAGAGAGAGTTCTTTAACAGCCATAGAGAGATTATATATTCTGTATCGATAATTATTTGTTGTAGGGGTATGTCTTTTTCTAAATAGGGAAGATTAAATTTTTGCTGCTGAGATTTACACACCATTTTTGTTCTAAATTTGAAACTAAGGGTGGCAGTGATTGTTTTGGAGTGTTTTTTAGGTTGTTAATTTGTTTTCTTTTTTGGTGTTCAAAATTGTTTTTATAGAAAATATTTTGTGATTCACAAAACTGACTAAAAATTTGTATAGGAACTCTATCTTGAATGTAACTCTTTACAATATCTATTTCATTTCTAATATTTCTTTGTTTCCAAGGTATATAATCTACTTCTAACCTTAAATTTTTTTGATGAAAATTGTGTTGTACTTTAATAAATTTGTTTGTAAAGGGTGTAGATTCAGAAAGAAAAGTATCTAGAACTCTAAGTGAGTTAATAATATGGTTAGGAATGACCTCTGAGTTTTTACACGACAGTGACAGTAAAAATTTTGTATGGTTTTCAAAGTTACATAATTTTCTAACTAAATTTTCTACACATTTTTTACATTGGATTGCGGTTATTGTTATATTTATTTTTGTCTCCTCAAATTTATACTAAAAAATACAAAATTTTAACATTTTATTTTTGAAACTTTTGCTGGTTGTATAGTAACATTTATTTTTCTTTAACAAAAATTCTTTAAAATCCACGTTATTTTTATTGTACATTCAATTTTAAAACTTCTCAAACTTATACTAAAAAATAAAAAAAAATAATGTTTTACTTTTTAAACTTTTGCTGGTTGTATCATAACATTTTTTTAACAAAAATTCTTTAAATCCACACTATTTTTCTTGTACATTCAATTTTAGAGCCCTGAAGAAACAAATAAATTTTCAAAACATAACAATAACATTTCAAAAAAAGGACATTTCATTAACAAGATCCCTCAACCCATAAACCTAGACCTTCAAAAAAAGTTAAAAAAAGGATCGTTGAACCATTCTACAAGTGACAATAATGTTTAAAATACCAAAGTAAAAAAAAAATGGCTAAGACAATAAAATTTTTTCACAGTCATTAGATAAAATAAAACGCTAAGTACTAAAATCATAAATATAAATAAATAAATTTTGTCTAAAAAAAATAACAGTACCCATAATATGTTATACATAAAACTGTACACTAATGGACTTAGTTAAGAAACATAGAATTTTCTTTTTAAATGTAAAAATTTTGACCATAAAAACATAGATATACAGATATTACAACTGGTCATCAAAATATTCAGTGTGTGTAGTATGGTTTGTGTAACAATGCAATCTTTGGTTTTTTTTCTAAACACATTAATGGTAGCAGCTGGTTTTAGTGACAAATGATTAAAAATTTTACGTCCTTCATAAATAAGAGACTTTTGGATAAGAACACTCTTTGGTATAGGCAAGGGCAAGTAACCATGCTGCCGTGTGAATCTTTGGGATCTATTATTGTCTATGGTATTTTTGATATTTTTAAAAACCAAGCTGGAAGTTTCCAATATGAATAGAATGTTATTGTTAAAATATTGTGTTTATAAAATAAGGTTTGCAAGATTCCCTTTGATTTATATTACTTATAAATCTCACAGCTTTTTTTGTAAAATGAGGAGCATTTTCAATAAATAGTGACTGGCTGTTCCCCAGAATGGTATTCCATATCTCAAATGACTCTCAAATAGGGAAAAGTATACAGTCCTTGCCATATTCTCTCCCAATTCGGATCTTAAGCATCGGATTGCAAAGAACCCAGAGGAAAGTTTTTTGCTTAATTTTATAATATGATCTTCAAACTTCAGCTCATTATCAATGTGAATTCCAAAAAATTTATTAACTTATTAAGTAATATCATTGATGTAAATTAAAAACAAAAATGGGCCTAAAGCAGACCCCTGTGGTACCCCGCAATTAATCCCCAAAGAAGAATGCATTTCAGAATTGATGACTGACTGAGTACAATAACTTAGGTATGATTTAAACCATTCCAGCACTTGTCCCTGAAACCCATAATGCTCTAGCTTTCGCAGCAGTATACTGTGATCCATGCAATCAAATGCTTTGGATAGGTCACAGAATACTGTCGGGGCAGCTTCGCCATTGTTTAGAATGGAATAGACTTTGTCAAGAAAATCAAAAATAGCATCATCTTAGAGGCCTGGAATCTGCATTGTTTTGGAGTGATTAATTTGTATTTAGAAAGGTAGCTCCACATTCATTTGACAATTTTTTCGATAACTTTTGACAATGTTGAAAAAAGAGATATTGATCGGAAGTTTGAGGGTATATTTGTGTCACCTTCTTTATGGATAGGAATGACTAGTGAAGATTTTAAACAACCAGGGAAAGATCCTTTATTAGAAGACTCATTTATGTCACAACAAAGAGCGGAGACTGCATTGTCAGGTAAATTTAATAAGACCTTGTCTGAAATTTCATCTTCACCTCTAGATTCTTTATTAGCTATTTCCTTAATGGCATTAAATACCTCTTCACGGTCAACAGGATAGAACTAGAAAGAGCTGGATACTGACATATCAGACAAGTAACTAAGAGGATCTTCAGTAGAAGGGATAACCTTGGTTAAATAATAAATAAATAAAATTAACATCAATATTTATTGCTTTTTTTGACCTGTGGCATATATTATTAATGATGTTCCAACTTTCTTTTTGTTTATTTTTTTCTTTGTTTAGCCTATTTTTGTAATAAATAAATAAATCTTAGGAACACCTATATAAACTAGGCAGTCCCACTCTCAGTCCCACCTCAATGAAATCAAAAAACGATAATGTCAGAATCAGGTGCTCTTTAGGTGCTAATTTGGTCCTCAAACTAAAAATTAACTGCTCCTCTAGTTTTAGCAGAACACTAAAAAAACTGCTAGGTTAACGTTAAGGTAGCGGTCCCATCCATATTTCTTGTACAAAAATATAATGTTACTATTTCCAAATTAGGTGCTATTTAAGTGCTCCCTGAACATTAAATAAACTTTAAAAAAAGGTAGCGGTCCCATCCATATTTCTTGCAGAAAAATATAATGTTACTATTTCCAAATTAGGTGCTATTTAAGTGCTCCCTGAATATTAAATAAAACTTTGAAAAACACCCTACAGGTACCCCTTCAGATAAACCAAATTTCAATTATTTAAAAATAAAGAGCCATTTAAGTGCTACTTTGGTCCATCTTTCAAAAATTAAGTGATCTTTTTGTTGTGACAAAAAATGGAAAAAATGCAATTTCATTGGTAATTTCACATAAATAAGTATAAAATGATTAATATCTCTTGTAATATCTTCAATTTAGGAGTTCAATAAAAATGCGAAAGCCCTGGTTTTCGCGCGTATTTTTTTTTTTAACTAAGCACCACAACCAATCCAACCCAATCCAAGATAACCAACCCAACCCATCCCAGCATAAACAACTCAGCCCAAAATAACCAACCCAGGATTTTCGCATGTTTATTGAACTCCTAAATTGAAGATATTAATCATTTTATGCTTATTATCTTGAATTTGTGTGAAATTACCAATGAAATCACATTTTTTCCATTTTTCGCCACAACGAGCACTTAGTTTTTGAAAGGTGGACCAATGTAGCACTTAAATTGCTCTTTATTTTAAAATAATTAAAATTTGGTTTATCTGAAGGAGTACCTGTGGGACCGCTAGTTTTATGTTAAGCTAGCAGTCCCTACTTATTTTTTGTGCAAAAATACGAAAAAAAAATTTTTTTCAAAGTTTTGATTTAATATTTGGAGAGCACTTAAATAGCAGTTTAGTTTGGGGACCAAATTAGCACCTAAAGAGCACCTAATTCTGGCACTATCGTTTTTTGATTCTATTGAGATGGAACTGCCTAGTTTAATCAATCAATGAACAGTTAATACCTAATTTAGACAATAACAAAAAAAGTGTTTATAAATTAGTGACAACTATATTTTATTAAGCGCTTCAGTTTGTCTATAATTAAATAAGTCGATATGACCAAAATTTTCATTGTAATTACATATTTAGTAAAGTTTCAACAACATTGTTTTTACCATAATTGGTTCTGTGGAATCTAAGGGAAAAACATTTGTACTGTCTTGTTATTCTTAAAGTCTCTTAATCACCTTCCACTTGAATTCAGGTTGATCAAAGATATTCAAAAATTTAGAAGAACAGTAATGAGCTATTTTGAAAACCATCCATTTTATAATTGTGATGAATACTATGCTGAGGTACTAACTAGCTAAATATAGTATGCTTTATTTTCTTTTCATTAGTTTTCATTCTCATTCATTCATTCTCTTAGGCTTAAGTCAGTATAATACAAATAACCGTTACTTATGTTTATCTTTTTTCTTTTTTTATTCTGTTATTTTTTGTTAATTTTAAACTCTTAAATGTTGTTAAATATGTTTGTTATTTTATATTTTTGTGACCATTTTTTATTATTAACTAAAATTGAACAACTTGAAATCAAATTATTTATTTTTGTTAAAATTATGCTTATTGGATTATTATTTTATCGTGACATAGTAGAATTCACTCATTAATCTTGTTGTTAAGTCTTATTGCATTTCTTGAAAATCATTTAACATTATTTTATTTTTGTCATTTTGCCTTAGGCATACTTTGTTTATGAGTTTGAATGATCTTAGAAAGGGTCAAACCACATCAAGTCAACCAGGCAATAGTTTTGACCATCTTCCATTTTGATGATTTTTGGTACACTTATTTGTCTTATCAAAAAACTCAAAAATCTTAAAAATCAAATTTTTTGGATAAGCGGTTTTTGTTTTATTGATTTTTGAAAATCAAGAAATTGACCAATATGTCCTTGACAGACACTTACAAAAATAGTAATATCTCAAAAACTATTGATCCTATAGAAGCGAGTGATAGCTCATTTTGAAGGGTTTTTAAAGACCTTTTTAAGGATGTGTTACACAATATAGTTTGTTTAATTTTTTTTTTCTTAATTAAAAATTTTTTTTTTTTTGAAAAATCTCAAAAACACATTTTTTAATTTTTTAAAAAAAAATATTTCTTTTTTTTTCAATGTTTTTTTAACATTTTTGGAAAATTTTAGGATGGAGAAATAATGAAGTCATACTTTAAAAAAATAATAAGATATTTAATACAGGGCTAATTTACCTAATATGGGTATAACAAAAAAATTAAAAGTAAGAATAATAGAAAATTTACAATAAAAAATATTTAGGTTGCTAATTTTTTTTGTAAAATATGAGAGGGATAATCGAGTGCAATTTTTGAGTCCCAGGTATCGATTGTACTTCCAGGTATCTTTTTTCCAAAAACTTTTCATGTTGCTGGTACTCATTTAATGAACAATATTTAAATGTTATACCAGGAATGTTTTCTGTTGCAAATTTAAAAAGATCTTCGGGGGTCATGATCAGTTCATTATATGGTCTCTGCAGACTTGCTTTAGCAGCCAACCTTTTTACGGTGCCTCCCAGTCCATCGCATGCACTCTTCCCGTGGGAGGTGGCAAAAAAAATCCATTCTGCTTTAATTTTAAATTCCTCTAGATAGTATGCAATATTAACAAAATTTTTTTTATTTTTATACTGTGCGGCACAGCCGTCTGAAAAATAGATAATTTTGTCTAAATTATCAATTTGCCTCTTTAGTTCAGGCATAAGGTGGCTTAAAAAAAGATGAAATGCCACAGTGTTGTGTACCAAACAGTCTGAAATAAATATATAATTTAAATGACCAGTTTTCCCTCATGAGTTTTGTAATATATTACAAAAGGATGTAGGGTTGCCTGGCTATTTGTCCAGTGATAGGACTGCACTTCATCCTGCAAAATAAATGAATAATTTTCAGCGAAGTTGCATGTGAGTAGTGCTTCCCCCTTTTTTAAATTGTCTTTTACCTCATTGTAGTATTCTTTTTGCATGTGAGTGTAAAAAGAATGAGATTTTAATTTAATCAAGTCGTTTGAAAATTCTTCAATGAAGTCCTCTGCTGGTTTAATTAATGTCTCCATATTGCATCTATCTACAGATATCCACTTCTTAAAAGTCACATTGTCAATCATTGCTTCTTCGAACTTTTCATTCAAAAAGTTTTTGAAATTCTCAGTTCCTGGGCATATCTCACATTTGTCCAAAAAGCAGTAAACTCCTGGTTGGTTACACATCATTTTTGAGAGGCAAGCATGGTAGTCTGGTAAAGCAGGATTACCCTTATCATTTAAGATAAACTTGTTTATTTTAGAACACTATCATTAACTTCATATTTTGATGTATTGTGCACACACAAACTGTATGTGTACCGCTCTCTCCTGCTAAAATGCAACTTTTTGGTCTCAATTCACTAAATTTAGACAAAACAATTTTTAGGTCTGGATGCTCTTTCTTAAAATGCAAATATATTTCTTTGATATTAGCCAAAACTAACCTTTTCTGATGATGCTCCTTAGTTCCTTCTTTTCTTACAACAACAAAATCTTTTTTCCAGGCATAGGTCTACTCACATCATCTCTAAGGTAAAATGATGTTACCATTTCTACGACGTTTTGGTCAAGAGTTTTCCCAGGCTTTGGATGAGTTGTGGATAAAATTCCTTTTTCTTTGACCATTTTTTTGACCATCCTGGTCATGTATTGGGAAACTCCAAATTCTTGCTGAATTTTTGCCCGACTCCAACTCATAGAAAGACAAGATAGAATTAACATTCTTTCGCTTCTTTTTTGAAACAGCTGAAATTTTTCTTTTAATTGTTGTATTATTTCGCACTCGTCCATGTTTTTTTCTTTGGTCTTTTCTACTATTGAGTATTGTTCCTGACCTAATCTTTTTTCGATCACTGCTTTCACTTTTTCAGCCTTTTCTTTGGACACTCTTCTTTTTTTGATAGGCAACGACTGGTTTAGAAGGTCCATAGATTAATCACATTCTTTAAAAGGAGAATCTGGAGTTTGAGCGGAAGGTCTGTAACAATAAAAAAAACAATTTTTAATATGAAAACATTTACTAAAATTGGTAATTATTTAGTATCCGGTTTTCTGCCATTTTTGATTTTTTTTGAAAAATTCTTTATGGAGGCACCTACTAGGATCCCTAGGACCCCAAATCCGCAACCGCCGAATTTTATTTTTTTTTTTTTTTTTTTAAACCAAACCAACCCAACCCCACTTAAAAATACTCAAACCAACCCAACCCAACCCAAAACAACCAAAAAAAACCCTTACAACCCCCCCCCCCCGGCACCGGCCACACCCCTTTTTGCATCAAAAAAATTAAAAAAAAAAATTTTCGGCGGTTGCGGATTTGGGGTCCTAGCGACCCCAGAACAGACAAGACAATAGACAATAGTTTATTTCCAAATTGTTTACAATAGGCAAAATTAGGTAAAAATGATTTCTAATAGTAATCGGTTTGAGAGTTTTTGACCAGAAAATTTCTAAAAATTGTTAAAATTGCACACACACAAGTCAAAACATAACATTAGAACAGACAATAACGTATAGTAACAATATAATATAAAATTAGTTAAAATATGGTTAAAACATTATAATAATATTTAAAAAAAACAGAAACCAGATGTGGCGAACATTACTTAAAAGACACACATATATACATTACCAAAATAAAAGACATTAAAATTCATTAAAATTTAGGAACTCACTAATGCTGTAGGGTTCTATCTTACAAATTAGATTAAAGCATTCTTTTTTGTAAAGTTTGTAGCTTTGGATATTTTTTATTTTGTTTGGAAGTTTATTAAAGAATTTAATTGCAGCATAATCCGGGATTTTTTCAGTAATATTTAGTCTATGTTTTGGATATATATACATGTTGTTTTTGTTTCTTGTGTTACAGGTTCTAGTACCGGCAGATTTAGCAAAAAGTAATTCAGATTCAGATTCAGATTCTGAATCTGAATTACTTTTTGCTAATGGATTTTTTCCCAAATACAGTAAACATTCCAAGATATAAATACTCGGGACCATTAACAACTTATTTTCTCTAAAATTATTTCTACAAGAAGCATATGGCTTGATTCCTACCAAGATTCTAATAAGACGTTTTTGTAAAATAAAAACGTCATTTATGTGACTACTATGGCCCCAAAGTAATATACCATATTTTAATTGAAAGTAAAACATACCATAATAAATTGATTTTAATGAACTGTGACCTCTAAAAATTTTACTTAAAACTCTAATAGCATAGCTTGCCGCTGATAGTTTTTTACATAGATCTCTGATGTGTGAAAAAAAATTTAGGTCTTTATCAATAGTTACTCCCAATACCTTCGTGTGACTTTCAAAAGTTAATGTGTCTCCTTCATAAGTAAGGTTTTTAGGGACATATATGTCCATGTTAGAGACAACAACTGCTTTTCTTTTTTCTGTGTTCATAATGAGTTGGTTGTTAACACAGTATTCAGACACTTTACCTAGTACGTCAAAATATTCCTCATGGATGTTCCCCTCCTGATAAACCGGCATCACTACGTTGGCATCATCTGTGTAATTGGCCAGAAGGTCTGGATTTTTGATGACATGGTTTAGATCATTAAGATAAATAACAAAGAGCAGAGGACCAAGAATACTTCCCTGCGAAATTCCTGTCATTATGACGTTTGATTCTGACATTATTTTATTGTTGTTCAAATTTATTGTAACTTTTTGTGGTCTTTCAGTCAGATATGAGCAAAATAAATCCAAAGCACTTCCTCTAACCCCGTACGCTTCTAATTTTTCCAAAAGAATTTCATTATTTATTGTATCAAATGCTTTTGATAAATCCAAAAAAAGTCCACAGGCCGCTCCCCTAGATTCAAGAGTCGAAATTATTGACTTGTTCAACTCTAAAAGAGCCGATTCTGTAGACCTTTTCGGGAGAAAGCCATGTTGAAAATCGTTTAAAAGTGAATTTGTCAGAAGAAAATCTAACAGCCTCTTATGTATTAATAACTCATAAATTTTTGCAAAGGATGAAATCAGACTTATAGGCCTGTAGGTGCCCCCATAAAGAATTTTTCACTTAAAACCAAAAATTGCAGAAAACCGGATACTAAATAATTACCCTAAAATTATTAGCAGAGCCACAACACACAAAAAAAAACAAGTAAAAAATGCAGGTAGGTATTCGTTACTATTACTTACCCTGCTACAGGAGATGGTTGTTCATCCTGTTCCTTGTGTTCCTTGGAAAGTTTGTCACAAATTTTCATGCCAGTCTCCACCCCTTTAAAGGAAGTCATCCAATTTGTGACATTCCATAACTTCCCGGAATAGGTGGGTGAAAAGATCTTGGGTGGAGGGGAGGACAATTGAAGAAATACTCAAAATTTTGCAGGAATAAACAAGTTTGGAAAAACCCTTTATGTATCTTATTTACAAGACTGGGAGCAATTGACAAGTTTTTAGATATAAAGAGTAAATATATAGGTATTTATCAAAAAATGTATGGTTTTTTCCTGCAAGGTTTTTTATATTATTTTTTAAAAAATAGAACCAATAACTTTTCCAAAAATATTAAAAAAATACTTTAAAAAAAATAGTATTTTTTTGAAAAAAATTCAAAATGGTTTTTTCAAGATTTTTCAAAAAAAGATATTAAAAAAATTAAAAAAAAAATAAAAACAAAAAATTACATGGTGATACACATCGTTAAAAAGGTCTTTAAAAAACCTTCAAAATAAGCTATAACTCGCTTCTATAGGACCAATAGTTTTTGAGATATTGTTATTTTTGTAAGTGCCTGTCAAGGGCATATTGGTCAATTTCTTTATTTTCAAAAATCAATAAAACAAAAACCGCTTATCCAAAAAATTTAATTTTTTGGATTTTTAAGTTTTTGGATCAGAAGAATAAGTGTACCAAAAATCATCAAAATCGGATGCCTTTTTTTTGGTTGATTTGATATGGTTTGACTTGAGACGGAGAGAGAAAACAATAAAGAAATTTTTGTATTGTATTGTAAAGGAACCTTAAAGGAAATTAGAGCAAGAATATCTTCGCAATCAATAATGTTATTTACCCATATAAAAATATAAGGAGAGCATTTTTCCTATATTCTTGCAGGCTTTTCATTCAACAGTGCATAAGAGTAGGCTGGTGTTATAGGGAATATTTCAGTATGGAAAATAATTTTTATATAGTAAGTCTTTTACAAATCTATTTTGAACATTTAATAAGCAAATTACACAACAATTATAAAGTGGGTTCCATATTATAGAACAATATTCAAGAATACTGCGAACTATATATATATAGAGTATTAATGACTTTTGTGCTTATAAATTTTGTATTTCATTTAATGAAACCAATTAATTTACAGCTCTTAGAAATAATGTTACTAATATCATTGTATATACAATGTTAATATGTATTTCAAAGAGATTTTGTGGAAAAGTTGTCCCTAAATCCTTAAATTTAATCACAGTTTCAATGGGATTTAAAATCTTGTAAAAGTTTAAAGATTTACATTTGCTAATGTTTAAATTCAAAAAGTTACTTTTACACCAGGATACAACTCTATTTAAATCTGGTTGTAAATTGAAAATAGTGTTAAAAATTTGCTAAAAAATTTTAGGTCCTCAGCAGTAATGAATGGCATACACCATCAAATGCCTCACTCAGATCTGTGTGTATTACATCAACTTGGTTTTTGCTTTCAACTACTTTTACAACAAAATCTTAAAATGCAGCAAGGTTGATTGTAGTCGACCTTCCTTTATAAAATCATGCTGCTGTTTTATGATTTTCCTTTTAAACGTCTGAAATAACTCACCAGTGATGATAGATTTAAATAGTTTAGGCAGTGCTGATATAATGGAAATTCCTCAGTAGTTGTTGATGTCAGATCCAAGTTCAGATCTATCTCCAGATTTAAAGACAGATAAGATCTTTGTCAATGTGTAAGCCCAGAAGGACAACCGAGTCAAAGTTTCATCCTCATCAATTTCAACTTTTGATTAGTTATTTCTAAAATTTATTACTTCTGTTTTATTGGTGTTTAAATTTTTTTAAATAAGATCTAAGAGAATTTATTGATTGAGTGGCCACACATATAAGTCTGGTGTGTCCTCCTGCACCAAAACAGTGACATTATCACAAAACTGAGACAAAAAGTCATCGACCATCTAAGTGATGTCATTTGTAAATATTATGTACATAAGTGGACCAAAAATAGATCCCTCTGTAACTGTAATTTTAATAAAGATTTGACAAGTTTACCATTGTGTTTTTCAACAACACACTGGCTTCTATCACTTAGCTCTCAATATAGGTTCATGTGATGAGTCAGGCTGGCCGCGACTGGGAATTATTGCTTACTTTAAAAAATACCCAACCCTGGTTTCACTGAAAAATCTGTTGTTAATAATGTTTCCTTTTTAGACTAGAATTGAATGAAGGCTATATAAAACCTCATATAAAACCTAAAAAAAGTAATTTTATCTAAAACTTTCCTTATATAAAACCAGAGTTAGGTGTATATTAACCAAGGGGGAAACAGCTCACAGCATTACAAATCATAACCCATCTAAATTAATGTGGCATTTTGGCAATACATGTACACAATCTTTGGCATAGCATAGCAACTAGAAATACATGTAAAATTTTGTGTCAGCTGTTACCCCCTCAATATTAATTAACTTGAAGCTGCCCTGAGGCAAATTTTTGACAGCACCAAAATAATATCAGTGCACCATGAGTGACTTACCTACTAATTTTCCCCAAGGAATTTGCTATAAAGCTCATGCCAAAAAATGTGCACAGAGGGCACCACTGGGTTTATCAGTTCGTAAGAATACAAAAATTGCACCAGTTCCCAACTACTAAAACCTGACCTAATGTAACCCAACAGGTGCACATATAGTCCTTTCAGGAACAAGGCAACCTTGGACCAACACAGTATTCAGTCACACAAGGGCACGTTGAGGCAGCCTTAAGGTTTCCTTTTGCCAAGAAATATGTGATTTAAGGGCGCCTTAAAGGCTGCCTTCGGCAAGGAAACCTCAAGGTTCCCAGGAAAGGAGGACTATGAATACAGCCCTAAAAAGTGCCAACCAAGAAAAAACTGTCAAACGGTACACCTGTCGTTACTTTATCCACAGTCATAAAATATAACCTACAAAATTTTACAATACAAACAAAACTTTTCATACCTTTCCTGTGGCTTTTTTGTAACGGAGGGTTGCTTCCCTAATCAAATCTTTTACTAAAATGTTGCCGTGCCCACAGGGCACCACCACCCGGACATTCCCAAAACAAACAGTCACTTTCATGTCCTTCCTTAAGGTGGTTCCGAAAAAAAACGAACTTTGTGTACAAGTGATGACGCCAAACTTAGGAATACCGTTTTAGATTTGTTTATCACAGGCCACGTTTATTTTAAACAATATTTTACCATTTAAAACACACTTAAGTAAAAAAAAACTTCCTCGACTTCATGTAAACATATCGAAAAATATAAACAATAATCCTCGAACATGACAACTTGCTTTCACTCTCTAGGCATTTTTTCCACTAAAAGAATTCAAAACTAGTTTTTACCTTCCCCTTTACGTCCCTGAGAGATCTGACCAATTGGGAAAGCCGAAATGATTCAAAATGTCAACGGAGTTCGGACTTTTCAACGATGGCGTACTCTACCGGACAGGCAATAAATCAGGTTTGGAATGTAAGCGAATTTTTACAGTATACTTACGCCCTGTTTGTTCGATTGCGCTTTAAACTTTACTTGGGTTATATGTAATTAGTTTTCATACAACGGTTTAGTTTAATAGTGCTTTCGGTTTACGTACTTTAGAGTAGTGACGTCAAGAGTCTACCCGCGGGTGCTCTGAATCCCTACCGGAGACCGGAGTACTCGCGCCGAGAGTTATTATCGAACACGCTATTTGCTCCAAAAATTACATTTTAACCTCACTTGTTTCAGTTTTAATATTTTTGAAATGGGACAGCTAGTTGAAAAGACGCGAGTCCACAAAAAGGATTTTCGTTTTACAATTGGTCCTGGTTCTGGTTGAACCAGAACCGCAACCGCTCCTTTCGTTTTAAAACAATGACGTCACAGTTGCAACCCGGTTATCAAATTTTAGAACCAGCCTGGGAGGTTGGTTCGGCCCTTTGGTTGTAAACATAACCCCTAAAATTTTGCAAAATTATAGATAGTCTTTTTTTGAGTAAAATCAAAGATATCTTAATAATATTTTAAATGACGTCATTATTTTAGACCCGCTGTCAAAATTTATGTCAAAACAATGTCAACCAGAACCAGGACCAATACTTAAATCGAAAATCCTTAAAGAGAAAACAGAAAGAATATTAATTAATTACCTAACCTTCAAAATTATTTTTATTTTGCGTAAGACATACCTGTTTCCATTACTTACTTACTTACTTACTTACTGCGTATTTTGGCCAGCTTTTGGGGGCCACACCTTTTTTTTTATTGGTCTATTAACTAAGAGGTCAATAAGTTTTATTGTTCTCATAACTTAGGTATTATTTGCACCAATCCTTTTTCTTCTTTACATAGCTGATGGCACCCATATTGTATATTCGACACGGCAACGCTGTTAACCTAGCCGATTTCGAATGGGATTCTATGCGAACAGTCTTATTCGAACGCTCTTTCGGCTAACTAAACGTCAAAGAATCTAAAGAATCTTTGTTAATATCTTGTGTTTAACCACAAAAAAGTTTTTTTTTTTTTAATTTTCAAAAATCTTAAGAAATGAATGTGGAAGACACAAACAAAAAGAAGAGAGCGGTTAATTTTACTCCGCGTGAGCAAAATTTGTTGTTTTCAATTGCTTTAAAACATAAAAAGATTCTAAAATCTCTAAAAAAATCTAAAACTCCTAAAAAACTTCAAGTCATCCATTTCTTCGTAATAATTTTACCTTTCATTGAATCTCCTAGGAAACACAAAGTCCAGTCACCAACTTCAAAGTCATAATCATACATATCCTGCAACAATTCTTTGTTAAAAATGTTTACATATTCCATGGTAGAGGCAAAAACTACTAAAAGATAAAGACGTACCTATACCTAGGTAAAATTGAGTACAGGTACTATAAAGGCGGATTCAGAGTTCCGTATATAAGGTAAGCAGTATGAGGTATGCAGTAAGACACAAGGAAAATAAACTATAGCAATCGCATACTGCTGCATGCGTTTAATAATTGCTATAGTTTTTTTTCCTTACCGCATACTTCATATCGCTTACCTTACAGAAGTATCTGCCTTTAGGGTACAGCATGCAGAGTAAAACCTTAAAAATTTACAATTTTTTGTTGTGTATATAAGTATGACAAATCTAAAATACGAGTAGGTACATAATAGCCAAAAATTATAAAGCAGATATTTTAAAATGTTTACCTTTTTTACCATTATATACCTCCTTTCCCTCAGCAACACTTTTCTAACCTCAAAAACAACTTAATGGAGCTTTAAGTGACCAACGCTCAGCACTTACTTAATAAGGGTTTAATGGATACATAAAGTTCCCCTAAAAATCGGTGCAAGGCAAGAAAATTTTAAAGGTACTTTAAAGCATCAATAGCCTATTGGTCTCATAAAAAAAGTCGGTGAAAACGAGTGTTATTCCTCCTTCGATCCATTTTGTTCTATTTTGACCCACAAAAAGTATATAAACAGCACATTTCGCAGTTGAAATGTTTTTTCAAGACTCAGACGACGGCGACGAATTACGTCTACCGGAATAACAAATTTGAAACTTTGTATAACTATCCCCTGCACTTTGGCAAGTTGGCAAAAAAATTACAGCAAATGGCGAATGCCGTTTTCGTTCGAGCAAAATCGCAAAAACCGGAGCGTTCAGGGGTCTGATTTTCGAATCCATACGAAAATATCCGCATACATGTACTAAACAATAGTCAATTTTTATGTCAGTCTCTTTCTATACCATGTGAAATGAGAGGCGAAAGATAAGCCAGTATGTGTGGACCTCGTTCGAGTTCGACTGGTTTAAATCAACATTGCAGGAGTGGGTGGAGGGCATTCGTGTTGTTTCGCATGACAAACCGGTTATTCTTTCACGTACTACCCATGAATCAGTTTATCGGCATATCTTTTGACTCCTATTCTATACGCTATAGGAACAGATGGAAGTAGTCGCATGCGAATAATTTCGTATGGTTTAGAAAATAGGACCCCAGGCCGTGATGTTACTACGCTCTCTTTGCTCGTTCGAGTGTCTACGCGAACCATTCAATGACGCGAACGCACTCGTTCATGAAAGCATTTTATAGCGAATTCTATTGAGAAAAAAGTGTACAACTAGTGCGCCACTGGGGCAATATTTGTATTCCATTGGTAAAACTGGTGCAGGTTTTGTGCTCTATTGGGCAACGCACCCACCGAGTTTTGCACTCAGTGCGCATTTTTCCGCACGAGTTTTTTGAGCTGGTGCGGCAGTCAATTTTAATTTTTTTTTAAATGGCTGCAGATTCAGTACGTCGCGATTTTATGTTATTATCCGAATCTTTAGCGAGTAGCAGTGAAGAGGATGAAGAAGAAGAGTATTGCGCATTGTACCACAGGCAGGAAATGCCAAAAATAATAAACTTTATTGAAAATGTTATGTTGATTGATATATTATTTGTTTTGTTTTATATTTGTTTTATATGATTTGTTATATTCCAGCAAACACGGTTCCCTCGGGCCTTCGTTGGTCCGTTGTCGATTGCCAAATTTGTTTTATTCGGCACGACGTCGATTTACGACATCGGACCAGCATTATTTTTTGTCCGCTTTGCGATGTAGGCCCAATGTATGTTTGCCGACGCAGCGTTAGACTGTAGCCCGCCGTCGGACCAATGGTAAATTTTACTTTTTGCTGACATCGGTATACCATCGCCGTGCGATTAAGGTCCGATATGGTTTAACCACATGGTACCGACCATCCGCCCATAGCTGCATAATTTGGTCGGTCTAACGTAGGCAAGCTGGTCTCTGTCCGACATCAGTAAACTACTCCGACATTGGTTTCCTAAAGCGGTCCAACATCGGCGATTGACGGAGGTCCGTCGGTGGTAGCTTAAAGAGGTCTGACATTGGCAAACAACAAAGTTTCGATAATGCGGGTGCTTAACCAGTCGGGTTGGTTTAAGTGGCAAAAGAGGTGATTCTTGTAGAGAAGTACCACCATCTTGTCAAGTCCGCATTCTAGTTTTGAAATATCTTTGCTCATTATATATAAAAAATATTATCTTCCACTGTACAGGGAATATAGTGACATTAGCGCTATCTCTACATACTAGGAAGAACCTATTAAGTAGTTTAAAAACTTTAAGGTGACGTAATCGGATCATCGTCGGTTGCCGATTCTCGACCAATCAAACAAAGTTCCAATCGGACCATCGTCGGCCCTAAAGCAGATAAAGTGGTCGTCGGCATAAAGTCGACTATAGTAACTCGGGCCATGGTCAGTTGCCGATTCTCGACCGATTAAACGAATTTCCAATCGGACCTTCGTCGGCCCTAAAGCAGATAAGGTTTGCGTTGGCATAATGTCGACTATAGTAAATCTAGCCATCGTCAGTTGCCGATTTCCGTCCGATTAAACAAAGTTCCAATCGGACGGTCGTCGGCCCTAAAGCAAATAAAGTGGGCTTCGGCATAAAGTCGACTATAGTAAATCGGGCCATAGTCAGTTTCCGATTTTCGACCGATTAAACAAAGTTCAGTCACCGATGCCGACACACTGCCGACGTTGTCGACATTGACCCGATTCAATGCCGACGATTTGTGATTGCTGGGATATTATATATTGTTATACATATTGAAAGTGTCTTTAGTATCTTCGAGGATTTATAAGTCAACTGTTTAAACAGGCCTTACTTGGGGTTTTTTGGGTGATAAACCCGTTCAATTAAGGTCTTAAGCGAACCTATTCTCCTCTATGCAATTTGATTTTGCAACTAAAAAGCTTAATTATGTTGTATGTTAATGCATTATGAAAAAAAACTAAAGGCTAAACCTTGGGCTAAGGGTGGGTTTATGCTCGCAACTTAGATCAGCCTAAGGCAAAGTGTGCAGGTTTTTTATGGGGTAAAAAGCCTGTGCACTTTGATGTACGTTGATTTACGTTGCCAGCATAAATCGAGCCAGTACCCTCTCCAGATAGGCCGATCAACTCATACCGATTTAGTGTCCTTTTATCCACCTTCGCCGCCATTTTCACTCAAAAGTGACAGATAATCCATTAGTTTTCTGTCAAAATGGCGGCGAAGGTGGATAAAAGGACACTAAAACGATAAGAGCTGATCGGCCTATGTGGAGAGGGTAATGATCGAGCCTGTAAAAGTAAAAAACAAAGATCAAAAAAATATTTGGTTAGGTCTGAATCTGCAACTGAAGAAATTACGTGTTCCATTCGAATTGCACTGGTGCAACTTTTTGACAGCAACGAGTCATCGGATAATTTTTGTGTTCGTGCATATGGGCATTAAGGTCTCCATTTCGATAATGCATGATCAGCGCCACCTAAAGGCGAAATTTTTCGAACTCGTTGTAGTAGTAGTAACAGGACTCGTTTTCTTTATTTATTCTGAGATGGCGCTAGCTATCCTAAAACCAAAATGGTGGGTAGAGCCATGGGAAATTCAGAGAAATCTCCTCTCCCATCAAAAATTCTATTCTCTCCGATCGAAGAATATTTTCGACCGACCGACATCAACCGAACAAGTTACAATTAAATGACCGATGATGAACGAAGAGCATTAATTGGAAGTCTGCTAAACAGATAACGTTGGAAACTATTCAAGATTGTACTCGATAGTCGGTATCTTAAACACCCGCTTAAATTTTAGTTTCAGTTTTTTTGTGTAAAATACGTTTTTAATTCTGTATGAGAGCAAGACTCGATAATTTCTTGTGATTGTTGGAACCTTTTCAGAACTGCACCCCGTTTTTTCTAGCTTGGAAACACTTTGGTGAGTTTGTTTTTTTGGCCGTGGCTAAAGTTACGACAGTCGCTATCTTTTTAACACAGGCTGTGGTAACTTTCACAAGAAAACCAATCCTACCCTCCAACACAACACATAACATCAGGCCCAAGCAAATGCAATCCAATCAAAAACAACACAAAAAAGCGCTAACCAACCAATGCAACCCAACCCCAAAAACGACTGTTGAAAACCTAGAGATATAACACTGCTCCTAAAGGCAAATTCAGAATTCGGTAATTATGCAGTATACGGTTTTCTGCCATTTTTGATTTTTTTTGAAAAATTCTTTATGGGGGCACCTTCTAGGGTCCCTAGGACCCCAAATCCGCCTGCGCCCGATTTTTTTTTTTTTTTTTTTAACGAGAAAAAAGGGTGCTCAGGAGGGGTTGTAAAGTGTTTTTTTAATTGTTTTGGGTTGGTTTGGATTAGGTTGGGTTGGACTGTGTTGATTTGGTTTGTTTTAGTGAAAAATAATTTAAAAACAAAAAAAATAAAAAAAAAAACCAAACGGCGCAGACGGATTTGGGGTTCTAGGGACCCTAGAAGGTGCCCCCATAAAGAATTTTTCAAAAAAAATCAAAAATGGCAGAAAACCGTATACTGCATAATTACCCAGAATTCTGTAAGGTAAGCAGCATGAGGTATGCGGTAAGACGCAAGGAAAACTATGTCAAACACATGCTGCTTACCGCTTGTGACTTACAGAACACTATAAACAGCAGCATTCAATTGAATTTATTACATTATCACAGTTTAGATATTTACAGGTACTTACTGTAAGATCCACTTCCCTGAGCCAAAAGGCTTGTTGGAATGTTGCAGCATGCATTTTCTAAAGTTTATTTTCCTTGTGCCTTACTGCATTTCATTCATACTGCTTACCTTAGGGAACTCTGAATCTGCCTTATTAAGACTGCCTTTTGGGTCTATCTAAAATAATTAAATTAATGCAAAAATATCTTGAAGAACTGCAGTCCAGGCAGCACTAGATATGAGAAACATGATACACAGATCTCAGTACAGATTAAGTCATTAACAGCTGAGACTCTGAGATAATTAATTTAAGCCATTTGTATGTTTTCCACTCATAAAGGGCTGTCATGAATAAAAATTAATGCATTGAAAAATTAAGTCGCACTAAATCACCATTTATTTCTTTGTCTTCAGAATTACCCATTTTTATTTGGTTGTATACATTTACTAGGATGGCCCTTTGAGTGCATTTGCGCCAATTTGCACTAAATTCAGTCTAAAAATAAACATTTGGAATTGTATAAAAATCAGTAAGTTGTAAGTATTAAATTTATTAGATAATGAGAAAGAATAATTTGTCTAAAGCAGCCTGCTGTGTGCAGCTGTGTTTCAGTGTTTTGAGTATTGATTAATTTGAATTAGCAAATGTAGTCTAGAAATTTTGAACTTGTCTGGTATATTTTTGGTAAGTAAAAATTCAATTGGCTGCTGCTTTTTCTTGAGTAAGAAAATTGTATTATTTCAATTTCAATTTATTCAACACAAAATCTTTACAAGAAAAGATAAAATAATCATAAAATGGAACTATTATTTCGAATCTCTTGCAAGTATGTGTTGTGCAAGGAATTTAATCCTGTGTGCATGCAAAATAAGTAGTTACAAAAGATTAAAAATATTATAATATAGTGAATTTCACTTACTAACTAAAAAATTTACCTATATGATAAAAAAAAAAACAATAATAAAATGATTGTTTGAAAAAAAAAAACTATTTATGGCTACTATATATTTTTTTATTTTATTTTATTATTTTTTATTGAAAGAAAACTATGTACTATAAACAATACTTACTATAAAATATAGTTTTTTTTTTAAATAAGATTACCTACAAAAAATTAGTTTACAAGTTATATAAACAAATATATAGAAAAACTAAGACTCTGGAATATACAGTTATTATAAAATTATTTATCATAGAATTTAATGGGTACATCAAAAAGTCTGGATAGCAAGGGTTTAACATTCTCATTATGAAAAAAGAAAAGTTTGTTTTTTTTTGTGAATAATTTTACTGGTAGAGTTTTTAGTTCCTTTGGAATAACATTGGACACTTTGACTCCCAAGTAAAAGAACATTCGTTGACTATGTGATTTCTCAACTCTTGGTAATTCAAAGTTTAGTATATTTTTATTTTTGAATATTAATTTTGAAACAAACACACAGTATAGTTCATTTAGAGTTAATATTTTGTGGTTTAGGAAGAGTGGTTCAGTGTGCTCTCTAAAGCCACAACCTTCTATGCACTTTTTTTTTGTTACTAGACAACAAATTGTGGTTCTATATAATCCCCCCATATGGAAATACCATAGCTTAAAATAGATTGAACTAGTGCAAAGTATAACATTCTTTTGAGGAATTTTGGAAGAAGCTTTTTTATGAAGTAGAATTTGCTCAAAATGTACTTAATTTTTTTATTTATTGTTTTAATGTGAGTTTTAAAATTCATGTTTTCGTCAATGACTACTCTAAGGTATTTAATGTGTTTAACACAGTACATACAAGCATCCATCACTTATGGTAGATAACCAAACTACTAAAAAATAAAACTTTGTACAATTGTGACACAGCAGCCTATATTCGGTTTTAAAATTTCCACAAGATAAAAGAAATATTTACCTTTACTTACTTTAGAAAATTGCATCAAAATACATGGAATATTTAGAACAAAATAAAATATTATATAAACACCAGTATGGTTTTAGGGAGCATATGGGAACGTAGAATGCAATTTTTGAATTAACAAGTCAGATTTCAACATCACTTAATAATAATAAAAAAGTTCTAGCAACATTTCTTGATCTTAAAAAAGCATGTGATACTTACTGTCTCACACTCAATCTTACTAAAAAACTTACAAAAATTGGTATCTCAGAAGAGCATTTTGATCTATTCAGTAATGATCTTGAACATAGAGAACAGAAAACTTGAATTAAAAATTGCTTTAGTGACTGAATATATTAAATGTGGTGTCTGAGGGGTAGGGCACTCTCCAAAATTTGTACACCTATTTCTGAAAACATGTATTTCCTATTTTTTTTGTTTTTTCAAAATATTTTAAAGTATTTTAATGTACCTCAAACTATTTCTAAATATCTCAATGTATTTCAAACTATTGGGAATCTTTAGATTTATTTTATTTTTTAATTTTATTTAAATTTATATGTAAATTTAAATATGTATGTTTTACAGTTGTTTGTTTACCAAAAAGTCTAAGTTAAAAAATAAGTTAACATTTTTATACAGCATGCAACAAATTTTAATTTACTGTGCTGCATTTATTTACTCATGTGATTCCTATTTTGATGAACATTTGTTTATGTATGAAATTTTATTTATTTTCTTTCAATAAAGTTTTTTAATTTTATCTCACAGAGCTTAGGTGATGTTGTACTCGTTTCCTCCAGGTTCTAATAAACCCAATGTTTACTCTTTACAAGGTGAATTAGAAGTTCTATTTGATATTAACTCTGAAGAAAGTTAATTTCCAGACTTATTATCTATTGTAAGCAATTTAAAAGATAATTTAAATTAAGCATTTTGCTTTTGTATGTTTGGATTGAGTGTACCCTATGGTGTTACAAGTAAGGAAAAGAGTTTTAGTGAAATAAAAATTATTAAAAATAATGTCTGATGAACCCCTTGATAATTTAATGTTATTAAAGTGTGAAGCTGACATGGCATTAAAATTAGATTTATGTTGCATAATTGATAAATCCGCAACTCTAAAGAATGGTGCTTAATTTTAAAATAAGCTTTTATGGCTTAGATAAAATATAAAAATTAAAAACCCTGTGGAGTTATTTTTTTTATTAAAGACCTAATTAACTAATTAGACCTAATTAACTAATTAGAGCTAATTTAACTAATTAGCTAATTAGAGCTAATTTAATGCTAATTGTGTTTTGCAAAAAAAAATTAGAGCTTTCGTTTTTTAAAAGTTAGAAGCGCATGCGATTGCAGCCTGATTGAGAGAATTTAGAAATCAAAAGATACCTACATAATTAGAGCTAATTTAGTGCTCTACAGTTTCTTATATTTTTTTTATTTTAAATATATAATACTAACATTATACTACAAATATTATATTCTGATGTAATTTTCTTATAAAAAAAAAATAAATCGTTTTTATTTTACATTGAATCAATAAGATTACTTAACACTAACATAACTATTAAAACCGGGCAGAGTACTAAATTTATATTTCATAAAAACATGTAGAGCCCGTTTTTTTTATATATTTTTTTTTAAAGAAAATGACGTCAGAATATAATATTTGTAGTATAATTTTCATATTATATATTTAAAATAATAAAAATATATGAAACTATGGAGCACTAAATTAGCTCTAATTATGTAGGTATCTTTTGTTATATAAATTCTCTTAATTAGGCAGCAATCGCATGCGCTGCTGGCTTCTCACAGAACCTAGCAGCACAGGCGCTAACTTTTAAAAAACGCAAGCTCTAAGTTTTTTTTTTTGCGGAACAAAATTAGCACTAAATTAGCTCTAATTAGTTATATAGGGTCTAATAAAAAAATCGCAAATTGCGATAAGTTCTTGTACATGCTAAGTTGCTTGTTAGGTGTGCCTGCTGTAGACTTACTTTATCTGAGTTTTTGATATTACTATGTAATTAAACTTAACTTATCTAAATATGTAAAATTAGGATTATTAGTTATCCTTTTGTAAAACTTATCTCTTTAATTTAGTAGTAATTTACTTAAGGTTTACTTGTAAGAATGTTGTAATAAATATTGCCTTTAAAAATATCAATATTTCTAAGAAATCTTTTTGAAAAGAAAAATTGAATTGAATTGAATTAACTAGTTAATAAAATATAAATAATATCTTATCAGATTCCTAGTGGATTTTTAATTTGGTTTTTATAGCAATGTTAGTACCAGAAGATGCAATACACAACATGACTTAATGTGTTATAAATAATTTTAATAATGGGTACAAAACCATAGGAGAGTTAATAGACTTCGCAAGGGCGTTTGATACTGTGGCACACCCAACTCTATTAAAAATGTTACAAAAAAAGGATTGTATAATCAGGGGCGTCAATTGAGGGGGCAGAGGGGGGCAATTGCCCCCCCCCCCCTGAGTATTTACACACAAAAATTAAAATTTGGCTTTTACAAATAAAAACACATAATAAAAACACCTTTGAACTTAAGTACACCTACTACGGTTTACCCTCGGGTTTACCGCATCGCCGTTACCCACTAAACCATTAATTTAGTGTTTAGGTCTTAAGCTTTTTTTTTTTGTAATGTATGTTTTACCAAAAAACTTGTTTTGTTTTTTTATGTTTATTTGAGTTATTTTGGCGTGAATAGTGTTTTTTTTTTCGTTCATATTTTTTTTTGAAATTAGGTATGCTCCCCCCAAGAGAAATATGAAATAACGCCCCTGTTTATAACACAGAATATCAGATATTTGAATTTTTTCACATAATCACCGAATACTTTACTAGTTAGTTTCAATGTCTTTATTTAAACATGTAAGTTTATACACTAATTTTTTTATAAACTTGTATTTTGAAACATTTTTCATATGTTTTTCGTATTCTGCCAACTCCATTCTTCTTAAAAGCAAAATGTTTTTTCTACCACTTTTAGTAACTCATAGTTTATGTAAAATTAAAGAATATACTTTGTTAGTCTTAAAATGTTATTTTTGTATAAATTCAGTAAGTGGAAATCAGCTTAATCGAAACGAATAATTTTGCACACATCGCCCCAAAGGACTTTTAAACAAATACTGTTTAGGTTAAGATTTTACTTAGTTACCATGGCAACTGAATAATCCAGTCAATCAAAACTTTATGTTTTGCTGGTGCCTTGTCAAAGAAAAAAAAGCATTGTTAAAAGTAAAAAAATATAATTTTAAAATGATTTTATTTTAAATACAATTTGGTGTGGAATTTTATTCCTGAATACCGCGCGAGGTTAAATTAAATCCTGAAATTTTTTCACGCTCGTGAATATTTTTAGAAAATTGTCCCTCGTCTTCGAGTCAGGATAACTTTCAAAATATTCATGAGATCGAAAAAATTTCCGGAAATAATTTAACCTCTTGTGGTATTTTTAGTGATAATTAAATAATCTATACCGAACATTTCATGATAGACAGACATCAAACTTTAAAAAAATTGTATTACCAAGTTTATGTTCGGATTTTATGGCGTAATTATGTTATTTTCAATTCAAGTAAACAAGTTCTAATATAAATTATTTTGTTGATATGTGTTTGTGGTTGTTCCTTAATCACGCAAAAATGACTAAACCGATTTGGATAAAATTTAATAAGAAGATAGGGTGTGACCTGCTGGATTGACTTATAGGTTACTTTTTATTTGACATTTTGCTTACTGACAGCTGTGAAGTGAAATTGTTTTTGGATATTTAAATGAAACATCTGCATATTATGAAGATATCTTAACTAGGTAAAAGGTAAGGGAAGGAAGGAGGGTGGGTGGAAGGGTATAAAGAACGAGAATGAGAGAGGGGCGGGTCGTAGAGGTTGGATTAAGTTGGTAGGAGTAAAAAAAGTGGGTATTTAGCTAGTTAGGCCATAAATTAAACAAAATTAGTTTAATGGTGGTGCACTGTTTTTAGTAATGGTATAATACTTGCTTTACCCATCAATTAAGTATACGTAAAAAATATTTTTTAAAATAATCTTATTTTTATAGTGATATTTAATAATAATTTTATTTAACCGAATTTTTATAAATCTTCTATAAAATTTATTATGAAATTATAAAGAAATCTTTTATAAATGAGCTAGCAAAATTAACTGAAATTTGAAAGACATTGTAAGAAAAAAAAACGATTTTTTTTAGTTCTTAAATTTTCTACTTCAATATATGATTATATAACATGGTGCCAAAAATACTTATAAAATCGAAAGTCCGACTTATAACTCGGAATTTCGACTTAGAACTCGGAATTTTGAATTCCAAGTCGGAATTCTGAGTTATAAGTCGGAATTCTGAGTTTAAAATCGGAATTCCGAGTTGTAACTCGGAATTCCGAGTTCAAAGTCGGAATTAAAAAAAAAATTGCTTTGTGGCCCTTCTACGTTTTCGTAGAGGTGTGTGCTGGTTAATTTCACATAATCTTAACATATTAATTTATTTCAATTAACTCATTTTTTGAGACTTCTAAAAAATGCTACAAAATAAGAGGGCATTTTTTACATTGTCAAACTTTGGAAGGAATTTTAAAAAAAAGTAAAAAAAGGTATTTTTCATTTTTTGTAAAATCAAAGCATTCTTTAATGCAGCAAAATATAGTTTGCGTCTATTTGCGACTTTCGATTTTATAAGTATTTTTGGCACCGTGTTATACAGACCGCTTCATGCCACTGTGAACATAGGCCGGAAGAAGTCCAATTTGCCAGTGTACGTACATGCAGGGACACCGCACACCTATCAGTGGAGCAACCAACACTCAGGCTTGCGATCGCCGTTCACCGCCAATCCCCGCCGTTCGCGTTGTATTTTGTATTTAGTACGCTTCTAATTTTTGGTCAATAAATACGCAAACTTTTATAACGTAATTTTCTTGTTTTTTGTCACTGATAAATTAGAGCGTTCTATTTTCAACTGCTCAGATTTATCAATAACAACGTGTTACAATGAAAATAATAAGGAGAAACAAAATAAAAGCAAGTTCTTAAAATAAAATAATACATTCTAAAAACCAAAAAGATTCTCCCAGTCAAAAAAAATTTAGAGCAAATGTTCGAGAAGTCCTTGCTCGGCTAGACAATATCCGAGTCTATTATAAAAACCCCTTCTAACGTTTCCAAGCATGTTAGGGGGTGATAGTTTGAAAACCTTCTTCAATTTTAATCCGAAGTTCTTCCAAATTATTAGCCCTTACATGCCCGTAAACTTTATTTTTGATATAACTCCACAGGTAGAAGCCATTAGGAGCAAGATCGGGTGATCGAGCTGGCCATAAAATAGTTCCCCGTGTACTTATAACCCGATTAGAAAATTCATTATCAAGATATTCCTTAACAAGACCAACATTGTGAGTGGGACAACCATCTTGTTGAAACCATAATATGCTGCTGCAGTAGATCCAAGTATCTAGACCATTCAAATTGCCGTAAATAAAAAATAGCCCAATTACGTGTTCCCCTACAATACCCCCCCCCCCCCAAACATTAAAAAAAAATACAAATGCCAATTTTCCCTCGACCAATATCGAATATGAAGACGTATCAATTGCTTCGGCAGTTTGGTGGCTAGTTAACTTTCGATTTCTCTCCACTGCAGCGCAAATCATCACACCTCGTACTTCCTGATCATCATTTAAAACAGTGAGTTTTTTATGGTTTCTTGGCGCTACATAACCAAAATTTTCAAAATTCTGCACAAACCTATGAATCGTTGATAAATAGGTTCTGGACGATTTACAAAATTCTCCAAAAAAAGTTCTTGAATAAGTCTCAATGGTCTGCCTTGATAGTACCATTTGACTATCTGTACTTATTCGGCAACTTCGTAGACATCCATTTTTAGTTTTAAAAATTTATTATTTCACTTAAGAACTTATCAATCTGTTTCTCGAGCAAGGCAGAAATAAAACAAAATAATAAAAACAAAATAAATTTCCAAAAGATAACACTGCAGCGTGCTTCGAATCCAACTCGGTCGTACGGCACGGAGAGTAAATTGGACTTGATTCCCCCTATGTTCGCAGTAGCCTGAAGCTCATTGTATAATCATATATTGAAGTAGAAAATTTAAGAACAAAAAAAAAAAATCGTTTTTTTTCTTACAATGTCTTTCAAATTTCAGTTAATTTTGCTAGCTCCTTTATAAAAGATTTCTTCATAATTTCATAATAAATTGGAGGTTATAAAAGTTTATACAAGGTGTCTAAACTTTCTGTGATTATTGGTTTGTAGCTTTATTATTCACCCTATATCAAAAAAACTAAAAACAAAGTTCGTAGGCGAAAAATTAACGTTTATTTTCGTCTACATAAAATTTTATGTACAGGGTGACTTTATAATCCTTCCCCGTGGCAAACTTTTTATTATTGGTTCTAGATAGCTGAGATAAAAATAATTTGATATACGAGTACTTTGCCCATGGCAAATGATATTGTTAAAAACATATTTTTTTAGAATACGAAAAATTTGGAAATATATTCCTTATAAACTAATCAAGTCATTTTTGTCGGACGTTAAGGGGTATGGAAAATGTACTCTTATATTGAATGCTTTTTATTTCAACTTCCTAAACCCAAAAATAAAAAAGTTTGCCACAAGCAAGATTTATAAAAATTCAGTTAAATAAAATTATGGTAATTATGCAGTATACGGTTTTCTGCCATTTTTGATTTTTTTTGAAAAATTCTTTATGGGGGCACCTTCTAGGGTCCCTAGGACCCGAATCCGTCTGCGCCGGTTGTTTTTTTTTTTGATTTTTTTTGTTTTTTTTTATTTTTTTTTCACTAAAACAAACCAAACCAACACAGTCCAACCCAACCTAATCCAAACCAACCCAAAACAATTAAAAAAACACTTTACAACCCCCCCTGGGCACCCTTTTTTCTCGTTAAAAAAAAAAAAAAAATCGGGCGCAGGCGGATTTGGGGTCCTAGGGACCCTAGAAGGTGCCCCCATAAAGAATTTTTCAAAAAAAATCAAAAATGGCAGAAAACCGTATACTGCATAATTACCAAAATTATTATTAAATATCACTATAAAAATAAGATTATTTTGAAAAATATTTTTTACGTATTCTTAATTGATGGGTAAAGCAAGTATTATACCATTACTAGAAACAGTGCACCACCATTAAACTAATTTTTTTACTTTACGCTTTTTTTTACTCCTAGCAACTTAATCCAACCTCTACGACCCGCCCCTCTCCCATTTTTGTTCTTTACCCTTCTACCCACCCTCCTTCCTTCCCTTACCTTTCACCTATTTAAGATATCGTCATAACATGCAGATGTTTCATTTAAATATCCAAAAACAATTTCACTTGACAGCTGTCAGTAAGCGAAATGTCAAATAAAAAGTAAGGGCGAGTTTGTAATCTCATCGATTGAGCAATCGATGCATCAAACAAGTTCTTGAAACGTTCCGATGCCATCAAACGCGTTCTTTTGGATTGCCGATGCAACCGACTTGATGCCAACAATTGCAATCGGCTCCTAGCGCTGATGGCTATTGATGGATGGACTAATCATCAGTGATGGCTGTCAGAATTAGATGTTTAATGAAATGTTGACATCGGTGCTAACGTTTAGATGAATTTTAGATTATTTTAAAAACTTGCCCTAACCTATAAGTCAATCCAGCAGGTCACACCCTATCTTCTTATTAAATTTTATCCAAATCGGTTTAGTCATTTTTGCGTGATTAAGGAACAACCACAAACACATATCAACATACAAACTTTCGCATTTAGAACATAGGTAAGATATTAGGATTGATTTTTTCTTTAATTTATATTAGAACTTGTTTACTTGAATTGAAAATAATATAATTATGCCATAAAATCCGAACATAAACTTGGTAATACAATTTTTTTAAAGTTTGATTTCTGTCTATCGATATAGGTAATTTAATTATCACTAAAAATACCACAAATTATTTCCGGAAATTTTTTCTATCTCATGAATATTTTGAAAGTTATCCCGACTCGAAGACGATGGACAATTTTCTAAAAATATTCACGAAACTAACTAGTAAAAGTATTCGGTGATTATGTGAAAAAATTCAAATATCTGAAATTCTGCGTTATAAACAGTGGCGTTATTTCACATTTCTCTTGCGGGGAGCATACCTAATTTCAAAAAAAAATATGAACGAAAAAAAAAACACTATTTAAGTCGGAATTCCGAGTTCCAAGTCGAAATTCCGAGTTTAAAGTCGGAATTCTGAGTTGCAAGTCGGAATTCCGAGTTTTAAGTCGGAATTCCGAGTTCTAAGTCGTAATTCCTAGTTTAAAGTAATTCTGAGTTGTAAGTCGGAATTCCGAGTTTAAAGTCGGAATTCCGAGTTGTAAGTCGGAATTCCGAGTTCAAAGTCGGAATTAAAATAAAAATTGCTTTGTGGCCCTTCTACGCTTTCGTACACCTCTAAATCTCCCGACCATAACATTATAGTTAATTTTTGTACTAAAAATCCATAAGAAAATCTCAAACTATAGAATTTTACAGAAAAAAACGACTCATTGATGTAATTTAAGTAGACTTGCAAGTTTGCGCTTCTTTTTCTTCTCGCCATGATCTACTATGAGAATAATAATATAATGGTTGAACAACAGGATCATAAATATTTAAAAAAATAATTAAAAAAAGACCTTATTTAAAGTTTTATTTTAGGGTTTTTGTCCTCCCAGTTTCGTCATTTCGCCCTCTGTGCGTCTTGTATAAATAAAATATGAAAATGGAAGTTCGAAACACAAAGTTAATTTCAAACACATCATTGTCTCAAACTTTCAAACATACATACCGATTGTTTTGGGAGATATTACCAGTTTTGACAAGTCAAATTATCAATTTTGGAGGAGGGTGAAAATTACCCTTACACCCGATGGGAAATAATTAATGTGCAAAAAGTCACTTTTTTAAATTTGGGTAAAAGCGCTGACATTATCTTGACTTCTATCTGTTTTCTTTTTGAGTTGACGTTGAAGTTTCATAAAAATTAAATTTAATAAACCGCAACAAACACAACATTTCGGTGGCATTGACCAGAAGAAATACCCATACATTAAACAGCTGGGCATGGTTATAAATATTGCCAAGTTGACCATATAAAGTAAGGACAGGCTTCCTTTTGGGTAAATTGGAACAGATTTTTATTGCCAAATTTTTTGGTGGACCTTGAATGCATGTTGTCATTGTGGGAAAAATTAATGGTGTCATTTAAATTTGATTGGAGTAAAAAACATGTATTTAGTCGAGGGTTTATTTCTCTCACCCAACTCCAGATTTAAATTAGTACCGATTACCAAGTTATTTTAAACGATGGAAATAGCGATTCATAAGCATGAGGGCGGACTTGAGGGTAAAATTTGTAGTCTGTAGTTTCCTATTTTTACGCTGGAAAGGTAAGAGTCCCAAGATTGCTAGAGGCTATATTTTGTTAAAAAATAACATCTTTGCCGGATGTTAATTTTGATATGCTTTTGGAGGCATAACTTCCTTAAATATAAAGCGATTTTGATACAAAAATTGCTTTATTGACAGTGACCTCCAGATCCATCTCACATCCCCCCTCACTGACTGACACCCCCCTCCCTGCCTCACCCCTAAGTCACCGAGTAAAAAGGCACATCGCTATGGAAACCATTGTTATTTCATTTACTAACCGCCTTGTTTATAGTGTAAAGATGGTGTGTTGCGAGGAGTTCTCTTAGTTCGAGATTTTTAAAAGTATTTTCCGTTTTTCTTGTGGTAAAAAAAGCACAGTTTAGCCGCGAGTTGTTTTTTTTTTAATACCTTTATCAAAAAATCCAAGAAAACACACGATCTTTACACTATAAATCAAGGCGGCTGGGAAATGAAATAATGGTTTCCATAGCGATGTGCCTTTTTACTCGGTGACGTTCATTGTTGCGACATTTTAATCTTTGACAGTTTGATATTTTGACGATGTTTTTAAATGATTTTTTCGTAAATACTTGATGAAAACTGGCGGAAATGGCTTGATTTTTAGGCTCTTTAATTTTGGGTAAAAAACGGACAGAAATCTTTTTTTGCACCCGTGATCAAAAAAAAAAGTAACCAAAAAAGCCATGCTTTAGTTATCTTCAGACAGTTACTACTACTATTCAAGAAAAAATTCATGATATAAAGAATTGACAAACCACAGGCAATTACGTGCCGTAGCTTAATAGCCCAAGGATTTTTTCCGGATGTAGGTGGATTTTTGACAGATATTAGTTTACCCCTATAGTAGTTTACAAAAATGTTTCCCTCTGAGGGAGGCTTGTTTCCTCCGCCATCTTGGATTAAAGATGGCCGAAAGGGGAATTATTCAAAAAATCATAACTTTCTTATTTATTGACCGATTTTTCTCAAACAAATATTAATATATTTGTAATATATTTTTGTATTTTGACGTTTTTGTACAGAAAAAAATATTTCTTGGAATTATAACTTTTTTACGGGTTTTTTGAGATTTCCCATGAAACCGTATACTTTATCACCTATATAAACTAGGCGGTCCCGAGGGCGGTCCCACCTCAATAAAATCAAAAAACGATAGTGATCTTTAGGTGGTAATTTGGTCCCCAAACTAAAAATTAAGTGCTCCTCTAGTTTTAGCACAAAATTAAAAAGACGGTAGGACTGCTAGGTTAATGTTAAGCTAGCGGTTCCATCCATAATTCTTGGAGAAAAATGTAATGTTACCATTTCCAAATTAGGTGCTATATAAGTGTTTCCCGAAAATTAAATCAAAACTTTAAAAAATTTATTTGGTCTTTTCGCAAAAAAATAAGTAGTGACCGCTAGCTTAACCTAAACCTAGCCGTCCCACTGGTAACTGTTCACATAAACCAAATTTCAATTATTTTAAAATAAAGAGCAATTTAAGTGCTAATTTGGTACATCTTTCGAAAATTAAGGGCTCTTTTCATATTTGATGATTTTAATCATTTTATGCATATGATCTTGAATTGGTCTGAAATACCACGGAAATTCCATTTTTTCAATTTTTTCCAAAACGAAAAGAGCACTTAATTTGCTAAAGATGGACCAAATTAGCACCTAAATAGCACCTCGCGGATGTCAAATTAATTTTTGATCAAAGGTACCAAAGTACCCCCTTAGTTTAAAAAAAAAACGGTTTTCGTATTTTTGTTGAGCACCTAAATAGTACATCTCGTATTTGAAGATTTTAATCATTTTATGGATATGATCTTGAATTAGTGTAAAATACCACAGAAATTCAGTTTTTGCCATTTTTCTCCAAAACGAATATAGCACTTAATTTTCTAAAGATGGGCCAAATTAGCACCTAAATAGCACCTAATTCTCGCGTAGGCCAAATTAATTTTTGATCAAAGGTACCAAAGTGGACCGCTGGCTTTATATGAACTTAGCGGTCCACCCACTTAGTTTAAAAAAAATACGCGCGAAAACTACTGTTTTCGCATTTTTGTTGAGCACCTAAACGTATCGTATTTGAAGATTTTAATCATTTTTAATTAATTTTTTCCATTTTTCGTCACAACGAAAAGAGCACTTTCGAACGATGGACCAAATTAGCAGTTAAATTGCTCTTTATTTTAAAATAATTAAAATTTGGTTTATCTGAAGGAGTTCCAGTGGGACCGCTAGGTTTATGGTAAGCTAGAGCGGTCCCTACTTATATTTTTTGCGAAAATTCTCAATTTTTTTAAAGTTTTGATTTAATATTCGGGGAGCACCTAATTTAGAAATAGTAACATTAAAGTTTTCTCCAAGAATAATGGATGGGACCGCTAACTTAACGTTAACCTACCGATCCTAACGTTTTTTTTAATTTTCTGCCAAAAGTAGAGGCGCACTTAATTTTTAGTTTGGGCACCAAATTAGCACCTAAAGAGCGCCTAATTACTTACTTTTATCAAAAACTCTTAAAACAAAAAAATACGCACTTTTGAGACGCTTTTAGAATAGTTACTAGTTCTGTGATAGGTTAAGTGGTTCCTGAGTAACACTTAAAAACTGCAAAATTGGCCTATGGGTACCCCTAGACAGAAAAATTTCACTTTTTAACAAGTAATCAAAGCCCCTAAAAAAGTATGAAAATCGAAAGACGACGTCGTTTTGAATGAAATTAGACTAGTGGTTCCAAAGAAAAGTCGACTGTACGCTAAAGAAGGCCGACATGCGTTTTAAAAAATTTATCTTGAAAGGAGAAGTGCTTTTTTTATACAACAAGATAATTTTACACTCTATAAAAAAGTGCTCAACAAAGAGTTGATAGTTTTCTCAAAAAACCAAAAACTTTTTGCGAAAAAGCCGATACCTCGACAAAAAAAAGCTATATACGAATTTCTAATGATTTTTTAAATAATACCATTGTCGACAATCTTTGATTCAAGATTGTGGACGGTGCAAGAACCCATTTTGGAAAAACTTGTTTTTATCACATTACCACGTTGCTAAACTAAGTTTTGGCAAAAATATGGCTCTTTCCGAAGAAATTTATGTATAGTATATAGTTGTTTTTGTGCTTTTTTTGTATGAACTGTGTAAAAATATTGTTAAGCACTTTTTTGTAGAGTATAAAAAATCAATCGATCTCTTAACCTCACAGGGGTTGTTTTTATATGAAAAATTCACCCCCCAAGATAAATTTCATAAATCGCGTATCGGCCATTTTTAATCTGCCATATTTAGAGTACGGCCGATTTTTAGTCGGAACCACGAGTCTTTTACTTCAAAAAGTAAAATTTTTCTGCTTTTTAAGTATTACTCAGGAACCACTTAACCTAGCACAGAATTAGTGCCCATTCTAAAAGCGTCTTAAAAGTGCGCATTTTGTTGTTTGTAGCGTTTTTTTTTATAAAGTCCACGGTTTCGTGGAAAACCTCAAAAAACACGTAAAAAAATGTTTTTTTTTTTATACTGGGACTATTTCATCCATAATAGGATCAACGCCCAGTGTAGCCAAGTGTTTCTGCAGAGTCAAAGACAAACGCAAAATATCCATGCACCTAGCCGGGATTCGAACCCGAGACCTTCGTGCAGCAGGCCTATACGCTACCCACTGCGCTACGGAGGGCGAAGAAAATATTTTTTTTTCGGTACACAAACATCAAGTATTTATAATGTCTCGAAAAGGCCCCTATATCATAAATTTATCAATATTTATTTGGGAAAAATCAGGTAATAAATAATAAAGTTATGATTTTTTTTCAGCCATCTTTTAAACTACTAGAGTTAAGATAACAACTGTCAAAAATACAGCTTCATCCAAAACATTCCCCCAAATATGCTAACGGTCTTGGGCTACAAACCTACTTAAAGATCGCCTGATGGCAGACAATTTACTGTTATGGCGTAAAATAATAGTTTCATGTCCATTAGACTACTTTTTTTGAGTCAATGCCAAGGTTGTACTAGAAATAGATTTCCAATAGGAAGTAAAATGTACGTTGTGTTCTTCTATAGTTTTTTAAATTAGCTCAATAATTGGCAAGGTTTTTTTAGCTTTAGGAAAATTGCTTTTCGTTTCGGGACTTCCACTTAAACCGTTAATTTGGGATTTAGATGGCGCTGTTTTTATACACAAAGTTAATATAAAAAGAAATCTCCACGTGGTTTATGCTCAACCGAGGTAAAATGTTTTTTTTTATACTTTCATCAAAAACATGATTTTAGTAACTGTCTGCAGATAACTAAAGCGTGGCTTTTTTGATCACCGATGCAAAAAAACTTTTTTTTTGATCACGGGTGCAAAAAAGATTTCCGTCCGTTTTTGACCCAAAATTAAAGAGAAATAGCGGAAAATAGTAATATTGAAAAATTCTAATTATTCTTGCCTAAAAATTAAGCCATTTCCACCAGTTTTCACCAAGTATTTATGAAAAAATCATTTAAAAACATCGTCAAAATATCAAACTGTCAAAGATTAAAATGTCGCAACAATGAACGTCACCGAGTAAAAACGCACATCGCATGGAAACGATTGTTATTTCATTTACCAGCCGTCTTGATTTATAGCGTAAAGATGGTGTGTTGCGGGAAGTGCTCTTCGTTCGAGATTTTTAATAGTAGTTTTAACAACTAGTGGCTAAAATAGTGCTTTTTTTACAAGCGTTGGTTTAAATAACGAGCGCAGCGAGGTATTTAAAAACGCGAGTAAAAAAATGCACAGTTTAGCCGCGAGTTGTTAACACTATTTTGTTTAATACCTTTATTAAAAAATCCAAGAAAAACAGGAAAATACTTTTAAAAATCTCAAACGAAGATAACTTCTCGCAACACACCATCTTTACAGTATAAATTAAGGCGGGTGGTAAATGAAATAACAATCGTTACCATAGCGATTTGTCTTTTTACTCGGTGACGTCCATTGTTGTGACATTTTAATCTTTGACAATTTGATATTTTGACGATATTTTTAAATGTTTTTTTCGTAAATACTTGGTGGAAACTGTCGGAAATGGCTTAATTCTTAGGCAACAATAATTAGATTTTTTCAATATTACTATTTTCCGCTATTGCTCTTTAACTTTGGGTAAAAAACGGATAGAAATCTTTTTTTGCACCCGTGATCAAAAAAAAGTTTTTTTTTGTATCGGTAACCAAAAAAGCCATGCTTTAGTTATCTGCATACAGTTACTAAAATCATGTTTTTGATGAAGGTATTAAAAAAAGTATTTTTCTGTTTTTCTTGGATTTTTTGATAAAGGTATTAAAAAAGCACTATTTTAGCCACTAGTTGTGAAAACTACTATTTACCATTTATTTTCATTTTTAATTTCGAATATATACAAATTTTAAGTCCAAAATTGTCCAGCGACATCTTAGTGGCTAAAATCAAGATACCTAGTTGTGCAGTTTTTACAGCCAGCGATTTGTCCTGTTTTTAGAGAAAAAGAGCTTCCGGTTGTCAATTTGGACACCATCTCATTTTTTAGTTAAAAAATGGATTGTTGTGTTATTACGGGAGTGGAAGAAATGTCATTTGCCTGTCTGTGATATTTTTTTTTACAGATTGATGCATAATTGTTTTCTCTAATATAAGTATTATATTAGAATGTAAGTTGGGCTGCAACCGTCAGAGCACAAAACAAGAATAAATTTTTACTTCCCCATCTAAATGTAGGTGTTCAATTTTTAAAATGATAAGGCCCGGAATAAGGAGTAAGTTTCCGCTTTTAAACTGCCAATTATTTATCATAAAAATTAAAATGCTAATAAATTAATTTCCTACTGATTTGTGGAAAAAGTATATTTAGTTTATTTTCTTTAACTAAGTACTAATTTAGGTCAGAGACCCTGTATGTATGACATATTTTGATGAAAGAGAGACGCGACAACACCATGAAAGTCAAGTATATTAAAAAGAATATCTATACTCTAGCCTTGTTTAGAGACAGAGGCACCTTCTGTCCTTTTTGTTTTAAGGAAGGTGGTAGACAACGTTGAACTTGCAAAAAAAACTAGAGTTTTGAAGTTCCATTGTTTTTATTTTTTACTTTTTCATAACGTTTCGAAAGCTTAGGTATCTGCCAGTGGCGTATCCAGAAATCGACACGGGGGGGGGGGGGGTTCATCATTGAATCAAAATCACATCTCATTCCAAATTCTCCGGACCAATTTCAATATGGCGGCTGACAATTAAACACATAAGCTAAATGGAACTGTCAGTGTCAAAAAACTGGGCCGCCGCAATTTGGAATAGAGTGTACCTATGGCAAATTTTTAAAAATTAGGCAGGTTGAGTTACTGTATACGAAAAAAAATGCTTTTTTTTTAAAAGCAAGTCTCATCTAGTCCCATTTGCACATTTTTTTCAAAATTAACCCTTAAATGAGTCGTAGGAAAATTTTTTGAAAAAATTGCACTAAAATGCTATTTTTTACGCCTTTTAAATGTTGGCAAACAATTGCTTAATATTACAGGCGAAAATTTTGACAAAAAAAAACATTCTTTAAAAATTTTGATCTCTTAGATTTTTTCTATTTTTGAACAAGTAGATTGGGTTAGATGTCAAGAAGGGGTGGGTTGCGGTGGTATATATACATAGATTTGTTGCCAAATTATAAATGCGCCGCAGATGAAAATTTTAAGAAAAATTATATTACGAATGCCATTTACTACACGTTTTGAATGTTGGTGATAAATTGTAACAATTAATGACGTCATAGCACCGTAAGCAAAATTTTAAAAAATTAAGCCATTACACCAAACACACGTCACAAACCGGAGTAAAGGGTCAAAAATATGGGGGAGCTATAGCTCTCCACGGGGCATCATGATTAATTTATATTAGATTGGATTGGACCTCCTGGGGGGGTTAACCCCCAACCCCCCCCCTCTAGCTACGCCACTTTATCTGCAATCGTCATCAGTGAATAATGTATAGTATACTAGTATTCACCTGATGGCGATTACAGCTACATAAGCATTCGAAGCGTTGTGAAAAAGTAAAAAATAAAGATAATGGAAGTTCTAAACTCTAGTTTCCTCTAACCTTCTGCCCTGGTTTATTCATAAGCGCCGGAAAATTAAAAAAAAAAAAAACGAAAACGTATGCTGTTTTGACAATTTTGTTTGTTTAATTGTTGATGTTCGATATCATTGTCACAGTCCTTGTTGTTTAGGCCAATCAGTTCTTACCGTTTTAATTTGCTCTTCTCTTCTTAGAAAATCCATTCGTTTTCTGTCAATACCACTCATATGTGAAAAAAAGGTTACTAGGCCGCAATCTCCTTGGTTTACAGATGCTTTATGTGCAATTAAAAAATGTCCTAATGATTTTTTTATAAATATAAATCAACAAAAAACTTGAGGGATTGGGAGAATTACAAAAAAATTAGAAATTTGTTTACGACGCGACGACCACTGTACGCGCAGAAAAAAAAAAGCGTTTTTGTTAGTCGATCGAGAAAGTCAAAAAATCAAGTCAATTAAAGGTATAGAATAGATCCAAAAATAGACATAATTAATAAATATTTTATTGATTCTTTTGATCAAATTTCAAATACCGCCGACGCTGACACAATTTCTGGTTACCTTAACACTAAACGCACTCAAACAGAGTTTCAACTTTACTTGGTAGGGGAGGATGATGTAGTTTGGGCTGTTTCTCAATTAAGGTCTTCCGAAGCAGACGGAGTTACCCTTGAGATGCTAGAGCTGTGTTTTCCAACCATACTGTCGATTCTGGTTTACATTTTCAATTCCTGTCTGGAAGATAGCACTTATCCGACACAGTGAAAGGTTGCGGAGGTTTTACCGCATTGCTCAAAGTGGGCAGCCCCAAGGATGTATCAGAGCTTCGTCCTATAACTTATTGTTTATAGTCTAAGGCGCAGTGACAACGTTAGTCACAAGTTAATTGCATTTTGCTTGCTTTCTCAATAAACTCTTAAGACTAGAAATCCGCCTTATTTATTTGAAAAAATTATTCCTAGGAACTCCATACACTTTCGCAACACTCGCTTTAAAAACTATTTTGAAATACCGTAATTACCTTAATTAAATAAGATTATGTCTCCGAGCACCTTTTCATATTCCTTAGTTAAAATATTGAACCAATACTGTGATAAAGGTGACCTAAAAATCTCTTCTGATTCTTTTAAACGTGAATTTAAGAAAAATCTATTTCAAGAAAGTATATGTAGCTAACCACGATTATATTATAATTTTTACTTAAATTTTATAGTGTTGTCATGTTTTATATTTTGTTTTTTTTTTATATAATAATAGAAAGTTTTAGCATTTAATTTAGTATACATTATGTAATGTAATTTACATGCTCGGTTAAGTTAACAGTTTAAGCCACAGAGTACCGAAACAGTTGTTTGGTGATCCGTGCTTAAGCTGCACTTCGCCGAGTTTAAAATAAAGGTGTTTTTATTTATTAGGGAATTATTGAAATACGGTCACACTGGATAGTGCAAATTATAAAATGTGCTTGGTGGAGGGTTGTGTTGAACCACGGTCCCTAGAATAGATATCTAGAGACCGTAGTGTTGAACTACTTCTTGTAGCAAACAAATATTGTCTTCATCGGTCAAACGAAGTCTTTGAGCCTTACTTTTTTAATTTTCCATGCCGCCATGTCACCCGACTTCATCAAGAAATAACTGTTTTGTGGCCAATTTTTGCTTTTTTGGCCGTCACAACGCAAAAAATTCCAGAAAGTAGGGTGATAAGACCCAGTATAATTCCTCCACAAATAAGGACAGGCCCTAACCTTATTACTGTCGGCACTAAATGTAGTCGTTCTTGCGCATGCGTATCTGTCAACAGCGTCAAAATAGTGCCGGGCCCTAAGTGCGTTTCAATAATTCCCTATTTATTTATACGGCTGAGAAACTCGAGAAAAGGACACTAAAACGCGAGGAGTTGATCGGCCTTTATGGAGAGGGTATTCTATTATTGTAATATTAAAAAACAGAGCTCCATGGAAGGGCAGAAAATTGTTTGTTCTAACTTACTCTTGCATTGACTGTGTGACAACAAACCGGGAAATCCGCAAAAAAAAACCTGGGAAAAAGTTTTGAATTCCATAAAATATCGTCAAAACCGGGAATTGCGTCAGTTAAGTAATTTTGACGTTTTTGGGTAAAGTAGGTAGTAATTTTCAAAATCAATGACCCATTTTATGGAATTACCTTGTAATTTACTCAAAACAAAAAGTAAGTACTACGTTTTTCTGTTTTTCCTAAAAGAGATTAATTTTATGTTTATTTTTTCGTTTTAAGAGTAGAGATTCTTTTTTCTGTCAGTGACCTTAGCTCAGAAAATGTTGACGTGACCTTCAATAAACATCAGAATTAAAAAAAAAACGCATTCATGTATTTTTCCTATCTCGCAAAATTTACTTTTCTAATAGTGTATGTATTCCATTCACCAGTTTAATTTTGACAATAACTTTCAAAGTCAAAAATGTTGCAAATTACAAAAGAACCCCGCACGAAATACATTGAAAAATTATTTCGGTGAAATTTGACGAAATTTTAGTATGTTATAGTGGGTTATGAGATCAGAAAAATGTGTAAATAAAAATTGATTGCTATGACTAGTTTCAGAGATATAGACGGTTAAAGTTTAAAAAAACGTCGTTTCGGGGTATATTGGGTACGCTCAAAAAGGCATTTCCTGATCGAAATAAAATAAGTGATCGACGAATATGGGTTCCCGAGGAACCACACATGGACTTCCTTATTATTTTGTTGGTAAAACGTTAACAGGTTGTATACAGGTGCTAGTCAAAAAATCATTTTTTGACACATTTTTATTTTCCCTATACAAGAATTAAAAAATTATTTTTGAGCAGACATTAATGCTAAACAAGTTTTTCTTCCCAGTAACAGTTACTTTGTCTTACATGTTTTTTTCAATTTTTTTACTATAAAAACTTGACAAAAATTGTTTCCTACTACGAAATAATTATTTTACAACGCAAAATCTAAGTATTATTTTGCATTCAGTTAAAGTGATAAGTAAATAAACTTTAAATAAAACAGTCTTTATTTTAATTTTTTTTCCCTAGCTACGAGGTACAAAAAAGTAGTAAATATTTAATTTCTTTAAAACTGATCGAGGGATTTTCATTTATCTAATAGAGGGTGCAATTTTTTTATCACTTTATGTTTTGCATCTAGGAAGATGATTTTTTAAAGGTTTCAAACAATAAATTACCATATATTATGACTATGGGTAAATGCTCTCCCTTATACCTACACAGTGACATAGCCAGAGGGGGGCTTTGGGAGTTAAAACCCCCCATCGGTGTTTCACCATAACAATAATTAAGTAACGATGAAAATAACAATAAAAAAAGCTATAGGTAAATTGTAGTAATCGGTGTTTTACCACAACGATAATTAAGTAACGATGAAAATAACAAAATAAAAACTATAAGGAGTAAACTATTAGGTAAATTGTAATACTCGTCGTTTTACCATAACAATTAACGATGAAAAAAAAACCAGAAAAAAGCTATAAAGAGTAAACTATTAAAACCTAAACTTAAATATTTTTGCGCTTGGTTAAACTACTGTAAAAACACTAGCGCCAAAGTTTTCCCGAAAAATAACAGCGTTTTACGAATAAAAGAAACCTAATTATTATTTAAATTATTATTAATTGGCCTATTAGCGGGTACATTAAAACAGAATCTGGGCCATCTGGGAGGTTTTAACCCCCAAAACCCCCCTCTGGCTACGACACTGTGTAGGTATAAGGGAGAGCAATTACCCATAATCATAATTTATGGTAATTTATTGTTTGTTTGATAATTCAGTCCCACCAAAAGTGTTAAACAGTAAGTAAAGTAAGTTTAGAGTACCCTGAGAAACCTTTAAAAAATCATCATCCTAGATGCAAAACATAAAGTGATAAAAAAAATTGCACCGTGTATTAGATAAAAGTATGATAAAGGCGTACGCAAAATTAAATGAAAATCCCTCGATCAGTTTTAAATAAATTAAATATTTACTACTTTTTTATAAAAATTAATGATATAGAACTTTTTGCATGTACCTCGTAGCTAGGAATAAAATAATAAAATAAAATCTATTTTATTTAAAGTTTATTTACTTATTACTTTAACTGAATGCAGAATAATATTTAGATTTTTAAGTTGCAAAATAATTATTTCGTAGTAGGAAACAATTTTTGTCAAGTTTTTATACTCAAAAAATTGAAAAAAACATGTAAGACAAAGTAACTGTTACTGGGAAGAAAAACTTGTTCAGTTTATCTAAAAAATACTTAAACATTAATGTTTGCTCAAAAATAATTTTTGTATAGAGGAAAAAAAAATGTGTCAAAAAAATGTTTTTTTTTGACTAGCCCCTGTATACAACCTGTTAATGTTCGATCAAAGACCTTACCTTTATGCGTTCTATAAACAAAATAATAAGGAAGTTCATGTGTGTTTCCTTGGTAACCCATATTCGTCGATCACTTATTTTATTTCGGTCCGTAAATGCCTTTTTGAGCGTACCCAATATATCCCGAAACGACGTTTTTTTAAACTTTGACCGTCTATATCTCTGGAACTAGTCATAGAAATCAATTTTTATTTACCCATTTTTCTGATCTCATAACGCACTTTCGTGCGGGGTTTTTTACCAAAGCACAAATTATCATTCGAGTTATAGAAGACGGCTGGTCTGTAAGAAGAGCGGCCACTCATTTTGGGGTTGATAAAATGACGATAGTACGATGGAAAAAGCGCTGAATATAGAATAATTCGATGAATAGAAAACATGGATCAGGACGAAAGTCTGTAAGTTCTGAGATACAAGATGAAAGGCTTATCGACCACCTCAGACAAAATCATTTTGCCACGTCCGTTGAAGCATCTAATGTGACGATGTTCCCAGATTCCTTATCAACTATTAACAGAAGGATAAAAAAAAATCTTAAATTATTGTCGAGTTGCTACAAAAAAACCTTTTTTAACGGAAGAACAAAAACGGGCCAGGGTTATTTTTGCATTAAATAATGTTCTTCGGGATGATTATTTCTGGGAGAGGGTGGTGTTCACAGATGAAAAGTTATTTTAGTCATCTTCGAGCAGCAGAAGAATTTTGGTGTATCGTCCACCAAATTCTAGGTTTGATCCAAAATACACCAACCAAATTAAGAAACCTGAACATTTTTCAGTGAATATGTGGGGCTGGTTTAGCGCTAGAGGTTTGGGTATCTTTTGGCAAATCGAAGGAAGAGTCAGTCAAAGATATGTTGAGATTCTTGAGGATGTTATGTTGTCATCTGTACAGATGTTTTACGAAAACAACGACTTCGTTTATGAGCAGGACAACTGTCCCGTGCACACGGCTAATGTTGTTCGCCAGTGGTTTGAAAACAATAATATTGAAACTTCTTTGGCCATCCAACACCCCTGATCTCAACCCAATAGAAAATATATGGGGGCGACTTGTAAAAATTATTATCAGAGAAACTGGAGACTCCAAAATGCTGAAGGGTTAAGCGATGCAATTCATCGCGCATTGGAGACGCTCTAAGAAGATCGTGAATATTTTCAAAATAATTATTGATCCAGGGTACCCATCGGGTAACTTGACCACTAGTTCATGTCATAAAATGACAATATTTTTTAAAAAATTTAAGCTCCAAAAAAGATATATTAACTACTTAATTTAGGAAATCGGTAAAGAAAAACCGGGAAAAGGTTTGTTGAATTAAATCCTGTTGCCATACATTAAAATATGCCAAATTTTATTAACTTGTTGCAGACATCTTTTTAGTAATTGCTTTATTTAGCAACCTCATCCAAATCAGGAATTTTTTTACGATCCGTAAAGTTAGCAGTACAACCAAAGATTTTATGATTGAAAAAATTGGCGCTAATTAAGTGCGCAATTCCCAAATTTGGCGCTCTAGCCGTTTCCGAGTTATAGCGTGTACTGCTAACTACCCGGTAAAGTTAGCAGTGCACTATGCATAGAATGGTCCAGTACAGTGGTAGAGCAGTCCAAACGGTTTAAAAAATTAAGCGCTAATTAAGTGCTGCAAAATCCACCGAAATTTTTCATAATTTTTGCATTTATCCCCTTTTTTAAAAAACAATGTAATGCAATGCTAACTTTAGACATTGCAAACTCGCGAATAGTCATTAACGGAGGGGTTGGCGATGACTTTATGTATGCAGTTATTAGGCGCTAATTAAGTGCCCGATGATTCTCAAAGTTGGCGCTCTAGCCGTTTCCGGGTTATAGCGTGTACTGCTAACTACCCGTTAAAGTTAGCGCTTAATTTTTTAAACCGTTTGGACCCCTCTACCACTACTGAACCATTTTATGCATAGTGCACTGCTAACTTTAACGGGTAGTTAGCAGCACACGCTACAACTCGGAAACGGCACTTAATTAGCGCCCAATTTGCGCCTAATTACAGCATACATAAAGTCATCGCCAACCCCTCCGATAATGTCTATTCGCGAGTTTGCAATGTCTCAAGTTAGCAGTGCATTACATTGTTTTAAAAAAAATGGTGATAAATGCAAAAATTCTAAAAATTTTCGGTGGATTTCGCAGCACTTAATTGGCGCTTTATTTTTTAAACCGTTTGGACCCCTCTACCACTGTACTGGACCATTCTATGCACAGTGCACTGCTAACTTTAAAGGGTAGTTAGCTAGTTAGCAGTACACGCTATAACTCGGAAACGGCTAGAGCACCAAATTTGGGAATTGGGCACTTAATTAGCGCCTAATTAGCGCCAATTTTTCCAATCATCAAATCTTTGCACTGCGGGCTTTGTACTGCTAACTTTAGGGACGTCATTCTTTTCCTCAAAAGCGCGATGCCAAAAATGCTTCAATATTTTCTGCAAGTCAATAAAACTTTAGACTGTTATGTATTAGCCTCTCCAGAATATCTATTTTAAACTGCAATGTGCAAGAGATACTTCTATTTTTAGAAAACTCATAAAATATTTGCTTCTGGAACAAGTGATGAAAAGGACGAATCGCAGAAACGTTTTACTAAAAACAATAAATTCCAAAGCTGACGTATTTGATCCTTTTTGGTGAAAATGTTTATAAAAACAAATCTCGAGTATAGTGTATACCATGTGACTAAAGAGTCTTTTTATCCTTAGGCGAATTTTAACTCGCTTCGCTCAGGCTACAAAATTTTTGGCTCGGGATAAAAAGTGCCATATTTGTCCCTAGGTATATAGTGTACCATTTCGCACTCTAGGAATAGTGTCAACAGGAAGTAAAAGAAGGTATAAAAAGTAAAAAGGGGGGTTTGTCTTGTTTTGTGCACCCAGAACCCTGCCATTTTCTTCTGGGGGATGTGTTTCGGTTAATTTTTTTTTATATTTTAATATGTTTTAGAAGGGGTCCCAATGAGCAATTTTTGTTATGGGCACTTTCCCCAATATGTACAAAGTGAGCTAGAAATTAAACTTAAAGTTACAAAATGGCCGTTTTTTAATAAAATTAACCTTCGTTTACGAGAAAACTAAAGTTAGGATAATAATGGTTTATGCATATCTGATTCAACATATAACGAACTACATTTTTGATAGTAGTACTAATGTCCTTGTGTATACAGGGTAAGCCAAAAAATACGCCTGAAATTGTTCAAAATTATTTGTTTTAGAAGCGCATTTGACGCTTGTAGGAGCAGCGAAAAAAAAATGGTTTTTGATACCCTAAGAAAGATTCACACAAAATGAGCGATAAACTTTTAAGTATGTTCAGAGTACGCCAAAACATACGGAATACTCTTTTTAACCTTTTCAAATTGTCCCTACAAAGAAACTACCAATCAGGCAACACTTACTTTATTCATTATTTTTTGTAATGTTAGTCTACAGATACACATGTCGTATATTTACATCGTATATTTACATAGTGAGTCAGGAATCAAGGAATACTTTTGAAATTGCTCGCAATCCCTTAGTTTTAAACTTGATTAAACGTTTAAATAAGCGGATAACTAAGGATCATTTAATTTTTATTGCTTATATAATTCTAGAACCACAGCAAATATTTTTCACTGTGATACCCCTCAAAATCGCTTATTATAAAACTCAACTGTTAAAAGAGTAGCAAAACGAAAAAGAATTTTTATTTCTCAAACAGGATTTTGAAAAAATGATGATTTTGTTAACTACGAACTTTTGAATTTATACAGAGTATGCCAAAAGGAGGCTATGCAACTCGCGAAATACACCATTATAACGTGATTAACTATTTTTTACTAGCTTTTAAAAGTCAAATTGAAGTAAAAAAAAACGATTTTGGGAAACTGTGAGTGCCTTTCTTCGCTCAGTCTGTATACATTCAAAAGCTGTTAATGTAAAAATGTTGATTGTGCTATGTAAACTCATATTTAAAAAAATAATTCCGTTGCTTAGTAGTTTTTCTGTAAGAAATAGTTAACGTTAAAAAGGCGTATTTTTAGACTGCTTAACCTCGCTTTGGCGTACTATGTGAACATCCAAAAGTTTGTATCTAACAATTTTTTTTTCAAAATCCTGAGTGACTCAATGGGTCTATTCTTGGTTAAATGTCTTTGTTTAGAACTAAGCGATTTAGAGCAATTTCAAAGGCATTTACTAGCTCACCTTATACACAAACGGACATTAGTATAAAAAATGTAGGTCGTTATGTGGTGAATCAGATCTACCGAAACCATTATTATCTTTAGTTTTGTCGTAAACAAAGGTTAAGTTTGGTAAAAAACGGACATTTTTGTAACTTTAAGTCTAATTTATAGCTCACCCTGTACATATTGGGGAAAGTGCCCATGGCGAAAATTGCTCATTGGGACACCCTCTATAATATATTAAAATAAAAAATTAACCGAAACATATCACCCATAAGAAAATGGCAGTGTTCTTTAAAAATCTTGGAAACGTTTATTTGACCCAACCCACCCAACCATATGTGGCCAACTGACAGGTTTTTGCCATTTTGCCTATGTAGTGATTTTATGTCAAAAAAGGTCAAAAAGTGCGAAATATAGCACATAAACCTAATTTAAGTGTCTTTTTATCCCTTGGTATATATTCTTCGGATTTTTCTGAAATTTTAGGGCGCTTTATAGTACAACTAATTATAATGCCTGATCCACAGTTTCACTTCTTGAAGCTCACTTCTATTTCCCTCTTCGTCGTTTAGAGAAAGAGGGAAATATATGTTCTATTGCCATCTCACTCTTTTCGATAAAGAGAGAAATAGAAGTAGCGGCTAGAAGTGAAATTGGATCAGGCATAATACATGCTTATTATTTGCCTGAAGACCTGTATTATTTTATACTCCCACAGTAAATAAGAGTCAATTAGAGATTAAAAGATCAATTTTCACCAATGAAAAAACGGTAAATATATCGTTTACTAACCATTGTTACTTATAGCCTTTTACCATTCAAACCAAATAGACAACTGGATGGCTATTGTGTTTTTTTCTTCTATTAGTAAGGAATCGTTTTTGTAAGAAAATAAATGGAAGTATACACAATTTGTACACTCGACAGCAGGGAATGTCGACTATAGAACTTTTTTATGTTTTTATTTTTTTTTGATGGCATTGTTAGTTGTATTACTAATAACTTCGTCGTAATTTGATTAGATTAGTCATTCCTAGTATAATGAAAATACATAGTCTATCATAAAACACAAAAATTCCCTCCCCCCGTGTATATATGGGTAGCTAGACACTCATCAAGGCATGTAGTTTTTAAATTATTTGCACCAATCCAGATAAAAGTAGTCTTTTGTTTAAAGATGCGGGGACTGGCTTATATTATTATGATTACAAGTTTTTATTTAACTTCACATGTTTGTTAGTATGTTTGGCACAAATCTTGCAAGTCAATTTTGACTAACTTCTCAAAGAATCCCGCACGGATAACATGGGTTTATGGCCTACCGTGATCGTTAACCATATTTTGATATTTTGAAGATATTTTACTTTAGGTGAAAAAAATGAAATTCTATGAGGATTGTATGTCTGTGATAGGAGATATGAGCCCTGAAAGAACGTATGTCAGCTTACGGAGAATTTTTCTCGTAACTTGAAAAGTACTTTAGGGGGGCTTTAGTATTTGGGAAAGTTAATAAAAAAAAATACGTAAATGAGACTAAAACGTTTTTGTGTTTTATTTTCTCTTGTGATTTTTTTAAAGGGTTAGTCGTATTTGAAAGGTAATTTAAGGGCGTAGGCAAAATATAATTTGAGGGGGGCATAGACTTTAAAAAGTCAACAAATAAGAAAAATGTTAAAAACAAAAACCAAGTCTATTTTTTTTGCAATAACATTTTTTGTCTCATTTAATCAATGAATCAAAAATAAATTGTCATCTGAAACTATGTTGTTACTTAAGTACCCCCCCGAAAACCTCAAGGATCCCCCCAAAAACAAAATTTCTACATACGCCACTGAGTATATGCCAAGTTTTGGTATTAAGTTGGGTTTGGTGGGAATAAATCAGAAAAATGGAAAAAATCGGATTTAAAACATGTTTTATGTATTAGTCGGTTTTTTTTTCAAAGCAAAGTGAAAGGCCACTTAGTTTAAACTTACCTAAACCTCTATAAATCTCAATCCATTCGAATAAGATGAATTTTTACATTTTGTATTAATTTATATGGACCTCTCCAGATATTTATGACTTCGCTAAGATAGAATTTTAGATACATCCCTGTAGCGTATTTGATTACCTTTAAAATGAGGCCAAACTTGCGGAAAACTACCAGCGAAAACCGAACAAAATAAAGTGTAACTCTGATTTTACATTTTTTTTTAAGCAAATTGGCGCGGTTTTGACCCTCATAAGCATGGTAACACAAAATCCTAAGTCCTCTGTAGACTAATTCAAACACGTTCACCCAAACGGGATTGAAATATGTTTTTACTTTCAATTTTTATGTTTTGTTTTTAAATTAACCCTCCCAGACAATCAAGCTTTCCTAAAATACAATCCCGAATACGACCCTGTGCAGTATTCAAGTACCTTCCAAATGACTACAAAATTACAAAAGTCTACAAAGTACTTTTCAAATGACGAGAAAAATTCTTCGTATGTGTTTAGCAGACATACGTTCTTTTACGGCTCATATCTCCTATCACAGACATACGATCCTCATAGAATATCCTTTTTTTCACCTAAAGTGCAATATCTTCAAAATCTCAAAATATGGTTAACTTTCACGGGAGGCTGTAAACCTTTTGGAAAGCGTTTATAGCTCCGGTGACAAAAATAAATTCATAACTTTTGAACGAAAGCTGCTGGGAATATGCAGTTTTTAGTTTTATGTTCCAGTAAATATTTTCTAATTTTGGAGCTCAAAATTACTTTGTTGAGGGGTGTTTAACGGCATGAGAGAGGGTTAATATATTTGCATTGGCGTACGCAGGAGGGGCTTAGGGTCCCCCCTCCCTCCTGAGCCACTAAAAATTTAAAAATTGTTACTCAAGCCCTCCCACTATTTGAAAACTCATAACTTTTCAACCAAAGCTCCTACGTTTATGTAGTTTTGATATTTGGCGGGTGGTTAAGGGAGTGATATTATGAAGTTGGAAGAAAATAGCGGCATTGGCAGTTCGAATTGTGTGTGTTTTTTTTTGGTGAATATAAGTAATTATTTTTACAATTTTCCGGTGGTGGTTGTTCTGACAAGTACCATTAGGAATATATACTATTGATATATTTAAATAGGTAAAGTAATCATTCCAGTATTCTTTGGCTGTAAAAAGCAGGAAAAAAGTTTTATGGTTAAATTTTTTATATTATTAATTACCTAAGGACATTAATATTATTTGTAGTTTTGGTGGTTTGTTTTTTATTTCTTTGATGTTTGTTTGGAAATCGAAGTTTAGTGTTAGGATAAGTATTTTGTGAAACCAAATATTAAGTTTAATTTGAGCTATTAGATTATTTGATAATGCCAATTATTAATTAATTTCGTAATAAAAACACGATTTTTGCATTGGTCCATGCAAACAAATCGCTAGATTTTTAAAATGTTAACACTTGAAAGACCTTCAAAAACGGATATCACTTGACCCACTTTCCCTATTTAAAACCTGGTGGTGAAACTCACCCCTTGAAAGGGGTGTGCTCTTCAACACTTCCAATATAGCCAAATGTCCTCCTTGCAAACAAAATCTACGTGTCTTTGGATTTTTGAAAATTTTGATCAGTTTTATTTTATTTTTATTTTGATCCTTTTAAATGGGACACCCTGTATAATATTATGGAGGTTTTTGGGATCGTCAAAAAAGTTTTTTTATTTCCACTACTCACGAACCGTAGCAGCGAGTGACACACGGTTTCACATTTGGATTTATAATTAAATGTTTAACGAAAAAATAAAAAAAATATACTTTTTTTTTTAAATAAAAAAGAGAAGTTTACCAACAGAAAAACTATTGGATTTTTGGCCTTCTCCACTAGTTCTGCCACTGACTGATTTCAGACATATTTTTTAAAGATTTTTTTGGGTCTGCCCCAAAAAAAAACTTTGCAGACAAATAAAAATGCAAATAAAGTTAAAGACCACATATAAACATAACTCATGAAAAAACACTATTTTAGCGGCTTATTGTAGTCAATTTAATCACCAAGGGCATAATATCTTGTGGTGAAATGGGCAAAAAACGTTTTCTAAAATATAGCGATAGTTTTACTCATTCGTATTTTTTTTTATCTAATCCTTGTCATTCATGATGTTTTATCTCGATTTGAATTATCTTTGATTTATTATTTATGATTCATTTTTATTCTTTTTCTTCTCCGGCGAGATGCTATGTTGACATTTTGTTACTTTAATTTTATATTTCTTGTGCTATAATAGGAATATAACCTCGGCATATAAAAAAATGCACCTTTAGGGGTGACGCCCCCCTCGGAGGGGTGGAAACTTTTCGTGAGATAATGTTTGTAATAATAGTAGTACTAGTTCTACTAGACCTTAAAAAAATCAGCTTATTCCTAATTTTTTGCAGCTACACCATAGGCTCATTCATAAGTGCACTGGAGTATATTCAGCTTGCAGAATTTTGTTGTTACTACTGCACTAAATTGGTTTTTCAGTGCGGAAATAGATATTTACGTAACAATTGCGGAAAGTTATACTTTTCCGCACGTACCGGCTTTTGCACGAACGACGCGCCAGCGGAGTTCGGTCAAGCCGTAAGTGCGGAAAATTCTTTCCGCACGCGTTAGGTACAACATTTTTCTACGAGCGTGCGAAATATCAAAATATTTTGTCATTATTTTAGTTAAACCTAGCAGACTAAAAATGATAAAATAGTCAAAACTACGAATTTTATGTTTTATTCAGAACTAAACTTTAACAAGCTTAAAAAATTAATTTTGCTCATGTTGCTCTAATGCCATCGTCGACTTCAAGTCTTCCTGATTCATCACTGAGCAACAGCGTGCTCAACAACAAGCGTGCTCAACAACGTGCGTGAAATTTTTTTTTTGCTCAACAGCGTGTGTGAATTTTTTTTTTTTGGTCAACAGCGTGCGTGAAAAATTTTTTTCGCGCACGGAAAAGTTGCACTTTCCGCACGGAAATGAAGGCGAGAAAAGCGTTTTTCTGCACGCTCGTAGGAAAAACATTTTCCGCAAGCGTTAGGAACAATTGTTTTTCTACAAGTGTGTGGAAAACGAAGGTAAAAAAAATCTAAAACGTTATTTTAATTAATAATAATAATTTATTTAGATGAAAATTCAGCTGCATTTAAGATATCTTCTGGAAGGTTTTCCCGAGGGTTTTCCATATTTTTTTGATCGTTTTTTTCCAGATTCAAGCTATTTTTCTTACGCTTTTGATTAAAAAAAGGACAAATCGTCAAGAAACGGAGACTTCACTTTGACAATAAACAAGCAATTGTCATCCATAGCAACCAAGTATTATAAAGCCTACTTAATGCAGCTAGTATACCATTAATAATAATTCTTCCACACTAGTGCGGCAAAGCAGAATCGGGTTGGGCTGTGTTGGATTGGGTTGTTTTAGTGAAAAAAAATTTAAAAAAACAAAAAAATTGAAAAAAAAAACCAACCGGCGCAGGCGGATTTGGGGTCCTAGGGAACGTAGTAGGTGCCCCCATAAAGAATTTTTCATAAAAAATCTAAAATGGCAGAAAACCGTATACTGCATAATTACCGCAGAATCTTCTGCACTAAAAATAGTGTCGAAAATGACATTTTCCACACGCTTGTAGAAAAAATATATTTATTCGTTAAGGATGGCTGCAAGACAAATGGTGGGGGAGTATGAAAATATTAATAGACACTAAAAGCTGCACAAATAGAAAGTGCTTAAACGTAAACGCATTTCAGTGTGCATGCTCAGAACGGATAAGTCATACAACAGCGACTACGTCTCACCTATCTCTACGACCACCCTTGCAGTATTCGTACGCAGCTAGCGTATCCTAACCATTTTGTTATCTATCACAGTTTCATTCCTTCTATTTTCCATTCTATTGTCCTTTCACTTTTTTCGATAAGGAAGGGAATAGAAGTAACCGGCATTAAGTAAAACTGTGCATCAAGCACTGAACAATAATAGGTTTGGTTACGTCGTACGTTGTAAGCAAAACACTCTTTTTTAAGAACGCTTTTACAAACGCATCAAAGATACAACTTTAAATGTATTAAGTTTTCTCCGAGTACCTACATAATACAGGTTCAAAATTTCCTTTTAAATTTTAAAAGAATTCTTAAGTAGTACAATATGAAGTTAGGAAATAAAACTTGTGGTGAAGATATTTGTGGGTAGCTTTTAAAAGTAATCAATTTTTTTTCCTAAAAATAAGGAAAATTTAGACTATAACAATATATCGCATTTGAACAAATTTAATTTTTACTCCTTGGTTCCAAATTCTATGGAATGACTGATATCTTTTTTAAGATTTTAACCATTTATTCCATGAAAAATTATTTTTATATTGGGTAAATCCACCTTAACAGAAATACTAAAAATTAGGTCAATTTAGTAGGCTTGATTGTTGATAGATTCATTTGTGTAACAGACGCCATCATTTTATTTTGTTGAAATGTGAATTCTGTCATCTGTTCAGAGAAGTTTTTGTATTTAAAAATAAAGACAAGTCACTGCAATGTTGGAGTTATATTTCTGAAACGGCAAAAATATTAGCTCATAATTTGTATACATCAGCTTTGAGCTAGTCGTGCTATGCCTTAAGTTTTTGTGCCTGTTATTTATGTAACGTCCGTCATCACTGTTTTTTTTTTTAATTTTTGTAGTAGGTTTTTGTTTTGTATCAAGTTAAGATTGTTATAGTTATTTATAAAAATTGTTTTCTACGCATATTTTTTTTAATTCGCGGACTAGATCACAATTCTTTAAGTTAACGTTACTTGTAATTTGGTTGGTCAGTTTCGGCACATGAATAATATTTTGGACATTTACTTATCAAATTAACGCTTCATGTTAAAAACATGCCTGCTATTCACTCAAAACACTATTTTGCTAAATTAAGTAACAATACGTTACAGGCTGGATGAACCAGATACTCAAACCAAGAACTTTTCGGTGTATTTAAGTAGTTATTATTTGCCATGTTTTTCTTTAATATTTTGAATATTGTTAAGGTGTTACGTATTTTAAAAATGTAATTAATTTTAAGCTATTAAAAAATAAAATTTGTTGGAAATTTTGTAACGTCCGTCATCATACATTTTATCTCTCTACCCAGCAAACATGAATTAATAAAATAGTACTTTTTAAGTACTTGCTTTCCGCGCTGCCAATAACAGCAAACTACTAAGTAGGAAGTACTTAGTTAGCATTGATTGAATTGAACAACGGTATATATCTAGTAGAAAAAAAGTTGTACTTTTACTTTAATTTTTTTCTTTGTACTTTTTTAATAATGGTAAAAACATAACGGATAAGTATTAAGTAGAAAGTAGTTTCAAAAAAAATAAAAATTACATAAAAATAAAACAAACAACATAATCTCACACCCTAATAGCATAGTACAGCCCAGGGATGTTCAAAATATCCCAGGGAATATAGGGATTGCCTAAAAGTCCCATTTAGGTCAAATCCATAGAAAAAGTAATAGCTACGCGAGAGTGACCGATACTGTGTTATACTTGGGGAACATTGTTTGAAGGCGACAAGAGCGCAGCCGGTGGCTACAGGAAGGAACTACTTGTACAGCCAGACGCATAATAAAATACCTATATTCTTTTGGTTAATTTTTTGCAGACAATTACTTAAATAATAATAAAAATATATGAAAAACCTTAACAGGCGCCGTTTTTCCATACTTTTTAGTGCTAAAAAGCAATGCATTCGCGAAAGGTTTTAGCTCTATAATAATACTTAGCTCTTTAGCTTACAAAAATTTTTTTGGATCCTTTAAAAATCTAAAATACAATAAGTTGTTAATCCACTACTTATATAGCTTATCCCAAAAACTTGCGCGATTTCCAACCAAAACTGATTAAAATAACTCACTTTTGAAAATTAAAAAAACCGTTTGACAGTCTTGACAGACTTTGACAAGCGGTGGCAAAAACCAGCAGGTACAAAATTAAAATTGTGTGAAATACATTTCGACATTGAAAAATGTTCTGTTTCTTTTGTGGTCATATAGGCAAGGTAGGAGTTTACTTAATACAAGCATTACTTTCACTCTCCGCCGCAATGCGCTATGCGCTACAGGAACGTAGTTCCTGCGCGGCCCTATCTTTCTGTTAGTCTCCGTAAGTTATTATGTTGTCTCTGGTAGAGATGTGTGATTCGTGAACGATTCGTTCACTATGATCGAATCACTTGCGAGTATTGAATGATCTAATCATGTTTGCTCGATATGATTCAATCAGTCAAATGACCGACGAAGACAGAATGAATCTAACGAGTGAATCAAATCGGAATGTATCAAATGACACTGACCGACGGAGACAAAACGAATTAAATGAAACTCAACGCGAAGAGAGACAGACGGACAGACTCATTCAATCGGTTGAATGAAAGCAGCGAGCAACGTGAGTGGATCTTCAGAGAGACAGCCAATAAACTATACGCGGAATCAGTTGGAGATAGGTCGATCGTTTCGTTCATTCATTCCTTTGATTCGAATTCCTGCGCGCGGGGTAAACTATATGAAAATTATGGATTATGACTGCTACCTATTTTAAAATCAGGAATCGGGACTGTTGAAAAATACAATAATCGTGATTACCGTTTCGTTTTTTTTTGGGTATAGGTATTACGTTAAGATTCCTTTTATACAATAAAAAATGTTCTGCTTTTTTCACAGCCTAATAGATTTTTTGATCAGCAGGTCACCATTTTCTTTAGTTTTATTTCAAATGATTGATTCAACTATCTATCGAAAAGATTCGATCATTCTAGAAACGAATCACTGTTTTCGCTGTCTCAGCAAATATATCTAATAGTAGTATGTAGTATCTTCTGTGGAGCAAAAATATTGAAAGTAACTCCGTCTACATTCAATAGATGCAAGCTTACTATTTTGTAACAAGATGTAAGTGTTTTTTACAAAACCTCTGTTGTACATGTTTGCCACTACTAATAGTATGCTTGATTTTTTGTATTTTTTTTGTACAAATTTTTACAAGATCTATTTTTACTTCCGGAAGTTTATTCCTTTTTTGTTTATACCAAAATATTTTTAAATCACTTGTGGATATACTTAGAGATGGTTTTATTGCCATTAACTCTGGCTGCACTAAGATTTTTTTTTGGCACTTTTTTAAAATATGCAAACTCTGGCATACAAAAATAATTTTAAAAAATGCAAAAATGCCTGTGCCAGCAGTTGCCAGCGGTCAAAGTAAAATATTAGTAAAGTACCAGTAGATCGATGTTTGCTGGGTAGCTACTTACGTTGCACACACAACAAATACATGTTTTAAATATAAACTCAAAGTCAAAGGCAATAATATTTTAGTTAGCTTTAAGTTTTATTTAATATCAATTTGCTGGTACTTGCAGAGAAGTTCAACTTACATTATTTCACTTCGATTTTTCGGTAACGTCCGTTATTAAAAAATAAAAAAGAATTTACCCTCCCAAACTTAAATGACACCAAACTATTCCACCCATTGTTTTACCATGTGCCATCTATCTTTAAATTTTAGGTAACTGCTTTGAAATTCTTTCAAATTTCTACAGGTTTTTTGAGTTTATTGTATAAAAATTTGTACGAATGGTAGGGTCCGTCATCATGGAATGGCTGATATGGCTCTGCGCGCCAACACAAGCCATTTCATCGTTTCCTTATACGAGAAAGATAAACACTTTCTAAAAACCTAACATGTTTTAAATGGCGAAAAATGACGATGATGAAATCTGAAAAAAACGCTTAAATAAAGGAAATACAATTTATCGGTCTCTGAAATTGTGCTTACTGTCGAAATTTAAAAAACATTAAAAAGTGAATCAAAAATTGGTCTCTTAATCACAAAAATCAATCTTCCATTTCAAAAATTAACTTTTAAACGAGCAGTCCGCTTACTTGGCATTTTTAACTCATTTAAGAAGATCATTTATAACAAGACCTGCAACTTGGGGAATGAGGAAGTACGGCTTAATTTCGGTGACATTAATATGTCACATGCCGCAATTCCAAAAGTTATTTTCGGACACGAATGTGGCTTTTAATAGGCCTTAAATTCTTTACAAGACACAATTTTGCACGAAAAAAGAAATTTAATATTTTAAACATTTATGTTTTCAATAAAAAATTTACAAAACAATTAACAGTTTAAAAAGCTTTGCCAGGGTGCCCAGGGAAAACTAGACATCAGAATTAGCTGAAATTTTGCACAGTTGTTAATTTTCAATTTCTTAACAAAAATATCTAAAGGATTTTTCAAAATTTTAATTTTTTTTTCAAATCCGATTTTTTTCTTTTGGATTACATTATTCCTTTTTATATTTCTATTCCTGAGCGAATAGAAAAACTGGGTTTCCTTTTTTCTAAAAGCCTGGGCACCCCGGCCAAGAAAATCAATGATAGATAAACATTGCTTTCCATGTATCATGTAGTGGATAACGTAGTTACTTTGCACATGTGCAGTTCGATACGTTAACGGATAAGTGATTAGAGTGGACAATATTTCTATTGCCATCTCTCTCTTTTTGATAAAGGGGGAAATAAAAGTCAGCGGTAATGATGACCGTAGCGTACGTTTCGTTTAGATATGTTGCGTGATAGCCTTAATGCTGTAATACCTAATTGTCATGGATCGCAAGTTAAGCTGAAGGCACAATTGAAAATACAAGCGACTAAATACAAAATAGAGTAAATTCTAACCTCACTTTTTATATCCCGGTGGTTTTGTGTATCAACAAGACAACTGCCCGGTACACTGCATTATTTCCAGTATTTCTCAGCAGTAGGATTTTGCCATGGCCAGGAAAGACCCTCGATGCCAATCCCATCGAGAACGTATGGGGGCTCATTGCAAAAAAGTTATCAAAATTTAATATTCTTCCACGGAATGATGATCATTTGATGAAGATACTACAGACTAAATGCCAAGGCGTTTAGAAAAAATTATTCAAGCAAATGGTACAATGACCAGATACTGAAGTTAATATTTTTTATTTTTGTTTATCGATAGGTTTTTTATTTCTATTTGTTTTTTAATATTCTGTTGTTTATAAAACTGATCCTGTTGATGAGAATTGCCTTGCTTAACCCAAAGCCTTTCAGTTCTTTCTTCTTCGTATTTTCCTTTTAGTCGCACTATAGTGGGCTTGTTTCGTCCATTGTGACCGGCTATTTGACGAAGAAACCAAACTTCTTCAAGTTTTGCCAAAATTTCATTGAATTGCTTTTTTTATAAAAAAAAATTTGTTTTAAAAGTGTTTTATCTTTTTTTTCTATATTTCGTAACAGTAACCTTAAAACTAAAGAACCAGTAAATATCGGTAAAAATACTTTCAGTCTCCTTAACAAAATTTGTTTATGTTGTCCAAAAGTGTTAACCTATAAAAGTCGGTAACAATAAGCAAGCAAAATGTTTAAAATATAGGCATGTGCCTAACTTCTGCTGTATGCGTTTTATGTGTCGGGAAGTGTATCCGAAGATATGTGTGTGTTTCTCAAATGACATATAAAGAGAATAAACTTTTTTTAAAATACTTATGACAACGTTAGCTTAACCTAGATTGTACTAAAAATAGTAGCATTTGTAATAAATAAAATTATATAAATTGTTTTATAACCAAAATATTTTTCTGGATAACATGGAAGTTACTTGTTAGCCATACTTTGATTTTAAGTTTATCAGAATACTTTAATTTTTGCCTACACAAGATTTTAGGGATAATGTTAATTATAATAGGACCTATATAGTTTAAATGCCTTTGTGTAAAGTTAAAATTTTGAAAAGGTATATCGAGATGTACTCGACTTACTGCTCTAGTTACAATTGCATGTTCAACTGTTTTTTTTAAAAGTTAATTTTTTACAAAAAAAAATAATAAGACGTTAACAAAAAAGTTCTCTTATTCTAAGCTGTTTGCAAATTTTGAAGAGGTCATCAGTTGGAAATATCTTAGGTTTAAAGAACATTACTTCAAGGACATATTTTTGGGCAACTATCAAAGATTCCAGAGCAGATTCAGAAGCCACACCCCAACAGACAACACCATAGCTTATAAGAGACTCAACCAATGCACAGTAAACTAATTTCAGTAGACCTAATGATAAAATATTTCTTAACTCATAAAATTTAAAAATTGTCTTACTGATTTTAGTTATTACATAATTACACGTCCCATTTGAAAAACCTATCGATATACATACCGAGATATTTAACAGAACCACTTCGTTTGACTACTGTTGTACAAGTGCATTCATTTGGTTGCAAGGAACATGAAGCATCATGCAGCATGATTTTCATCAAGCCAACATTTAACTTTATGTACTGCTTTTTCGGCTTTTTGAGTTGCTAGAAACCAGGTAGGTGCTCTTATTAACAAAACTGTGTCGTCAGCGAAACATATTAATTTTCCTAAGTCCTGACACTGCAGAAGACTGTTTACATGAATTAAGAATAAAATCGGACCAAGTACTGTTCCTTGGGGCCCACCAATGCGTACTTCAGTGGAATCACTGTACACATTTTTAATTTTTACTTTTTGCACTCGTCCAGTTGAATATGATTTAAATAGTTGATTTCCAAAACCCTTTACTCCAATATAATTCCAACCTTCCAGCAAAATATTGTGGTCTACCGTATCAAATGACAATCGGTTTTTGGTGCATATTGAAACTCTCTGTAATAAAAGTTGTCACTTGATGTAATGCGTGCTCTGTTGAATATCCTGCCTTAAATCCAAATTGATCCTTCGATAGATTTTTATTTTTTTGTAGAAAGTCAGTAAGCCTCAATTTAATACATTTCATTTACAACTGCTCCATTGTCTCCACTTTTTTCAGCCCCGCTCAAATTCCAAAAAATTTACTTAGGGACAAAAAATATACAATAAAGTATATTTTTTGCGGAATCCCTGAAAAGAAAGATTTAAATTACCTTTTAATCTCAAATTTTAGACTTTATTTTCTTTAGTTTGATACTACACAACCCATATTTTAACGGTTTGTAAATTTAATTAAAGTCGGTTAAGTGGTTGTCTTTAAATTGTGAACTGTACGCCTACTATACAAAATTCTGCGGAGCATTAAAAAGTGGATAAACATTCATTGTGCGATTCATTGACAACACGAGACGATATGAGCGCTTGTTACGCTCGCAGCCAAAGCAATCGCGCTGGTACTGCAAGCTGTCACTATACCACCAACTTGCAAATGTAACCGCCTAAATTGGATGCCTTATTGTCAAAATATAAACATTTCAAATGTTAAAATGACACTTCGCTAACATAGGTGTTCTGTTGACAGTGAATACAGGTATTATTAATCTATTATTATCTGGCTAATTCAAATTTTATATTTCAACGTTTTTGTTACACGATATTGTAGCCACTGGCCTTCGTTTTATTTTTCTTACAAGAAGACTAATTCATATTGTTTACTGGTAGAGCAAGATCTAAAACCTGTGTAAAGATGGCACCCCAAAATGAATAATCTTAAGTTTTTTTATGTTAATCGATTGTCCACTGATTGACCATGATTTTTTAGAGAGAGAGAAGAGAAATTTTAACGTATTTTAATGTAGATCGATTGCCGAAGTTATGACCATGATTGTTCGGGGTGCTTAATCTTGAAAGTGAGGGAAGGGGGCGCTCTCGGGGACCATACTAGGGAGTGACAAAAAAAGTACTGAAAATCAAAATTAATAACGAATTTTAAAGGTTTGTTCCGCTCTCTGCCTAAGCTCCCTTACATTGGACTAGGTGGGTCGGCAACCTTTTGAGTCGGAAGAGTCAAAAATTATAATTTACAAAATTTCAAAGTTTTTAAAGAGGCAAAAAATTTTTACTTGCCATCAATAAATAGTACTGGCATAAATAAAGTGTTTTGATAGTATGGAATGTAGAACCAAAGAGCCGCAGCTTAATCACATCCAATCACTCTCTAATTCGCTCCCCGGGAGAATTTAACTCCCTCCACCTCCCCGACTGTCAAGAATACGAGCCCTGCAGAGAAGCTGTTCACTAGTCTACGGCGGCCCCCAGAGGCCGGATTCTTGACCTGTCAACACATATGAATTCGCACACAGATTATAGTTGTAATATTCTTGAACCACATTATTCACCCAAAAACCGTACGACCCGTACGATCGCTTGGCCTGCGGCAGGCAAACAGCTTTATTTCGACAGACATATGCGCTTGAGATTCATAAGTACCACATTAACCTAGCGAACCCACCCCAAGAAAAGCAAAATTTTGTTATGCCATAATTATGTGCTAATTATATGTTAATTTCGTCCCCAATCAAAAAATTTTGTGCTCTTCTGGTTTCTGAGAAAATCGAAAAAGAAAATGGGGTAGCTAGATTAATATTAACTTACCAACCCCACCAGGAAATATGGTGCTAAACTAAAAATTTTTGGTTATGTGCTAATTATGTGCTCCACGAATATATAAGAAAAAAATCGAATTTTTCCTTTTAAATTAGGTTTTTTTTTTAAAAAAAATGGGGGGTTAACGACCCCACATGTTTAGGTATTACGGAATTTAAAAATTTCAAAAACCAGTATTATCTGCAAGCTATGTGTTAATTTCGTCCATGATCAGAAAATTTTGTACTTGTCTGGTTTCCGAGAAAATCAATAAACACGATATTACATTACATCATTTGTAATAACCTAGCATTCGGAATCTGAAGTACGATTCCAAAGTAAAAATATATTATTACAAAATCATGTGCTCCATGAATATGTACAAGAAAAATCCGAATTTTTTGGTTTCTTCAGTGCAGTTTTTTAGTGGGGTAGGTAGCCTAATATTAAACTAGCTAACCCACTTTCTTTTTTGATTTTCTCGGAAACCAGATGGGTACAAAATTTTCTGATCATGGACGAAATTAGCACATAATATGCAGAAAATACTGGTGTTTGAAATTTTTAAATTCCGTGATATTAATATTAACCTAGTTACCCCACCCTTTTTTTAAGAAAAAAATATAATTGAAAACGAAAAATTCGACTTTTTTTCCTACATATTTGTGGAGCTCAGCTTATAATTAGCGCATAATTTTAACGTATTGCTAAGTTAATATTTACCTAGCTACCCCATTTTCTTTTTCGATTTTCTCAGAAACCCGAGGAGCACAAAATTTTTAGATTGGGGACGAAATTAGCACGTAATTATGGTGTGACTAAATTTTGATTTTCTTGAGGTGGGGTCGCTAAGTTAATGGAGGTACCATTTTAGGTAACCAAGTTTGATTTGCTTCCCAACCAAAGAAATTCTCAACGCGCTTTTATCCATACTTCAGAAAAATAATCAAAAGCACCTTTAAAAACAAAAAGCGGGCTTAAAGCCCGCTTGACATGGAGCAAAAAACCGAGAATAAAATGCAAGTCTTCTACTTCCATGTCGCTTTAGTAGTACTACTAAAGCGAGATAAAACGAGACAACTTGCATGCATTTCATGTTACCTCAGCAGTGTCCTGCATAGCTCCCTCTTAAACTAAATCCAACATAAATACAAAAATAACTTCTATTAAAATCAAATATGTTAATAATAATAGTGAGAACCAGCCTAGAGAAATAGCACGATCAAATTTTTCTTAATTTCTTGAAAATTAATTAAATAGGAAAAAAGTGAATAGTCCAAATTATAAAGAAGTAGAAAACACGTTCGGAGCCCATAGCGCGCCAAGCGCATTTGGGCTTGGCTAACGGTTAGGAGTTTCCGCTGTATATTAGGCTATTTTTCCAAAGCTCCACAATAGGTATTCTTGGTTAAAATGTTTCATTTCTTCTTAAAAGACAAAGTTGATTTTGGTTTTACCGGTCAATTGGTAGGGGAGAAAAAAGTATTTTGCTAATATTCCATTTTATAAAAAAATAATAGAAAAAAAAATGTTTTTTATTTTAATCCTATTTTTATCCTCATGTATTGTAGTGCTTGAATTTTGCATTTGATCGCCATCAGGATCAATAATACGGATGCAATTAGGGATAGGTACACCGATGTGTTATGCTTGTGTATGGTTTTAGCCCAATTACTTTACCTTTGCTTTTAGAATAACCACACAAAAGTTTCAAAATATTTCGTATGACACCAAATTACGTATAAGATATTTTTAATCGTTGCATCAAATCCTGCAATGTATTTATAGTCTCTGTGTAAACTAAGAATATAATATATATTTTAAGAAAGTTAAATGGTTTGTAAAAAAAGTTTGCTTTTTTATGTTAAAGGCCTTTAGATGTGGCATTTTGTAACTTTTGGTTTTGTATATATCTCATCTGTATTTCAAATTTAATGAAATAATAATTTTAGTTTACCAATTGTTCTTTGGACTCTTCATGGTTCTTTAGTTTAATTTTTTCACTAGGGTAAAATCAAGAGGAAAGAGAGGAAATTGTGTAATCATCTTTGTTGGCAATTATCCTATAAATAACTATATACTTTCCTATGCACACTAAATCTTTCCCATACGGTAGGAACTTCCAATAATTCAAAAAAGGATTTCGAAGCATCATACCCATTAATTTGTTTAAGATACCTCTAAAGATCAACCCAAAAATCAAAAAATAATAAAATAGTTGCGTGGTCGCTGATTTTTGTTGCACGAGGTCAGTTAACTTTGCGTTTTTGCTCTATAGTTTTTCCTTAAATTTTTACTTGGTACTCTTATTTTCGAGATTACGCACTTACCGGGTACTTTTGATCCTTTCTACTTTCATACTAGTTTTTATTTACAATAATAAATTTCCTCATTTTTTTTTGAATTATTAATTTTAAATTACCTTAAATACTTTTTTTGACATTCCAATATTAATCAATTCTAGTTTCTTTTCAGAATGAATAATAAAATGCATCAACGGTAGATCGCAAAAACATTATGGAATCAGAACATCTCGTCAGTGTTTTGCCAACCTTAGAGGATGGAGGTACCCTTACCAAATCCTCAGAAGATAGTGGATTGCAAAAAAGCGGTAAGTCAACACATTAAAGCATATACCATAGTTAAATTTGGCACAAAACACTTTATTTAATTAATATTTTTTCAGTATAATATAATTTACTGTGGAAATATAGAAAATGCTCTCTTGACAAATAAGTTAGCAATAGATGCCACTTAAATTAAGATACATAATCACGTGATTAAAGAAATATCGGAACGCCGCTTAAGTCGAATTGGCATACTCTAGGTCAGTATTATCTTTGACGCTAATAACATACGCAAGCACAGTATTTTTGTATTTTCTTTCTAAAAAAATGTCTGCCCTGTCAACCAGGAGTTATTTCCACATTGATAACATTAGTCAGAATAAATTTTTGTACTATTTAGTTACTTGTAAATAAATAAATTAATGTTGGCATTGTTCCAATATGGCCCAATAAAATAATACCAAAAAAAAAAAAGAAAATGTCGTTACTTTCTCTAAGTAATAATTTTGTGCCCTCTTTATGGGGAGTGAAGGAGAGTACGACACAAAAAAAAATTAAAAATCAAGTATCAACGTTAAAATTGTAAGATTGATCAAATTTAATTCTTACCCGTATGAAGATCAATCTAGATTATTCCTAGCTTACACTCTGGGATATTTTACCTTGTAGTTCATCGTATTATGAACCGAACCTGCACAATATGTTTAAACAATAAACTCGCTGTGGGCCAGCCCTGCATGCACCACGCAGCTTATCTTCATTCTATTGTCCAATGTGAACAGATGCAGATAACTATGAAATTTGATCAATCTTAAAATTATTCTGCGCTTACACTCTGGCATGTTTTCCCATATAGATATTTAAAGCCAGATAAAGGAAAACAATCTGAATTACCCAGTAAATATTATTAATCATGAAAATTTTTTTTAAACTATATTTTCTATAAAAGAAGTTAGAATTAAGTCAATATAATTAATAACAATTAATAATAATTACTATGTTTGATATTTAATTAAGACTTACATTAGTGTTTTCATTGATATTGTTGCAAATTTTGAATTTGATACGAGGGCCCAATAATAAAAGCAATAAAAGCGATTTTTGCATTTGGTCAATATTCAGCCCTTTTGAATCAACTGCAGAACTATAACAAACAGCATGTCGAAAAGTATCCGAAAAAAACACATCAATACCACCAACTTATAATAAATTTGTTATCCATTTGCCTTGGCTTTAATTTATTGTTGATAACGACGGTTTTTCTATGAGAAAAGGAAAGCGTAAAATTTTACTGAATGCCTTCCTTATTCAGTGTTTTTATTTCAAATTGATCCGATTTTTGTAAAATATCTTTAAGGTTTATTACAGAAGGAGTTTAATTTTATCTGCATATCTAATAACACTTTCATTTCTCTAAAACCACTCTAGCGTACTCCAAGATCGATCCCAAAGGATGTTTCATTATGTACTCCTTCTCCGAGTAGCGTGGTCGAATGTCCGAATCTGTTACTCCGGATTTGAAACAGATCGATCTCCCTGCTCATGCTCCCGCAAAATCGCGAGAGTAGAGAATTTAGAGCAAAACAATGTCATATCCTTATTTTTTTGACAACATTTTTATCTTATTTTTTGCTGTTTATAAAGTTTTTGTTGGTCAAAACAAACAAAAATGGATCGAAAAAGAAAGTTTATTGAAAATGAAGAATTTTTCCTCAATACTTCTACTTCATCCGAGGAGGAAGAAATGTTTGTTTAACTTGTACTCGATAGGTATTGTAGCCCCCAAAACCGGACCAAATGCTTAATTATGTGACTGTGGTGGTACCCAATTATACTGAGGAGCAAGTAAGCAACTTATCAAACTCAAAATAATTTTGAAGGCTAGGTACTTTTTTAATTAATATTCTGTTCTATTTTCTCTGTGTGGATTCGTGTATTGAGACTGAAATAAATAAATAAATAAAAAAGTGAGGTTAAAATGTAATTTTTCGTGCAAATGACGAGCACTCCGGTTGGGATTCGAAGCGCCCGCGGGTAGATTCGTGACATCACTACTCTACTCCGGATCGATCAGGACCCTAATTCTTGAGCAGGGAACGACATAGATTTGTGCCGAATGATCGAACGCATTTCGTATTCTTGAGCCGTGATAGCTCATTCCATTCTATCAAAAATTGGGTGTTCCCGCTCCCCGACTCCAAAGCCAGAGATTAGTCCCATTTCTCAGGCAAGCATGCGCTTAAAATGTAGAATTTTCAGTCTAAAATTTTGAAGATGTTTCAAGGAGAAGCATATTTTTTTCGAGGGATGGGATCATTCCCCGGTATTGATCGCTTCTTTTGAGGGATCGATCCTTCTCTCGAGATTCAAGAATTAGGCCCCTGAGAGTACTTAACCGAAAGCGCTATAAGTTTTGGACGACCTTTTCAAAATTAACGAAATTAATAGTCGCATAATATTTTCTAATTCCAATTTCTTATACCCATTTAGGTTGGAGCAGTTTATCTCTTTTAATTATCCAGTATTAGCTCTAAAGCCTATCTATAGCTAATTACTGATAAATATAGAAATTCAAACCAAATGCTATTTTGTACTGTTTTATCGTAGTTTTTGAAATAGAGGCAATCATTGTATCAAGGCAGCCACTTGGAACTTGTCCTCTCAAAAATAGAGGCAATCATTGTAACAAAAAAGCTTTTTTTATACCTTCATCAAAACGTGATTTTAGTAACTGTCTGCAGATAATAAAGCGTGGCTTTTTTGGTTACCAATGCAAAAAAACTTTTTTTTTGATCACGGGTGCAAAAAAAGATTTCTGTCCGTTATCTACCCAAAACTAAATTATTCTTGCCTAGAAATTAAGCCATTTCCGCCAGTTTTCACCAAGTATTTACGAAAAAAAGCATTTAAAAATATCGTCAAAATATCAAACTGTCAAAGATCAAAATGTCGCAACAATGAACGTTACCGAGTAAAAATATACATCTCTATGGAAACGATTGTTATTTCATTTACCAGCCGCCTTGATTTATAATGTAAAGATGATTTTTAATAGGTATTCACTAGGCCGGATAATTTGTCTTTGCAGGAAGATGCAGGAAATTTATAGGGCGAGCCGCAGACGAGTCCTGTAAACCTGCGGAGACCTGTAAAGTACTTTTTTGTTCAAACGATCAGAAAAAACATTTTAGTACCTAACAATTTCGTCAACGCCTAGCCGTGTTGCGTAATTTATGAACAGTACTCTGATGTTTTCTGCTTCTTGTTGGTTAGATAGCCATTGCCACTAAGGCCGCTAGTTTTTAAGATGAATACTAAAGAAAAACAAGTAAGGTTTTGTGGTTAAAAATGATTTTTGTATTTTCGTTTCGGTAATATGGTTGTTACCTTCATCATATTTTGAGCCCTGTTAAGGTAACAACCGTATTACGGAAACGTTGGTGAAAATTAAAAATTAGCTGACAATAAAAAACTGTGCCCACAATGCTTGCGATGTTTCATTCAAAAGAACGTACTAGTCTAGAAATGGAAAAATATTTCTTTTCTTTGGGACTTGATAACGCTTAAAACAGGCATCAGGCATAAGTCGTTATTAGTTCGCGCAATCGTACCAAATTGGCCATAAACATAAACTTTAATGACACTGAACCCGAACCAAGCACATGAGTAGTAGTAGTAGCATAGGGGCAGCCCGTGGGCCTGGCAATTAGGCCTCTTCAGGGGCCCTTTCTGCCATACCCCGTTCCTTGCCCCCAGTTCCGCTGCAACTCTCTCCGGACCTCCCTGTCTTCTTTACGAAGTTCAGTATGTCGGCCCATTTGAGCGAGTGCAGCTCTTCTTCCTATATCGTGGGAAATCCCCACTTCAGCTGCCTTGATATGGCATCGCACTCTGCTATCAAGTGCTGCGCCGATTATTCTTCGAGCCCCCAAATGGGACACACGGGATTTCCTGCTACTCTTATTGGCGTCAGATGTTTGTTCAGCCGATAGTGCCCAGTCAGCATCCCTGTAAGGAGTCCAATGTCCTTTCGGGTCTTGCCTAAGAGCCATTTAGTTCTGGCTACATTCGGACCATCCACTGCTGCCATGATAATGGCATATACCTCCGCTTGAAACACCGTAGCGTGTTCTCCAAGTGGAAAAATTTTCTGAACTTCTAGGCTTTCCACGTACACTCCTGCGCCTGTTGTCTGTCTGGCTGACAGTTTAGAGCCATCCGTGTAGCAGACCGTCGCCTCTCTGCTTCATTTCGTTCGGAATTCCCCTTTGCCACTTATTCCGTTCTGGTATTGTGACCTTGTACTTTTTATCGAACCTCCATAATTTAAGCGGTGCTTTCACTGGCAGTCTTAGGAGGGGCAACTCTTTTATCGCCAGGCCCTCGACCGCCAGATGGCCCTCTCTTTTCTCCCTGCCCTTCCATAGTCCCTAGTCCCTTAATGGCAGGTGCGTCGCCATCGCCCCCTTCTTGATCCAAGTTGGAGGCGAGGGGAGACCCAAGATTGTTTTTAGGGCGTGGATGGGGGTCGTCCTCATTGCGCCGGTTATCCCTCTGCACAAGAGCCCTTGTAGGTAGTAGAGCTTTTTGGATATGGTCAGCTTCTCTACCGTGGGCCATCAGAACACTGATCCGTATTGGATACTTAGATCTTATGATGGCCGTATATATCCAGGGTAGATCCTCAGGCTAATGCCTCAGGTTCGACCGACCACTCGGCGCAACTCCCACAATATTGCCTGGATTTTAACGGTCATTCAAATAAGTATTCATTTTAAACCTGCTCGAAGGAAACCTGCAAGAAAGCCAACCTTTAAGGCAACAGCGTATGTGCAGGAGGGCGCTTTAAGGGACCTACATAGGTAGAGGTATGATATGTTGCGATAGTACTATCAGGTGTCTTCTTTACTACAAGTGCGAAACGATGCCTATTTGTCTTGGAAATCAAAGTGTATGATGGTGTTGAATGATGTATGGGGAAGGTGATCAGTGGAACCACTGATAAGCCTACGCTGGCTGCCCATCCAATTTTGAATTTTCTTATTTTTTTGATCTTTTCTTTATATATTCTTTTCGGTTGAAGTAAGTGACTCGCAGGTTTTTTAACTTCTTTTTTCTCTCTTGCTCTAATTGTCAGGCTACCATTTTTTTTGGGGAAAATTCAATCTATAGGAGCCGATTTTTAGTGGCTCTAGGGGGGGGGGCTTGAGCCCTAGCCCCCGCACTGCGTACCCTGGTGGTTCATTTCGAGGACAGAATGGTTTTTGAAAAATTAATAAAAACTCGTAAAAAGTTCTTTAAAAAATGACTTTGCTAGGAAACATTTATATTTTGTTTGAAAACCACTTTAAACGTAGCAACTATTAAATCTTAACTCAGTGGCGAGAAACCAGAACCGCAAAAAAATAGTTTTACCAGAAAAGCTAGATCTACACATGCGATATTACGTGATCTGTACACTCATTCATATTTACTTAATAGTGAATCACTTGCGATTCAATAAAGTACTCCTGTGAGACTTTGCCTGTGAGGTCAGCCAGATGGTTCTTTATTTATTTTTGAAAACGCAGGAACTTTCGAAGCAAATCTTTACTCGATTTTTTTTCAGATTTGGACCCTAAAACGCATAACACTCTGATAAAATTTTTCGGAAACATAACCGGAACGATCGCACAAGAAATTGAAAGCATAGTGGCCACCGTTTCGCCAGAGACCACCAACAATTTAGCATTGGAAACGAGCGATGAGACTGATCACGATACGACTATTCATGGTTTTAATGCTTCCAACATCACTGTTATTGAGCGGCAGCTAGATATACAAGGTAATTTTCTAAAGAGGCAGTTTACCAAAATGACAAGTTATTCTTAATTGATAGCAAAACAAGCTTTATTTCTATACATCCCGGTTAATGAGATATAAACACATTTGTACCACGTTTCATTTTTTATTAAATCTCTGTAGAAATTTAGTGAAACGATATAACCTAAAAAACTGGAAGTGACTTTGAATGTTCATAATGTTTCAAAAATTCTGACATTTCTTCTTTAGGTCCGTTTTTGCGAGCTTAACATATAACTTTTTCTAAATGCACCTGCACACCCTTGGTAGGTGATCCGTGATATAAAGACAGAGTACCGTGGTAGGTGATCCGTGCATAACTGTCAGAGTTAAAAGTTAAAATAGTTAGATTGCGGGATCGAAGGGTGTATAGACGCGTATTTCCCTGGACCCTAATTCTTGAGCGGGGAACGACATAGATTTGTGTCGAATGATCCCATGACTTTTAACAAAAGGTTGATCAGTGTAAGAAAGATCCCAAAAATATGTGTGCCACTCTAAAGCAAGTTTTACCAGTTAATAAAAACTCTAAAAAAACCAGTGAAATAGATTTTGATGGAGAAATAGAGAGTAAGGAGTCTCTGTTACCTGATAAACTCAATAAATTCTATATTGATAGCATCGATAATATTATCTCTAGTATTGATAGTCCCGTTAATTCTTGAGTTAATACGTCGTCTAACAACACTTCAACAATGAATCAGTTTTCAGAATTCAGATTGATCGATAAATTTACTTTAAAGAATGTTGTATTCTCTTTGAAAAACAAAGGTAGTCCGGAAGACGATGATGTCATTTTTTGGGGGAAGGGTGTTTTCCCGCAGTTGCTAAAGAATTTAACTATAGTCCCAGTTGACAAAAGAGCTAATAATATCGAAGCAAAGAACTTCCGGCCAATTAATACTCTGTCAGTACTTAAAAAGATCCTCGAAAAGGTGGTTTATGAACAATTTGTAGAATTTATTGAGCGGTGTAACATAACTGAACTCCAGTCAGGGTTTCGAAAAGGCTATAGCTGTGAGACAGCAATACAATTTGTCTTGGATAACTGGAAAACTGCATATGACAATAATAAATGCACCATACCAGTTTTTCTAGACCTACAGCGGGCGTTTGAGACCATAGATTGAGAGAAGTTGTTGCAGAAACTAGAGAGAATGGGTGTGACAGGGAAGGTTTTAGAATGGTTTAGGAGTTATTTGTATGGCAGAATGCAAAGAGTTAGCGTAAATGGAAAACTATCTGAATGTTTGAAGAATGAACGTGGTGTACCTCTGGGAAGTGTGTTGAGGCCGTGTTGTACATTAATGACATTGTCGAAACTGTGGATAGTGATACTGAAATCAATATACACTTACTAGCTGATGATACTCTAGTTTACGGCTCTTCAGATAACATTGAGTTTCTTATGGAGTGTATTAATAGAACTCTTGGAAAAATTGATAATTATTGCAAGAAGAACCTCTTGAGTATTAATAAAAGTAAAACCAAGTATATGATTATTGCAAAAGAAAGTGTCAAAAAAATTCTTACTGCCAATAACTCCACTATTAAAATTGGAAATGACATGCTGAAAGAGGTCAATGAAATAAAGTATCTTGGTGTTTATATAGTAAATAAAATGTCTTTTAAAGATCACTGTAACCTAATAATTTCAAAAATTACTTATGGGATAAATCATCTGGCTAGATGCTCAAATAGCTTGTCTTTGTGGTCGAAGTTGGTAGTCTATAATACAATAGGTCTCCCGCATTTTAATTATTGTCCTACCATTCTTTACTTACTACAGAAGAATGAACTGAAATGCAAAATAGGGCAATGCGAATTATTCTCTATTGTAACAGGTACACTCCGATAAAAAACATACAAAAAAAGCTACGACGGTTGCCGGTTGTAGAATATTTAAGGCTTAATGTGCTAGTTTTTATTTCTAAAATCAAAGTTGGGAATGCTCCTTAGTTTTGCAGTAAAATAACATTTAACAGTCAGGTTCATACACCTAGTACCCGGCAACAGAATAATTTTTACATTCCACGACGACATAAAAAACTTGAAGCCAACTCAGTTTTTTTCAGAGGCCTTAATGACTTCAATAATCTTCCTGCTGAACTGAAAACCTGTTCCACAGGTGAGACATTTAAATTTAAATTAAAAATGTTTTTATTGAGGGAATGTGGTATTAGAGTAGAATACATAAAATTATAGCGTTATTTTTTTTTTATTTTGTTATTTTTTTTTGTTCTTTTGTTTGTTCATTTTATCGATTTTTTACCTCTTTGTTGTGTCGATAAAACTATAAACTGTTTAATGTTTAGTTTTTATCCTGTGATTTTTAGCTTTGTTGTTTAACTTTGAACAAATTTCCATTCCTAATGTTTATATATGTTTTTTATATGGTTTTTATTTATTTATTTGTTTATTTTACAAGACTATAAGTATAAGTATATATATTGTCAAAAAGGATGCTCTACAATATTTTTAACTACAGAATGAAAAATTAATTCCTAAATTTATAATACTAGCTATAGGTACTATTATTACAGATTATTATTTTTTTTTTGTAATGTTGCAAACTAGCTTTTAGCTAAATAAACGGATTATATATGTCTAACGCATTTCGTATTCGTGAGCGGTGATCGCTCATTATATTCTAACAAAAATTGGGTGTTCGCGCTCCTCGACTCCAAAGCGCGTAAAATGAATATTTTTTAATCGAAAATTTCGAAGAGGTTTTAAGGAAAATTATCTTTTTTTCGAGGGTTGGGATCATTCCCCGGGATTGATCCCTTCTCTTGAGGGATCGTTCCTTCTCTCGAGATTCAAGAATTAGGTCCCTGCTATGCGTGATCTCTCTCAGACGAATGCATTTAGGAAAAGAGAACAATTCGAAAATTGACATGGTGAAGTGTGCACTGCATGTGGTACAAACGTGCTTATATATCATTAGCGGGGCTTCATAGAAAAAAACGAAGATCACCATTCATAGTAAAGTTTGTTTTGCGATAGATTAAGCCTAACTTGTCATTTTGGTGATCTGCCCGTTAATAATTATTAAAAAAATAAAAAAATTGTTATAAACTGCGTGGGCCTAGCAAAAATTATTTTAAACTTTTAAGTCTATTTTTAACGTGGTATATTAAAGTTTTTTATTTTTTAAATAACTATTTTTTTCTTTTTAGCCTCGTGTTTGAAATTTTGAAATCTTCCTCAACCACCCCCGACTAAAGTAGTTGTAGTAGGAAATATTTAGTAGAACTCAAATGTTAAATCTAAAAAAATATGACTTCAAATATTCTACACCCTCCAGCCATTGACCTAATTTTTCCCTCTAAAGTAGAGAAGTATTTAGTGGAACTCAAATCTGAAAACGTCCTATTCGTAGTAGCTTTGGTTCAAAAGTCATGCATTTTGAAATATATCAACTCCCCCTCCCCTTGCCGCAGCAACCACCCCCATCAAATTAATGTTTGCCTCCCTAAAATTAAAAAAAAAGGCATTTTCGTAGCAGCTTGGTTTCAAAACTTTTCAGATATATTAACCCCCTCTTGTAGACTTAACAAACCCCACCAAAGCTATTTTTTGCTCTAAAATTAGGAAATATTAAGCGGAACTCAAATCGGAAAAGATCCTATTCCTAGCTGCTTTGGTTTAAAAATGATGAATGTTTAAATATTCAAACATATCAACTTACTTATTCCTTCAACGTCCCCTCACCAGTGACCTACATAAGTATACCAAATTTCATTGAAATCGATTAACGGCAAGCTAGATAGATAGATAGATTTTATGTAACATATTAAGAATATAATTTACATTATATAAATATGGTGTATAAACTTTTAAAGCTAAAAAATAAATAATATACCTATTTGAAATCCTATTGTATGTTAACAAAATACAATGATTGTGAATATTAGTGTAGTAAAAGAGAATACAAGTTTTACAGATATGACAAACGAAACATTGAATTGATTTGAAATCAAATAAGATGAAAAGTGTTTTAAAATTTTCAGTTAAAATAAATATATATGAATTAAAAAGACTCTCAGAGAACACACCTTGCTTCGTAGTAAAAGTTTATAAAACAAAAAACGAATTAAAAAGTGGTAACATATAGCTAAAATAAACTAAATCATGTTGACATTACATAATGTAAACAACAACAAAAAAATAAAAACGAACTTAAAACGGCAACAAAGATAAAATACAATTTTGTGAATACTTGAAAATTTCTCACTTTTCGAATTTTTTCGTCACAGGGCGGCTTTAGTAGCTAAGAGCCCTCGAGTGTTAGCAGTAAAATTATACAACCACTTAGCAAACAAAATAAAGAAAATACCAAGTTTAAATAAATTTAATAGGCTAAGCTACATAGGAAAAATAGAGGAAAAATTAGAGCCATTTTTTTTTATTAACAATTATCTCCGTTCAATATACTAAAAGTCCTCAAACTGCAAAAAATCGTTTTTCTTGGATAACTCGTAAACGGTGACAAACTGTCAAAAGAGACAAATAGTAAAAATGTTGCAAATTTAATTCTCTATCAATAGGTAAATAGTAATATTGTAGCTTAAACCACTCCTTCTACCGGAAAAATTGAAAAAACCCAAGCAAAAATGATGCCAGTTTGACCTAACCTAAATTATATCAGAAAATTAAACTTTTCCAGTAGTCCGATTTTCTTAACTAGAAAATTTCAAAATGTACCAAAACTCTTTGATACGCCACTGTTACTGACATATACAAAAAAAGGCCCCGCTTTTCACTCGATCTTATACTAGATAAAATTGCATTTTCAACGACACCTTCCGCTTATATTTGCTGCTTCTAGTAATAAAATAATAATTTTTTTAAATCATAATTGGTAATGGAAGAGTAGGGGACCTTGGCTCTTTCATTTAAGAAATTTACTAAAAAAAATTAAAAAATTATGATTTAAAAAATTCTTATGTTGTTACTAGAAGCAGCAAATACAAGCGGAAAGTGTCGTTGAAAACGCAATTTTATCTAATATAAGATCCAGTGAAAAGCGGGGCCTTTTTTATATATGTCAGTAATAGTGGCGTATTAAAGAGTTTTGGTACATTTTGAAATTTTCCAAGTAAGAAATTCGGACTAGGCTACTGGAAAAAAAAAAATTTCTGATATAATTTAGGTCATTGCTCTTAGATCAACCCTGCCCAGTTTGGTACTCATAGGTTGAGAAATCTTGATGAAAATGCTAAAAAGGAATATGCAAGAAATTTTTCAAATTGGCATCATTTTTGCTTGGGTTTTTTTCAATTTTTTTGGTAAAAGGAGGTTTAAGCTACACTATCATTATTAGACACTTAAAGTAAATATTTCAACGCATCGGTATACGTATCGCGTTCGAAATAAAGCCAAAATACACTACATTTTTGACTTGCTCATGCCATGTTTCGAACGATGCCCGCTTTTTTGATGGGTGCGATGACACAAAAGCTGACAGCAGTCGATGCGTACGGAGTGATAAACGTATCGTTACGTCCATCCCAACGCACGCATCGATTGCTGTTAGCACCTTTCAAAAAAGCGGGCATCGTTCAAAACATCGCATAAACAAGTCAAAAATGTAGTGTACTTTGGCTTTATCTCGAACGCGATACGTATACCGATACCGATGCGTTGAAATATTTACTTTATGTGTCTATTTACTTATTGTTAGAGAATTAAATTTGCAACATTTTTCCCATTTGTCACTTTTGACAGTCTGTCACCGTTTAGGAGTTATCCAAGAAAAACTCTATTTTGAAGTTTTGTGGAGGTTAAAAATGACAGTTCCGGAGGGGGTAGGAATGGGGACTTTTAATATGTTAAACGGTGGACCTTCCTTAGGTTGGTAATGGAAAAACAAATTGGGTTCTAATTTTTTCCTCTATTCAGAAAAATTTATAATAAAATAAAAAATAAAAATAATCAACATTTAAAAATAGCTTACTCAGCCATGCTTTTTATTGAAAAGGGTCGTCCATGTTCTCAAAGAGTTGAAGCACATGCTTTTTATGATATAAATGAATTTTTAGAATGATAATTTATAATTTTGTTATTTAAAAAAACCTCTTTTAAAAATCAATTTTATTTCTGTTTTTGTCATTGTTTTTGTTTATGCATTTATTTTTCTTTTTTATTTTTAGATATTATTTGTAAACTGACAATTTCTACACTGTATTTTTGCTGTCTATAGAAAATTATTGTATTATATTTCCGGTAGTCAATTTTTGGTGAACCTTTGGAAAAGTATACTTAAGTACTAAATGCTCCTATAAAACGTTAAAAAAAAAACCTTTTGTTCCAATTGTTTCGGGTCAAACCTTATTTGCTGCCGTCAATTAAAATTTCAAAATAATTCTTCAGTTTAATCAGATGTATGTATGACTTTTAATGAAGTAAAACTAAGACGCTCACAATAATTTGGCACTAAACAAGAAATAGTTTTTAAACTTAATACAGGAAATAAAGCTATTTATTTTAAGCAAAAATGAATTAATTTGTAGCAGCTATTTTTTAGGGCAATATGTCCACAAGACCTTCTGTTTTAAGAAACCGTTAAGTCTCTAGCTGCGCGTTCGATACTTCGTCAATTATGGGGGGGGGGTGAAAGGGGATAAAATCAGACTTACAAATATCTCAAAAACTAAGGATTTTAGTGGAAAAAGCAAGGAGAGACATTTTAAACCAGATCCAATTATTATTTTTAAATGAGGCATTATGCTAAATTGAATTATGGGTACCACCCAACCAGACGTCACTCTGTTTTACTCTAAAATACTAGGAATACGTTTTTCATTCATATTAAAGCAATGCTTTAACCAATTCCAATAGTTATTGGTACATGCCTTGTATGATCCCTGAAGAACCCATATTTGAGCAAGTAGTGCTGGGCACCAGTTAGGATTCGGCGCCAAAAATCACGAATGTCCAAACAACTAACAGACTTGAAACGATGATAATTTATTGTAGGAGGTCTACCACTATAAATTTGGGTCATTTTATTGCCACTGAATTTTGTGACAGCTTTGCATATCAAAATAAATCGAGTAAAGGTTTACTCTAAAACTTCCCTCGCTCAGAAGAACATATATATATATATATATATATATATACTACTCGTATACACATGGGTTAGATTGAGTCGGTCAGACTTTTTCAGGGTATATCCAGACTTTTCTTGGGTGTATCCACACTGTTTAGGGGTGTATTCAGACTTTTCCATGGTGTACTCGGACATTTTCAGAGTGTATCCAGATTTTTCCAGAGTATCCAGACTTTTCCAGGGGTTTTCCAGACTTTCCAGAGTGTATCCAGACTTTTCCACGGTCTTTCCAGACTTCCATATTGTATCCAGACTTTTCCAGGGTCTTTCCAGCCTTTTCCAGGGTCTTTTCAGACTTTTCCCGGGTCTTTCCAGTTTTCCAGAGTGTATCCTGACTTTTCCAGGGTCTTTCCAGAGTGCATCCAGACTTTCATGGTCTTTCCAAACTTCCAGAGTGTATCCAGACTTTTCCAGGGTCTTCCCAGACGTTTCCAGAGTGTATTCAGATTTTTCCAGGGTCTTTTCAGACTTTTCCAGGGTCCTTTCATACTTTTCCAGGGCCTTTCCAGACTTTTCTAGAGTGTATCCATACTTTTCCAGGCTCCTTCCAGACTTCCAGAGTGTATACAGACTTCGAGGATATTTCCAGACTTTTCTAGAGTGTATCTAGACTTTTCCAGGGTCCTTCCAGAGTGTACCCAGACTATTCCAGGCTCCTTCCAGAGTGTATCCAGACTTCCAGACTCTTCCAGGGTCTTTCCAGACTGCTAGTTCTAGGGCGTATCCGGACTTTTCCTGGTTGTATCCAGAATTTCTTTCGAGGAGACGGACTTTTCCAATACATTTTATATGTGCTGAGATTCAGACTTTATTGTTTCTAAAAAAATTTCGTTTTACATGTGCTATATATATACAGCGTGAATTCTTTAAACGGAACGGTGCTTCTAGCGGGTTAGAATTTGGTTGAATAAAAAAATCCAAAAACACGTCAACTGAAATTTTTAATTTCCTTTAATCGTGCTATCTTGGATTTTTTATGTCATTTTGTTTACGAGGTATGGCAAACAAATATATTTTTTTAAATAGGACACCCTGTATATTTTGCAGTTTTTGATATCTGCAAACAATTCTCTCTTCAGCAATACTACACAGTAGGATCTATCTTTCACGATAATGAAGATATTTTTATCTAAATCTGTATGGAAAACTTCGATATTCATTCAAATATCCCCAATAAAACAGGGCATAGACAACAATTCCATGCAAGTTTAAATGCCTCTATCTTCATCTACCTCTATCTAACCATAAGATATAGAGTATTAGTGTGTGGTATTGTCAAAAAGATAATTTTTTTTTAGAATTAAAAAATGTCAAACTATACAGGGTGTTCTATTTAAAAAAATACCTCGTAAACAAAATGACAAAAAAATCCAAGATAGCACGATTAAAGAAAATTAAAAATCTCAGTTGACGTGTTTTTGGATTGCAACACAAGTAATCACTATGTAAAATTTTGTTATGGCCATGCGCTATTTTGACATGCGCTATTTTGTGCCAGAACCTAATATGACATGTTTGCATTTATAAGCCATTTTGTAGCATTGTGTACCATACATGTTCGTAAATCTAGTTTTGTTATAAAGAAAAATATGATACCTGATGATAAACTTATTTATATGTTCTATATTTTTTTGTTTAGAGATAAAAGACTCGAAAAAACTCCTCCACGAAGGCAGCGATAGTGGCGTAGAGACTATCGAACCTCCCGAAAACCCAGAGTACCACCGAGCACTGAGCGCCAACAGTGCCACCTCACAGGAACACGATCAGGGCCCACAATCCTGCAATTCGTCCATCATTAGCTGTTGTTCTAATTACGAGGAGGCCTATAATTTACTAGTTAGGAAAAATTCCACCCTGTTGGATGACTATACTTTGCGCAACGGTGATGTGACTAGTGAAAACGGTAGTGAAAGTTCCTCGGTGAGTGGTAAAAACATGAACTCGAGGTGTACTAGGCGCAGTATCTTAAATTCGATAAAAAAGACTCAAAAAAGTGATCCTAAGGTAAAATCAGGCACGCCAAAGGATAGAATTTCTAGGTTAGTAGGCATATTCCGACATAAAACTTTCTGTACAAAGACAAAACTTTTTTCTTTTTTCTTTATTTATATTACTATCTATTATTACATAGTTATTTACAGGATGACAATTTAAAAAGTGACAAAATTAAATATCTCCAATAGAACTAAAATAATATTGTAGCCACCCCGATTTACACATTGTTGGAAATGATCTTACTTCTTCTTAGATCGTGTTTTAGAATTTCGTTCAAAACTAAGTTTTGTTGTAATTTAAAATTTTTTACTTCTGATGTTATTACTAAAATAAAGTTGTAATTTCACATTTCACGCCTCGTTTAAAAGCTTATTATTAAACATTTTAATTCTCCACTTTTTACCCTACTGCCTACTGCACAATGGTAATGTTTTTCGAGTGGGAAGGATTATTTATTTATGTTGTTTATATGTGCCACGATAGAGACCAAATGGCTGAAGAATTTTGATATGCTTTTGGAGGCATAACTTCCTCAAATATTAGGCGATTTTGATAAAACATTTTTTTTGCTTTATTCACTGACCTCCCGATCCATCTCATCGACTGACCCTTTTCCATTACCATCACGGGGGCGGAGTGGTTAAAGCTTTATATCATGTGATACCTCAAAATAAATTAATTAAAAAAAACTACCCGACTGCTAAATTCTAAAAGGGTTCACCTGGATTTTTTCAAAAACTGTAAAGAATTGAAGAAAATGCTGAAACACATCGATTTTGTTTGTAAGGGGGAGATTTTTTGGCTCTCTTCAAATTTTTAAAGCGCGCATCCCCTTTGAGGGGTAAACTTTACACCTATATTTTAAAGGGGGAAAGTGGGTCGAGTGATACTTTGTTTTAAAGGTCTCCTGAATGTCTTGACAATTATGTAAAAAATTCGAAAATCTATCGATTCGTTTTTGAGATATTTACTTTTAAAGTAAGCTCAAATTGTACAGGTAAATTTCACCTCCCGTAGGAATGTATCCTAGAAAAAAAAATTTTGCATTTTCGAACTGTGAAAGTGAATATCTCAAAAACTAATCGATAGATTTTCGAAATTTTTACACGATTGTCAAGACATTCAGAAGACATTCAAAACAAGGTGTCACTCGACCCACTTTCCCTATTCGAAATATAGGGGTTAAGTTTACCCCTCAAAGGGGAGGCGCGCTATAAAAGTTTCAAGCCAAAAAGTGTCTCCTTTACAAAAACAATCGATGTGTTTCATAATTTTCTTCAATTCTCAACAGTTTTTGAAAAAATCCAGGTGAACCCTTTTAAGTTACATGCCCGTAAGTCGCACAACCGAACTCTATTAGAGGTAAGGGACTGCAAAACATTTCTCGATTTTGTAATAAACTCCATTTAGAACTAGCAGTTGGTTAGTTTTTCTTATTTATAGATAGATAGATAGATAGATAGTTTATTGGTAATAACATACAATAAAGTACTTTTACAAGTCAAATAGATACTTAGGTACTAGTAAATAAAAATTATTACTTAGTTGACATTTAACATTATTAATAACTTGTAAGGCAATTTGGTAATTAAAAGTAACAGGGACTAAGAATCTGAACAGCTTAATTAATTGAACTACCTATTTAGTAAAAAGAAAATAGATTTACACTTAAAATATTAAAAAAGAAACCGTAAATGGGACAAACAGTGATAACTATTAATTAATGGAATACACCAAAGGAACAAATGAATGATACAAGGAAACATAAAACCCCCTACAAATTAAAATTTGATTTAAAGTACTCCTCAAATGAAAAGAAAGCGTTCCTTATGAGATAGTCTTTAATTTGCTTTTTGTACTGAGTAAAATTAAGATTTTTAATTCTTGTTGGTAGGCAGTTGTAAAATTTTATGGCTAGGTATCTAGAACCATTTCTGGATCTTTCAAGTCGCAGAAGTTTGGCATGAGATTGTTGTTGTTTCTTGTTGGATATTGGTGAACATCTTTATGTGTTTTGTATAAATCAGTGTTTTGCTTAATGTGCAACAGGCAATGCATTATGTACACACATGGGAGGGTCAAAATTTTTAGCTCTTTGAAAGACTATTTGCAATCACTTCTATAACCTAAAAAAGTTTTCTCAGAATGACAGATTGGTCCCCATGAGAAAATAGCATATGTTAAATGTGAGTGAAAAATACTATGATAGGCTATGAGAATGGTTTCTTTTGAAGTAACTTGAGCTAGATTTCTAAATAAGAATAGTTGTCGGGATAGTTTTTTAGTAAGATTTACAATATGATTCTCCCAGGTTAATCCCGGATCTAAATAAACACCGAGAAATTTGACATCCTGTGCGCATTGAGATAACAGTGGGTGATATAAATATGATTATTTCTTAATGTAAAATTGATTGTTTGTGATTTCGAGTTGTTAAGTGATAGACGGTTGGCTAGAAACCATTGAAATAAGTTGATTTCGGAGTTTTGGTAGTCTAAATTATTGATTTCAGAAGGATGATAGCTTTGATAATATGTTGTGTCGTCTGCAAACAGAACAGTGTTAATTTTGTCACCTTGGGAGTAAGCCAAGTCATTGATATAAATGAGGAATAATATGGGGCCCAGTACAGACCCCTGACAAACTAATCACGACCTGCTAGATAGGAATCAAGGAGTGCAACTGCATCGCCGTCAAAGTTGTAAATTGAAAGTTTTTTTAAGAAGATGCCGTGTGTGACACAATCAAAGGCCTTTGTAAGGTCTAAAAAGGATGCGAGTGTATCGAGATATTTTTCAAAACCTTCTAAAACGTTGCTAGTAAAGTGATCAATAGCCAAGGTTGTAGTTTTATTTTTGCGAAATCCAAATTGACTTATGGCAAATAATTTGTTAGCTTCAAAGTGCTCGTTGATTTGATTTTTTAAAATTCGTTCATAAACCTTTGACAGGATAGGTAACAGTGATATAGGACGATAGTGGTTAGGATCATCAACAGAGCCTTTACCTTTAAACAGTGGTATAACCTTTATAATATAAATTTTTAAATTTTGTTTTACTAAATTATTATTTCGTTTTTTTCTAACCACCATAATTTGGAATAAACTTAAAGCTCAACAACCGGATATCTCGAAAACGATTAGTGCAATTTTCGTTAAAGCACATGTATTAAAAGAGGATGTAAAATCCCTTTCAACAATGTATTAGTCGGGGTATGATCACATTTAAACAAAATAAGTGCGGGTATGTGAGATCTTTTTGATAGTACATACTCCCCATTGCTAGTTTTTTAATTGTCACCCCAGAAGGGCAATTCAAGTGCCCAGTCGACATTTTTGGAATGAAAAAATTATGAATGAAAATTCTTAAAATTTTAGGAAAATCCTATCGAAGCGGCAACGCCGCAATTTGCATATTTAAAATGTGGAAAACAAAACCCAATCGTAGAAGGTCGTGTCCGCATTTGCGATTGTGGCATTCCTGGCGGTCAACTATTGTACTAACGCGCCCGTTTTTTTTCGGTAATGTATTAGTTTGGGTTTGGTTAAGCAAAATTAAAAAAAAATTACGTAAGATTTTTTTTCGAGTTTTTTCTCTGGATTGTTTTTTCAGAAGGTCTATGTGTAAGTTGATTAGTTTGGGTTGAGTTGGGTTAAGTTTAGGTTATTTTTTTCTGGATATTTTTTTGGAGCTTTTTAAGGGGTATATGAAAAAGTTGATTAGTTTTAGTTGGTTTAAGTTAAATTGGGTTAGGGTTTGGATTAGCTAGTGCCCACTTGTCCTTGACGATAAAAAGATAAAAAATACTCGGACGGAAGTGTATTTTTCAAATCTCATGAAAAATAAAATTTTAAGAAATCTCTAAATAAAATAAGCCTTTATTAGTAGTTTTTATTACGAGTGGCTAAAATATTTCTTATTTTTCAAGTGTAATAAGCGAATAAAAAAAGTACTCCATACTACTAATAAGGTTTCTTACCCCCTACTTGCTCAGCCTAAACAAGCGTTCAAACCTGCAGTTAGGGTAATTAAAAGGATTTAGAAATCCCAGCTGGTGACGTCTATTTTCCTAATTCTCTATTATTTCGGCCGCTAATACGTTTTCCATTTCGAAAAATTGTTAAAACACTAAAACACCTCACAAAAAATGTCACTAGCTATGGGGGTTCATGTTAAAATCTGTAAAAGTATGTTCGTAATTTTTGGAATTTGTTGATCCGTTACCATGGATACTTGCAAATTCTTTAACTTTTTCGCTTGAAGAAGTCAAATGGGAATTACGGCAACATTACAAAAATGTGGAGAAATTCCATATTTACGTTGTATTTTGCTAAAAATATGAAACAAACCTCAATTATTTCTGATGTTGTTAATTGTGTAGAGCTTTATTAGGGCTTTAAAAACATTATGTTAATAAATTTTCTTTTAAAATACCAAAATTCAAGCTCAAAAAATCCATTTTTTCAAAGTGTTACACAAAAATGCATCAAACTGACATAAACCTTTGACATTTTTTTCGTTAGTCCCGTTTATAATATTGTCTTTAAAATACAATTAATTTCAAAATACAAAATGGCTACAAAATTCTTGCTTCAATTGATATTTAAAGGCATTTCATAATGTGTAAATGTCTTTATATTGCGTGTAGTTTTGATGGCATAAACATAGCCCTCTGGCTCGAAATTTTTTCGATTACGAACATTCGAAGTTTAAGTTCGAATGATCACTTGAATTGCCCTTCTGGTGCCAAATAATGTCCAACATAAAGTAAAACGCTGGTATGTATTTGAGATATTGTCAGACTGTATGTGACGAGGCGCCAAATAATGTCCATATTATACTCGAGAAAATTATATTTAAAAAATCACCTGTTCTTATTTTTTTTAACGAAGTAGGTACTATTGTATTTTTACAATTTTAATTGTGCAAGTTCATAGGGAATAGCCTTTTTATGAGAAAGAGATTAACTGACAACTTTTTAGAACAGAGAGACCAGAGGAAAATGATGGCAAGATTACAACTCCAACTTTTTTACATTAATTTACTGTGCAATTTTATGTTGCAACTAATTTATTGTAGGTCGAGCTCAAAACCCCCAATAACTCCTACAAGTCGTCTTTCTACAAGTACCACAAGTACAAGGCTAAAGTCAGTGGACCGGCTTCAGTCGTCAAGTAAAAACACACCAAATTCTAGGTGAGCTGTGCAGGGAATACAAAGATATGTTTCAGGAAACGCCTTTAGTCTACCAAACTCTGCGCTCGTGCGTAAACAGATCGTTCTCAAACATATTAAGAGTAAAGATTCTTTTTTTTTCCGTCAGTGACGGACGATCAAAATGTGCAAAATCAAACCCGTTAAGTAAAAGAAAGTTCAATCATAAAATCATTCACCATAGAAACTGCAATTCGTTAAACCAATTTTTTATCCGAACCTTATTTCTTCAAACCCATTCAATAACAAATTCGAAATTTATAAGACCCGTTTTTAATCGGACCATTGTTCATCCAACTCATAATTTGTAAAACTCATTTTTAATGAAACCCGGAATTTGTCAAACCATTATTTTTCAAAACCGGAATTCGTAAAACCCGTTGTTTATCAGAAATATTTTGCTAAATTTGCCAATAATACATGAACCGGAGGCGTACACGCAGTTGGCGCGGCAGCGCGACGTTTCGATGCATTTGTCGTTCTATATGCGCACACTTGGCTAAAATTATTCATAGGTAGTGTTCAATACTTTGTGTATAGATGTTACTATTGATCTTAACACTGCATGCACGCCTCCGGTTCATGTATTACTAAGAGTCCCTGGGAGTCTTTAGAAATCTCTCGGTAGTCCCCTGCAATCACTGAAAATTCAACAAAATTGGCAATCATGTCACATTTTCTGAACTAGTGGTTACCTCCTCGCCGTAGGCGTTCTCAGTGACCTTAGCTCGGGAAATGTCGAAGAGACGTTCAAAACTAAAGATAACATTTTTGAAATAGGTGTAAACTATTTGATATTTTTTTTCTTAAGCAAAAAAGGGCAGAAATGATCTATATAGAAATTTATTATATGTTTAGATTACTCACATTTAAAGAAGAACACGTTTTCCAATTTTTTGAAAATCATGTTATTAGTTTTGACGAAATGTTGACATATTTTATTATTTTTTCTTACTTTTATTAATTATTAATCTACTGCTACTTTTATTGCACATGGACTTAAGCGATAATAATCTTTTTTTTTCAAGTTTTTTTAATAAATTGTGTGGAGTGTAGGATTACTATACTATCAGGAAAAAAATGGGTTATAATTCAAAAATGTATATTTATAAAAATTTAAAAATGATCATTCCGGAGTACAACAAAAATAAAATTATCGCGGGGCCATAAACATCATTTTCAAAAAATACGGCGGTTAAAGATTTATGAAAAACAATATCCAAAAAAACCTCCAGAGTCATTATGAAATTAAAAATACATTTTGTACTAAAATTTTTAGCATTTTCTAATAAAAATAGTAGTTTATTCATTTACTGTCAGTTAACATATATGTGTTATAATCAAGGCTATTATATTTTTTTTTCAAGATTAAGAATGTTATATTTTCTCTGCCGAAAAAGTATTTTTCTTTAAAACCAAGTGCTTGGAATTTTTTTTTTAAATATCTTGCCAAGTCCTAAATTTTTGTCACATGTCACATTCTTCCCAGATTGTCCTAATTTTTGTATGTCGTTTTTTAGATTAAGCACATCACAAACTCGCATCAGACAAACTCCAAAAACCTTGGAGATAAACAAAAAAGAAACCAAAGGAGCCACTTCCGCAAAATTGACACCGGGTGTAGCCAGTAGGAATAGTAGCCAAGCGACACCTTCAGCTGACGGAAGATGGCCTTCTGTGAACAGTAAACCTGCCCCTTTGATGACAAGGTTTGTATTGTATTCAAAAGTTAAAAATTAAATTAAACAATAACAAGGCGCGATTTTACTTCCCGGCGGTAGCAGCGCCTTTTCTATTCTGTTTTAATAGGTCTGGGTTGTTTGCTTGGTAAGTGCTTTTGGAATGGTCTCACTCGCGATCCAGACTGAGAAAAGTGTAAAGTTTAAGGTTAATTTAATAATTATTATTATACTTAATCTAAATAAATACTTAATAATAATTATTATAGAAGGTACGTAGTTATTGCAAAATGTTATGGTTTTAAATTCATTGGAATACAATTAAGTTTTTGTTTTATTAAAATGCGTTCAAAAACATATTTTTCTTTGAAATAAAATAACTTTTAAAAAGTTTTTGAAATCTTTTTCTTTCGCCTATATTGCGTATATGCAAAGCTATTAGATTGTATAGTTTAGGTCCAATATAGGATACAAAATGTTGGCCTTGATTATTACTACAGTATGTTACATTAAGCAAATTGTTTGTGTTTCCTCTAGTTTCATATACAATGAGCTTCAGGCTATTACGAACATACGGGGAATCAAGTCCAATTTACTCTCCGTGCCGTACGACCTAGGTGTATTCGAAGCACGCTGCAGTGTTATCTTTTGGAAATTTATTTTGTTTTTATTATTTTGTTTTATTTCTGCCTTGCTCGAGAAACAGATTGATAAGTTCTTAAGTGAAATAATACATTTTTAAAACTAAAAATGGATGTCTACGAAGTTGCCGAATAAGTACAGATAGTCAATCAAGGCAGACCGTTGAGACTTATTCAAGAACTTTTTTTGGAGAATTTTGTAAATCGCCCAGAACCTAGTTATCAACGATTCATAGGTTTGTGCAGAATTTAGAAAAGTTTGGTTGTGTAGCGCCAAGAAACCATAAAAAACACACTGTTTTGAATGACGAGCAGGAAGTACGAGATGTGATGATTTGCGCTGCAGTGGAGGAAAATCGAAAGTTAACTAGCCACCAAACTGCCGAAGCAATTGATACGTCTTCAGCCACTGTCTTACGTGTTCTCAAAAAGAATGGTTATCATTCTTACAAAGCGTCAAAAACGCATCAAATTTTTCCCGAGGACAACTATCGTCAATAAAATCTATATGTTTGTGGTAGATTCATAATGTCGAAACTACTTTTTTGGGTTTTTCGCCACTAAGTTAAGAATTTTTTTTTTAAATATGTTAAAACCCACTGCGTAAATTCCTTTTGTTCGTTTGTCCGTGGTTTTTAAATAAGATAAAAAATTTGCCTACACACACGCAAATCCTAACTAGAATCTAACTACTTATCTGACGTTTCGGCAGAAATTCTACTGCCGTTATCAAAGAAGTTTATTCTTTTCAAAAACTTTTTTTGATTCTTTTTTAAAATATCTGTCTGTTGTCATACAATTGACTGACTTTGACTGATATATATTTAAAATATTAACTTGACAGTTTGGTGCGTCGATAGTAGCCAACAAGGTATTGGGTGAATTTAGTAAAATTTAAAATCAAAATTATATTTGTTTGAGTGTTTTCGATTTTAGATTACATTATAAAAATACTAAAAATTTTTATTTTCAAATATCAAGTATAAAGATTATGTTTTGACTGACTTTAAGAAAAAATACATTAGAAACCCAAAGAACATCAATGCTATTTTTTAATTTATTTAAAAAAAAAATTTAAATTTGGAAGCCAAACTGTATTTATATCAACTGATATGCTAGCTATGCATTCATCTTCATTAAGATAGATGCAAGCTGCTTCTTTGATTTTTCGTTTATTTTTGTCTGGTTCTTTTTCTAATATACTGGTTTCACCTCACATTACTCTATGATCATTTTCAAAAGAATGTTGGCAAATTTTAGACCTCTCCCAGTCTCCCCTTCTGAGGTACCCCTTATGGTCATTTATTCTAACTTCAAGAGGCCTTGAAGTTTCTCCAATATAAAATTTACCACACTCGCAAGGAATTTTATAAACGATATTTTTTGAATTTTGCTCAGCATTTAATGGTTTTATTTTGGTTAGAATTGATCTAAGAGTATTTGATTTTTTAAAAATTGTTCTAATATTATAATTATTAGCGATTCGTTTAATTTTTTCCGAAATACCTGGTATAAAAGGAATTATTAAATTTGTTGGTTGTACATTATTATGTCTACGTTCGCGTTGTCTTGGAACTTCGATTTGTCTAAAAGAATTTTCGATGAAGTTATTTGGATACGAATTTTTAATTAAGACCTCTTTTATTATTTGTTTTTCTTATAAAAATGTGTTATTGTCCGAACAAATTATTTTAGCTCTATCGTATAGACTTTTTATTACTGCTTTTTTAACCGATGAGCAATGATTTGAGTTCAAATTTAGATATCTATTTGTATGTGTTGGTTTTCTATAAACTGAGGTTTGTTTATTAAAACATCTAAAAATGAAATTTTGTTATCGTTTTCTACTTCTAAAGTAAATTTTATTGTTGGTTCTTTACCGTTTATAAAATTCAGAAAATCATTAAGTTTATTTAAATCGTGTGGCCAAATACTAAAAATATCATCTAAATAGCGAAACCAAATGACCGGTTTAAAATTTTATTTTCAAAATCTTCCATAAAAATATTACTCATTAGAGGAGAAAGTGGAGAGCCCATTGCCATCCCAAAATCCTGTTCAAAAAAATCACTTTCCAACTGAAAATATGTGGTTTTTATCTATAATGTGAGAAGTTCCAGAATAGCATTGACGCTCAGTATAGTTCTTTCGCCTTAATTTTGATCATTTTCTAATCTATGTCTTACTATAGAAAGGCTTTTATCTACAGGTACATTTGTAAAAAGGCTCACCACATCAAAACTCACCATCAAGTAACTGCTATTAAAATTGACCTCGCATAATTTTTCTAAAAAGTGTTGAGAATTTTTTATAAATGAATTTGTATTTCCTACTAAGGGATTTAAAATTTTAAGTAAATATTTTGCGAATTTTCGGCAAGCCGTAAAAATGCGGTGGTTTACTATAATGTGGGGTTAGCTCTGAACGTTCTAGATCGTTAAAAAATCTTTTATGTTTATATAAAGTTGAATAAATTTTCCTTTCAATTGTTTTTGTTGGGTCTTTGTTTAATTTTGAATATGAGCCTTCATTTAATAATGCTTCAATTTTTTCATTATAAGTGTTTTTATCAATAATTACAGTGGCATTGCCTTTATCCGCCGGTAAAATTGTAATTGGTCGAGGGAAAATTTGCATTTGTATTTTTTTTTTTAATGTTTGGGGGGGTATTGTAGGGGAACTGAACAATTTTGATAAAGTGTCAAATTTTACTAAATTGATCAAAAAATGCCAACCATTTTAACACCTCTCAATACCTGTCAAACTGACAGCAAGTATTTGTTGTAGTTTTTAATATTTTTTATCATGTCAGACTTTTTATACTTTCGTAAGAAACCTGAATTCAAAAATTAAGAAAAAAAATGACAGCTGAGAAAAAGTGTCGAATTTAGCAACTTGTTCACACACTTTAGTAAAATCTTATTTTGAGGATAAAAAAACGTAAAAAATATTGTATTTCTTATTTTATTTTTATATATTTCAACGGCAAATTAACAAGATGCAGATATTAAATTATTACTAGGTAACTAAAATAACAAATTAATAGAAGTAGTACCGATAATTAACAACGAAATAATGCACAACAAAAGCTCACAAAAATCACAAAATTTTTATCACAAAAATGAAATCAGTCTTGTAGTATCTTCGTAATTTTAGTACGAGGATTGCCAGAGAATGGGTCAAGCTCATGATTATTATAGAATCTTAAAGTGCGTGTAAGGGGGGAAAAATAACCATAATTGCTACGATGGAAAGGGATGCGAAACATTGGGGAATTATTTATTCTTTGAATGGTATTAAATTCAATTGACTGAAGAATAGAAGGGCAAAAGTATACCCCATTAAGGATCTCATAGAAGGTTAAGGCATCAGCACAAATCCTTCTGTTCTGCAAGCTATCAATATTAAAAATATTGGTGATTATAGTATAGTCTATTTCGAAGTTGTTTACAATATTGATATTAGCTCTAAATGCCAAAGTTCTCAGAAACCTTTTTTGAACAGATTCCAATTTATTTATGTGACATGCATAGTACGGAGACCATATGACCGAGGCATACTCCAACAACGAATGAACTAGAGAACAATAAAGCATTTTTAAACAATCAGGTGACAATTGATCAGTATTACGAGTGATAAAACCAAGGTTTCGCGTACTCCTGTTTATAATGTCATCAATATGAGGCAAGAAGGTCAGTTTACTATCAAATAGAACACCCAGGTCCCTAACAGTGTTTACTCTTTTCAAATTGGTTTCATTTATAGAATATTGACTTTCTATCAAGTTGTCCAATCTACCAAAAGATATACACATACATTTTTTTACATTTAACTCGATATCATTACCAACACACCATAAACTAACATTGTCAAGATCTCTTTGCAGCATAAGGGTATCTAGGTAAGACTCAATAATTCTATAAAGTTTGAAATCGTCGGCAAATGCCAAGTGGGACGAGTCCACAATTACATAACTAAGATCTCTAATGAATAAATTAAAAAAGACAGGGCCAATATGCGATCCTTGTGGAACACCAGACAGCACCTCAATTTTACCAGAGACATAATTGCCGACTCAAACCAACTGAGTCCTGCCAGTTAAAAGACTGTGGGAAAAATTTACTAGAGTCTTACCCAATCCCATAGCCCCAAGTTTACTAACCATATGCCTATGACTAACTCTCTCAAACGCCTTTGAGAAGTCAGTGTAGACACTGTCCACCTGCTTAGACCCCTCAAAGGCACTCAACAGATCCGTCTGGTAGGTGAGAAGATTGGTAACTGTCGACCTACCACGAGTAAACCCATGCTGATTGTCACCTAGAATTTTTTTACAGTGCCAGGAAAAATGATCACACCTCGGTAGTTACTCATATCAGATCTATCCCCGTTTTTATGTTTTGGTGTTAAAAAGCTTACTTTCCAATAATCAGTGAAAACTCCGGTTGATAAGGCTAAATTAAATAAAAAATGCAGTGGTTTACTCAAAGTACAGACACAGTTTTTCAGCAATACAGATGGAATGCCATCAGGTCCATGGGAAAATTTAGTTTTAAGATTGGTAATGCCCTCAAAAATCTCAGTCAGAGAGAGCTAACACAGTGCAAATCCAGATTGTTGTTAAAACTATAGTTAGGGACCTCACCCTCATGGTTTGTGTATGTTGACACAAATTGTTTTGCAAATAAATTGACAATTTGCTGACCACTCTCTGCCACCTCATTCCCCAAATACATACTACTGGGATATGTACTCGATTTTCTCAGGTTATTTATGTGTTTCCAGAATACACTTGGATCCTGCATTACATCATTATTAACCTTTAAGATATATTGATTATGACATTGATTATGCAGGATCTTGCATTTATCTCTTAATTGTGAAAAAACAATGTAATCATTAAAATTTCTTGAACATTTATATTTGGAGTGAGCAATTTTCTTTTCAATAATCAATCGTTGTAGTTCACGGCTAAACCAAGATGGAAAATTTGTGGATTTAAAATGTTTTACTAGAACAAATAACTCAACGGCAGAGTACAAAATGTCATAAAAACATTCCAAACATTTATTAACATCACTAGAATCGAGTACATGGGCCCAAGATACACTAGCTAAATAGTTGTTAAATGCAACAAAATAACAGTTTTTAAAATCGTAGTAATAAACATCATACTTAAGAACTACATTACAATTTAAAGGAAAACATACTTCAAAGGCATGATGGCGCTGAGTAACATTGGATATATTTTCCAAGGCATAAGAGACTTTTGCGTCTGATATGCTTGAGAAAACCAGGTCCAAAAAATCTCCAAAGGCATTTGGTAAAAAATTTACCTGTTTTAGATTACAATAATTAAAACATGTGCACAATAAATTAGCAGATGCAATAGAAGCCTCACTTTCTACACACAACCCATTATCACTGTTAAGCCAGATAGCACTGGGAAGATTAAAATCACCACAAATCACAAAATCATAATTAATGTATTCACCCAACAAATCAACCGCCAGATTAGAAAACTCATCATAGACTGAAGTGACCGAAGCAGGTGAAATGTATACTGCACCAAAAATTATTTTTTTTGGGCCATATGAAGCACACACAAAAAGATGCTCCAAAGTAGAATCATTCTTTTGTAGCAGATATGGCGAACTATTAGATCGCTTTATTTTTGTGACCTTTGCGGTCGAGACTTGCGGATTTTGGGTTGATGAGGCTAAGAGACTAATCTTAGACATAGCCTCCAAAATATCTTCTGACCTTGGCTTCATATAAGTCTCGCGATCCAGAGGGGTAATGCGGCTTCGGTGATGGAAGGAAATTTTCTGCGTTTAGCTTTGTGTGCGTGTGAGAGTGAGTTTGTATATACTTATGGTTTATTTTTTAAATTTTTTAATTTATTGTTGTCATTTTTCTGATTAATAGGAAAAAATATATTTTTATGAATCTTAAGTGTTAAAATACAGGAAAAATATAAATGATCACAAGAAACAGATTTTGACAACTCTCAAAACATGTCAATAAGAGAAAGTCAATTTTTAATTAAACAATGGAATAGAGACTTACATTTTTTTCTTTAAAAATGTTTTTTTTGGTTTAAAATAGTTCATTTGTGACAAATGTGAATATACATATTTCTAAATGTTTCTCATTTTAAAAACTGTTAAACTGAAATGAACAAGTGTGTGTGTAAAAGTCTCTATGACATGCTGAAATAAAATTACAAAAAACGGCTTTCTCCTATTGACAGGTACTTATTACTAATAGACTATTTTTAAATGAACTTAACAAAAACAAATGACAGGTTCCGACAGATGTCATTTTTTTTTAAATTTTTCGATTCAGGGTTTTTATGAAAGTATAAATATCAACAACTACAAAAAATAGGTGGGGCTATTTTGAAAGGTATTGTCAGGTTTCGTTTTTGGATCCAACTTGGTCAATATAGTCAATATAGTAGTTGTTAGTTGACACCTTGTTCAAAATCAGTCAACAGTTCGCCTGCTTTTGGATATTACATGTCAAACTTTTTCTAGGATGTTCTCTATAACATACTTTAACATTCCATGCGAAAAACATCGGGACCTCTGCGACCTCCTTTGTTGTTTTATAAATTCGTTTGATGTATAAATTCAAATAAAACGGTTTAAAAAGAATTTTTATTTTATGTACATTCTACGCTATTATTTTATCTTCAGTAAATTATCCTTTTTTAGATCACTTAAAGGCGCACTACTAGACCCGCCCGTCAAAACAAAGCTAACTCAAATGGAAAGCAAAACTATCGAAAAATACGCAACACTACCGCGTCGCAAGAAAGAAACACAAACCAAAAAACCACCTGGCCGAGAAACCAGCTCAAATCTCTTTAACAAAACAGGTTAGCTCAATTTCCTTCAACTGGGATTACTTAGACACAGTGGCGTAACTGTCATCTAGCAACCCGAGGCAAAGGCTCGGCGATGCAAGGGGGCCACTGCCCGGTTAGCATTTCCAGTAAATAAAATTGTTTATTTATTTTACTAAACCATCTAAAACCTCTCTCTAACCCAACCTAACATCTCAAGTCTCATACCCAATTTTTATATTATTGATCAGGTTACAGGTCAAATTGAGAATCCATTCAGAGATATGATGACGATATGCGATTATTTTAAATTGAAATTCTTCTACAAAAGTGAGAGCCTTCTATAGTAATAGAATATCATATTTTACCACTTGTAAAAAGCAATGCAAAAACTAATTATTAAACAATTCGGAGTTCTAGAAAGTAACTTTGTTCAAATATTTACTGCATTTTTATTGTTTTTAACATTATCGGTAACAGTGGAAACTCTTGAGAGGAAGTTTAGTAAAATAAAGCTATTTAAAGATTACTTTCAATTGAAACGAAAGTTGCTTACGAAATGGACTTAACGAATCTAATAAAAGAATTTGCCAATGAAAAAGCGAGGAAAACTTACTTTTACATTATTGACCTCTCAAGACTTTACCTGTTACAGTTATTCTTAACGATAAAAATGCGGTAAATAAAATAAATAACTATATAATAGTATGTTAAGTTACCATTGTTACCAAACTAAAATAAATATTTGTTTTTTTTACAATAAAAACAATTCCAACGTTTGGTAGTATTTTATCTAGTTGAATAAAACACAATTTTAGGTACCTAACACGTCTTTAATTTTTATAAAAAAAAAATAAAATTTACTTTTATACATTTATTAGTTGGGGGGGGGGGGCATAAATTGCCTTTGCCTCGGGGTCATGTTGCTACGCCGCTGCTTCAACATAGTTTGGCTGTATTTTTCACGTCCCAGTTAGTTGTGGACAAGTATACAAGTATATACTGATTGCGTTATACCAAAAAAAAACGCTTATAAAAAACATTCCTTCAATTTGTTTTGTTTTTAATGAGTGACAAGGTAGCCCTAAGACTGCGGCTACTTCGATACCCTCGGTAATTTCATGGCGCAATAAAATAAGGTAAAATTAATATTTAGTTTGAACCTTTATCCGCAAAGTTCACACATTAAATTAAGTTCTAATTTAAAAATGATAGACTTTTTTAAATAAGAAAACATTACATACCCACCTATAGATGACATCCTAAATGGATATGAGCCAATGGATGACATAACTGTTGTCCAAAAGATGACACATTGGATATTTATTAATATTTTATTTACTAAATCACTTTTCCTTAGAATAACAGTAAAATTATTTATAGGACTAATTACAAATAAATGATACCTTATTCAGGCAAAGGGTATAAAATCAATTAAAAAAATTTGTTAATTTTTAAATTTTTTGAACTGCCCAATGAGCATTTTTGTCTATATGGAGTTATGGTAAAGCCATGATGGTAATTTAAGGCTTAAAATATTTTAGCATAATTTAAGGGGTAATGTTTTTGATTAAGCAATTTTTACTATGTTTTTCACATTTTTATGCCATGATATTGCTAACATTTGAAAGCTTTCTTTCCAAACTTTTGATTTTTAGAATAAAACACTCAAATTTTTCAAGTTTCGACGAAAAAAAATTTTTCTCTGTTAAAATGAAAAATATTTAGAGAGAGAAGGCAGAATTTTAGTGACGTCTAAAAATATTTAAGGTTGTTGAAAAGAGACAGCAGGCTATAAAAAGTATTTCAGAGAAAGATGGACATAATTTAAGTCAATTGTTTACTAAAAATTTCTGTTATGTCATCTGTCTGCCATTTTGAGTGGTATCGTGCATATGATTTTTATTTTGTCATTTTTATCCATAAAACAGCAAAAATTGTAATTTTTGAAAGCGTAAAGTGTGTAAAACATAAGCTGGTATTAATTTCTTTCAATCACAGTTTTTTACAGTATTTAAATTTACCAAAAAACGTGTCCTACTAAAGTGTATTTTAGCACATCTAAAAATATTTAACAGGTATATAAGAAAATTATTTTAAGGGTCATCATGGCTTTACCATTAGAGCAAATAATGTAAAACCTTCATAAAATAACCAAAAGGTATATTATTTAGTGTTGGTAATAATTTTGTAACTCTAATATATCTCTTAAATGAGTAAAAAAGACTTGAAAAACAACTTACCAACAACAGCTTATAAAGATTTTTAATATTTAATTGATTAAAAAATACTTTATCATTAATTTTATTTAAAACACATTTTTACATTCATAGTTGATTTATAGTAGTTCAAATCAAAGATCGGAACAGAAAAAAATATTTTTGTAGGTAAATAAAAGAGTTCTGACTTATTTAGATTCTAAAGAAAATTTATTATAGTTCGTTACTTAGTTGTTTTAAGTAGGATAGTTTATTACATAAAACAAGAAACAAAAGAACTCCTTTCGGTAGGATTTGAATCCCTGCCTATAATTTCTATAAGTCAGATGTTCGGTCATCGCCTCCACCATAAAATCGGACCTCGTTCGAAGAATGACATTAATAAGGCAAAAATGCAGTACCTTTTGGCTTTATTTTGAACGCGTTAGGGATAAGTATACAGATGCTTTTAAAAAAAAGACAAAAGTACCTGTTAAAGGGTATACTTACGGTATCTCTAAAGCGAAGAGATCACACTCGCCCGTCCTGGAGTAACGACAACATCTTTTCTCGCTTATTTTCTAACCTAGACGAAAATTTAAAATGCCGTTTTGCAGGGAATTTATTTCTTTACAACATGGCTTTAATAAGTTGTTCTGACATCTGCGTTGTTTGTTGAGTTAGAAGACAATGGTTTTGAGTTAGAAAACAATTTATTTAAAAAAATGTCAAATAATTTTTTTTCCTTGGCGGTTTCATTCTTTTTTGTCTTCCAATAAAAAAATGGTTTAATGAAAATTGTAGAGAATTTTCTAAAATTCTGTTACGAGCAAATTTTTTCAAACAATTTTCGCTCCAATGTGTCTGAAACATAACAATGTTTAAAACTTATTACTAAAATAAGCAGTGATAAAATAGTCCACCACACCAAATATGGTATGGGGGACTATTAAAATCGTGAAATTTTGACTTTTCTTCATTTTATCAAAAATGAGTTACTAAGGTTCCAAAACACCTTAATCGACGAAAAAAAGTTGTCTGTTGTCTGTCTGTGTACACGATAACTCGAGAACGCCTTAATCGATTTTAACGAAATTTGGTACAAAAATCCTCTATCGGTTGACCATGAACTGATTAACTTTTTGGGTAGGATGGTGGGGGGTTGAAGGGGGGATGGGGGTTGAAGGGGGAAAAAGGGGGATAAAATATTTAAAAAAATTGTAACCTTGGAACAAAAGCAAGTAGCGATATATACGATTTTGGATATGAATATGAATATGGATTACAAATTTTGTTATAAAGTCCAAATTCGTTGAAGCTTTAGTTTCCGAGTTATTTGAAAAAAAAATATATAAAAAATATCGTAACTTTAACAACAACAAAAATTTTGTTATAAGGTTGAAATCTTTCAAAGCTACAGTTTCCGAGATATTTTCATTTCTTTTCAACATAAAATAATTTATTGTATGTTGGACTATCCGTGCCTTCTAGCACCAATTTTTTTTTCATTAAAATCTCTTGCATAAAGTTAGCGATAGTATCTTCTTCTTCAAGTGCCATGCTCAAACGTTGGTTATCATCATCAGGATTTGCAACCTGTGCTTTTCGGAAAAGTGTCGTACCATACCTTCGCCTAAGATTTTTAAGCCATGATATCCGTCTACGACCCGGACCTCTTCTGCCTTCAATTTTGCCTTCTATTATCAATTTTAAAAGTTTATATTTGTCATTTCTCAAAATATGGCCAAAATATTCAAGTTTTCGTTTTTTGTTGGTAAATAAAACTTCAAGATCTTTATTTATTCTAAGCAGAACATCCACATTAGTTACTCGGTCCATCCAAGATATCCTTAATATTCTACGATAACACCACATCTCGAATACCTTCAACTTTTTGCACATGGCCTCAGTCAGTGTCCATGCTTCCATGCCATAATATAAGATACTAAAACATAACAACGAATCATACGAATTCGGAGAGTGGTATTAAAATCGCGACTACACATCACTAATTTCAATTTGATTCAATTCTTGCACGAACTTCTTGCATGTTGTCCCAGTTCTCATTAAGGAGATAAGCCAAGTATTTGTATGAATCCACGCGTTTGACTTGCTGCCCATTTACTTCTAACATGCTTCGGATGTTCTTTTCCTTGGATATGACCATCCATTTTGTTTTTCCAACATTTAAGTTAAGCCCGAATTGCGAACTTTTGGCAGCAATTTGATTCAATAACTCTTGCAGGTTTTCCAGCGTGTCTCCTATTATGACAGTGTCGTCGGCATATCGTATGTTTATTTATTTATTTTACAAAAAAGGTCAACTCACAGAGACGAAGCTGTCAAATAACGAGTTAATACATATTACACTTTAATATCTTAACCTAGGTAGTAGGGCAATACACTATAATCCTTAAAATAAGAACTAAAATTTAACGGCAAAATACTAAGATAAAAAAATTAATTCAATATTAAGCAAAAAAAAGTGAGAAACCAACACAGAAAAGCAAAAAAGAATCTAAGAAAACAAAGCCTTTTTTACTTTTCTTTTAAATGTCATTAAACTTATGTTTTCAAAAATATTAATATTATGATTTAAATTCAATTCATTATATTCACGGGCGCATCAAAGTAATTATCGTTGCCTTATGGTATATGGATTAGCATTAATAGATAAAAAATGTGTAAAAAAGGTACAGTCAAAAATCCCGTCAAGACCCTTATAAATAAAAATTATATCAAAATGTTTTCTACGATTTTCAAGTGACTCCACCTTATATAATTTTAAATTAAGCTCGTATGAAAAATAATGCCTATGTCTATTAAAACGGTAGTTAAGGTTATTTATATTTTTTTTTGAACTCTTTCAATTTGTACTTTATACATACAAATTGTCGATGAGTACTCTAGAATAGATCATACTATACTGTTAAACAAGATTATTAATGAAGAGGGATTTTTAAAGCCTTTAGAAACCCGCAACAAAAACCCCAAATTACGTTGGGCTCTTTTTACGTGCAATTAACTCAACATGATTCTCAAAAGACAACTTGGAATCTAGCAAAATTTCAAGATCTTTAACTTTATAGACTTGTTTTAGGTCTGAATTATTTAAAGTTAAATTTGTAATAATTGTTTGGTTAGTTTTTCTTGTAAAAATAATAAAATTGCATTTTTCCAAATTCACAAACAATCTATTAGCACTACAAAACGCGGAAATCTATCTAAGTCAGCCTGCAAGTCTTGTAAATCACGTTGATCTGATATTTTTTTTAATTTTTATATCATCTGCATATGAAGCATACTCTGAAGCCAGAAAACACTCACCAATGTCAAACAGAAATATACTAAACAAGATGGGGCCCAAATGAGAGCCTTGGGGCACTCCGGAAGTAACATCAGATTCTTTTGACTTAGCACCGTTAATAACAACAAACTGCTTACGATCTTGCAGATAATCTTTTAGTAAGGCATGTAGCATACCATGCAAACCAAAGTTTTTTAATTTTAATATGAGTGTCGGGTGATAAACTTTATCGAAAGCCTTGGAGAAATCGGTGTAGACCACACATGTTTCATCTCCGTCCTCCATGGCTTTACTAATGTTTTGAACCAATTGAACTAAATTTGTTAGCACGGATCTATTTTTAAAGAAATGCTGGTTACAGTCGATATTTGCTTTAATTTAAAAAAATAGTTGATCTATTATGACAGATTCGAATATTTTACCAAAATGGTTCAATAGTGAAATGGGCCTATAGTTATTAACTAAATTCTTTGGTCCAGACTTATAGATTGGAACAATTTGAGCAATTTTCCATAGTTTTGGGAATATGCCGGACTAAAGAAATTTTCAAAAACGCTAGAAAAATATAATCCAAAGAGATTGGATATGTCTTCGCTGTTAGAAGCACTGTTATTGTTATGACACATAGTAGAAGGTAAGGATTTAGTTTTTTTTTGTTATGAAAGAGAGACCAAAAATATTTAGTGTCATCAGTAAGGTTTTCTTCAGTTTTATTTATAAAAGAATTATAGTCTGTTTTTATACATGATTTAACTTTCTTTCTGAAATAAGAAAAGGTACGGTAATCTTCAGAGTTTTTTAGATATTCCACTTTTTGTACGCTTTCTCTTTATCTGTAATAAACCTTCTAGTAGTAGTGGTAGTAGTAAGTAGCTCCTGAAAACTACAATAGAAATTTTGATTTTTTTATTTCAAGTGTTGGCACATATTGTTCAATAAATTGGTTAATTTTTAAATAAAAAGAGTTTGTCAGAGGAAAAAATCACACCAGTTAAAATCAGATATTTTCTGATTTATAATCCTGTAATCAGCGTCTAAAATTTTTTTTTAGTATGTGTATTAGAATTTAAGTTTTTTGGAAAAGCTAACGAAAAATGTATGTCTAAAGCCTCGTGATTCACGTTTTTCTCAAGCAATGGTGTGTCACATTTATTTACTCTGACATCTAGTGATCTTGACAATACCAAGTCTAGAATTTTTCCATTCTGATTCTCAACAGAACTATGTTGTCGCAAATTTAGCACTTGTTGTTGATTTTTATACCGTTTATGGTCAAACCCTCTTCGCAGTTATGAACTGTATTCTCTATTATTTTGTTACTATAGATATTAAACAACAGCGGAGACAATATACAACCTTGCCGTACTCCTCTTCTTATTTGGACCTCTTCGAACAGTTGGCCATCAACCTTTATTTGAGCAGTCTGATTCCAGTATAGATTAGCGATTATCTTTAGATCTCGGTCGTCTAGACTAACTTCGTTTAGCGATTCTATGAGCTTTTCATACTGGATCAAATGCTTTCTCATAATCTATGAAACAGGCATATACTGGCACCGACACATCCCTAGATCGCTGAACTAAGACTTGAATGCCAAACAAGGCCTCTCTTGTCCCGAACCCACCACGAAATCCAAACTGCGTGTCGCCCATAAAGGATTCGCATTTCTCATAAATTCTTTTGTGGATAATCTTTAGAAATATTTTTAACATATGACTCATTAGGCTGATTACGCGGTAATCACTACACTTCTTTGCTGAATTTTAGCCAGTCAGCAGGGTTTTTACCGCTACGATAATAAAAAGTTTGACCAGCGTATTTAACGAATATTCGTTTTTTTATTAGCTTTAAGACCTCAGTATATACTTCGTCTTGACCTACCGCTTTTATGTGTTTAGCTGAAGAAATTGCGGGTTTTACTTTCTCTGGTGTTATATCTATGTCTTGGTTGGAGAATTCTTCTGGCTGTTCGGATCGGTTATCGGTAAAGAGATGTTCTATGTAGCTATAACATTCTTTTAGTTTTTCTTTGGTATACAGTATGATTTTGCCCTGATTGTCCACAAAAATTGCAGCTTGTCTTTTATTAATTAATCCGGCCGCTCCCTTTATGCGTTTGTGTAAATTAAAAGTGTCATGTTTAGCATCTAGAACTTCTTGACATTGCTGTGTTATCCAGTCTTGTTTTGCTGACCTTATCTTGTTTTTTATTTCTCGGTTGATTTCATGGTACTAATCGCTGCCTTTTTTACTGCGTCTTTTATCTATAAACTTAAGGATTTCATCGGTCATCCAAACTTTATTTTTCTTTCTTGTTTCATCCTTGCCTAAGAGTGTTCTGCTTTCGACTATGGCACTTTTAACCTTTATCCAGACCATTTCTGCATCTTGTTCGGTAGACTCATTAATATCATTGGTATCGATGTGACCATTTATTATATAGACCTAAATACTAATTTTAATTTTTCATTTTTGGATCTTTATTGTTTTTTAAATGAGGAGCTTGGCACAGTCATTAACTGCGTTTTCCAGTGTAATATGTTTATATTGCACAGCTCTCCAGTGCAATTTTTACAGAGTGGCGTGTTATTCAAGGACTGATTCCAGTGCCAGCTATTAAAGAACCGGCACCGCAAACCATGAGGATATTGGTTTTCTGCAGTTACTCAAAAAAATGTGGATCTGCATGTGGTTGCGTAAAAGCTAGATAGATTGGTTCGCCAGTCGGTAAAAATTGTACTGGAAAGCTATGCGACAACGCACCAGAAATTACGTTACACGAATCGGATGACGATGACGAGCAAGATCAACAAATTACACTCTAAAATGCAGTTCTGCGTCAAGCTCCTCATTTAAAAAGCGAAATTTTCAAAAACAATAAAGCTCGAAAAATTAAACATTTAAATTAGTAGATATGTATATGTAATATGATTCCAACAACTTCAAAGCATCGACGCAGACTAGAGACCCAAAAGTGGGAGCGCATATATCAAAGAAGAAATGACCATTGCGGAAGCCAGAATTGATCTATATAATAATAAAAGATTAAGATAAGAACAATTTTTAACCAGTTTGATTAATCCATGAGTGTTTAATGCTTAAACGTAAAGTTTTTGCTCGAGTTTTTGATATTTTGTACTCTTAGCTCATGGTCTACCAAATAGTTAAAAAAAAATAAAACCCCTTATACTAACGATAACTTTATGCAAGAGATTTTAATGATAAAAACCTATAGTTTATGTGGATGTATATTCTTAGTAATTTTATTACTGCTTATTTCAGTGATAAGTAATTTGTAAACGTTGTTATGATCTAGCCACGTTGTTTGTTGCAGGAGAAACTTAGTACCAAAATTATAGAGAATACAATTCTCATTAAACCCCCTTTTCGATTGGACGACACAAAAAGAATGAAACCGCCAACGAAAAAAAATACATTGTGATTTGACATTTTTTTGAACAAATTTTCTTGTAACTCAATAACCAACGCAGATATTAGAACAACTTATTAAAGTAATGTTGTAAAGAAATCAATTTCCTGCAAAACGACGTGTTAAATTTTTCTGTAGGTTAGAAAACAAGCGAGAAATTGGAAAAAAATGGAAAAATCTCTAAAATCAAGATGGCGTCGTTTCTCCAGGGGAGGCAAGTATGTTTTCTTCTCTTTAACAACTCGACACTATTTGCCATCTGCAAATTTTTTAGCAGAGCCCTATAGAAAAGAATTCTGTATTTACGTTATATGCACATTCTAACTTACCTTTCTTCAGAATTCTTATAAAATCACCTTTTTTAACATAACTGACAAAATAAACATCTGCCCTTTAGCAAACACATCGGACATCTAAATTCTAGTCTATGCAGTGGCTTTATACCCAAGCTATGATGTCAAGTCTCACTAGATGAGAAAAAGATTTTGTAGTTCTTAATAATCTTGATTATTTTTGGGGGTCACCTATTGGTAAGGAAACCATAGGGTGTCATCTATTGGGTACTTTACCTTAACTTTAACTGGTGGGTTACTTCGATTTGCACTCGAAATAAAACTCTGATTTTATTGAATAAACTAAAAGTTTAACTTAAAATATAAAAGTAGGCGTTTTTAAAAGTATTCTAAAGTAACATAAGTTTCTACCAAAGTAAAGAAAAAGATAAAAAGTATTATTAACCGGACTTTTAAATAAAAAAAGAAGAAACCGGTAAACCTATTTAATAGAAAGAATAGGTAAACCAAAAGAAGAAATAGGGACAGCTGGTTTTTTGATGGTACTGCTATTACGGTCTTCCACCCAACTTTTTTTTATAATCTCCCACCGTTGCTGTTGGGTAACTATAGTTAAATTGCAATAAAAAAGTATATGTTTTACTCTTACGCATTTAGGTGGACGCTCGTGAGAGTAAAATGTATGTTATTTGCGTTGGGACTTGACTAAATTTCAGACAAAAAGAAAGAACCTTAATAAAAATAAGAAAAACAGGAAAAAATTAGAAGTAGCCCCAGGGATGACGAAGTTGTCTGAAGTGTCTAAGTAACCCCGGTTGACGGTATATGATAGGTTAGCTAAAAATAGAGTTGTTTTTTTTTCATATTTGCATGTAAAATCGATTTTAGGAAATGGACTGATGTTTTGTTTTCTCTTTTTATAATTTCTTCAGACAGTTTTTGAATGATGATGACTTTTTTATTTAATAAAATATGTCAAGCTTTGACAAAAAAAACAGTAAGGTTCATGGGAGATTTAAAATTTTTAATAGTAGATAAAATAGAAAAAAATATTATTGATCTATCTTTTTATTCCTCGTTTTCTTAAAATAATAACAATATATAATATTTACATTTAACTAATCTTACTTACCTCGCAAATTCGACTATTTTTATTAATTTTCCAGTTTGGAAAATGCATGATATTCAAGCAGACTTCTACTTTAAGCCTATGGATGCAATGGAACTTAGAAACGTTTTTATTTCCATTATAAATAAAAATTCCTATGGCATGGACGGAATTTCCGTTAAAGTGCTTGGGAATATTCCGGACTCGGTAATGGAGGTCCTAGCGGTTTTAATAAATAGGTCGTTTCGCACTCGCATTTTTCCTGACTGCCTGAAGCCGGCCCTCGTTATTCCCTTGCATAAGGGTGGAGACGACCCTTCGAATTTTCGACCAATTTCTTTGCTGTCATCAATTTCGAAAGTTTTTAAAAGGCTCATGAAGACGAGAATGCTAGTCCATCTTGATAAACACCATATTATTTCTGATAGCCAATTTGGATTCAAGGCAGGAAAAAATACGAGCGACGCAATATTCAACCTGTTGGAGGAAGTTTACATGGGGCTTAACTCCAGGTCAGACGCTGTAGCGGCAGTTTTCTGTGATTTTTCGAAGGCTTTCTACTGCGTAGATCACAGAATACTGTTGCAGAAACTTGACAGGTATGGCTTTCGCCGGGATTCATTGTCTTTGATCGAGTCTCTTCTTTCTTCTCGATTTCAGTTTGTATCTTGTAACAACATATTGTCAAGTCTAATCAACCACAGGGGCGTTCCTCAAGGATCAGTCCTTGGTCCTCTTTTATTTTCAATTTACCTAGAAGACCTTTCAAAACTGCCTATTCGTTGCAAACTTACGCGTTTTGCGGACGATACCAACGCTCTTTGGCGCGGTCCTAAAGCTAATTAAAATAACATTATCTCTGAGGATATAAAAATAATAAAAAATTGGTGTGATAGCAACTGCTTATGCTTCAACATTTCTAAAACAACTATTTTGTCATTTAAACTTTCTATGGAGCCAATTGCTTTAGAAAATCACCTTTTGGATTGCACACCTCAGGTAAAATTCTTAGGCCTTTAAAGTTTTAAAGTTTACTCAACATGTTGACAAACTAAAATCCAAATTAGCATCTGGATGCTTTGCAATTAGAACTACAGCTTCAGAGTTGGGCTACTCATCTGCCAAGATGGTATATTTTTCCCTTGTGGATTCATTGCTGTGTTATGGATTGGCATTTTGGGGTTTATGTGCCAAATTCGTGTTTGATTCCGTTTTTGTTTTGCAAAAGCGAGCTATTCGCTATTTGCATGGGAGGAGGCGGAGAGATCACTGCAGACCATTGTTTATTTCCTCTAAGATAATTACTCTTCCCTCACTTTTTGTCTTAGAGACTGTCTGTCTTGTCCATAAAAAGTACGGGAATTATAAAGATGGAGGCAGAATCACCAGACAGGACAGAAATCTGCCACTACCAATTCCCCGCTCGTCCCTGACAAAAAATTCTTTAATTTAGAGCCTTAAAATTTACAACCACCTTCCAATAAACCTCAGAAATATGGTGAGTCTAAAACTTTTTAGAAGGTCTGTTGTAGGGTTGTTGGAGAACAAGGCATATTACAATGTAAGCGAGTTTCTAGATGACCAACTACTATAGGGTTATTTTGTATTTTTTATCCTGTGATAGATTAATTTCACGCCTTTTGGTGTAGTGTTTTTTCGTTTTTATTTGTACTGTATTCCATCATGTACCAACTATTTTCTGTTTTTATTCATTTTACTGTTATGTTAATCTTTTTTTACTTAATTTTTTGAATTTACTGTTATTAGTTTTTTTTAACTCAGTCTCTGTATTTTTTATATAAGTTGTTATAATAGGATAATCTTACGCTTTGTCAACGAGATTGATACATTGTTATTGATCTTATATGATAATAAAGTACATTTCAATTCAATTCAATTCAATTTCCATGTTTTTGCGTTTCTTTTTTCCAATGAACAATCAAACAATACAAGGTCGTAGGCGCGAGTATTTTTACAGTTTCGTATACCGCAATAGTAGATTTTTAAACAGCATATAAATGATTAAATTTAAAATTTGACGTACCTACGTTTATTAATCAAAAATGTGACATTATCAACATTTCCCTAACAACTGCCAAATCGAGTTGCTTACCTCTGGTAAAACAATAACTGCCAAAAATTGTATACAGTGCCTCTAACTAAAAAGACAATCAGGAGAATCGTTACAGCACTTTTTTGACAGTTTTTATTTTTAAATATTTTTTTTATTTGTGTCGCACGATCACGCGAGTGGACTTGTTGGAAAGTTGGTGAAACATACTTTTACAAAAAATATAAAACATAAATCTTTTTAGAAAACTGGCTTTTACATTTTAAAGAAAGCAATACATTAATTAAGTTCCCCTTATTTCATTTCAACACAAGTCAAGTCCATCTCACTTCGTAATTAACGGCGGAAAAAAGGAGAAATGGCAAATAAATATCCTAACAATAGTAGTTATTTATTTAAATAACTACTTTATTGATAAAACTATAAATTAAATTTATTTTAGTTCATCCAAAAAGCTCAAGAAACGATATTCCATCCAAAATGTGCAACTCCCTTTATTTGCCGAAAAATCTTAAACCGCAGAAAACCAAAATTTACCACGAGGTAAATGTGCAAACGGCGCTGACCATGTGTGATATAGATAACGCTTTGAATGGTCGACCGGTAACGCCAAAAAGCCCGAGTGATGCCGAGAAATTTTCCAAAGATATACAAGTGGATATAAAAGTGATGGATATGGAAAATTTACAGGTACGCGATATCACTTTAAATAACCGATATCTTTAATTTCAAAATTAAATCGGGTCACTATTTCGTCATCATACCCTTAGACATAACCATTTGTTTATCCTTTTTGAATCTATCATACACCCTGTCTTTGAAGGTTAAGTTTCACATATAGAAACGCGTTCGTTTATTCAATCTGTGCGCACTAAATCACAAAATTCCGTTCATTTATTCAAAAGAAGGAAACCGTGCTTTTTTTATGGGTTCGTTTATTCTTCGAGCGACCAAACTGAGCTACTCTTCACTATAAGCTTGTTGAGCAATCACATCAAGCCAAACTTTGTATGATCATGCGCTGTTTGCTATCTTTTGGCTTTGTTTCTTCGCACACTAACTTTCCGAATTCACTGAAAGTATTAGTAGTCTTTCATTTTTGTCTTTGTTCAAACTTGTCTAATTAGTTCTCCCATCTCCATAAATAATGGGAAGAGTCACGGTGAGTACCTTTCCATGAAAGGAAAGCTTTGCTCATAACATAAAAAAACATCAGAGAAAAAAAAACAAGACATTTTTATAAAATTAAAATTACTGGTTATCTTGTAAGCTCTGTACGCTCCAAAACCCGACGGTTTTTTGTCTGCTCAAGCTCCACACGTTCAGCGCCTTGAGCAAAATAATGAAATATTGTAAGTATTTGTTAACTTTATGTCAGCATGTCATATTTTGTCAAGACTTGTATTGCCCAAAAGGTTTGATAAAGCTCCAAAATTGATTACGAGATAGTGACCCAATTTAATTTTAAAAATCTCGGTTATTTAAAGTGATATCAAAAAATCAATAAAACCGCTAGTCTTAGGATCATTTCTATTACAAAATAAATACAACTTGTGTTTTTGCAGAAGACCTACACTTTACCAACATTTTTAATTTCAAAAATTAAAGCAGGTCACTATTTCGTCATTAATTCTGAAGCTTTATCAAACCCTTTGGGTAATACAAGCCATGCAATGTGTCATTGTCTTGCATTGTCATTTCTATATATGCCACTTAACCTTCATTGAAAAAGATTTTAAGTTTTTAAATTAAAATTCTTGGTTATTTAAAGTGATTTCAAAAAATTATTTACACCTTCCCTTCCTTACATGACAATGGGGCTTTCCCATAAAAAAAAAGTTACCTTTTTTTTGGAATATACATAAACATAAAGGTCCAAGAAATCCATCTAAAAACTTTTTTCCCCAAAGAATTTTGGTTTTTTATGTGAAAAATAATGTTTTTAATCGTCGATTCAGTGGCCTTACGATTTTTCAAAACGAATATAGCTGACGTCATAATCAATACAGGTGACGTCATTTTTGGCTGGTCCATTGTAATTTGTCAAGTGCAGTTTTTATTTGGACCACTGGGTTGCGAACTGCGGCCTGCGGCTAACTTTAAGTCATACTGTCAATTCGTTTTTTTTGTGTTTTGCTTTTTTGGTTGTGATTCTTTTGAAGTTAATTTATAAAATTACAAACATTTAGTAGTGCTTGCCGTTTAGAAAGCCTACAAGTAATATACAACTATATATGTAGTGAATGTTATTACAAACAGTACGGTTCCTGTCCACCATAGCCCTAGCTGCTAAGAAAATTTAAGCTGGGTTTATAAGCTTAATTCGGAGACAAGAAGAATAAGAACTTTTGATTGCGATTTTTAACAGAGTGTGCGCATACAAATTTTGATATTTGGTAAGTTTTTTTAAGTAATTTTATATAAGGGAGTGTCTATAAAGAGCCGACAATTCGGCTGAATAGTCGTGAGGGTAAAGAGCCGACAATAATTATTTATTATGTGTTTCATATTTCATGTTTGGCTCTGGTGCACTATCCGGACACAAAAACGGGACTTTTTTTCGAGACGATTCTTTTTGAAAACAGTAATTTAGCGGTTTTTAAATTTATTTAGGAGCGGAAAAACGAAAAAAACAGCTGTTTTTTAATTAAAAAGACGTTTTTCATGTAAAATCCACACATAACCAACAAAACTAGGGTCATACTGGCTATTGGGCCATTTTTCAGAAATGCGATGATGCCAAATCTCAGGTACCAGGAGGATTTTTTTTTGGGAAGAAATCAGGTTAGGCTCTGGGTTGGGTTGGGCCGGGTTGGTTGGGTAGGGTTAGTTTTGTTTGGTTGGGTTGGTTATTATTTGTTTTTTTATAAATTTGTATGGGAGCCAAAAGAAATCACGTTAGGCTCTGGGTTGGGTTGGGCCAGGTTGGTTGGGTAGGGTTAGTTATGGTTGGTTGGCTTGATTATTATTTGTTTTTCTATAAATTTGTAGAGGAGTCAAAAAGTTAATATTTTTGTTCCTTTTCCCTAATTTTCATTATTTTCTGGAAATGTGGCAACATTGTAAAAATATCAGGGCATGGATATTGGCAGGTATTGTTTTGATCAAATAAGAAGAAGAAAGAGGCAAAAATTAAGAAATTAAGTAAAGAGTGAGGTTAGGGCGCTCTTTTTTATGTTTTTTTTTATTTATTTTCTCAAAAAATACTGGATAACCCGCAAATTTTTTTTTTGAAAAACACTATTTAGGAGGCCTATTTTAAGCACAAAGTTTTTGTTTTTGAAAAATCGTGTGTCCGGATAGTGCACCGGCCCCTTCATGTTTTTTTAAACTAAATTAACCCAACCTAACCTAAACAGACTCAAACCAACTTATTAAAAGCCAAAACAACCCAAACATTTTTTTTATGCCAAAAAAAGATGTAGGCGTTGTAGTGTGTTTTTTTGGGCTGTTTTGGCTTTGAATAAGTTGGTTTGTTTAGGTTAGGTTGGGTGAATTTAGTTGGTTTAAGTCTGTTTAGGTTGGGTTAATTTAGTTTAAAGTGTGTTTTTTTGGGTTGTTTTGGCTTTTAATAAGTTGGATTGAGTCTGTTTAGGTTAGGTTGGGTTAATTTAGTTTGAAAAAAAACGAAAATATGAAAAACACATAATAAATTGTCGGCTCTTTAGACTTTATATAAAGCCGCTTTCTGACGCATCGTCAAAAACCACCATAAAAACTCAACCCCAGATCCAACAATTTTCATGCTTGCCACATGTCTATTAGAAGACAGAATTTTCCCCTAAAATCTATATCTTTTGATAGCTTTTCTTATTTGCTTGCAAAAGTGTAGATTCATACTAGTAACATTATAAAAACTTCGTTCTGCTATTGTTTAAAATCTGTATATTGGTACAGCCAACGGGTGAAATGATCCCATATTTTGTACGTCTCCTGGAATAAGTGTCCATATTCCAGTTCCTCCTGGGTTTAGGATAAAATGAAACTCATAATATAGGAGGCCTGCAAGTGCTAAAATAAAGTTCCTGCCAAATATTTTGTGCACTTGCTGGATTGGTTCACCCCTTGGGTACAGCCATGATGGTATTTTCAGACTTCAAATATAGCTATCTATTTTAAAGCGATAATATTCTGTTCTTTTAATTTTTTTGCACTTATTTTAAAGGTTTCAATATTTATATTAAAAAAAGTATTGATAAAAAGATTTTTAAGGAGAGCTGTAGGTAAGTAGTTTTTTAACTTTTTGAATTTTGTTAAGATTTTTTCTTGATTTTTTTTTTAGAGAATATGGCTCAGAATATGGAGAAGGGATTTATGAAGGGTGATTCTAACAACTTACCCAAAGTGGATCATGAGATGATTAATTTATATTATTTGGATAATATGGATTTCTTTAGCACTGAGATGAAGAATGTTAAGACTGGAAAGTGAGTATGGTTTAACTGAGCACATTAAAAATCCAAGATGTGTCAAAATATATAAGTAAGACTGTGAAGCATTTGTTATAAAAACCTTGTCAAGTGACTTGAAATATGATTTTTGGACACCCTGTACATATTTTTTTAAATTTAACTTTTTTTTCCCCGATTACAAAAATACAAACCTTGTTACTTTTTTATGCCAAGTAAGAAGAAGCAAGGTAACTTTTTGAGAAAGGACCTCAGCACAAGTAATTTAATTTATTTATTTATATTTATAGGGAACAGAAACCCCATTAAAATCAATACCTTGTCAAAAGAAAAAAATTTTACATAGTCAACACTGAATACTAATTAATAAATAAAGGCATGAAATATAGTATAGTAGGAGTTATAGTATGAACAATGCAAAATATTTGAAAACAGACACACAACAGTATAAAATTTAACTAAAAAAAATATTTAGTCTGGTAAGATTCTTTTTGTTAGTCTTTTTAAGGAGTTAATAGATACATTAAAAACATTAATAACTGGTTACTGAGTTAAGCAATAAAGTTCTTTCAATAAATTATTTTTTTGTCTATAGTCAGTTGTATGAAAAGTAATGTGAAAAGTATGATGATGTCTAACAGTCAGTTAGACCGTTAATTAATTTATGCATCAAATAAATGTCAGTAATTTTTTATGCCTCTCTAAACTGTCAAGATTGAGCTAAATTCTGACATGATGATAATTTAGTGCTACATTACCATCAAATTTCTTTACTAACACATTAGGCTTATGACGGTAAAGTTTTTCCAGAAAAATGCAATGTTAATTTCGAGGTTAATTTATATACTTAGCAAAAGCTAGTTTAAAAAAAATACAAAAGAATGTCAATAAAGTAAAAAACTAAACTAAAAATAAATATTTAAAATTAGGATTTTGGGTTTAATAAAACCTGATGACTAGCTTATATATATCTTTCAAAGAAAATCCCAAAAATTTAGTTTTATAATAGTCAATTAATTTGTTGTGAAGAGTTCTTGAAATATTCAAGGAAAATAAATATACTTTTAGCAGCTAGCAACACACGGTTTTAATATTTAGATGGATAATTACAGTTCCAACAAAAACTATATCAGATTTGTAGTTTTTCAGATATTCAAGGAACTATTGGACTCAACAGGATTTCTTACTAGTTTTGACCAAGGTTTTGACCAACTTATTAAAAGCAAAATATAAATGTCAGTAAATAAGTAATTTATTACAGTTACTATATTTTAAACATCCTGGATTTTTTTGTAACAGTAAAAAGCTGCAAAATGTGAAGATAATAAAAAAGTCATTTGTAGGTACACCTAAAATTTTGCTATAAAATTTAAAACAAAATGTTAGAAAAGCTTTATCAGAAATAATTAACCACAGCTGTAAAATCTGGGAAAACTATTTTGAGGTATATAACTAAGACAGATTTGTCTCAAGATTTGTAAAAATATAAAAAAAAATTGTATTTTTTTTATCTTATATTTTTAATCTCAAAGAAGTTCCAAATTTAATTCATGTTATGAAAAATATCATAGCATGAAAAATTAACAGCTAATGAAGTGTCACCACATGCCATTCAGTGCATTACAAAAAAAATATGATTTCTAAACTTTTGCCATACCTAGAGGACTCATGGTATGTAAACTGGACATATGAAGTTTTGTCTATCTATCAGTTGTTCTCGTGTCATATGAGAGTTGCAATTCTACGTGTATATGAAATTATTTTTACTTTGTTTGTACCTTAAAAATGTACATGGTCTGGTTGATTTGGTGTTAAAAGTGAGATGATTGAAGGCTTAAGTGTTATTGTTTATTTTAGAGTTACGAAGGAGGTCTATGGTGACAAGTTAAGAGAGAAGGAGATGTTTGCACAGTCAAGGCGAAAATAACTCCGGAGCACAGAGTAAGAAATACTCCTTATACTGTGGAAATTTCTGTTAATGAGAAGGAAAAAGTGCTGCATTCTGAGTGCAAAGATTGTTCTGCTTCTGCAGGTAGTTTTAAAAACTTTTGAAACTATACACATTTTACATTACATTTAAAAAAAAATATTTGGTCAATCTCTTTTTAAAGTCTTCTTAAAATTACTTATTAATTGTTATTATTTACATGTTTTGAGAAAAAGAGGTAAAATTATAACTTACAGAATAGCAGCTGCCACTGTTTTGCAATTACACCTGGTAGGAAAATCTTTAAGGTATCCAAACTTACAGAATATTAGGCGCTGCTCTTTTTTTTGTACATATCTGGGGTGGAAAATCCAAGTAAAACTGCTTTAAATTTTTTTAAAGTTGACCTTTATGCATAGAGTTTTTAGAGCATACCAACACAAAAAGTTACGTTTGTTAGGACAAAATGAGGAGCTATGAACATTGGAATAATTTTTTTAGACATTAAAAGGTTGTATCCCCAAACCATCTCCGAGACTTGTTTAATTATCAAATTTCGGCGTCATTTCACATTTCTCTGGTGGGGGGCATTCCTAACTTCAAAAACAAAAATATGAGCGAAAAAAAAACACTTTATTTATACCAAAATAACTCAAATAAACATGAAAGACCTAAATACAAAGTTTCTTAATTGGTGCCTGCCTGTCTGTCTGGGCAACGATGACTGAAAAGCCACTAAAGTTAACCGATTTTGATGAAATTTGGCACAAAAATCCTTTGGATCCAAAGAATGAGCTGATTAGTTTTTGATGGAGGTGAGGGTTGTAAAGAGGGTAAGAAAGGGGGTTGAAAATCATAACTCACAAACCGTATCAGCTAGCAACACACATACAGTTTTCACATTAAAAGAAATAATTATATTTTCAACAAAAATTAGCAGATCAGTAATTTTTGAGATATTGAAGAAAGATAAAATTTATACATGCCTGCTGGTGCCATGTTTTAAAAAATATTTTTCTGGTATTTTCTAACTATGATGTATTTTTTGTACCAGTTTCTGTTAAGCTAGGAACACACAATGCAAATTTAGTTTTCACAAGATAAAAAAAGACGCAAGCAGATGTGTCTCCTTTTAACCTGTTATTAGAAAATTGTTAACTGTTTTTAACTTTTCTTTTTTGATACTTACAGGGGGCTGCAAGCATGCCATTGCTGTCCTTTTTTGGCTTCACAGAAGAAGTGAAGAACCAGCCTGCACCTCTACAATGATGTTGGAAATGCCAAAATGGATTTGCAGTCACTTAAACGAAGACGTGCCAGCCCTCGGACCAAAAAGTCATAATTATGTGTCTCAATTGATGTAAATCTGCGCAGATAACAAAGGGGTAATATATACCCTTTTGCGATCTGAAGACAAGTACACCTATATCGATGTATACCAGCTCTGGTTCAAGTTTAAAACTGCAGAGAAAATGGACCAAATGGAATGTTGACAGGTTCATTAATTACATGCGGTCAAATATGAGCGATTCCTTGTGTGTCGAAGCTGAAACGGATACTCGACTTCAAGCCAATTCTCCATTATGGCACAGCTTGCGATTTGGCAGAATAACGTTAACTGAGGCTATTTTTGGCGCTTCTAAACACCTGGGCACTGAGGCAGTGGAGAGGGGGAAAAAGTTTAAGATGAAGTCTTAAAGGAAATTCAAAAAATTAAAATTTCAAAATCAGGCTTGTACCTGAGAAGCCAATACCCATGTTTTGGTGTGGTGTCTTTTTGTTACATTAGTGGAGAGCTGCTAAACCGATTTTTATAAAAAATTTTACAAAATATCTTTGGCATCAAGCAATGAGTTTTTAATGGTCGTGGGAGGTTGGAAAGAGGGTTGAACTTCTAAAAACATCCTTACTTACTGTAGCTGCTAGCTAGAGATATTCAAGAAAAGGTTCTTTGGGCGATATATGTGTCTGCTAAAGCGCTTTAAAAAATGCGTGTTTGTTTAATTAATATCTGCGGTTTTTTTTGGTTTTTTAATGTTTATATTGTTTTAAAGTCTCATTCGTTACTTAAATATCTGGTCATAAAACAAAAATTTAATCTCAAAGTGCCATAAAAAATGTAGATATCTCAAAACGCGCATACTTACAGTAATACCAAAAATATAGTTACTACCTAAACTAATGCAAAACATTGAGTTGTTTAATAAAACGCGGAAATTATTTATAAAACATGGATTTTTTTTTGTGAAAATCACAAAAATATATTATAAACTCCAAAAAATGTTGTCAGCCTGAATTTTTTTATCTCTGTAGAAACTTCAAAGTGATAGATCACAAATGACCCCAAAGTGAAGTACCGTTTTTTATCAAATCTTGCAGTGTTCTATGTGAAACATTGTTTTTCGCCAATTTGAATAAAATTTTTTGTTTCATGTAAACCATTTATAATGTACAGGGTAAGTCAGATATCATGATTCAAATTTAAAACCTGCTATTAATATATTTATAGTTTGATGACCCAAGTACTCAGATTGCTAAAAAATCAATGAGCATAACTATTAAAGACTTAAAATAAGTGTTATAAAACACTTTTATGAAATTTTCATTATGATTTCTGTATTGTGTATTTTGACTATGACAATAACATACTAAAATTTTATCCAAATTGGTGGAGCACAATTTTTTACAGAGGAGTCTTATGACAGGACCATCAAAAACTTAAAAAAACTGTTAAGAGATAAAACCTCAATGTAAGGTACCGCCAAATAAATTATAGGTTTTTGGTATTGCTAAAAAGGTCTTTTGACAAAGATTTTGAAAGAAAAAAAATCTTTACTGATTGATGTTAATACATTGTTTTGATTCCCTGTACAAATCTTGGCATAATAAGAACTGAAGACAGGCTGTTAGGATAAAAAATTGTCTCTCTGAAGAGATATTAGTAAAGTCTGGAGTACCACAAGGGGACCTATGTCTACAATTCTTTTCATTTGTTTTATTAATGATATTTCAGACTGTTTCTGTAGCTGTGTAATCCTTCTATATGCAGACGATTAAAACATTTTTAGAATTGTTAAGGATTTTAGGGATTGTGAAAGAGTGCAGAATGATCTCAACACTTTTTCACAAAATTTAAAGACTTAAGGGTATTATTTGACCCAACCTTAAGCTTTAAAAATCACTATAACTTTATCTGTAACAAAGCTTTTAAACTACTGGGTTTCTTAAAAAGGAGCCTATCTGAATTTAACAATATAATCTGTTTTAAAAATGTTTATTGTTCTCTTGTTAGATCAATATTAGAATATTGTAGTTCCATATGGTCCCCATTCTATAAATGTCATGTAGAAAATCTGGAAAAGGTATTGAAGAAATTCTTACGTTTTGTAGCTTTTAAACTTAAAATTCCATCTGGGGAAATAGTTTATTGTGATGTTTTAAAATTACTAAAGGTCACAACTCTTGAAAACCGTCGAGTAATGTCTTGATCTAGCTTTTCTTTTCAAGATTTTAAATGCAATGTTTGATTCTCCTAAATTAATACATAGAATTGGCTTAAGGGTTGCACGGCGGAGTACAAGAAATAGGAATATTTTTAACTTAGAATATTATAATACAAATTACAACCTTAATAGACCTATATGAAGAATGTGTAGCTCTGCTAATAATGTGTATATTTTTTTCCACCTCTCTGGATTCCTTCAGATATAAAATTAAAGTTTTGTATATTTAGAATAATAAAAAATTGTATAATTATAATAGTACATTTATTTATTTTGTTTTATTAATAATTTACTATTTTCTTGTGTATCTAACACTCCTTTTGTTTAAATAGTACGTATTTTTGACCATATTATTTAATAAAACTATTTAACTTTAGTCTTGATATTTTTTTGTCCGCCTTTAAAAGCTTAAGTTTTAGAATACATAAAACATGGTAAACGCTCTACAGTAGGTATATTTATTTCTTACAAAACAAAAGAACAGGCAATGATTTTATTTCACTTCACTTATTAAAAATAAAAATTATATAAAACTATTGTAATATTAAAAATGACAATTTTTTCCATTACAGAACATGCTTCTAAAAAAAGATTGAAACAATTTCAGACAGTATAAAACCACTAGGCGCCCACCCCAAACATCATTTTGAATCACTCACAAATAGGCATCATTCCGTGTTAATATTTCCAATAGGAATATGCTCCTAAGGCAATTAAAACAAAAGAGAAAAAAAAAAGAAGTTAAAAAAAACGCATCCAATTTTGAATTTCGTTTTTCCACCCAAGATTTTTTTCGGTTGAAAGTTATGAGAAAAAAATCTTCTTGGGTGTTTGCCAGACATCTGTTATTTGACGGCTCATATGTCCTATCATATAAGATCCTCATAGAATTTCACTATTTTGACCTTTCGTACAATACATTAAAATACGGTTACGTTTTACAAGTTTTTGTGCAGGGGTTCTTTCAAAAATTTTGCTTGTGGCTCTATAATGGCATTAACAAATGTGAAAATAATGTCATTTTTCACAAATTTTCGTCTGCAATGCATTAGTAACTTGATTTTCCCAACATCTAAAATTAAGACGAGATTCGACCCCAACCCAGTCCTTGGCAGGTAAACTAACCCAGAAGTTTTTGATTTAAGAAAAATTTGGGAAGAAACATTGACTCTTGCTAATCAATGCATCTCTCTAAATTACTTGCTATGAACTTCTTAAACTTCAAAAAAATTAACCCTGAGGCAATAAATTTAAATATAAGTTTAAAAAAATTCCACTAAACTTGAAGAGAAAATATTAGAAAAAAATAACTTGAAGTGATTTACCATATTTTTTTACTCCCATCACTGGAGCTAAAAAAAAGTTTTACAGAAGTTTTATACGTCCCTAGATTCCCATAAAGGTGGGGAGGACTGACCTTATCAGACTTTTCTATGTCATGAGTGGGAAGTTTGGCTTGGTCAGTTTTAAATAAATCTTTTCTTTCCAGTTTTTAAGCAAATCAACAAAAGTCTTATTACAGAATGAGATATAAATTCCCAATGTCTATAGTGGAGCTAAATATAAATAAAAAAAAGAGTTTTACCAACACAAAACTATTGGATTTTTGGCCTCCTCCACTAGTTCTACCACTGACTGGTTTCAAACAAATTCCCAATATCCATAGTAGCCATCATTTCTCATCCTGTTATCTATAATGTTTTGCCGAGCATTTGTTCATGACTTGTTGATTTGATCGTTCGTATTATTTGTCTATAAAACTTTATGGCGTACCGATGATCCCCAACAAGGGTGAAACACATGTTTGCGTTTATTCCTCAAGTCGCACCCGGTATGTATTCTTTTGGTACTCCGGTGTATTTTGTAAAGTTCATTGTTTTTGTTATCAATTCGTTATAGTTGAAGGGCCGACTGGTGGATGGACTGTGTCTGAAACCAGTGGTGGTTGGTAAAACTCTTTTTTATTTACTTTTTTATTTAAAAACTTTATTGCTATAAGAATAATGGGTTAAACAAGAAGTGAACTAAATTTTACTTGTCTTAACAGATTGTACGGGGGTTATTTTACGCGAGAACCATCAAAGGTAAACCTATATTTTTTTACATGATCATGAAATATTTTTTTGTAAAAAAAATTTTTTCCTTTGGGTGGCGATGTCTCTAATGGGGTTGTATTTGAATTTCAGATGTGATCTTCACACACTATTGCGCCCAGCCGTGGATAATTTTTTCAGCTTTAGTGCCTCTAGAGCCACAATTTTCTTCTTGGTCACAAAGGGAAGGGCCAAAATATCTTAAATTTCCAGGGGAATTCTGACATTTATTTATTTTCACATCCGCGGAAAATGCACTTTTTCATTTTGATGCAGAAAAAGCTCGAGAAAAAATAAATACAACTTTTAACAGATTGTTTACTAAACAGAAATGACATTTAGTGACAGCTAAGCATTAAACTGAAGTTAGGAAGAGGCTGAGAAAAAGGTCACCACTCGCTACTTTTCTCGTAAAGTTAGTTGGCTAAAAAATTTTTTTGAGCGTTTTTGTAGAACTCCAACTTTAAAATTTTTTTTCTACAAAACCAAGAGTTTTTCAGAAGAAATAATAAATGCGTTTTGGATAACTCACTCTAAGGTACCAAATTCTGTTGCTTCCCAAAAATGTGGGAAAACCCCATTATTGATTTGTCTTAACAACTGCTGTTTTGTTGGAATTAGGTTTAATTTTCTATGAGCGGGGTTTCTCATTGGAAAAAAAAGTTTTATGTGAGTAGACCTCTTTCTGAGGGTCCGTTCACAAAAATTTTTCCCGAAAATTTTAGCTGCTAAAAATCTTAGTTGAATTGTTTAACCCGCTACGGCCAATATTCTATTTAAAGTCTCCACCCTGTATATACGTAGTATATACACCCGGCTGCTGCCGGAGACTGTGTGTGCCAGGACTGTGGAAGGGTGTGCGGCTCAAGAATTGGCTTACATAGCCATCAAAAAACGCACAACAGATAGCGACGATACAGAATAGAGGAAAATCATACTCGGTATCGAGTGATTGCCTATGATCATGACGTAGTATATATAATAATATTTTTTTATCTGATGAGGCGGGCAGGTCGACTCTGGGCCACCGGTCTATAATGTTTGTCGAATTACTTTCCTAGCAGCAGAGGGTAGTGTTCGTTAACTCTACGTGACAACACCCCATTTAGACAGATATCTTGCCATGTGTAGGCAATTTTTTAGTAGGCGACGAAATTAATACATAATTAGTAGCGAATTATGGCATAATCATTTTTTTTTCAAATCTTTTCTAGGCGGAGGGGGGTGTGCCTTGATATCAAGCTACACACCCTATATAAACAAAAAAAAAATGAAGTTATCTCGAGAGTAGGCAATTTTTTAGACGAAATTAGTACATAATTAGTACCAAATTCTGGCATAGTCACTTTTGGTCGAATCTCTTTTCTAAGCAGAGAGGGGTGTACCTTCATATCAAGCTACACACCCCATGACAAACAAACAGAAATCTTGGGAACCGATGGTTTTTGTAAACTAAAAGTACCCTTCTTTAAGAGTACAAAATTATGACATATCAACTTTCATTAGCCACACCCCCCACTTTTAAGTGCGAATAACTCCGTTATTCATTAAGTAAAAAAAATTTTAAAATGGGACTAAATTAGTACATAATTTTTACAATATCCAAATTGAGTTTCGTTGAAAGGGGGTTTAGCTTGATTGACATCTAGGCTGACATTCCAGAAATTTAGACCGCGGTTGCCGAGTTTCCATAATTTTCCCTTATTTTATTTCCTATAATTACGTAATATTGCAATAGGTAGCGTAAAAACAATACATACAACAACAATACATACAACCGAAAAAGTTCAGTTTAAAATGCATAAGGAAACAATTATTGAAATCAGGATTACATTTACTCCCTACAATCTGACAACCAGGGCAAAAAAGTTATTGATTTGTCGAGGCACGATCCGTCGGTTTTTTGTTAGTTTTTTGTATTTTTTGCTATTGTTGTTGTGATATTTTTGTTTTAAGACTTATAAAAATGCATAAGAAGTGTGCGTTACGTGAAAAAAGTGCCGAAAAGTCGCCGGAACTATCTTTACACGGGTAAACAACACATCTGTATGAAACCGCCACATTTTAAATATTGCTTCAGAAACAATCAGACCGCGACTCTAAAATGTTACCATAACTGTTCCTCAGCAATTTCCTTAGATTTGGTTTTAATTTCTTTGATTAAAACGCGTTTTTTATATTTGAGTAGTGACTTTTTCAAAAAAAAAACAAAATAATAATAAAAATATGTCTGCAACTTTAGTTTAGAAATGTGGGCGATCCACTTAATTTTTTTAAATTTCCACGTGTAACGTAGATCGAGATGTAGATATGAGAGTAGAAAGTGAAGTTGGGAAAATTAAAGGTAGATATTAGCAAGTTTTCTTTGCCTGAATCGGAAAAGAACTATTGTGAACTGACTAAGTATGATGTAGACAAGACTTAAAATGATGGAAGTCGCGTAAGATTCCGCCTGATACTGAGATATTTGCCAGATGTTATCATGTTCTTGTATAAATTTAGTAAGTACCCCACATAGTGTTTCAATAATTGATGGTATATTTTTAGGTACAGTTAAGCCAAATAACAGAAAAATACAAGGTATTGCTTGATCAGCACAAAAATCAGACTGAAAAACTGAATGAGACTGAAAACCAATTAAAACGTGAAAAATTAGAAAACGCAGGATTGAAAGAAGAGTTATGTAATAATTCTCGACGAGTTTTGGCCATATTAGGATACCAAGGGCAGCAAGAAGAAGGTAAACTGTTTAATAAGTCGATGCAGACATTATACTGGTCGACTCAATTTTCTCTATCTAATTATTTGTTAGTATCATTTTAAAGTTATTTTTACAAAAATTTTGTTCAAATAGTGTTCTTTAACAAAATCAAATATAAACCTAAAAAGTAAGTTTTCTTAAGATTGGCTTAAAACACTTCTATAATATTAATACTATTATTTGCCTTTATTGATAATTACAATAATAGTGCCTTTATGACTCTCATAGATTTCAATTTAAGTTTGTTTTAAAAACCATGAGAATATGCTAAGAAAATTCATTTCTATTCCAAATAATATGGACAACGCGATATAAAACATTTTTGTTAACTCCTAATAATACCGTTTGTTTTAGAGTGTTCTAAAGGAGATGACAGTCTTTTGGTATTAGAAACTAGATTCCAGAGTGCTAGTCAAGTAATAATAGAGCAAGAGGACGAGATCGCCAGGTTAAATAATTACTGCAGGTGAATATATAATTTACTTTGGCTATACGCCCGCCATCTTAAATTTTAGTATGTGTGAAAGGTTAAAAAATATTTATTACTTTTATCATTCTACAGAGGAAAAAAATAAAAACTAAAAAAAAAATAATAATAGCAAAATAATAATTTGCTAATAATTAAGTTTTCTTTAAGTAAGTAAAAAGCTTTAAATGAGGCTTCACGGGATTAGAATAATGTTTACCCAGCGTTAATCTTGCTAGCTAGCTTCTTGTAAACTTATGATCCAGACACCCCATTGGTGTTTCCCATTAATAGGCAGCAGTTGTTTTTTTTTGCTTTGGCATTACATAGTAATTTTTAGGACCCTTCAGTTGGACGTAGAAAAAAGCCTTGCAGCTCAGAAGACTTTGCTCCAACAGCACCAAGAGATTGAAGTCGAAAGTATTGAACTGCAAGAATTTATGCAGGCAGAAAAAACTACTTTGACAGACGCTTTGAGGGAGGCTGAAAATGAGATAAAAAAACATCAGGTGAGAACCAAAAATCGACAAATTGGCTTAATCGTAGCATGTGTTAGTCTATTGAGTTAGTAGACAGTTTAGGCTCATAGGCCGTACGTGTACTATTCATTCCAAATTCTCCGGTCCAACTTCAATATGGCAGCTGACATTTTTACACAAAAACTAAATAGAACTGGTCCTATTGAATTCAGAATGAAATGTTGACGTGGAATATAGCGCAATATTTTGTCTTCCTTTTACCTGTAAAAAAACAAAGACTTCCGCTAGAATACAGATATCAGAGTCCCACCTCAGGGGTCTAGTTGAGGTTTTCCATCAAGGTCGCGTTTTTAGGATGTATAACGTTCAGACCAGACGCAAACTTACTTTCTAAAATGTTGCTCTATATTGCTAACGCAAAGATATGGGCAAAACGTAGCGAGTTTTGGCGACGATAGTAAGCAAAATCCATAGATTGGTAATACGAAGGGCCGATCCAAAAAAAGCAAGATAGAAATACATGATAATAAAATGTAAAGACAGAAACGTCCGTCCGGCAAATTCCACTTCTATGGCTACGCACCCCTTACGTGTCATGACCAACTTAAACTTTCTAGTATATAAAAGGTTCATAAAAAATTGACTTTTTTGATTTGACTAACTTTTAAAGTCGCTTTTAAACTAATTGCTAAGTTTTTATGATTTTAAGTATTTTGAAATATATGAGCGAGCTGCTACAAGTAGCTGGTTTTTAAATATACTGATTTATACTAACTGGAAATCGCTTATCAGGACGTAATGCATGTTACGGCCAAATCGTAAAGTCCCTGCTAGTTTCCTTAAGAACCTATCTATTAAAAAACAGGCATAACTACATCGTTTATAATACCAAAGCTGCTGCAACAGCCTTTTCCTTTTTCTTGTCAATGAAACGTCCTTTTTTTGAAATGCCAACGTTTCGCAAAATTTATTTGATTCTTCAGGGCTCTAAAATTGAATGTACAATAAAAATAGCGTGGATTTAAAAGAACTTTTGTTAAAAAGAATGTTACTATACAACCAGTAAAAGTTAAAAAAGTATTTTTTTTTATTTTTTAGTATAAGTTTGAGAAGACAAAAACAAACATAACAATAACCGCAATCCAATGTAAAAAATGCGAGAAAAAAACCAACACAAAAAGTAAAAAACAGACTTACATTCAAGACGGCCGTTCCATGTGTCGATTTTATTGACAATAGATGTCATCCTTGGGTAAAGAGGCATAAAATTTTGATTAAAACATAAACGAACACATTAAAATAATATTACTACGGCGAGTACTTTGTTCGTATTTAATTTTTACACTGATATCCCCTCCCTATGTTATTATTTTAGTTTATTAATTATATCGAAATATGAGGTATTTAAGTTTTTTATGTCAGTCCTTTTATTTATAGAGTTTTTTTAATGTGTAACATCTCCGAGAAAATCGTTTTTTATAATTCTGTTGAATATCTAGGATTCTTGTTTCCTGGAAGTTAAATATGTGTCCTTTTTCTTGAAAATCTTCAAAAAGCGCCGTTTTGTTTTCTTTTCGAGCTTATGGGTTTCTGCAGCCTCTTACATGCTCTTGTAACCTTGTTTTTAAGTATCTCTGCGTTTTACCTATATACACCCCATTGCAATCGGTGCATTTTATTTCATAAATTGCGTTTGCTTTTTGTTCTTTTGGTGTAGGGTCCTTATTTTCTGATTTAAACGCTATTTTTGTGGTGTTTTTGAGTACTTCTTATGTTCTCTGAAAGGTGTGGTATGTAAGGAATTTTGGAGTATGACTGTGGAGGGTGTGAGGATGGCCTTTGTGTTTGAGGAGTGTTTTATGTATGTGTGTTTGTAAAAGTGTGTTTGCATGTGTTGGTGTTGAGTGATTTTGTTGGGTCAATTCAATGTGTGGTGGTAAAATGTGTCCTGTTTGTGTACTGTTAGACTGTTGATTTGTCTGTAGTTGTGAGGATCCTGGTGAGAGGGGTGTGGGTAAGATTTTGTTAACTAGGTGTTTGGGATAGTTATTTTTAGTTAAGTAGGTTTTTATGAGATTTAGATTTTTTTGATGTAGTAACGGATGGGATAATTTTAAGGCTCTGTGCTTTAAGTTATTTATTATATTAATTTTTTGATTGTGTGGGTTAGTGGAATGGTAGTTCAAAAGCCTTTCAGAGAACGTGGCTTTGTGGTACCAGTCTGTTATAATTTCGCCCTGTTTGTTTCTAATCAGTAAAACGTCAAGAAATGGGAGTGTGTTATTTTTCTCTTTTTCGAGTGTAAATTGCAATCTTGTGTGAAAACTGTTAAAAGTATTTAAGAGGGTGGTCAACATATCGCTTAAAGAGGGGTACGTTAAAGGGTAGTTTTGACAGACATTTGTCCTGGAGTTGTGACATAACCAGATCCGAGCATATGTTTGTGCATATATTTTACCTTGAATTAAATTTCGCTTTCGAAAAAAATGAAAAATACGTCAGAAATTCCTTTGAGCTTGTCGAAAACCTCAACCAAACCATACTACCACTAAATTATATATTAGTTTCCATCGACGTAGTATCACGTTTTACAAATATACCAACAGACCTTACGAAAGAAATTATCATAAAAAAGTGGAATAAAATAAAAGAACAACTAACTTAACCTTGGAAACATTTTTAAAACTTTTTGAGTTGTGTATTTTTTATTTCAAGGTGAAATATATGCACAAACGTTTGGCTTAGGCATGGGAAACTACATGTCGCCTATATGCTCGGATCTGGTTATGTCACAACTCCAGGACGAATGTCTGTCAAAACTACCCTTTAACGTAACCCTCTTTACGCGATATGTTGACGATATCTTCCTAACCATCCTTCAAGGATAGGAAACCACCCTCTTAAATACTTTTAACAGTTTTCACCCAAGATTGCAATTTACACTCGAAAAAGAGCAAAATAACACATTCCCATTTCTTGACGTTTTACTGATTAGAAACAAACAGGGCGAAATCATAACAGACTGGTACCACAAAGCTACGTTATTTGAAAGGTTTTTGAACTACCATTCCACTAACCCACACAATCAAAAAATTAATATAATAAATAACTTACAGCACAGAGCCTTAAAATTATCCTATCCGTCACTACATCAAAAAAATCTAAATCTCATAAAAACCTACTTAACTAAAAATAACTATTCCAAACACCTAGTTAACAAAATCTTATCCACACCCTTTTCACCAGGATCCTCACAACTATAGACAAATCAACAGTCTAATTCAATTTCACCCAACAAAATCACTCAACACCAACACATGCAAACACACTTTTACAAACACACACATCAAACACCCGTCAAACACAAAGGCCATCCTCGCACCCCCCACAGTCATACTCCAAAATTCCTTACATACCACACCTTTCAGAGAACATAAGAAGTACCCTCAAAAACACCACAAAAATAGCGTTTAAATCAGTAAATACCATAGGTTAAAAGCAGAGATACTTAAAAACAAGGGTACAAAAGCATGTAAGAGACTGCAGAAACCCACAAGCTCAAAAAGAAAACAAAACGGCGCTTTTTGAACATTTTCAAGAAAAAGGACAGATATTTAACTTCTAGGAAACAAGAATCCTAGATATTCAGCAGAATTATAAAAAAAGATGTGTTTGTTTATGCTTTTTTAAAGTTTGAATCAAAATTTGACGGTACTTCTGCCAAAATAATGCCTCTTTACCTAAGGATGACGTCTATTGGCAATAAAATCGACACATGGAACAGCCATCTTGAATGTAAGTCTGTTTTTTACTTTTTGTGTTTGTTTTTTTTTTCTCACATTGTTATGTTTATTTTTGTCTTCTCAAGAAAAGGCCAACTTTGTGTTATATCGCAAAAACTAAAACTGACTGAGAAAATCCAGTTTGACAATCGAATTCTGCTTTAAAAAATTACAAAAAGAGCCATTTGCACCAAACAAAAATTTTCACATATAAAAAAGTTATAAACCCCATCCCAAAATGCAGACTTTTCAAAAAGATGCAGTTTCCACCTTTAAGCTTCTCTTAAAAATTAAGCCTCGCAAGAAGGGGTCAGTTTTTTTCTATCTCCCCTGGAAGTACCTTAAACCCCCCAAAAGTGCCCAATTTGGGACACCCTGTACAAATAAATAAAACTTGACAAAACTCTGACGGACTTTACCATTTAATTAAATTTTGATTTTATTAAAAAGGATTTTTGGTATTTTTAGGTAGTGATTTCGGAAAAAGATACAGCTTTGGCGGAAACTCAAGAAGAGGTAAAACGGTTGACTAAGTTGTGTGATCAGAGAAGGATTGAAAATTTGGGACTTTTGGCTAGAATTGGTAGGTGGCCCATGGCTTCTTTTTTAAATCTTTGAAATTTTTGACAAATCAAAAACCAGACAAATTGTTAACAGCATCCATCGCTGGATTGTTTACCCGTAGTACTAACAAAATAATAGATTTTTATATTAAACCCGGGACAACCACGCCTGAAATGATTTTTTTTTACCTGACGAAACTAAAATAAACTAGAACATGAGAGTAAACTAGAGTTTCGAACTTCCAGTGTCTTTATTTTTACTTTTTCACAATGTTTCGAATGTTTATGTATCTGCAATCGTCATCAGGTGAATACTAACAAAAAACTAAGACTACCTAATCTTATATACTAGTACAGTACATTCTACTAGTATGTGTTCAGTGAATCATAAAACTAACCTGTGTTAAGTGAACCATGAAGTTTACACTCCGCCCTTTCCCAGTTGAAATCTGTTATCTCCGAAAAGTGTGGGTTTCCAAATATTCTTGATGGTGACGCTTGTTTGAGAAAATACATTCTGGTTTCTCAGGATGAATGCTGTTTCTTTGAATTTTCGCTTGAATAGGTTTTTCTCCTTGGTGACGATCTTTGCCTCTTTCTTCGATCCAGTTGTGTCCCCTTGTCGAGTTTTGTGTTTGTGTTCTGTAATTCGAACTTCCATAGGTCGGTTGGTTTCTCTGATGTAGATATCCCCACACTCGCATTGTACGTGGTAGATGCAGTTCTTGGTGTCGTGGCGTTGTGGTTTAGTTTCTGTCAATTGACTTCTTATTGTTGTGGTCGTTTTGAAGACAGTCGGAAGATGGTATTGACGTATGGAATTACAAGTGTCGCTTTTCTTTCAGTATTTACGTCTGTAGGCTTTGGTGTTGGTGTGGTCTGAATTTTTATTGATCGTGTACTTGGAGAAACGATTCCTTCGCAGATCGGATCGAATTTTTGACTTTTCTTTATTTGGAGCTTCTTCTGTCATAGGATAAAGATTACAGAAGCGACAAAGCCGACGAAAAAGTATTGGTCTTATTGGTTTTATATCCGTGACGTCATTTGACAAAAAGTATACTTAACAGGCTCAAAACGGTACACGGAGAAAAAAATATTTTTACCTTGCGTAATATTGGAAGTTCCATGTTAATTTATAGTGTTGAAAAGAAAGAAAAGAAAACGCATTGATAAGTGGATATATTATACATAGTGGATCTAGAATTAATACGAAAGGTTATTGAAATTATGCTGATGTAAAAAGTTTAGAACCAATCATAAAGGTATAACTTGAACCAATACATTCGTAAGCCTAATTGCGTTTTTACATAATAACGTATAGGTTAAACTTTAAAATCAGCTACATCAACCGAAAAGAATCCAAACAAGAGAAGATCAAAAGATCTTGGGAGGAAAGAACGAAAATTCAAAATTGCATGAGTGTCCCACAAGGAACACACAAAAAACCAAAGCGAAAGGAGAAACAATTAAACGATGTTTCGCCCGGGGTGACCAGCGTGGGCTCGTCAGTGGATTCACTAGTCACCCTCAATCCAGACATCATTTAACACCATCACACACTCTGACGTCCAACTCTGAATCACTCACAAATAGGCATCGTTCCGCATGGTACTTATTATAAGTCACCTGATACGGGTTCGTCCTGGCGTGTTAATCTTTCCAATAGGAATATGCTCCTAAGACAATTAAAACAAGAAGATAAACTTCCAAATCAGTTACATCAACCGAAAAGAATCCAAACAAGAGAAGATCAAAAGATCTTGGGAGGAAAGAACGAAAATTCAAAATTGGATGAGTGTCCCACAAGGAACACACAAAAAATCAAAGCGAAAGGAGAAACAATTAAACGATGTTTCGCCCGGGGTGACCAGCGTGGGCGAAACACAACTATTTGTGAGTGATTCAGAGTTGGAAGTCAGAGTGTGCGATGGTGTTAAAAGATGTCTGGATTGAGGGTTACTACTGAATCCACTGACGAGCCCACGCTGGTCACCCCGGGCGAAACATCGTTTAATTGTTTCTCCTTTTGCTTTGGGTTTTTGTGTTTTCCTTATGGGACACTCATCCAATTTTGTATTTTCGTTCTTTCCTCCCAAGATCTTTTGATCTTCTCTTTTTTAACGTATAGGTTGTACCAATAACTCGTAAAAGGGAAATAAACCGGTAAAATTATATTTTAAAAAGGTGGAGCATGAGAAGAAGTTATTATTGTTAGTAATCTATTATTCATTAATTTAAGTTAAAATATGTACTGGGCGCGCGGAAATCCTTGCGAGCACACATATATATGAATAAAAAAAATGGTTTTTTTTTAGCCATAGGGAAGTAAAATCAGGTTGTGTTACGTTTTATACCCCTCCTTAAAACATTCAATAAGTAAGATTTTTTTGGGCGGAAATTATTCTTTGTTCAATTTAGAGTCGATCTAGCTACGGAAAGTTAAGTAAAATGGCATGGTCATTTGACTACAAGAATTTGTAAATAACTTACTTAAGTTATGTTGTAAGTTATTTACAGCTGTAAGTTAGGAATATCAAAAATGTCTTCGGCGTGAAAAATTCGCTAAGATTTTCCTTAATTTTAATGAGCATGTCTTGTATTTTAAAACCCTTGAAAATGGCTTTCAAGTGAGGCTGAAACGCGTTGGGATTTTATGTAAATAAAGTCAACATTTTTTACAAAAAAACTTGACTTATTTATGTATTTTTTGTGGAACAAGGACTACTTTATCTAATGCACGAACTTTCCGCTCCGTAAAAAAGAATGATTGGTAACAGTGTAGTATACGGTTTTCTTTTAAAATAGTATTTTGTGAAAAAACATTTTTGACGCTTAATACTGTATACGGAGTACAAATTTACATACATAAGAAGTTTTTTTTTAAACCTAACCCGACCAATTCTATCCAGCCTAGACCAAACTAGAGCAATCTAACTCCATACCAACCTAACGAGAACCAATATAAACCCAACAAAATCAAATCAACCCAAAGCAAGCTGGCTCAATCTAACCTATCAAAAAAAATTTCGCGCGTGCGCAAATTTGTACTTAATAAAATCATTCAAGTATATGATATAAGCAAAAGTTAATTTAATTCATCAATATTATTTGTCCAGTCCATCCTACCTACACATCTGTATATCATTTAAATATCAAATAACAATAAAAAAAAGTGTACTATTTTAATAGATTCATGCCATTTCTCAGTGTAATATTATCGCAACGGATAATGAAACGCATTTTCTCTCAGTGTTTTAAGTATACCATCCCCACCACTCGATTTTGCAAGCGAGCTCTTTGTCGCTTCTGGTCTGACTCTTCTGAGCTTCTGTATTGCAGATGTAGGTGGCTCGATCTATGAGAGATTTTGCAATTCTCAGTTGGGTTGATGTGGAGTGGTTTGATTTGAAATTAAGATATTTTCCAGTATGAGTTGGTTTGCGATATACGGAAGAGATTATGGTTGAATTATTTTTGGTAACTAGAACATCGAGAAAAATTAGCTGACAACTTTCTTCTTTTTCCAGAGTGAATTTGATTCAGTTTCTTATGCTGTTGACATGATTGAAGAATTGTTCTAGGATTCCATAAAGATATTGGCCACTACCGGCGAAAGTGGAGATCCGATGGGTAGACCATCTTCCTGTCGAAAATATCTGTCCTTCTCCTGGAAACCTTTAAACAATAGCTAAGAACGCTTTCTAAAAAATAGGCTCTAAACAGAAAACCGCATCGAAATAAGTTCACTGGTTCGAGAGTTACTTGCGGAGAGACAAGGGGTCAAACCTATAACATCCCTCTTTTTTCGCATTTGCCTGGGGTAATTTGTTTCTGTTTAAATGACACTAATGAGTATCTGATTATTTTTTTAGATAACCTGGAGGCAAAGCGAAGAGAGTTACTAGTTCATCAAGGAAGTTCTGTCTCCGGAGCGTCTGTAGCCCTGTCTTCTCTGATCGGAAGACTAAGCGGTTTAGTAGAAGAACTAATTGTTGCTTATAGTATTTCTGATCAGGAGTTAGAGGTAAGAATGGCAGTATGATTTTGTTACTTTCATTCTCATAGAGAAATATTATTTTCCTAGTAGCGTGCGTAAAAGTGCACTTTTACGCACGCATTTGCGCGCGGGTAGTTGCATTTCCCGCACGCCGTGCGGGAATGGATTTACCCTGTGTCTTTCGCGCACGTGCGCACGCAATAACAATCTATTTACGCACGGTAACTTTTTTTTTTAATTATTCGTTAACGATTTTTATTTCTTCGTAAAATTTACGCAAAGTACTTGAAATTTAAAAAAAATGCTTTTTTACCCAAAAAATACAAAAATGTTCGAAAATTGCCTTTTCCGGTTTTTTCCCGAAATTCCTAAACGTCGTTCATGCAACTGCCATCGCGTGTAGAATAGTGTCGCTTTCCCTACTTATTAGATAACTAAGATATTGTCGAAGATGAAAACTTTTAAACTCTAATATTTAAACGTTTCAAATATCTTTGCATTAAATTGAAAAAATGGTTCCATTTTTTCAACAACACCGTTATTAACTGCAG